>OW052237.1:8750000-10000000 GCA_932527175.1 Operophtera brumata | reverse complement strand
CTGCTAGCTTATTATGGAATGTGTTATTACTGGAAGAAAGCGTTAGCCAAGTAAGTCGTGGGAAGCAATAGCGGCGATGAGCTCACCACTTGTCACGTCTATATTCCACGATGGTACAACCCACTATGAAAAGAGGCCCATTGAGGCTCTGCCTACCCCTTCGGGGAAAAAGGAGTGTGTCCATGTATGTATGTATCTGAAGACAAGTACGTAGGTAACACAAAAGGAGAATACGGTCATCAAAGAAATTTGCAAGTGGTACTTATATAAAAATATTAAAAAACACGACTACCATGATTTTAAACTCAACTACAAAGTGAAAACAAAGTTGTTTTCTTGAGAACTACGTGCAGTAAATACCTAAGTGTTGTATATTTTTAGAACCTACTCTCCAAGTTTTACACGTTGATTACAAACAGCAAAGCCTTTCTAATAACTCTACGATGGACTTAGCATTCCATAAACTATCAACGCCAAAACGCATTTGAAAATTCAAACGGTGACAAATGAGTTCGCTAGAATGCCGGTTCACACTCTAGTCCTTCAAATGTGTTCATTAATCAAGCAGCAATGGACGGATAAAACTTGTCAGAATTGTCCATCTTTATGCGTTTTGTCTCTTTTTTGCTCCGGACAATTTTAAGCACTAATCTAAAGTCCATTTACTGAGGTCAATGATAAACACGATCAGCTTCAGATAAATTTTGGTGTCTTTAATTTGGAAATCATTTTAAACCTAGTTATTTTTTTAAATTTCACATATCCAGTGTGTATCGGGATAACGCACAGATTCTAATGATATCTCAATCATCTATGATATGTTTGTTTATTTGTAATAATTGAAATGTATGTTTATTTCCAGTGAAAGAGTGTTGACTCTCAGCCCGATACCGAGCTCGTCAAGTTTGTACGGTATGAAAAGTAGTAACAGTTCCCAAAGACCGAAAAAAACAGAATTACAACGGCGTACTTCCACCTCCAGTGAGATTTTAGACTAACAAACTAGAAAGTTCATGAACTCATAAACAAGCAGTTAAACGCCTATTTATAAGCCTGTACAATACTTATTGGCAGATGTTTTCATATACGTGTCACTACAACGGGTAGTTACAGCTAACCAAAAGGTCATGTGCTGGTGTACTATAAGGCCAATGCAAACAGGTGAATAACCATAGACTTACAATTTTCGGACATTGTAGATCTATGTGAATACCAGTGCCATCGATTACGATCACAGGGCTGTTATTCGCTATGACCATAGGATATTACTTGACAATAACGTGGGAAGTCACAATGTATTCTGAACGATGATTCCACGCAGATATCGTAACGAGCCCGCGTTATGTCACGTTTGGTCATAGCGAATAAGGGGGCTAATAATGCATGAAAACACCTGTCAAATAGAATTGTTTATGCTCAAATTTATTGAAATAAAATACGAGCGTATTGCGTGTATTTCGTTTGTTGCCCGTGGTACTACCAGTATTACTACCAGTATTACACAGGTAAAAAAAAACTCCCGTTTCAAATTAATAAAAATTGTCTACCAAAAACTTAGTAGAACTGCCACCGTTTATTAAGGCGGGATTAACTGAGAAAATAAAGAGTCAACCTAATTTTATCAAATTAACTTGACGCAGGCAAAAGTGTAGAAAGTTCCCTGAGAAGTCGTAATTAAAGGACAAATAAAAGTTGTTTAACAGCCTGTACATGTGTTGGTGAACTTCAACTTAAGGATATATTATCTTAGAAACAAATGATAATCACTAATCTTTTGAAATGTGTTGTATAGGTTTCGCAGGTCATGAAGCCGGCAGTTCCCCACCTTCTCAAATGGATATGACAGGTTACGCCACACTGAAATCCCTAAATAGGCGGTAAGTGAAAAAGAAAAAATTAATCTAAAGAGTTTTTTTAAATATATAGACTCTTATTTGACCGCAATCTCACCTGTTGGTTAGTAAAGATGCGGCCGACGATGGAGCACGAAGGTCTAGAAGGCACCTATTCACTCTTTCCCTAAAGAGACCCGTATTAAGCCATTACAGTAACGTATTTTTCGGGATACAATAAACACACTGAACCAGGCTTCTTGTCACTTGCTCAAGGTACCCAGGTAGGTAAGGTTGTGTCACCTACGGCGCCGGCGCTCCATTCCCCGAGCTAACAAAATTTTGTCGTTACTCTCGGGAGTCCGCGTCAGATACGTTTTAAAGCGAACGAACACGTAGTTATACGTAGTGTAGTTATTTTGTAGGTAACTAATGCGTTAGGTATTATATTTTTCTATCAGTGAATTATCTGTTCATACTGTTACGCGCCAACACAGAATGAATATGACACCACAGATAAAGTCATTCGGCAACACATTTAACGCCATCTATTGACGAATAGCTGAACCTGTGGCTCTACCCATAGAGTAAAGATGTGTCAGATAAGTGTAGCGGGAGCCTGCTATCCTGTTGTTAGAGCAGGATAGATATAGTTCCCGATAGTTCTAGACTATGGTAGACGTTTCTACAGATTGCTCGTAATTGTAAGAATATTCGAGACTCTAAGACGCTCGTATATAAAGTAAATTCATTCGTGGAGTGCAGTTGACTACTAGCTAAGTGTGTGAATTAATCGAAATATCTGAGAGTAATAATTTAGAACAGCGTAGTATAGTGCAAGTAAAGTGGTGAGAGTGATAATTTTGAATAGTGCGGTTAACGGAAGTGTGAATTTGTGCTTTTTGGATTGTTTTATTAAAAAGTGTTAATTTGTTCACCGGTGTTTTAAGAGTTTATTTTATCCTGAACCCTAGCTCGTAACAAATTGGTGTCAGAAGTGGGATAAAATAATGCCGGTACTTCCAAAGGACGATACGGAAGGTATCAGGACGCGCAGTCAGCGGCAGTTGGAAATGGATGTCAGGCGACTTGAAGGTTCACCATCACAAGTGCGTCGCCAGGTTCCTGACCCAATGGTGGAGCCAGCTGCTGGATCATCCGGGGTTTCACCACCATCAGCGGTCCAAGCTCCCGCTTCAATTGATTTTGCTGCTTTAATGGCAATGCTTCAGGAGCAGGCTCAACGCCTTGAGGAGCATCTGCGCCGTGATAAAGAGGAGCAGGCCCGTCGGCAGGAGGAGCAGGCTCAACGCCTTGAGGAGCATCTGCGCCGTGATAAGGAGGAACAGACTCGCTTCATAAAGGACCTGCACGTGACTATTGGGAAAAAACTCCAGGATGTAAAAGACCAGGTACAAAACCAAGAGAGTCGCATCTCCAACGCGGAAACCCAGATCGCCGATGTTAAAAAGGTTCTGGGTGTGTTGAAGTCTGGAGATGGGAACGTGGCTTCAGTGGTTGCTACACCTACAGTCCGAGGCTTCAAGGTGCCGCCGTTTGATGGAAGCTCTTCGTGGTTAGCCTACAAGATCCAGTTTGAGGCCGTGGTCAAGGCCAACGGATGGACCACAGCGCAGGCCATGACTGCCCTTACTCTAGGCCTTCGTGACCAGGCGCTTACCATTTTAGAGGCCCTCGGAAAGGAAGTCACCTACGAACAGCTGCTCGAAGCATTGGAATCCCGCTATGGTGATGCACATCTGGAGCACGTGTTCCGTGCTCAATTAAAGGACAGAGCGCAGCGTCATTCCGAGAGCCTACAGCAGTGGGCTCTTGAAATAGAAAAGCTGGTTCGAAAGGCATATCAATCGTCACCGGAACTCATCGACGGTAATTTAGTCCAGGCCTTTGTCGATGGAATACGTGACCTTGAAGTAAGGGCTGCTGTGAGACTTGGGCACCACAGAAGGACACTGTTAAAGATACGGGAATGATTCTACTGGATCCATTGCAGAGATGATGTGGAAGATTGGTGCCGGAAATGCACTAGTTGTGCAGCAGTGAAAGGTCCTCACACACGCAGCAGAGGAGCATTAAAGCTATACAACGTCGGGGCGCCATGGGAACGGATAGCACTGGACGTTGCAGGACCATTCCCAGTGAGTGAAAATGGGAACAAGTACTTCTTGGTTGTCATGGATTACTTTACTAAGTGGTCGGAAGTTTTCGCGTTTCCTAATCAAGAAGCTTCGACAGTAGCAGATAAATTAGTCCATGAAGTCTTTTGTCGATTTGGAGTGCCCCTAGAAATTCACAGTGATCAAGGGAGGAATTTTGAGTCTCAGGTATTCCAGGAAATATGTCGAGTAATGGGTGCTCATAAAACAAGAACTACCGCTTATCACCCCCAATCTGATGGAATGGTGGAAAGATTCAACCAAACGTTGGAGAGATACTTGGCCAAAGTGTTGGGAAGCAAACAAAATGATTGGGACAAGCACATTCAACCATTTCTGCTGTCATACCGAAGTGCAGTTCACGAGAGTACAACTGTCACTCCTGCCTTTGCAAATTTTGGTCGAGAACTACGGTTGCCAGCAGACCTGATAACTGGGACTCCACCAGATTCTCCGAGCACCATAACGGATTATGCAAGAGACCTGCGTAATAAAATGAATGACGTATCTGAACACGTTAGACAATCCAGCCAACAAGTGTCGGAAAAGATGAAGACCCGTTACGACCGTAAGTTGAACAACCTGGGATTTGACGAAGGCTCGCTAGTATGGTTGCATAATCCGGTACGCAGTAAAGGAAAATCTCCCAAATTGCAAGTAAAATGGGACGGACCATACCGTGTTGTGACCAGGATTAACGATGTCACGTACCGAATTCAGAAGGGGCTGCGAGGTACACCTAAGATTGTACATGTAGATAGATTGGCGCGATATTATGGGTCTAACGATGCTCGGGACGAGCACGTCTATGGAGGGGGCAATGTTACGCGCCAACACAGAATGAATATAGCACCACAGATAAAGTCATTCGGCAACACATTTAACGCCATCTATTGACGAATAGCTGAACCTGTGGCTCTACCCATAGAGTAAAGATGTGTCAGAGAAGTGTAGCGGGAGCCTGCTATCCTGGTGTTAGAGCAGGATAGATATAGTTCCCGATAGTTCTAGACTATGGTAGACGTTTCTACAGATTGCTCGTAATTGTTAGAATATTCGAGACTCTAAGACGCTCGTATATAAAGTCGTAAATTCATTCGTGGAGTGCAGTTGACTACTAGCTAAGTGTGTGAATTAATCGAAAGATCTGAGAGTAATAATTTAGAACAGCGTAGTATAGTGCAAGTAAAGTGGTGAGAGTGATAATTTTGAATAGTGCGGTTAACGGAAGTGTGAATTTGTGCTTTTTGGATTGTTTTATTAAAAAGTGTTAATTTGTTCACCGGTGTTTTAAGAGTTTATTTGATCCTGAACCCTAGCTCGTAACAATACTATTAATGAATCTGTGACTGAACCCCTGTTTAACCAAAATTAAACTTTTGATAAAATTATTAAAAACTCCAATTCGCTCTTCACTCCGGCTGTACTTCACTAACACCAACCAATTATTCAGAAATTCCTCTAAAGTCTCTTGATTTATTCGCACTGAAAGTCAATTTACAATTGACTGCTCTTCGAGCGACCTCCTCTCATATGAGCCTTGACGCCTAAAATGTTCTACTAAATTCGACCCAGTAAGTCCTACTGGGTCGAAATGAAAGATTGAATGAAAGATTCTAGGCTTAGATATACATTACCGAAAGTTCGAGAGGTTTGTTTTCTGAACCAGACTTTTTTGGAGATCTCGAATTCGGCTCGGAATTTTTTTGATGAAAACTTGGTACCGGCGGTTAATTTACATAGTTTTTGAAATTTTAGTAAGCCTATCTAATTTTTGTTGTGTCCACGAAGCTCGGTTGTATAACAATATTTTTGATTTTACTATCTTTTATAGGCCACGGTTTTAAAGAAAATGGTCTTTCTTCGCTTTGGTCGCGGGTTGGTTGAAGTTTGTATGAAAAAACTCCACGCGGAAGAAGTCGCGGGCATTTTTATTTTTTATTTTTTATACTACTTGGATGACGGAACAAGCAAGAGGCCCACCTGATGTTAAGCGGTAACCTCTGCCTATGAACAGTGCATTACCTCATAGGTCACGTCCACCTAGGACGCATCCTATGTGGGATTGCACTGCGCCCGCCACCCTGAGACATTGATGAAAAGTCTCATGTGCCTGTAATTTCACCGGCACCCTTACCCTTCAAACCGGAACACAGCAATGCGAGCACTACTGCTTTGCGGCAGAAATAGGTCTGGTGGTAGTACTTCCCCGGACGAACTTTTTCACAAAAAAGCTCTACTACTACTACTACTACTAGTGCATTCCACTAGTATTAGTTTAGGTCCATGACTAAATGTAGTAAGCATTTTGTATTTGTGTCCAAGCAGGCCGCACCTGTCGGAGAGCGCAGCCACGGGCTCGAGTGACGTGGACGACCTGAGTTGGCTGCTGACGGACACACATCGGAGGCAGAAGGCATTCTCGTCCCTGCGGGACCGCGCCAGGAACACCAGGGAGAGAATGAACAAACTGAGGTACTCAAATGTTAGGCTTGTGTAGTTCACGTATGAACAATGATTACGAATTATTTCCCACTATTGAACGATAACGAACTATTCCCCGAGATCATCCTTATTAGTTCAATAGTACTATTAGTTCCTTTCGCAAAAGAGTGTGCGCGCGAACACGCACATCGTCCGACCGATCACTCGATGCGTCTTCGTTGGTTCGCTTGTTTGATACAAATTTTTACACCTCACGAATTTTCATTTCCTTTTTTTTAACCACCGACGCAAAAAGAGTGGTATTATAAGTTGATCGCTGTGTGTCTGTCTGTGGTACCGTAGCTCTCAAACGGGTGAACCGATTTGAATGCGGTTTTTTTATTTGGAAGCAGGTTTTCTAGCGATGGTTCTTAGACATATTTTATCAAAATCGAATCGGTTCAGCCGTTTCATAGCATTGTGATTTAAAATTAGTAAATTTCTTCTTGTTAATTTAACATGATCAATGTTTTTTATTGCGGCCGTGGCGTTTCCGGCTTAAGCATATAACCCTCCGTCTCCCCCGTGGGTGTCGTAAAAGCCGACTAAGGGATTACACCAGGGGATGGGCAGCAACATTCACACAGCACCCATACTGCAATAACCAATCCGTCTGCCAAGCGTAGTGACTATGGCAAATCCCCCCATTGCATTCTATGGGGCCTTCTAGCCTCGCTCAGCTGTGGACGTCTAAAGGCTCCTGTTGATCATGATGAATGCGTTTTGCGACGTAATACACTTTAAAGTCATAGTCCATTCATGTTTTAGAAAGTGGTAGCAGTTTGACTCAAACCTTCAATCAATCAATCAATCAATCAATCAAATTGTTTATTTGCTACAAATAGTGTTACCAAGATGTTATAATTTTTTTAGTACCTTTGGCGAATTGATTGTACTTACAAGAAAATCACAGAATACACTGCCACTTGTGTACTTTGTCAAGACATCAGTCAAATTTACGCAACATAACCCTTAATTAAATTCTTTCTCCTGGCATTATTAATCCCATTTATTTGTGGTCTGCCCTCTTTGTACGTTTTTTTAAAAGTAGTATATCCTGCACGATCTCTGTATCAACACCGCTGGCTTTCTGAAATCGTCGCCTAGCATTTTTGTTCTTGGTAGAATTTGTGAGTCTTTGACCGTCACCCTGACATTTATCGCTTTTCAGTTTCTTTGTGCTTTCATACATGCAGATTTTGAGTTTGGCAAAGGGTTTTTTACGGTCGGTTGCCACCTGACGCCAGGGCTCTAGTCTTCTCAAGACTTGGACGCCGCCGTTGACCCACTAGGGGTTCCTCCGCCGCCATTCCTTCTCGTCGGCCCAGCTTGGACGCACAGGACTGCCTGCAGCCTTCTCTTTGCCATATCTCAAAGCAGCTTGCGGCAGGGGCTTTATGACGGAGTGTTCTTCTCCGGCCTTGTTGGTCCGCGGTGGATTATCTCATAATTACCGCCAAAATTATTTAAAATAAAACAAGCAAAACCATTTTTAGGGGTACCTACGTATACATTGATAAATAAAATGGCAATGTCTTTAAATATTTCAGCCTACTAGAATACGACTGGAAGCCGCTCCTGTTCAGCGAAGCCCTGCGACAGTCATCAGGCTCAGTGCGACGCTCAGAGACGTCGGCGGCGCCTCGCTACCCGCGCCCCGCGAACTGCCCCGCCTATCTCGGCGTGTGTCTGCCGCGGGACCTCATAGACTTGTTCCCTAGGTAACACTTGTACCGACCTAGAGCCCCTTCCGTTCAGTGAAGCCCTGAGGCAGTCCCGGGCTCAGTGCGGCGCCTCGTTTCCCGCGCCGCGCGAATAGCCCCGCCTACCTCGGCATGTGTTTGCCGCAGGGACTTGTTCCCTATGCAATATTTGTACCGATCCAGAGCCCCGTTCAGCGAAGCCCTGAGGTAGTCGTCGGGCTCAGTGCGATGCTCCGAGACGTCGGCGACATTTTTGTGACATCACACCCCATGATTCATAGATTCATAGACAACTCTTTCATCAATAGGTATCATACAATGTTGCATGTCGACTCATCGTCATAATTTGCTTACAGAGACGAAGAAAGCAAAGAGGAGGAGGTCTATAAATGCGACACTTCTAAACGCGGCAGATTGCCTTCCTTCCTCGCCGACACGAGCGTCGCTAGCATCGAGAACAAGTCGCGAGCCACGCCCGATAGCCAGAAGCTGTCATATAGAGGTAATAATCCCACTAATATCATAAATGTGATAACACGGCTTAACTGATTTTTATGAAAGGTATACAGGGGGCTTAGTACAAGTTTGGATAGTTTTCGAACCTATACGAAGTTTCGTTTCCTTCCATACAATTACTTGCAGCGCCCCTAGCGAAAACGAGGGGAAAACTAACGCTGTCAGAAAATGTATTAAAGGAAACGAAACTTCATATTGTTTCGAATACTATTCAATTATCGTACTAAGCCCCCAGTTATATTATGACCCGGATTGAGCTAGAGGCTACTTTTATCCCGATAAAAAGCGGGCGAAGCCGCGGCAGACACTAGCAATCAATAAAACCCACTCACTCACTTACTGACATATCAACGAACAGCCTAAACCGTAAGTTTTAAGGTAGGCCTGAAATTTGAAGGGTATGTTGCTTTTGTAGTCTAGGGGTGAACTAAGAAAAGGAATTCTCGAAATTCTACCCCTAAAGGGTGCAGCAGGGTGTTGAAGTTTGTATGAAAAAAAAATCCACGCGGATAAAGTCGCGGGAATTCTACTAGTGATCGTTATTATCTTAATCTCTTACCAAGATTGAACGGGTCGTTATAACCACATTTACTTCTTCTAACTCTTCCACTATTTTGCGAAAGTTAGCAAAATGTAATCTGACGGGCCCTTAACTGACTGCTAGCTCTATTATATTTTGAAAACATTTAATCTGTTGTGCGATTGTGCGTATACATAAAGTTGGCTCGCCGGTTGGTATCTTAAAATACAATGCGTTTTACATTTATTATTTCTGAAATTACCTATATTAAAAATAACAGTAGTGCTCGCACTGCTGTGTTCCGGTTTGAAGGGTAAGGGTGCCGGTGAAATTACAGGCACATGAGACTTTTCATCTTTCTGTCTCAGGGTGGCGGGCGCAGTACAATGCCACATAGGGCGCGTCGTAGGTGGACGTGACCTATGAGGTAATGCACTGTTCATAGCAGAGGTTAGCGCTTAACATCAGGTGGGCCATCAGCTTTATCCATCATTCAAGTAGTTAAAAAACAAAAAAATAACATGTGTAGTATTTAACTGCAAATCAAAATATCTACATTTTGCCAAATTCCCAATTTCTATCAAAAATACTGATTGCACAGCAAAATACTTATCTCCAACGATTTATGTTCGTGACGCATCGCTAATTATCTAATTGCAATAGAATCGTGGCCCCTAATTGGAAGTGTCGTACTCCGGTATGGGCTCTCGCCAGTACTCTCGTGAGGCCCTCATGAGCGGGTCAGAGGCGTAACGCACAAGACTATGTGGAGTCGGGGTGTTCCGTGTCGGTTCTGTCACTCATTTTGAACCTAACCTACTCATGTCGAAGTGCCCTGCCCTGATCCTAATGCCGACCCTATATGCGCTGGTTAATTCGATGTGCATTCAGTATTTTTTATATGAAAAGTTATATATATTGATGGGTGATAGTTTTCTGATGTATAATTCAAAATTATTCTTGAAATATCTTAATATTTTCCTAGGTTCAAACATAGCATCAACTAGCGTCAACGTGCGTGGCTCTTTCGCTGTATCCAGTACACCTACAGCGACGCCCAACGCGAAAGCAAAACACACTAGCACCGGCTCCAAAAATAACGTGAGCTTAGAGAGCGTCAACACAACCAAAGATAAAGAGATCGACGAATCGAACGAAAAGAGCAACGCAACGGCTAAGAATCCGTCAGAGATAGAAATGACTAAAACGGAGGATGTGAGGAAAGAAATCGCAGAGGATAAACCCATGGAAGAGAAGATTCTCGGTGCGATAGCGGAGTCTGTCGCCAGCGGGCGGGGCAAGGTGTGGCGACACGCGGCCGCGGACTGCTTGGCTTGCGCGCGCACCCGACCGCTTTCAAGCCATGAGCTGCGTGAAGCCTTCTTCGCTGGTGAGTTTCAAACAAAACGGCGGCCGTAACTTAAAAAGCTGCGCCAAATCTAGGCAGAAATCTTTAAAAGCCGTTTTATATCTTGAAATATAGATAATGTCTCTTGACCACAGTGTTCGATAAATATTTTGAATGAATGAATGTAAAAAGACGCGCATTATATATGATATTTGGTATGCTGTACTATCTTTTATCCTAGACCTCCGTGGAATTATTGTGATGTGGTTCACTGCAGTCGGGCTATAGTGTTTTTAACTGTACACTGTTTTTTTCATAGGCATTACAAGCATGGAGACTAGTGGGAGCGCGGAGCCCCGCAGCCCGCCAAGCAGTCCTATTCTGGAGAAGGGGACGCCTCAAGCGCAGTTACTGCATCAAGTGCACTTCATGTCCAATCCCATACATCTGAGACAGGTAATTACAAGTTTCTGTTACAATTACAAGTTGCAATTACAATTACAATTACAAGTCACTGATACAAAATGAACATGTCCCCCAAGCAAGGTACTAATGTCACAGATAAAATAATACTATACTAGTACTAATGTGTAATAAACATTGTGTTGAGGTCATCATTTATTTATTTACATTTAATTAATCGGTTCAGCCGACTAAGTAACAATTAAAAACATAAAATATCATTAAAAAAATTACGTCATCCACGGGAGGAAACAGAGGTAGGTATCTTTCTTCAACCATTGTAACGATAGTTGTCCAGGAGCATTAGAGCAGGAGGCATTATACTACACGTTATCGTTGTTATGTATCGTTTTAGTAGTAGTAGAGCTTTTTTTTTGTGAAAGAGTTTGTCCGGGGAAGTACTACCTCCGTACCTATTTCTGCCGCAAAGCAGTAGTGCTCGCATTGCTATGTTCCGGTTTGAAGGGACAGCCCTTCAATATGGGTGCCGTTGAAATTACAGGCACATGAGTCTTCATCTTTATGTCTGAGTGTGGCTGGCGCAGTAAAGCCACATAGAGTGCGTCCTAGGTGGATGTGACCTGTGAGGTAATGCATTGTTAAAGGCAGAGGTTACCGCTTAACATCATATGGGCCATCTGCTTGTTCCGTCATTAGCCTAGTTTCTTTACTCATAATAGATTATTTTTACATGTAAAAAAAAACAAATGTAAACATTTTTAAACTATCCTGAGACAGGGTCCTGTTTGACCCCACACAACACAAATCGATGCCTTCTATTACCTATCAACTTTCCCTAGTTGTTTATCTAGTTGTTAGTAACTGCTAGATATTTGTTTTTGTTTTCATGTTTTATGTGTGTGTTGTGTCTTGGGGCAAAATAATAGTACATTATGGTACATGTGCGTAATGTTGGTGATTACCGCTGAGGCGCCATTGAGACCCAAGCCGTTAGGTGAAGGTCTCAAGAGAGCCGAGGACGGTAATCATCAATACACACGTGTATCATACGACGTTTTTCAACACACTTGTGAAGAAAATAATACACACTCTGTGTAAATGTTCAACTGTCTCTATAACTCACTAGTGAATAATAGCAATGAAAAAGTCACAGTTTGATTACAGGTGTCATTATGTGCCTAATGGGGAGCCACAGGCAAAACTAATCTCAGATGGCGCCACCATCGCTGGTGCTTGTCATTTAGTGGTCTTGTCTTTTTCTCATCAGAAGGGACACGGTGTGTACCTTTATTTTGACACTGAAATGCACTACACAGAGGCATGTTTTATACCGGACTACTACAAAAATTATCCATTGATATTTGACACTTTTAACATATTTTTTTTAACATTGATAGACCTTTGTTTGGCTACGAAACAACACCAGCGATTATGCGCCACCTAGCGTGATAAATAAGCATTGTGTCTCCCCATTGCGGTGAATTTAGACACACTTTATGAGCAAGTGTGTTGAAAAAAAAAAACTTTGTTTGTATGACGCTGTGTTTTGTTGTAGACTCGCTCCGTGCTGGTGTCGCTGAAGCAGCACCACCCCGAGGTGTTCCGCAGTGCGTGCGTGTACTCCGACGTGTGCGCGTTGCTCGCGCGCGGCTCGTACCTGCTGTGCGCGCGCCGCTTCCTGCAGGAGATGTTCCTGGACGCCAGCTTCGAGTGCTTCGCGCCGCACCCCGCCGCCATCCTCGCGCGCCACGCGCCGCAGTAGCATACACACCATAGTTCCATAATCGGACAATACAAGATCTGCTATTCCGAGACTACCCACGTCACTAAAGCTAAGACCAAACCAACGCGTTCAGCCCGCGTGCACGGTGGCGATACATTGTCTTACCGTTGATCGCCACCGTGTACGCCACTGGGGACGCGGGCTGAATGCGTTGGTATGGCCTTATCTTAACACGTCACTAATCGCGCTCATTCTTAACGTCATTACCAAATAATCGTTCATGTTATTTCGTACGTCTGGGATGGATCCCTGCTTGACCTGATTGGCCTGAAACTCAGCGGATCTTAGAGCAGCGAATTAAGGAAACTACAGCTCAATTCATACAAGGGTCCCTCAATCCAGACGTACGAAGTAACGTGAACGGTTCTGGTTTTGTATTTGTAATAGCGTTTAAAATTAGAGCAAAAAACGGATAATTCTGTAAAAAAATATTGAATTTCTAATCAAATGAAACATTTGAATCAGTTAGTGATTGTACCTAATTTTTGAGTAAAAACCTCGTGGTTTTTTCTGATCAGACATGTAATAACTGATATTATAAGATGCAGTGAAACAACGTCAAAATGGCGTCGCTTCCCGATCCGCCGCACACGTTGCGTCACAGTCCTCACTAACGAATGTCGGGGAGTTCGATTACACTCTACTAGCACAAAACGTGCTCAATTCTTATTGGTGATGACTTCGTCTGGTGTTTAACCACGTGACCATCCGATCTCGGAATAGCATACCTTGTGAAGTATATTATTATACCATGGCTGTTCTCTAAAGCTGGCACATCACAAATGTTTGCGTTATTTTTTCCAAGGCAAAATCAACCATGAGTCCAACCATACATGATACTGTTTGCCTTGGCAAATTAACGCTAATGTTTGCGCAAATACGCCAAGTGCCGACATTTCATACGAATAGTTGCTAACCTGACCGCGATGGTCAAGCCCTAAGAATGGGACTTCTCCAACTCTCGTGGATGTCGTAGATCGGGATTACGCCATGGGATGGGCAGCAGCATCGAGTATACATCGGAGTACTTAACACCAATGCTGTGATCACCAATCCGCCTGCCAAGTCTACCGACTGATGAAAACTTGCTAAGCTATTCCGTGCGTTTGTTACACTGGGGAAGCCACTCCAGATGCCACGGAAATTGCTCGCCCAGTATCTGAAATCGCATCTAAAGGCTGAAGCCGCGTTGAGATAAACCAATCTAAACTGAACACGCCACTATTAAATTACCTCAAAATATTCCGTATACACAAGGATTGTTTTAAAACGTCAAGCTTGTTTCAAGTGCCAAGGAAATGCGCCGGTGGGGCGTTGATTTTATATTGGATACATCTGTATTGTGATACCGATCGTAAAAATAATGCTGATATAACTACTTCATAAAATAATTTGTCAGTTCAACAAACAACTGATTTTATACCAACATATAATTTTTTTTAGAAAAATGTGACTATCCCACCAAGTAGTAGAGCAAAAGTTGTTTCTTAGCTTATAAGTTGTTTATAGCATTTTTCAAATGTAAAACAAATAAAAAATACAATAATTAAATTGGAATCAATAAATTGGAAGCGCTCTTAATTTTCACTAAAGGCAATGAATAAAGAGTAGTAGTTAAAATGCGAGAATATTCATAAGATGTTTATTAATTGGGAGAAAGAGGTCTAACGTGGCTAGACCACGTTACAAATAACGGGGAATGCGTGAGGAGTGTTACTATTTAGGGATCCACTCAAACTACGAACAAACACTTGGTTTTTAAAAAAAACTTTGGCAAATGTTGTTTTAGTAGGTGTTGTGCTGGCTGTAAAAATTCTGATCTCTTTATTTACTCTGAGATACTTAAGACATCAAAGTATTCAATTCAAAAAAACATCATCATCATGAGCAGACATCCACTGCTAAACAAAGCTGCAAGCATGGCAGCCGGGTGATGATCACAATATTGGTGTTAATTACTCAGATGGATGATGCTGACCATCCCATGCTGTAATCCACACTGCTTTTACGACATCCACGTGAAGAGATGGAGGGGTGAATAAATAGGCGAAAAAGCCACAGCAAACGAAAAAAAAAAAAGCAATTTTATTCCATTTCTGTCATGTAGCAAGTGGACTGTAATGACAAAACAATTGTAATGTTAAAGAGATGGGTTATTGTTTTTAATCGATTCAAATTATCGATACTTTTTATTTTTATTTTTCATTGCAATAATCAAAAGAGATCAAATATCAAATATCATAATAGGGCTGTACCCTATCCCGTACTTTTAGTTGTGCAAAATACAAATAAAAAACTAAAATGTATCGGTAACTTGAATACTCTATAAAAAACTATGACCCATCACTAAATTTCATATGTTTTGCCATCTCATTACGCTCCCTGTCATTTCATTACGCTTTGGAAAGTTTAAATAACATTATGGTATTCCTTATAATTAAATAGTTAATAATGCTCTTACTGTTGGCCTTGTTAATCCTCTTTGATTTAAAGGATCATAAAAGTTGTGCTGTTATATAGCAGGTAGAATCAAAACTACCAAAATACTACATAATGTATAGAAACAGCAGTTAAACGTGTAATCGTTAGATATTTTCTTTGGTATTTAATATAATCTTGGTATTTATATTGTTTTGTAACATAAGTTATAATTTATGTGGTGTCCGATGGTTTGAGATCATTGGGTACCGAATATGAATAATAGTGTGGCTTACTTTAAATATTTGGTTCCTTACTAACGAACACTTGGGTTTGTGCGGCAGAATAGACGTTATAAACGGATCTATATATTGATATAGCACACAGGGCCACAATAGTACGTTACATCCCAAGTCGGGCGATAATGGTCGAACGTGAGAACATCGCCTGTTTGCGGCCAAAGAGTGTATACTTTTTTTCTCAAACTATTTACAACATTCTATTCAATATAATAGTTGATTTTTTGATTTTCATAGTGAAATCCTCTTTGTAACACGACATATATAGATTTTTATACTAACGATGCCGGTCTAGACCGGCAATGTCAATATATCACGATCGAAGGTCATCGAAAAGAATTATGAAGATAAAAGCATGTTTGAGAAAAGATTTTAACATTTAATTTTCTGAATCAAGGTTTTAGAAATATTACGACCTCTTGCTGATGTTTTATTGACCATTTAGAGGTCCTTTTTTATGAGCACCGACCGCGACCACGATCGATGTTCGTGAGACGGGAACCCGTCGTAAACCTCAGCAGGAGAATAGTTTTCTAAAACTACCAACTATCAAGATATTATAGTCAAGTTATAATAACGAGATAGTGTTCCCTTGAGCCCTCACCGCTATTCTGTTTCTGCACAGCCCCTAGTGATAATTTGTGTGTGGTCACACAAACATTTTGCAGCTGCATTTACATTATTTAGTGTTACGGAACAGGAAGCATCCTTGCGACACCGGTCCCTTGTAAAATGACAATAGTTGTACGACTGATTTTGCACCATTCCCACTGACTTCAATACTTTAGTAACGTATTCTACTGATCCCACCTAATAGAACGCTATACTGTTCCCTAGTTTTCATGCATATTATAGTGACATAGTTATAACTGAAACAATGTGTTCAATATCTGGATAGTACTATGCCTTTTGACTTGCATTTATTGTTCCCTCCCTTATTGTGTTGTAATTCGAACAGAAATTTCGTTTTGATATTATTTTAAGTATTATTTAATACCTAGATCACACTGGATGTTACATTGTAAAATACTGTTTGTTATATCAGATTGTTAATGTTCAATGAAATACGTAGGTTAAGTTTTTTTCACATTTATATTCGTATGATGACATTTTTGTTTCAATAAGTTTGGTTCCAAGCAGTATTCCTATTAGTTTGATAGGTACCTTGTTTATTTGTCGGTAATATGTTAACTACCCTCAAATACCCGCATTTGATTCTTCAGTTATGTTAAGTCAAAGTTTTTTTACTTACCAAATGCAACGTTTATTATAACACCAATTGAACTGAAAAATCTCAATGTTACTGTATTCCTTAGCTATAATGTTCTCAAACATATAAAATAATATACAAGTTAGTAACATAAAGTGCCATCTTGCTGGTTCCTTGCGATTGCATTCATTGCAGTATGATTGTTGCATTTCTACATTTTTAATACACCGAATTTCGAATATGTATGTCACATCGGTATAAATATATTGTTTTGTATATACTCCAACAAAGATTTTATTTTTCATGGCCATTGTTAAATCTCCTTGACAATAGTACATTATGGTACTAGTGTGTAATGTTGTTGATTATCGCTGAGGCGCCATTGAGACCAGAGCCGTTAGGTGAGGGTCTTAAGAGAGCCGAGGACGGTAATCATCAATACACATGTGTATCATACGACGTTTTTCAACACACTAGTGAAGAAAATAATAATAAAACAGAAATACATGCTCTGTGTAAATGTTCTACTGTCTCTATAACTCACTAGTAAATAATAGCAATAAAAAAGTCACAGTTTGATTACAGGTGTAAAACAGAAATACACACTGTGTAAATGTTCAACTCTCTCTATAACTCACTTGTGAATAATAGCAATGAAAAAGTCACAGTTTGATTACAGGTATCATTATGCGCCTAATTGCAGTAAAATTAGAGCAAGTGTGTTGAAAAATTATTTTACCTAACTACGGCAAAACCGGGTTATGTTTTTTGCAGTCTATGTATAGGTATTTACGTATGTTCCACGGTAGCGCCTAAACTACGCATCCGATTTTGATGAATGAGGTGTCAATTGATTCGTTATTATGGTCCGGGTGAAATAGGCTACATTGTATACAAGCAAAATCAATATGATGGATGTTACATCCAAAAAAGGGGTTCTATGGAATTTAATTTTTGCTGTTGTATCGTGTGGGGTTTCAAATCAAAAGAGGAGAAAATATTTTCAAGTGAATCCAGCGGATTTACCCGGGGGCATTAAAGGTGCATAGTTGTCCCGCTTGTACCCCTGGGGTACAACGCAGGGGTACTAGTGGTCCTGGATGAAAATTGTGAGTTCATTGTGATTTTTATCCTAATAAAAATATTGAACTTACTTAAGTACCTTATGTCATAGAATAAATAATACGCTTATGTTGGGGTTCACCCTAGTCACTAGTCTGGCTATAGTTTTATAACTTTTTACTTGTTTATGTAGTCTTTTTATGAGTAGTCCTTAAGACGGGTCTCCTGCCACCCGAAATAAGACAACATTGTTGCGACATGTTTCACGAACAAAGAGTTCTTAGCGTATATACTTAACATACTTTTAATGTTGAGTTAGTTTTATGTGTTCAGCCACTCCACGAACCTACTGAACAGCTTCAGTGCTACTTTGACGACTCTATCCCAGAAGCTAGGCTCCTCCTTTTGCCCTTCTTGGCTAGTTGCATATTCATCGTCAAAGTCTTCCAGCTGTCGTTTTTCTCTTGTAATCGGTTCTTCTAAATTCTGTTTGTCTATGGAAGAAGATATTAAGATAAGTATATACAAGTAATTAATTTTGTAAAAATTAAAAAAACCCCCTACGCTGAACGGCTGGACCGATTTTGATCAAACAAAGCTAAGATAACTCCCGACAAATACACCTATCAAACAAAACAAAAAAACTTTTCATCCGTTCTGGAGCTACGATGACACACACACACACACACACACACACACACACACTCTCTCTCTCACACACGCACACACTCTCACACACACAGACACGTCAAACTTATAACACCCCTTTGTTTTTCGTCGGGGGTTAAAAAGACATATGGCTATTTTTGATGGCTTTGCTTACTTGCATTATGTACATCACTGTAAGGTATAGCTTCTGAATACTTACATGAAAGATCTGAAATTCCGGCAGAAACCTGTGAAATAAAGTAGGTGTTTTAATTTTAAAACACAATGGACCTACTAAGTTCGTATTCTAAGTCACATATGTACAGTAAGGGCATAATGCATAGCTAGTTTGATAGGTATACCTTTATGCATCACGGGATAATAGTAACCTATACTGTTCAAAACTGAACGACGATGCGAGAGGTTGCGGGTTCGATTCACGCTGCGGGACAAATGTTTGCATGTGCAAATATTTGTTACGGGTCTGGTGTTGTGGTAGCGTGGTACTCGTAGTACCTGATACCCACGACACAGGGGATCGTGGTGTGGGATCAGGACTGTGTTGGGTGTTATGATAAGTTATGATAATTTAGGCTCGTAGGTATAGGTATTCCAAAACTGCTGAAGCGTGAATTGGGCGAGACTAGCATAGAACAAAATCGATAGTCGAGTCTTGATTCAGTTTGATTTTAGCTTTGGAATTACGGGCCTCTAATTAATTCACATCTTATCTAATATTGGTGTATTAGTATTGCCGTGGTATGTCCAGCCTGAGAATAGACAGTCTCCATGTCCTCCCGTGGATGTCGTAAAAGCCGACTAAGGGATTACCCGGACTGTTAGTGAGATTCGTTGCTATAAGATTTGTCCTGGCTGCTAGCCTAATATTAAGGAATGTGTAATTACTGGAGAAAAGCGTTAGCCACAATATTCCCACGATGGTGCAACCCACAGTGAAGAGGCCCATTGAGGCTCTGCCTACCCTTCCGGGAAAAAGGCGTGTGTCTATGTATGTACTTATGTATGTATCTAATATTATATTTAGAAAAACTTACGTAATGTCCATTGGAAGAAGTACAAAAAATCGCTATTAGCGCGACGTTTAAACATAAACACAGACTGATTGATCTCATGTCTCCGTCCCTGATTGATTTGAGTCTCCATGACTGTGAACTTGCCTTATAATGGAGGGCGTGGTTGCGGCTGGCATGCGACAGTGCCATCATGCTTTGTAATCTGTCAGTGGCGTATTCTCCGAAGGGGGCGATCCTGGGGCAGTTGGCCCACTCTGTTGTTGTTGGTCTGTTGGTTGTGCAACAATGCAGGGCCGTCTTTACGTGTGGGTTCGGGGCCCTAAAGCCCTACAATAGATGAAATGATGTCAAATTTTTCAGGTCTTCACGAACGTACTAATATTTATTCTTTTTTTTAACCCCCGATGCAAATCGACGGGGTGTTATAAGTTTCATGTTTCTGTGTGTGTGTGTGTGTGTGTGCGCGTGTGTGTGTCTGTCTGTCGCCTCGTAGCTCCCAAACGGATGAACCGATTTAGTTTTTTTTTATTTGCAATGTGAATTTGTCGGGATTGTTCTTAGCTATGTTTGATCGAAATCGGTTTAGCCGTTTCATTGCGTTGAGGGTTTTTTTTTTAATTTTTACAAAATTAATTACTTATTTATTATTTATTTTAACGTAACTTTATTACATAGTGGCGTTGATATCAAAACAATTTTATACAGAAAGCGCTGCTCGCCGGTTTCTTCTATGATGAGCCTTTTTCCTGTTCTCTTCGAGACGAATTTTACAAGGGACGCTCCGCTCGCCGTTACAGTCTTTTACCTCTTTTTCCAAATTATCCCTTCTCACCAAACACTGAATTTTTCGCAACTCGCTCTGCGCGGCTCGCTAGTACTGTCAGCCTCCTTTATCCGGCTGTTAAGCAACAAAATACTCGGACTTAAATTAACTTTACGAACCCGTTTCATGACCCGCCCCCTCCCTTGGACTGCCACTGAATGATGCGGGTTCGATTCCCGCTGCGGGAGAAATGTTTGCATGAACTCCTAATTGTTCCGGGTCTGGGTGTTGAGGTACCATGGTAGGTACCTACTCGTAGTTCCTAATACCCACGACACAGGGAATTTAGAGTGGGATCAGGACACGGACACTCGGGTAGGAATGTATGTGAATTTTGGTTGTTATTTAAGTATTTATGTTACTGTCTCACAATCAATCGATTTTTAGAAATGATTATACCTACTTACCTACCTATTTTTTACAAAGAAATACCCCACACCGTCATGCATGTCCCATGTTCATTATAATAGTTGAACGCGAGGCGACCTTGTCGATTCAGTAACATGTTCCGCTTGAAGGCTTGCGTACAATGGTACACATGGTGGAGAATCACCGGGCTTGCCGGCGCGCGATTGCAGAGTCATCAGCAACAACCCATTCATTAGTTAGGTACATACCTAGAGCAATTGTGATGCTTTTATAGTAGGTACCTGCCTACTGCGAACTAGCAAATCATGCAGGTAATTATATATAGGTACCCGCGTGTGCCCGTCCCAGACGTCTCATTATCATACGGAAGGAGCACCGAACCGCTGCTGGACTGGCCCCAAAGAATTTTCCGATGAACGGCCTTGAATTGCCTTCATCCATCGACTTCCTCCGACCGTTACAAGTTGTGTCATCTGTTTGTTAATGATATGACAAGCAAGATATTCTGCCGCAAAGCAGTAGTGCTCGCATTGCTGTGTTCCGGTTTGAAGGGTAAAGGTGCCGGTGAAATTACAGGCACATGAGACTTTTCATCTTTATGTCTCAGGGTGGCGGGCGCAGTGCAATGCATTAAGAGGCGCACTGCCACGTCCTAGGTGGACGTGAGCTATGAGGTAATGCATTGTTCATATATAGGCAGAGGTTACCGCTTAACATCAGGTGGGCCATCTGCTTGTACCGTCATTCAGTAGTATAAAAAAAAAGATGGTAGGTATAGGGATAACATTATTTATTCAAGATGCGAGTTTGAAACTTGTTGCAGTTACACACGAGCGTTGCCTTGCCTGAGCAAGAGAGTGTTAAACCACCTGTATTAGGGACCTACTACAGGTTTTATAACTAGTACCTAGTTCTGCGTAGACCTCGCGAGCACAAATAAACTATGCATCATCGATTCATTAATTATGAGCAAACAAAGAAACGAAAAAAAGAGTTTTTATATTTATTAAAACATAATTTATCAAGATGGGTAAAAAAAAAGAAGAAAATCGATCCCGTTACTTCGTCGTAGCTAATATATATAACTTGTGCCGTAACTCCTAACATCACTTTTCAGCAACTCTCACGATTTCAGATTTCGCCTAAAAGGCATAGGTAATGACGGATCTGTCAGATGGCCCACCTTGCCTCCTAGGACGCACCGGCGTATGTGGCCTAGCACTGCGCCCGCCGTCACCCTGAGACATAAAGATGAAAGATCATGTGCCAGTAATTTCACCGGCACCCTTCAAACAGGAACACCGCAATGCGAGCACTACTGCTTTGCGGCAGAAATAGGTATGGTGGTAGTAGGTACTTCTCCGGACGAACTCTTTTAAAAAAAAGCTCTACTACCTAGGTACCTACTACTAATAATCTTCGGTCTTCTGTAATCTGCCTGAGCATGTGGATGTGGTCTACGGTGCTAAATCCTTTTAGGAGCCCAGCTTGTTCAGGGGCTGGAATTCGTCGAACCTACGTGCGAGACGATTGGTAACTACTCTCGAGAACAGCTTATGGATGTGGCTCAACAGCGAAATGGGCCTATTTCTTCAAGAGGGCGTTATCACGTGTTGTAAGTAGTAGAGCTTTTTTATTGTGAAAGAGTTAAGCGGGGAAGTATATACTAACTATACCTACCTATTTCAGCCGCAAAGCAGTAGCGCTCGCATTGCGGTGTTCCGGTTTGAAGGGTATGGGTGCCGGTGAAATTACAGCCGCATAGGACTTTCCATCTTTATGTCTCAGGGTGAAGGGCGCAGTGCAGTGCCATTGAAAAAAAAAAAATCTAACTGTGTGCAAAAAGTGCACAGTTAAAATTTACACAGTTGCTACAACATATTTTTCATTGAGATCTAATTAATTTTCACCGTTGGGGCAACTGCAAAAAAACAGTTAGGAAGCAAACAGTAAATAAATATGTATAAACAGTTACAGGAACTTTTTGGTCAATAATAACAACTTATCCTGGCAGTAATTTAAATTTCAACGGTTAAACATCAGTCCGGATAAGACAGTAAAATGAACTGTTTTACTTTAACTGTTTTTTTTCAGTTATGCTAACGTGTTTAATGTGTTGGCTCCATTTTAACCTCGCAGAACGGTAACTTTTATCGGTTTTCGGGTTACTCGAACTGTTTTTTTTTTACATAGGGCGCGTACTTGGTGGACGTGACCTATGTGATAATGCACTGTTCATAGGCAGAGGGTACCGCTTAACATCAGGTGGGCCATCTGCTTGTCCAGTCATTCTAAACTTGTATCAAAAAAAAAACTTAAAACCACCACTTCCACCCTCGAGGTGGATGCTCACGCTTGCGCCGCGAAATTCAAATATTTTGTTTTTTTTTGCCCATTACAGCTCATCAGCACTTCTTCAGATAGCGAAAGTTGATTTCGCGAGAACTAGGAGACTAAACACACATGTTTTAATTGATAGTATCTCATAAATATCATCAGTTTAGCTATGATACCCCTAACACATTTTTACAGTGTTTTTTTTTGTTTAGGGGTATCGTTGCTAAACTGATTATATTTATGAGATACTATCAATTAAAACATGTGTTTTAAGTCTCCTAGTTCTCGCGAACTCAATTTTCGCTATCTGAAGAAGTGTTGATGAGCTGTATGAGCAAAAAATACTAAAAAGTTTGAATTTGGCGCCACAAGCGTGAGCATTCACCTTAAATAGCTTCTGAAGGACCCTTAGTAGCGATGTATTGTATCACCCGCTTCCAGAAGCTACGTCGTTATTTGTCCTCCACCGGGACATTGTTGTATAAAAGCTAAAAAAAAAATGATGGAAGGTTCACACAACATTATCAAGCCCTAAGCTAAGCAGAGCTTGTGTTATGGGTACTAGATAAGTGATACAATACATCACATAGATAGATATTTTTTATTATACGTAGAAAATACCCTGAACAAATATCTGCAGATCGTACAAATATTTGTTCCTAGGCGGGAATCGAACCCGCAACCTCCTGTGTCGTAGGAGAACCTTCGCCCGCTGCGCCACAGAGGTCGTCAATAATGGTTCTTCTGGCTGGCGTCTAATGGGTTAGTAGTGCCAGAAGCAGGGCAGCTTGAATACGTCAGAGATTCAGTGCTATTATTGCCAGTCACACCAGATAGTGTGATACGGAAAAAAAAGCTTGTTTCACAAGGTGTGACAAAATGGTGTGTCGTTGATTTGCCTATCAACTAGGCTTGTATTCCAGAATAAAGATACTTACAAGCAACATTTTTAAATACTCAGTAATTTAAAAAAAAGGTGTTTTTTTTCAGGTTCAGCTCGAGTTTGGTACTGGTATACAGGCCAGTGGTTACACTGATTCGTAAAACTAAGCAAAATACAGCAAAAAATTTCAAAAAGATATATTTGATTAGTGTAACTGCTAATTAAAAAGTAATTCTATGCTATTTCTTAGACGCTCCAAAACCGGAGAAGCCCATTATTTCCGCCAGCTCATTCTGGGCCGGGCCGGGGGTCTCCTCTGTGTCGTCGTCGTTGAGCTTGCGTTTCTTGTCGCGGCGTCGCTCGCGCCTCAGCTCCTTCACACGCGCCTCCTCCTCAGCCGCCTCGCGCAAGCGGCTGTCCAGTTCATATTCACGCTTCTTTTCTTCCTGTTTGCGCTTGTTAAGGGCAAATCTTGCTTTTACCTGAAAACAATTTGTCGATTATTTAAAAGTCTTATGTTTTTATTTTTTATATACTACTTGGATGACGGAACAAGCTGGTTGCCCACCTGATGTTAAGCGGTAACCTCTGCCTATGAACAGTGCATTACCTCATAGGTCACGTCCACCTAGGACGCGCCCTATGTCGCATTGCACTGCGCCCGCCACCCTGAGACATAAAGATGAAAGTCACATGCCTGTAATTTAACTGGCACCCTTACCCTTCAAACCGGAACACAGCAATGCGAGCACTACTGCTTTGCGGCCGAAATAGGTATGGTGGTAGTACTTCCCCGGACGAACTCTTTCACAAAAAAGCTCTACTACTACTGTGTAGAATGTACTGTGTGTGAATGTGAATCAGTTATTTAAGTGGAACATTTTTCTTTTATATCCCCTAGGTACTAATATTATAAATGCGAAAGTTTGTAGATATGTGCGTGTGTTTGTTAATTCTTCACGCTGAAAGGCTCGACGGATTTGGATGAATTTGGAATGGAGATAGCTTGACTCCCGGAATAACACATAGGCACATTTTTATCCCGATATACCCATGGGACGAGAGCTATGCGAGTAACACCGCGGGGCGCTTCTAGTATGCATATAATGCAGTATTTAACTTCATTAATATGTATTAGTATGTTTTACTAAAGTGTAATTATGTATTTGAGTTATGTAAACGTTGTATTTTATTTATTAATGTTTTTACTATTGTTACTATTTTTAGTCTGTGCACCGCCGATCGTTCTTGCTTCAGTCATTAGTGTCCATCCAAAGTTTGCTTGGAAGAAATCGCTTTCAGCAGTAACGCCCCCATAGTCAGGCATTTTTTTTTGTTAATCCTTTTTTGTTTTTTTTATGAACAGTAATAGTCCATTTTACATTTATACATCATCACATCACAGTTTTTTGCAGACTTGTTTATGATGTTGGTCTTATGAAAAATCCAATTTTTTTACCTCGAGCGCCGAACGCAACCTTGTCAAAAATCGAAAAAATATTTTTTATTTCAAGTTTTGGCGATTATAACTCTAAAGGACTAGTTTTTGAGAAAACTTTCTTAGGATGTTTTTAAAGTAGACTAAATTTGCTACCATATGATACTAAAACTGTATCTGTAGACCGAATAGTTTCTGAGATTAAGCCTTTCAAAGTTTATAATTTTTTTCGAACTTCGCAATTTTTTTCAATTCAGATGGCATATCCCCATAAGGGGATGGTGGTGAATCGTCGAAGTCTTTTGCCCACAAGTCATCCTCCATTTCGACATAGGACAGATCGTCGCCTTCTGGGATCTCTACTACTGCAACATCAGGTATATTATCACAAGAGGCCCCGCTGCAGTGCCTGCAGACTGATGAGCATTTTAGTCTTGACTTCCTGCAGCTGCACGCGTTCCCACAACCCTTCGTGCACCCGCAAGAAATCATCCGCAAGAGGTGTTGTGGGGCTGCATCTCTGGTCATCATTTTGGGTTTCACTTCATCCCGCTAGAGTTATTCGAGTAACGTCTAAAATATTGAAAAAAATTGCGAAGTTCGAAAAAAAATATAAACTTTAAAGGCTTAATCTCAGAAACTATTGGGTCTACAGATACAGTTCTAGTATCACATTGTAGCAAATTTAGTCTACTTTAAAAACGTCCTAGGAAAGTTTTCTCAAAAACTAGTCCTTTAGGGTTATAATCGCCAAATCTTGAAAAAAAAAAGTTTTTTTCGATATGTGACAAGGTTGCGTTTGGAGCTCGAGGTTAAAAACTTGGATTATTCATTAGGTCAACATCATAAACAAGACTGCAAAAAATCAGAACTACCGGATTTGACCCATACTACCCCATACTTTCAGACGACAAAGTTACTGGACTATAAAGTGTTAACCAATTAATTAATTAAGGTTTTTCCAACCAAATTAACCAATTCACATGTTGTTCTTACAATCTATAAGGCTCGTATCAATAATTCAAACTCAGCTTTTAGAGCAATCCTGAGTGGATTCAAAAACTTCAATTAAAAATCACATATTTGGTGCACTCAAAATCTGCCTAAATTCATAATTTTAATAAAAATGGCTGGTCCAATACCGTTTCCCATGCAAACTTTGAGTAACCAGTGACTGTGATAGAATAGATATAATTTCATCACTAATATTTTATTGTAAGTAAAAACTAATTACAAAATGGCAATTTCCCAGTTTTATAGCAAAATATAATTTTTAATACCTACTAACAGTATTAAAATGAATTTTCCATACATACATACATTTTCTCAGTTTTTCACAAATAGGGATAAATAGAGACATATAGTGAGGCGAGCAAGATCAGCCCCTAATGGGGCCAGAGCTCTCCACAACCACTTCCCAAACAAACTTAAAAGAACCAATGATGGTGATAGAATAGATATAATTTCATCATTTAGTGTTTTTACCCAGTTTTATATACAAAAATACATTTTAATACTAATAGTGTTCAAATGTATGTCTTCTGTCTTTCTGTCTGTTTAATAACAGTACAACAGGACGACCACAACCACTCTGTCAAGTGTCTCTGTCTGTGTGCAACGACTGAGAAGAAGACATACATTTGAACACTATTAGTATTAATATATATTTTTGTATATAAAACTGGGTAAAAACACTAAATGATGAAATTATATCTATTCTATCACCATCATTGGTTCTTTTAAGTTTGTTTGGGAAGCGGTTGTGGAGCATCCACCTCAATATGGGCATTTATTTTTATATTGTGTAGTGTCCACCAAACGGCTTCACACACGTTTTACCAGGATACAATGTAGCCTATAGCTCAATCCAGGTTATAATCGATTTGTGTACCAAATTTCAATGAAATTGGTTCAGCATTATTGACATGATTGAGTAACAAACATACAAACATCCTAACTTTGTCATTTATAATAATAGCGGTATTCTAGGCATTTTAGAAATACATTAGTGCATAAGAACCTGATCTAAAGAGCTTCTTTCAATTTTCATGGACATTCCCAAGTTTCTTTGATGTTTCTTTCCATTGATGTGGTCCAAAAAGTTGATGGAATCTTTGACAACACAGTCACAGACATTGCAGTAGTAACCTCCAGATTGTGCGGTAGGTGTGTTTTTGTTGATAACTATACTTTTTCCCAACTTGGAGTCAAGATCAACTTTGTAATCACGTTGTTTTAGAAGTTCTCTCTTCACAGGTACCGCTGGAGAGAAAAAAAAGAATACATTAAGTTAAATTAATTATTTAAGCGAAATCAGGGAAGCAGTTGTACTCTGATATAGTCATTATTATTACCTTTCTTTTTGGATTTCTCATCTTCGTCTAATTCAGCTTGCAATCTCTCTGCAGCGATTTTTTCGAACTCGTCTTTGTCCCATTTTCGACGATGATCATCTGGCCTCAAACTCATTTTGAGCTACACAATGGAACAGATTAATAGTGATAATAGAAAGTTAGCAAACCTTACTTATTACGATTTCTAAGCTACAAAATCTCTGATTTTAAATAAGCAAAACAAAAGGTTTCATTTTGGTCGACATTGTATTATCTATGGACTTTTTGTTTTGTTTTTTTCTTTATATGTGGTGCCGCACGGCTTGTGCATTTGCCATTTTCATGTAGAAAATGTATCTGTATTTTCAATATATTTTGCAACATTCCAAGTCGTCAAAGTCACAGTCGAGTTATGTTTTAGTATAAAGGTGGCCAATTTTACTAAAACTTTGGTAGACAATTTCCACCAATTTCAAAAGTCACGCAATTCATTTCCATTTCATTTCACTACACTTGTGCTTTTTAAACGAGCTACAATAGTTATTCCAAGTCGTCAAAGTCACAGTCGAGTCATGTTTTAGTAAAACGGTGGCCAATTTTACTAAAACTTTGGTAGACAATTTCCACCAATTTCCATTAAATTTCATTTCACTACACTTGTGTTTTTTAAACGAGCTACAATAGTTAAAATGCCACCAAAATAACACAAAATAACTCAAGAAAACATTATGAAAAGAAATAAAATAAAAGTACAACGTCTCTTTTCGAAAATGGCGGGAAGAGTCCTCTATGGACTTGACTGACACAAAACTGACTGACAAAACACTTTGACCCAGTGCTGTCACATACAATTTTGGCAAAACAGGGTGCAAATATTAGTACAAATTGGTAGAATTTGAAATGAAAATTAGGTAGTTCCACCAATCAAGTTTAAGTACATTTTGAATGATTAAAAATGCGTATAAAATGTTTAAAATTATTTATTGGTGATGTTTATACATATTTTTATCAAGCAATCTCAAATGTTCATCGTTTGCACACCACTTTTCCAAATAAACCTTCTTGTGTGCAGCAGTCATGCAATGCGTGACCGTGACCTGACGAGAACCGCGGGAACGCGCAACTGTCAGTGTCAAATTGACAATGTCAAGCAAGCGTCAGTCAGTTGTGACAGATGTCATTGTCAATGTCAATGTCACTCCGTAGCTCTATACTCTGTACCTCATCATTCACTTAATTTCACTTATTTCACATAACGCGGTGAAAAAAAATGGTTCCGTTTTAAGTGCTAAAATTACAAGACAGGCTGAATTTAATAGTAAGTAGGTAACGTTTCGTTACATGCGTGGAGCATTGTTTACAATCGTAATATTTTGAAAAATAGGTAGATTTGAGGCCGAGGTTGGTAGATAGGTAGAACAAAGGTAAAATAGGTAGATCTACCAAAAAATTGGTAGATGTGACAACACTGCTGTGACCTGACTTGTCTGCTTGTTTGTCTGTGGGTGAACTTGTGGGTGGACCACTCGGAATACCTCCATGGTGGACCATGAATAAGTAGTACCACAGAATAAATATTAGGTAGTACATCTTCCTAGGGGTGGACCATGAATGTAGTCCATCTTCCTAGGGGTGGACGGGGTGTACCGTTCGGTGGACCATGGACTTAGTCCATGGGGTGGACTTCTTTCTATAATCTATAGCTAGATCCACCAACTTATCTCTTCTTCTTCTTAGCTTAGGTAATGGCTTCTGTGCATTATTTGCTACAATTGGCTACAATTTAGCCAATGTCAAGTAATATAATTATTTTAATTTTATAGTCAAATCATCTCTAAAATGAAATGTATGTTATTTTCAATGACTAAAGAAACCAATGGACTTGGCACGGTAGTTTTCTATCATCTACATACATTTCATTCTACAGATAGGTAGCTGTTCTGTGTGTGTGGTTCAGGTGTTCTGTGGACAGAGGGGCAAGTCCGAGTTTGCACTCACCATCGTAACGATGAACGTGACGACGATCATACGTGTATTGCTTAGTAACTAGCCATTAATCTGTGACGTTTTTGGCACAGATTAATAGCTAGTTATTATGTTATACACGTATGATCGTCGTCACGTTCATCGTTACGATGGTGAGTGCAAACTCGGACTTGCCCCTCTGAGGGGTGAGTCTGAGTTTTGCAAACACCATCGTAACGGTGAACGTAACACGATCGTACGTGTATAACATAACAACTAGCTATTAATCTGTGCCCCTCGGATGAGTCTGAGTTTTGCAAACACCATCGTAACGGTGAACGTAACACGATCGTACGTGTATAACATAATAACTAGCTATTAATCTGTGCTAAAAACGTCACAGATTAATGGCTAGTTACTACGCAATACACGTACACTCGCCGTTACGATCATCGTTACGATGGTGTGTGTAAACTCGGACTTGCCCCTAGTCATAGAGTTTTTTTTTTAAATAGAAATGGTCTTTGACCTTGTACGTATTTTTCAATCAATCAAACAAACAAAATCAAACTGACTGACCGTAAAACAGGGTAGCCAACCATAGAACTTTTTTCTACGTACACAATTATGTAAGTGTTTTGAATCTCAAAACTAGTACATTAAATTACTCATCTCTTCTTCGTCGTTACACTCTTGTCAGAGTAGACGAGGTCGTCAGATGGTTGTCAGTTCAGGGTCTGTGCCTCGCTTCACAATCCTTCGCCACTCGCTAGAGGGCACTGCTCTCAGACCAGCGCCATCTCTCGTCAAATAGATTTATCATATTTAATTCATAGCAGTATAGAGGGCGCTGCTTTGAACAGCGCTCTCTCTCTCGAACAGTAGGTACTACGTTTAGTTTATTCTAGTAAAGCAAAGGGCACTACTTTCAGTTCAGTGCCATATCTCGTGAAATAGTAGTAACATTATTAGATCATACTAGTTAAGCTAGAGGGCACTGCTTTCAGACCAGTGCAATGTGCCATTTCTCCTAAAATAGTATAACAAACATAAGTTCATTCATACTCGTCAAGGTTAAGGCACTGCTTTCAGAGCAGCGCCATCTCTCGTGAAATAGTAGTAACATTAGTAGGTAGTTAACACCTTAGTTCTTCTTTTAGGCAACAGGTTTTGATGCGGTTTTCACTTGCGTGTAATATAATTTCTATCGAAAGGTTAAATGTAGGTACCTAAAAATAACTATTCAAAAACTTTTGGTGAGAAGCCGGGTCGGATCGCTATTAATCAATAAGAAGAAGCTAGGTATAATACGTATGAACTCGTACATAAGTACCTACGAGTTCTATGTTTGTCAACCCTGTTTTACGGTCATTCAGTCAGTCAGTTTGATTTTGTTTGTTTGTTTGTTGTATTCATCATACAACAAGTTAATTCTATAAAAATAAAATCCTCCGACTAGGTATTTTGAGTGTTCCAACACCGGTATTCATAAAAAAAAACAACATTGAAGTCGGAGCCCTGTTGTATTCTAGATCCCATTCATCGTGTGATGGTCATCATCAGAACCTGGAGACTGATGTCATCGAAAATGAACTTTTTCAATCTGAGAACTGAACCGTCAAAACTGAAGGTTCTAGACTTATAGGCAAAAATTTGGTAGAGCTTATTATCGTGGAAACGGCTGCACCAATTTCCACCAAACGTAGCTAAGAACAATATCGCAAATACCAGCTTTCTTAGCAGCTTTCAAATTCAGCTATCAAAAACACAGCAATCAGATCAGCCGTTCCGGAGCTATGAGGCCACAGACAGACAGACAGACAAACAGACAGACAAGTCGGGGGTTAAAAATCAATTGGTGCATGATCGGGATTCAAACCCACGACTGTCGAAACGTCAAAAGTCAAGGTCACTACTACACCAACAGTGCTCGAATAACATTTACAAATCCATGATTACCTCCAATGATCTTGTATCTACATTGCGACCTAACCTAAGGTTGCCTGCTAAAGATCGCTGTTAGCGATAAGGCCGCCCATTGTTTTGCCCTAAGTTTGTAATTGTTATTTTTAAAGCTTCCGTGTGGGGAATAATAAAGAGTTATATATCTATCTACATTGATGATCCGAATAAGTGATAGCTTGGATAATGCTGGTAGGTACAGTCTACAATGAAATGGGAGGAAGTTAGAAGCTTTGCTCAGAGTATAGTCATCAAATCATAATGCTACTACGTTTAAATTAATTAATTAAAAAATTAAGTGGCAAAACGTCAAAAAAAAAATCTTTTTTTTATTACCTATTAGGTTTGCAATTGTTTGGACTCTATGAATATAGGGAGAGCTCTGTGGTTTGGACCGTATTGGAGCAAATTTAGTCATCATAATAAATAATTTGAGATTTTATAGTACCTACGCTTTTTTAGAAGGTTTGACAATTAAGTTTTAAAATTTTGGTTTTCGACAATGGGGGGTGCCGATGCTGTACTCCTCTACCAGCGCGCTTATGTACGTTGAAGAGCTTTAACTATTTCTACCATCTATAATAATACAGGAGGGAAATCGACTCGAAACACTTGACGTAAAACGCCAAATTAGCAAAGAGACATAATATACTCACCTTTAACTCTCAAGGCCAACCGTACCATTATCTTTCCTTTTCTTCTTCTTATCTTAGGTAATGGCTTCTGTGCATTATCTTTCCTCAAACTCCCAGCACTTTTTTGGTTTTATGTCAAGTTAATCACCTGTCATTGGCAAACTCTTGTGCCACCACTACCGGTCCGCTGAACACGCCAAAAAAAAGAAGAAGAAGAAGAACTCTCAAGGCCAACTCTATTGCAATTAAATATTTGTGACAGGGACAAGGTACATATATTACTAGCAGGACCATAGATTTAGTATATGTACTAGATCTACAATCAGAGATCGAAGATGGAACCAAAAAAAATATGTGCACGTGTTGGTGAAAGTCTATGTCCGAGTTAAAAATAGTGTTGTCCTCGACCAACACTTTTACATTGTCGATAGAATTCATCATCCGTCCGTGATGTGTATGGCAGATAAATACATCTTAATGCAGATTAAGTCTTTCATGAATAACACAGTTTGGCAGATTTGACGTCATAAAGAGAATAAGGTTCTTATTCCAATTTTGAATACAGTTGATAAATAAACCTTTATTATTTATTGACCCCTAAATATTACAGTTTTATTTATAGGTGGGATCTTAGAGTTTCCCTTTTAAATTTAAACTTAAAATGTTTGCTGCATATACCTAGTGGAGTTCTTATTTGAGTCTATCCCACTCTTCTTATAACCGATAACCATTTTTCTCGTAGCAAAGGATTACTTGGAAATCTGAAAGCACAAAAACATTTTATATCAGCCGTGCTACGCCCATATAATTTTTCACTCTGTTACTTTATCTATAGACAATTTGTTACCCCAAAGTTTATAATTTTTCAAGTGTAAACCACGCTTTATAGATAACATTAAATTTAAATGTTACCCAAAAATTCCGTTCCAGTGGGACTCGAACCCGCACCCTCGCCTGTCATCGGCGATGCCTTAAACAATTAGCCATAGATCGAGCTATGACGCTGGAGACGAAATTTGTGGGCACTATCAACTCGGCTACAGCGCCAAGTTGATAGTGCTGTATCTACAGGTGTTTCATTGGAAACCTTCTGTTTAAAGTTCGAAAGTAAAGGCATCGCTGATCACAGGCGAGGGTGCAGGTTCGAGTCCCGCTGGAACGGAATTATTGGGGTATATTTAAATTTAATTTGTTACCTATTATTTTATTAAGCAGAAATAAACAATATTTATTTATAAAAATTAAAAATAAATATACCCTTTCGGGAAAAAGGCGTGTGTACAACAACGTAAATATTTACTCCAAAATATCTACTACACAAACTGCAATAAAAACACCCGTGGTGCTTTAAAGTTACCTTTTCAATATACAATACAAAAACACACACCTCAATGTCCACCTGGTTATTATAGATTTTGAAAAAAACGGTAAAATGTTAAAAGAGCACACATATTTACTCCAAACAAAGTAAACCTCCATTCTAGGATGGACACAAATTTAATTTATAGGTAGGTATAGTGCGCGTCATGTAAAAAGAACGCTGGTGGTCAAGCTTCTACAGGCGTTCCAGCGTTATTTTTACATGACGCGTACTATAATTGTACATTATTTGTAGTAAACTAGGTATGCACTCATTGAATGCATAGGTATACATCTCTTAAATAAGTAGAAAAGTAAGTAATCTCTTAAAAAGAACGCTGGAACGCCTGAAGAAGCTTGACCGCCAGCGTTCTTTTTACATGATGCGCATTATACTACGATATAGACTGCAACAGGACTATCGATATTTCTGACGTCATCACTTGGTCAAGCCCTATCGTAATCAAGCATTTTTATATTTTACACAAAATATTGTTTATTTCTAGGTGCAGCAACGAAATATTATTAAAAAATATAAGGGAAAGTCCTAATCTACGATTGAAACTGGTTTTTAGGCCATTTACTAAAGCAGAATTGATAAAATAAGCAATACAATCGAACTACCAATAATCTCTTATTTACCTGTGAAACGTGTATTTTCCCGGATAATTACGTCTTGTAACTGAACACGACACCATTGTCATACAAAGTAATATTTGTTATTTAATAGTAAGATTACTAAAAAAATTACGAAATTAGTTAAACTGCACAACAGACCGTCCGGTATTGGCATGTTCTCAAGCAAAACATGTCACATTCAATACATTGTAGCTGTCACTTTTCTTCTTGCACGGGGTACATTTAAAAATGACTTCTCTCTCCCACGCTTCGTTTGTCTATTTAGCGTAGCGAAAAAATTCTACGTCTATGAGCAGGACTAAGTTCGGTCTAGCGAGTCTTATTAGGGCTCACGCTAGGAAATAAATAACAATAACAACAATATTTTTAGTTAGAATCACCGACGTGGAAATCGATGAGGAGAACTATTTATACATAAACTAATCTTAAAAGTTAGAATAATGTAGACAGACAGTGTAGGTAGGTACCTACAATCTAATATGACCTACACATGGATTTTGGGATGGAAACCTTGATGAAGCCTAAATAACCGAAGCCGATGTTTTGTTTTGTGATAAACAAAATACAATAGAATAACTCAAAATGATGTAACTTTAATTTGTAGAACAAAAATGTTGTTAGTTTGACAAATTCCAATTTAAAGTTATACGAGTTGGCTGTAAAGTTAGATTGTGATGGTGAACTAGAACACGTTGAATATTGGAATTGTGCGGTTAATCGAGGGATATAACATGTCCACTGTACTCATGTCACCCATGAAAAACTAATTATTCCTATGGAAGCTGATAGGATTTTCAGTCCTTTCTTTTCATACCCACCGGCACCTACCACTGGACATGCTCCTGACAAACCGGTGGGTTTGAACCTATGACCAAAGTAAAAAGTAGTTAAAACGATACTACCAACTAAAAAAGCGGCCAAGTGTGAGTCGGACTCGCCCATGAAGGGTTCCGTAGCAGCAAAATTTATTTTTATATATGAGTTGATTGAATGAAAGGTACTTAAGTTGTGTTTTTTTTTTAACTTTATCATTCTCTTATTTTAGTAGTTGGGGGGGGGTGGTGACACACACACACACACACACACACACACACATTTTACCACTTTGAAAGTGTTTCTCGCGCAAACTATTCTGAAACAAATAATATTAGAAACCTCAATATCATTTTTGAAGACCTATCCATAGATAACCAACACGTAAAGGATTGATGGAAAAAAAATGAGTTTCAGTTCTAAGTATGGGGAACCCCCAAAACTTATTGTTTTTTTTCTATTTTTGTCTGAAAATCTTAATGGGGTCACATAATACATCTACTTACCAAGTTTCAACAGCATAATTCTTATAGTTTCGGAAAAAAGTGGCTGTGACATACGGACGGACAGACAGACATGACGAATCCATAAGGGTTCCGTTTTTTGTCATTTGGCTACGAACCCTAAAAATTGTGCCAGAACAGACTGACAGAACCTGTGAACAGTTTTGTTTACTCATCTCAGTGAACCGACAGTGAATTGAATTGTGCGTCGAGGATGCCAGCAACATCCACTTGAGTACCTACTCAACACCAATACTGCGATCACTGATCCACCTGCCAAGCATGGCTGTTATTGCAAATCCCCCATTTAATTATATGGGGGAGGCCTAGTCCAACACTGCACGTCTAACGACTGATGTGGGTATTCTCATTATGAACCTATTGAGGTTTAGCATAGGTTTCATAGAAAAAACGCGAGATATCCTGGTTTTTCTGGAGCGTGAGTCTTCCTCCCCATCCCTCCCCCACACAAAATACCACCCCATAACGGTTCGCGGTCGGGCTGTGTCACCGATCTAGACGCTTGCTACAGGTGAAAGTTTTTCAAAATCGGTTGTGTAGTTTTTCAGTTTATACATTAAAAACAAACAATAAAAAAAAAAAAAAAAAAATGCAGGACAAGTTCACACAACATTATCTAGCCCCAAGCTTGTGTTATGGGTACTAGTTAACTGATATACATAACACAATACATTACATAGATAGAGCCGTTGTAAAAAATACTTTCTACGGTTCACCCAGGTGGTCTCAGGGAGGTGGACAGTGGGTAAGAACCGATATTTTTTATTATACATCCCAGAACACCCTGAACAAATATCTTCAGATTGTAAAAATATTTGTTCAGAGGCGGGAATCGAACCCGCAACCTCCTGCGACGCAAGCGAACCACCACCAGCCAATAAAACAATGTTTACCTCTTTAAAATATTAGTGTAGATTAGAGTTTAATGTGAAAGACTTGACCCGGGGAAGAACTACCACCACACCTATTTCTGCCACGAAGAAGATGTTCCGGTTTGAAGGGAGTAGGACCCCTCGAAATTACGGGCACTTGAGACAAATAACTGTATCGAGTTTGCGCAATCTAGAGACTAATATCTAGAGACGTAGTTTGTCAGCTTCCCAGAATTAAACTAGCATGGGTTATATAATTTCCATACAAATCCTTGTGTCGGAGGGATTCGGATATAAGAAACTGACCAACCACGGGATATTAGTGTGTTGATCATATGTATACACAGGCGCGGTCGCAGCTCAAGATTTTTGGGGGGGGGTCATCTTGGCTCTACTACGAAATTCAAAAATAGCCTACTTCATTCAATGAAATCACAAGGATTATTTTGAATCGTCTTATAAACTGAATTGTTACAAAATTCCCTTGATCGATCGCGATCTAAAAATTCGGTGCTTATTTTTAGCTCGAGGAGAGTGCAGTAATAAAGAAAGCTATTAGCAGAACATATAACGGCGAGAGGAGCGAGCCGCGAAAAATTCTGTTTTTTAGCTCGAGGTGATTGCAGTAAAATGACATAAAAGCAGCAGAGTATATAACGGAGAGCGGAGCGAGCAGCGAAAAATGCTGTTTTTTTAGCTCGAGGACACCGCTGTAATAAAGAAAGCTATTACCAGATCATATAACGGCGAGCCGAGCGAACCGCAAAAAAAAACTGTTTTTTAGCTCGAGGAGAGTGCAGTAATAAAGAAAGCTATTAGTAGAACATATAACGGCGAGCGGAGCGATCCGCGAAAAATTCTGTTTTTTAGCTCGAGGAGATTGCAGTAAAAAGACATGAAGCAGTAGAGTATATAATGGCGAGCGGAGCGAGCAGCGAAAAATGCTGTTTTTTTAGCTCGAGGACAGTGCTGCAATAAAGATAGCTATCAGGAGAACATATAACGGCGAGCAGAGCGAGCCGCGAAAAAATCTGTTTTTTAGCTCGATGAGAGTGCAGTTATAAAGATAGGAAGCAGTAGAACATATAACGGCGAGCGGAGCGAGCCGCGAAAAAATCTGTTATTTAAGCTCGAGGAGAGTGTAGTTATAAAGACAGGAAGCATTAGAACATATAACGGCGAGCGGAGCGAGCCGCGAAAAAATCAGTTTTTTAAGCTCGAGGAGAGTGCAGTTATAAATATATCCATTATCAGAACATATAACATCTTGTATTAGGGATAAGAACCTAGCTTCGGTGATTTTCGTAAAGATAAAATAATAATATTACTAGCCACTGACGAAATTGCCCGGAGTTGCCAAAAAGAGAAGAAGAAGAAGAAGAAGAGTTCTGAAGGTTCATTCATATAAACATACATAGGCGCTAATCTCATACCCTTCCTCACTGAAACGAGGCGTATAGCTTTGCTTTGCTAAGCTAAGTAGGTAGGTAGTCGGTCGTCGGCGACCGCCCGATTTCGCGGACTTTTTAAATTTTGATTTGCACCGGGTGTCCTTCAGGGCATTTTTCAAAATGTTGGATTACCTACCTACTTTTTATAACGTTATTTTGAATATTTTTGCATTATCTCATAGGTCACGTCCACCTAGGACGCCTAGGATCTATCAATATCAAGATTTATTTAAAATTAATTAAAATTAATATTTTATTATTTTTCTGACATTAATTAATTATATTGACATTACCATTATTCTTATTTTTTACTTCGACCAAAGCTTTGGTCGAAGATTTTTTACACTAATTATAATTTTTATACGATTATTAATTGTAAAGGTATTGACATATTAAATTCAAATTGTTATAATGTGTTGTGATGTAAATTTTTGTGATGTACTTAAGTACGATTTATGGATTTATGTATAATTGTTTTTTTTGACTTGTAACCATTTTTGTTAGTATTAAATTACTATGACTATGACTATGACGCGCCCTGTGTGGCATTGCACTGCGCGCGCCACCCTGAGACACGCTAGTCTCGTGTGCCTATAATTCCGCCGGCACCCATACCCTTCAAACCGTAACACAGCAATCTCCTACTACTACTACTTTGTCTTAGGGTGGCGGGCGTAAACCAATAACACAAAGGGCGCGCCCCACGTGGACGTGACCACGAGGTAATGCAGATGTAATAGCCATTTGTCAACATTAGAAAACCAAGCAGACAGTTACTCGAATAAAAAAAAAAAGTGCGAATTTATACATCTCTACTCCATCTTACACAGTTTTTTAACTAGCACGGAAGGCAAAGTTCTCCTATTTCATATACTTACGAACATCTTTGAAATTAATGCAAATGTTAATTATGACTTGTTGTACCTATTCTAAGTGAAATATACTAATCTCTTATCTCTGGGTACAACTATCTTGTTACCAATTAGTAGTGTACCTAATGATGGTCTAGAGGGTGGACCCCAACTTTCGATCCTAAGGTCGTGGGTTCAAATCCCGGTCGTACAGCAATAGATTTTTTCACTCGGAAAATTTACATGCGCTATACATATTATACGTGCTCTCAAACTGTGAAGGAAAACACAGTGAGGAAACCGGCATGTTTTAGTAGTAGTAGAGCTTTTTTGTGAAAGAGTTCTTCCGGGGAAGTACTACTACCATACCTATTACTGCCGCAAAGCAGTAGTTCTCGCATTGTTGTGTTCCGGTTTAAAGGGTATGGTTGCCGGTGAGATTAGCACATGAGACTTCATCTTTATGTCTCAGGGTCGCGGGCGCTGTGCAATGCCACATTATAGGGTGCGTCCTAGGTGGATGTGACCTATGTGGTAATGCGTTTTTAGAGGTAAAGGTTACTGCTTTAACATCAGCAGGGCAATCTGCTAGTTCCGTCATTCAAAAAGTAAAAAAAAAAACTGACAAGAATTCGAAGACATGTGTAAGAAAGGAGCCTCGGCGAGGCGCAATAAATCCTTTCACCACATTCGTTCTTTCACCATACGTCACTAGTTACATTTCAGGGCCACCATACTTCAATCTAGTCACTGACCTAACGCAGGGTGACCAAGACAGAACCGGTAACATGAAGTTGTAGAGTACCTACCGAACTATCTAGAATTTCCATTAAGTAGGTACTCAGTCTACCTACGTCCCCCCAACTGCCTTCACCAGTGATAAATGATATCAATGTCTCACTAAAAATAAGGTGAAAAATGGCAATTCTTTTTTCCAATACATCAGCGAGCTGGTTCAGTTTGTTCCGAATGATACGTATTAGAAAAATATATGGATACCTACCACGGTGATGTGAGATATTTTCTCTATCAAGTCTTAACTCACTATCACATTCCAAAAAACATATTGGAACCAATTCGAGATAGAATTTTCTCGCCCGCAAATGAAATATATGGAATTGATCATACCCTGGTACTATTACTTATTCTGTGATCATACCTACTTACTGATATCGTAGGTTTCTTACTGGGATTTTTCCTTGTCTACTCCATCGTAGAAGGAACCAATAGGCAGTTATCACTATAAGGTTTCACTGTGTAGGTTTGGACTGAATATTCTTCTTTTTAACCGACTTCATGAAAAAGGAAGAGGTTCTCTATTCGTGTGTATTTTTAATCATTATTGTTCAATCAGGTAGATGAACATGAACAAAGCGTACCTCGCACAATCATTTAATAAAATCCTAAAAGAAACGATCGCTACAGCGGATGTTACAAAATTGAAACGATTTATATTGCAGAATCTTCGGATTTTTGCGTTTCTACATATGTACATATATAAGTCGGATGAGCAGGCTCCCAAATTACGGACGGACCAATTTGTATATACGGACAGTAAAAAATAATGTGTGTATATTTTGTGGGGTTATGGCCACAGCGGAGAGTTATTTGTTGGTACCTATGTTGATATTGGGTAGATAACTCAATCAAAGTAAGGTAACCTATAAAATTGTTAAAAATGTAGCTATAGAGTAATAAATAAAGTAAATCTACATTACCTGAGTAGCTATTATATATTTTGTAGCCAAATTGTATTGCAAAACGACTAGCTGTATCACAAATTAAGCGAGGCGCACTGCACCCTTTCACCACACCGGTTCTTTCATCATCGTTCACTAGGCCCTTTTTAGGGCCACCATACCTCAAGCTGGTCATTGACCTAACGCAGGGTGATCAAGAAATAACAAGTTACACGAAGTTGGTATACCTAGTAGTAGACTTCTTTTGATCATAGGACGACCAGACGCACGGCTCAGTACTTTCCTTATATCAACGGTTATTATACCTTATATTCGTACTAAACGTTTCGGTTCTACTTTTATAATGCGAACTGCTAACGAGTGGTAACACAATACCGTCGTCTGTCTTTCCTGAAAACTATTATCTAGGACTCTACAAGGCAAGAGTGAATAGGTGCCTTCTTGACCTTTGTGATCTATCGTCGGCCACTCACTCACCAACAGGTGAGATCGAAGTCAAACAAAGGTCTATCAATGTTAAAAAAGTTTTTTTTTAAATGTTTAAATTACTCTCGCACTCGAAACAAACTCAACCTGTATGTAGCAAGGTAGAACCAAGTTCTTGGTCGTGTTCCTAGCTACTTTACCACGTAGGTAATTTATGGAAGTGTCCTAATGAACGCGGCACGCACTTTAAGAAATGGATTTTCTCCATTAATCAAAGTCATCTTGTTTTGTAGAAAAACTTTTTCTGAAAATATATACAATAGAAGGCATAGTGCCTACATCTAGGGAGGCAAGAAAATTGGATAATTGAAAATTATGAATATAAACTCTGCATTAACTCGTAAATGTTGGCTCTTACCGAAATGTTGAACAATATTAGTTACTTAAGTAAGCAACAAAACACAAACAATCAAAGGCAACTTCTAGATTACTTGGCCTGTAGTCATTTTATTTACAAATTACTCGCTAACAATGCTTTCATGATGAGTGCGCAGAAATATGAGAGAAGCCTTTGGGAAATAAGCTAAATAATGTCACAGGAGTTAGTGTACCTAACGTTGAATATAAGTGTATGTATGTAAAATGTCAAAAATAAGTTGTAACTGTTTAGTTATTTTCCACTTACTTATTTGAGGCGGCCAAGAGTAAAATAGGATTCTCTTAAAAGTATTTTAAGCAAAATCTACAAAGTATATGTCAATAACAAAAAATAGGCATCATCAAAATCTTCATCATATTTCCAAGGGCCCAAAATCCGATTTCGATTTTTTAGGTGAAAATAAATCGAGAACTAACCTCCATCTATAATGCGCTTATACGCTTAACGTATATTATGTCTATTATCTATCAACGTACATTTATAAAATTACTAAGATTAACAAATAATATTATTTTAGAGGGCATAGTAAATTTAAATTTTTAATTACGTAGCAAACATTTGTTTAAATAATATTTTTCGTTAGCGTTCGTTGTTACCGAGCGCTATTTTGTCACTTTCTAACTTACTTTAACTTTACTGAAGTAGATAGTGACGGAATTTGGCTTTTGTCTGCCTCTTAACGAGGAGGAAGCAGCTAAACCTGGAAAAAATTAATATGGCAGCCTTGTGCCATGGTTCTTGGAAAAATCTAAGACAGTAGATTATAACTGTTATTGATTAATAGCAGTCGATAAGCCATGTAAGAGGCCCTCGGGCGGCTTGACAAACTCTGACACCAGAGGCCAGCACTACCTCATATGAAACGAACGAACGAGTAGATTAAATACAGAACAATTTTTATAACATACATGAAACACGTGAGTAAAACAATTAATTCATTAAGTTTGTAAGTGTAAAAAGTAGCGGGACAAAATATGGCTACATCTTTTTCAACACCAAACATAGGTAACACTTCTCTAATGAGTAAGTACTTACTAAACTACGAACTTACCAATGTATCATTTATGAAAACTTAGGAAAATAGCAGATACTGAAGCGTTAATGCGTGTGCAAACTACCACTGGCTTACCAGCAAAATGTGATGAGAATTTTAAATGAAGACATTCAATATTCTCAACACATTTGGCTTGGTACCAATGTTAACTTAAGACCATGTTTAGGTAGATTTAGGTAGTTATGTAAATCAGTCAACTTACCTCTGTGGTCAGAATATTGTTGGGCTAGGCGACCCGGCTGTCTAGTCGCATACTTTGTCTGCGTAGTGTTTTTGCTACGCCGTAGCCCGTAGCTGGCGTGATTCTGGTTATCGATCGTTTGAGTTTGATAACCATTTAGTTAAAATAACATAACACCCAACAGTCACAACCATAGTCATCCCACACTAGGATTCCCTGTGTCGTGGGTATCAGGAACTACGAGAACCTTCCGAGTAACACCCAGACCCGGAACAAATTTTTGCAGATCATACAAACATTTGCCCCGCAGCGGGAATCGAACCAGCAACCTTTCGCATCACAGCCAGCTACTCGCCCGACGCGATACAGAGGTCGTCAAACATTTCTTCTCTACATTTAAGTCTAAATGTTTTTAAAACAGAGTATCTTATTTAAAAAAAATATAAAAATTATTTAAGATGTTCGTTAAAAAAATAAGAATTGAACTTATTCTGAGCGACTCAATCCTGTTTTCATAATTCTTAAATCTAAAATAACGCTGCAACTAACCCAATGCATTTTAAAGCAGAAATGAAACTTTAATCTAGGCTCACGTTGCAAGAATGCAAAGAGCGGTTGAAGTACCTTGAGAATAGCACAAGAGCTGTTTACAAATTCCGAAGAGAAACTGGCAACAATATAAGACTGTTGGCTGTAATTCCCCTGCGATTCAAGTTAATTCTCAGGCCTGCACGAGGTGCGCGCTGAGTTATTGTTTGTCCATCGGCGCAGAGGCGGCCGAGGCGGCGGCCGCACACCAAATAGGATTATGGCTTGTCCACACTAAGCCTTCATTGTTCCGGTACGTCGTCGACCGAGCTTAAGCCCAGTTGAACAATCTGTACTCGGGGTTCGAACGTGCATTGTACGCCAATTACCTATTTATAGCTTTATTGGATTGTGTACCAATAAATTTGTTAAGGACCGCTCTCTTTGTGGCGTCCAATATAGCAATCATCGTAAATATCCCTACGTAGTAATTCTTCATGGATGTAGCGAACACTACCTAGGCACCTATACCTACAGACAACAAAATCTAATTTCAAGTATCTTTCAGGTACTTAGATTGAACGAACAATCTTTAGATACTTAAAAGTATATACGTTGGTGGTATACGAGTACCTACGTATACACAATTATTATTTGCAATCTAAATTTTTCCCCTATTGAAAATATTTGGATGGGCACTCCTTAGAAATATTTTCAAGGATATTTTGCCAGCGTTCGTAACAAGATTTAATTTAATTTGTTTCAAAGACACGCTGTGTTTATTTAATTAATTTTCGTTTTTACGAAAGTGCCTATGGTTTCTTTTTTCTCATTACTTTTCTAGATTTCTAACCGAAAGTACCTATACGGTGTTTTACAGCGTTTATGGCAAAGCTCAAAGTTGCCCAGCGGGCTATGGATGGGCTCGGAGTTTCACTACGTGATAGGATCAAAAATGAGGAGATCCGTAGAAGAACTAAGATCACCGACATAACGCTCAGAATCAACAAAGTGAAGTGGCAATGGGCAGGCCATATAGCGCACGGAACTGATAACCGTTAGAAAATAAAGGCTCTCGAGAGACGTCCACAAACCAGACGAGGCAGAAGAGAAAGGCCCTTCGATGGACCAAATACATTAAAGAGGTCGCATGAATTAGGTGGATGGAGGCGGCTCAAGATCGTTCGTCGTGGCAATCTATGTGGAAGGCCAGCTGTGGACTTATGTAGACTGATCAAAAACGAACTCGTGACATAGCAACATCACAGAATAAATAATAGTACACGGAAAATGTTATTTTTACGTTCCATCTTTTGTTTTATTTGCAGCGGGCTCTGTCAACTCAGCAATTGTGTGCTCGATATTTTGTTGTAACTATTCCATTCGGAATGGTTTAATGAATATTTAGTAATAAATCATACCTAGTAAAAACATTTTGTTTCTGTTTATATTTCTGGCTTCATGTACCTAATAGGAGTGCGAGTGCGGCGGGTCAGGTAGTCAGCTGGTCCAAATAATAGTTTTCTATTATGGAGAATAGAATAGCTTTCTAATAATTATACGGGCAGGGTGACCAAAACACGAAGTCGTTGTTTTTTTTTTTTTTTTTTTTATACTACTGAATGACGGTTCAAGCCGATGGCCCACCTGATGTTAAGCGGTAACCTCTGCCTATGAACAGTGCATTACCTCATAGGTCACGTCCACCTAGGACGCGCCCTATGTCTCATTGCACTGCGCCCGCCACCCTGAGACATAAGGATGAAAAGTCTCATGTGCCTGTAATTTTTTTAATTGTACGGTGTTCCGCAAGAAAATGAGGGGATACGTTTAATTAGACGACCTCTGTGGCGCGTCGGGCGAAGGTTTGCCTGCGACGCAGGAGGTTGCGGGTTCGATTCCCGCCTCGGAACAAATATTTGTGCGATCGCAGATGTTTGTTCAGGGTGTTCTGGGTATTTTCTATGTATAATAAAAAATATCTATCTATGTAATATATCGTATTAAGTATCAGTTATCTAGTACCCATAACACAAGCTCTGCTTAGCTTGGGGCTAGATAATGTTGTGTGAACTGTCCAGCATTATTTATTTATTTATTTTTATGTCAAAGTCTACGAATTCAATAAAAAGGAAGAGGTTTAAAAAAATAAAGATAAAAATGTATCACCCATCACAACCTCAATCTAATTTCAGCGCTTGATAAACTTTCCCTATAGACTTACGATAGGTACTTACGACTTACGATACTATTTCTAAATGTAATACTACCTTTAGATCGTTAGCAGCGGTTTTCAGGTAGCCCAGCTGTTCCATATGTATTTTTTTAATTTTGTGCATACCTATTTGTGTTAGTTGTATTATTCTTTCTGTAAATAAATGTAATTTCTAAACGTTGGCAATGTAAGTAGGTACGTCGTGAATAATAGTGGTGTCAGAATAATACTTGACATGGTAAGATGTTGGTCAGTTTAAAGCCGGGCGCACCCACGCAATCTAAATCCGTAAAATTACAAAAAAACATGTTAAATTTAAAATCAATTTTTTATTTTATAAACAATTTATCGAGTCATTGTTGATTTGTCGAGAACTTGTAGTAGTTAGCAAGACGCGGCGGCGCCGGCGGGCCTTTGTTGGCAGTCGACACCTCAGATGGTCCACCGTGGAACGAAACCAACAAAAAGCGTCCCAACGACGTCGGAAGGCCCGCCCGCAAAGCGCAGACTGAGTTGAGGCTTGTAATTGGTTTCCGGTCCACGTGGATCATCTGAAGTGCTGACTACCAACAAAGTCCCGCCGGCGCAGCCGCGTCTTGCTAACTACTACAAGTTCTCTACAAATAGAATAATTCGATTAAAGATCATACAAAAAAAATGAGATGTTTTTTTGCGTAAGGTTACATGAGCTTAATGTGACTGAGATTACGTGCCTGTCTTAAATTGCCCAAAAACTAATGAAATCAAATATCATTTATTACATACAGTGGTGGCCATATAATTAAGAACGCTGATATAAAGGGTTTTTTTTTTTCCAACTAAGATGCAAAACTAATTGTATGCATTTGTTTTTATTTCTCTCGGTATCGTAAAACATTTCTATATTACCACTGTATTCATTGATACACATGATTGGCTAAAAATCAATAGGCAAACTTTTTACACTACTTTTAAACAAAGTATTCCTTATTACTGGCTGGTCACGTAATTAAGAACGCTAAGTAGTTTATACCTTTATTCAAATTTAAATAGAGAACACTCAGTCGATTTGTTACTGTTTGTATAATTTTGGCGCCATTACGTGCTGTAAAAGATTAAAGTTGATTGCTTCTTTAGAAAAAACAATGGGAAAAAATAAAAGTTGTGATAAATCTACAAGGGAAGTAATAATAAAACTTCGCCGGAAGAATTGGTCTTTTAAAAAGATAGCCGACCATCTGCAATGTTCAAAAACGATGGTTTTCCACGCTGTAAAGCATTTTGCTACGTATCAAACTACTTCGAATGTTCCACGTGTACCTAAACAGAGAAAAACAACTCCTCGAGATGACCGAAACATCGTTCGTATGGCAAAACAAAATCCTTTTAAAGGGTCCAATGAGCTTAGAAAAGAATATATTGGTGAAAACAACCCTTCAGCAATCTCAGCACGCACTATTCGAAGACGTTTGGTAGAAGAAAAATTGCACGGTAGGATAGCAAGAAAGGTACCCATGTTAAAACTTTGCCACAGGCAAGCCCGGCTTGCATTTGCGAGAAAGTATGAAAACTGGACTGTGCAACAGTGGAAAAATGTACTTTTTTCTGACGAGACGAAAATAAACAGAGTATGTTCTGATGGAAAACGATATGTACGACGTCCCCCGAATACAGCATTCGACCCAAAGTACACGAAAGTTACATTAAAGCACGGCGGTGGAAATGTGAAAATTTGGGGTTGCTTTTCTGGACATGGTGTAGGACCTGAAAAGTTGATAGAAGGTAACATGGATCAGTTCCAATACAAAAATATACTGGAAGAAACAATGTTACCATACGCTGAAGACGTTCTACCGGTCATTTGGACATTCCAGCATGACAATGATCCAAAGCACACTGCACGCACCGTAAAGGAATTTCTTACAGCGCAATTAGTGTCTGTCTTAGACTGGCCTGCTAACAGTCCAGATCTAAACCCAATAGAGAATCTGTGGTTTGAAGTAAAGAAAAAGGTTTCAAATACAAAGTTTGGAAATTTAAGAGAGCTGTATGACGTTTTTTTAGAAGAATGGAACTCTATTTCTCTTGCGAAATGTCAAAAATTAATAGAGTCAATGCCTCGCCGGTGTAAAGCTGTAATTAAAAGCCGTGGATATGCTATTAACTATTAATTTTAGTTAAATATGTATTAAATTTATTTTTATGTTTCCTGTGCTACATAATATTGTGATTTTTTAAATCTAAGTGTCATACAAAACAATTCCCGAGCAGTTAAATAAATCGTTCTTAATTATTTGTCCAGTTTCAGTACTATTTGAATGTGTTACTTTGATAAAATCAATAAAATGTGCAAAAAATAGTTAGCGATTTCATACTTTATTCTTAAGTCAGGTTGCTCTATTAATGTGACTATTATATAACATAACTAGTTGCTTCTCAGAAGGTACACATCTCTGTGTATGATACGATTTAAATAAAAAACTTCTAGAACTTCAAATCGTTCTTAATTATATGACCACAACTGTAGGTATTAAGATGTAATATAAAAAATAATAAAAACAATGTCCACTATGTTACCAAGATTGGTGTACAATATTAAAATTAAGCTAGTTATGTCTATAAGAATTTAAATGTCAAATAAATTACACACGTCTTATACCTATATATACACCTACGTCAGACTTTAAATTAGTCAAACATTCAATTACATAAAAAATTACACGCACAATACACAAATGTCAAGTAGGATAAGTAGGATAATTGAATAAATGTATTGTCATAAGCAAATCACTTTTGGATTGATAAAGAGATGAGCAAAAGATCTAATTTATATCCATTTACGTACGCTTCAGTAAAGTTTTATTCATAATCTTTCCGCGAGCGTAATAGTGGAAAACAAGGCAATCACAAGTTCGTGGCGGAACGGAGAAAAGTTTCCGTCGAGTCTGTAGCAAATTGACTACATTGTGTTACCGCCGGCAGAATGTCACTGTGGAACGAAAATATGATGCCAATTTAGCGCAAAGGCAACAGTTTTTTACCGCAAGCTCCCAAACAATTATGAAAAATGAGCAATGGAGAGATTATAGCAGTTAAGAGAGGGAAAACGACGGAACTTGCTGCTGTGAGTACCCCCTTAAATTGTCAATAGATGTTATTTCACTTATTTTTGTGAAAAGAAGTGTAGTAATAACTACTGGCGGAAAATTCTTCCACGCTTTTATGCCAACAAGAAAATCCTCAACTTTTATTTTCTTCATTGTTCGTTTTTCAATTATGGAATGTTTTGCTAAGCCATGTTTGACAAGAAACTGATTTAATTTTCCACCAGAATTGTTTAGAGACGCAGATATATAAGTATCTGCAACGCAGGAGGTTGCGGTTTCGATTCCCGCCTCGGAACAAATATTTGTGCGTTCTGCAGATATTTGTTCAGGGTGTTCTGGGTGTTTTCTACGTATAATAAAAAATATCTATCTATGTAATGTATTGTATTAAGTATATCAGTTAACTAGTACCCGTAACACAAGCTCTGGCTTAGCTTGGGGCTAGATAATGTTGTGTCAACTGTCCAGCATTATTTATTTATTTTATTTATCTGTCGGAGAGAAGTCATTTGATGAATCTGGAGAAAAGATCTACTGAGATTGAAGGCTTATAAATACCACGTGTACGGCTGCGAACAATCGTATTCTGTCGTGTCGCGCCACCCAAACGAATGCGCCCGAGACTTGTTTACGCAAAGACGCAAAGCGATCGACGCTCGGATATAAAAGGAGCGTGCGGAAGCAACAGAATTCATTATAACATCGGCGTTGGCCGAGTGCACACGTTTTAATCAACAAAATCAAGTTAAAAGTCAGTTTGAGGTCAAGTAATAAAATCTTAGTGAAACCTCTTTTGTGTTCTCCTCATTTGCACGAGACCCACTCGAAAGCCCCTGAGTTGCCTTATGCCGTTCTGAGAGATAGTGATCATCACTCATCCGTCATCAGAAGTGGGATTGGAAGCAAATTCAATCCCAACCACTTCCTCATCAGCTCATTCACCACCTGATGTAACACAACGAAGTAACATGATAGTCACACAACAGCATGTGCTGTTGCCTATACTTAACTCATCAATGAGTGGTATACCACAACCATTGCCATTATCATCACCACCACCATCACATCGAATTAACATCGATGCCACGCAATAGCAGGACATGCTGTTGAATACGCTTACGATTAACCCATCGATAGGTGGGGTACCACCACAATTTCTCATGCAAATGATGCAGAAAATGACAGACCGTTTGTGCAATCCGCCTCCTGAGACAAAGAATGACTTTGACATCCGTAGAACGTTTGAACGTTGGTAGCCTGCTGAAAAGACTGGCCAAAATGTGAGTTGATGATTGGATTGTGACCACGTCTATGTGGGAAGAACTGCGTAGCAATCTCACTACCACATTCAAACCAGAAAATAGTATCCAGGAGAACGATCGCTAGTAAAGAGAGTCATTGGCAGAAAACGACCACGAAAATTTGCCCACGACCAGCTTCGTCAAGCTCCACAACCTGGCGATCAAGATACCGTATCGGCGGCAGAAGATGAATCACCAGCTTCTCAAGACACCGCTGCATTACCGAGCGAGCCTGTGCCGTCCACCCCACGAGCTGGGCTGCCTGAGCAACTAACTCGAGATACAAGTGATGAAGGCACACTATCAGAATAAAATTGCAAGTTAAGTACCAAACTACACTGCCATCGTAAAACTCATCCTTTTAATCTTAACATTTGAGAACCCCTGTGTTTAACACAGCACCAACCTAGACCTAATTCCTAATAGAGCCTCTGTGCACCACGGCGTACGAGACCGCTCAGAGCACAGCATCAACTCTTTCCCTTATTCAACGAGTCTACGAGAATCCACGAGAATTTGTAACCTAACATTTTAGAACCCCTGTGTTTAACACAGCACCAACCTAGAACTAATTCCTAATAGAGCCTCTGTGCACCACGGCGTACAAGACCGCCCAGAGCACAGCATCAGCTTTTTCCCTTATTCAACGAGTCTACGAGAATCCATGAGAATTTGTAACCTAACATTTTAGAACCCCTGTGTTTAACGCAGCACCAACCTAGACCTCATTCCTAATAGAGCCTCTGTGCACCACGGCGTAAAAGACCGCCCAGAGCACAGCATCAGCTTTTTCCCTTATTCAACGAGTCTACGAGAATCCACGAGTACAAGTACCACAGAGTACAAGTACCACATAGTACAAGTACCACATAGTACAAGTACCACAGAGTACAAGTACCACAGAGTACAAGTACCACAGAGTACAAGTACCACAGAGTACAAGTACCACAGAGTACAAGTACCACAGAGTACAAGTACCACAGAGTACAAGTACCACAGAGTACAATATCTCCGAGTATAAATTCCACGAGTATAAGTACCACAGAGTACAAATTTTACGAGTATAAACAATATTCCAACACATGCAACATTGATGTGCTTTGGTACCAGTAACAAAATACAATAGCGCAACACAAGTTGCCTACAGATACCAATCTCAGAAAAAAAGACACCTCATTGTTTCAGACACTCGCAAGACACAAACCAGGCTGGTGCAGAGCGCGCACTGCCTGTCAGTATGGCCGTGGCAGTCATGAATAATCAAAAATGCTAAGAATAGCTAAGAAACGTGAAAAGGAAAAGAAGAAAAAAGAAAAGAAGAAAAAAAAATCATGATGAGCATTCCGACGGGATGACTGGAATGACTTTGTCACAGTATTCTGACATGAGAGAATACCTGATTTGGCGGGTTGACGATTATGATGAGAAGGAATTGAGTGCTGATGTCCCACTGTTTGGATTAGCTGAACACAATGACCGAGCAAGTAAAAGTCATTGTAGTTGTAGTATTGTGCGTACCACTAGAGTCATTTAGCAAAATCGCGAAAAAAAATATGAAACCCCACCGAGACGTTTCTTGCTAGTTCTTTTACTCGAGATGGGCCGGTTAGGGTTGAGAACAAGCGTAATCTTTAACTAAATCATGATTAGTATCTGTGAGTTTGACCACATAAAATGAAAAAGCAACAATAATAATTTTAAAATGAAACATTAAGTATTCTTATCTGAACTCATTGACATACACATTTTTATTTTAATGTGAGTGCTGAGGCTCTGAGTAATGATCAAAATTAGCTCTGAGGCTATGAGGTCTAACGAGTGTTTCAGTACAATATTATTCATGTGATGAGTTGTGAGGCTCTGAGTTAATGATCAAAATTAGCGCCGAGGCTATGATATCTGACGGCAAATAGCTTATTATAACTTGTTGATTGTGTTATTTGACGAGATAAAATTGCTTACTGTTGTTTCAAACAAAATAAAACAAATAAAAACGAAGTGTGAAATGCTAATGTGGGCCTAAATGTGACTAAGGCGCAGGGACGCGCCTGTTGTCAGTATGGCCGTGTCGGAGAGAAGTCATTTGATGAATCTGGAGAAAAGATCTACTGAGATTGAAGGCTTATAAATACCACGTGTACGGCTGCGAACAATCGTATTCTGTCGTGTCGCGCCACCCAAACGAATGCGCCCGAGACTTGTTTACGCAAAGACGCAAAGCGATCGACGCTCGGATATAAAAGGAGCGTGCGGAAGCAACAGAATTCATTATAACATCGGCGTTGGCCGAGTGCACACGTTTTAATCAACAAAATCAAGTTAAAAGTCAGTTTGAGGTCAAGTAATAAAATCTTAGTGAAACCTCTTTTGTGTTCTCCTCATTTGCACGAGACCCACTCGAAAGCCCCTGAGTTGCCTTATGCCGTTCTGAGAGATAGTGATCATCACTCATCCGTCATATCTATACCCATTCAGAAAGATAGTAAACTTTCAAAACGTTATCGTCTTTTTCAAGGCAATAATTTAAAAATGAGATGATCGCTGTTCAGAAGACATTGGAACCTGTTAGCAAATACCATCCGCTCCTCGCATTTTATCTACTTCGTCGACAACCAAGAAGAGATTACTGTTCTTTCATTCTATAATTTTATTTCACTCAAATCAAAAGGGATAAAATAAATTCCTTAGGTATAACTGAAGAATTTTCAAGAGTTTTAGCATAACGCAGCTAGGATTATCATTTGTGCGCTCATAATCGGATTCCTGAGGTTTCTGAACGCCAGCACCGTTTCTTTTGGCTTCATATACTTGCTATTTGATAAGGGATTTATAATCCTAAGAAGATATTTTCTAATTAAATCTACTTACTACGAAAGACATTTGGAAAATCGAGTCTTTCATAGAAATAGCCAGTTGCTCTACAGTTTATGCAAAAATGATTAACTTACCATTTCAGTGAGTATAAGTTCTAGGGCTGGAAAGTTGGGTAATAATATAAAACGATGGTATCACACTGCATGATAAAATAGAGGATTTAACGTGGCGTTCCATTTTTCATTTCGGATGTTATCGAATTGATGTTTTATTTATATTTGAGCGGACTGGCGAAACTCATCGTAGTTTATTTTTATATAAAAACGCATACCGTTATAATATCGTTTTCAGTACAGTTGCTCAAAAAGTGTACTCACCAGGCCAGTAAACATATATTTCAAGATAATTTTACCGCCCTCGTGTGATTTCTTTACACTTTATAGTGCGGTAAAGTTGTAAGATGTTAACTTGTTTGTAATAAGCTATTTACGACACCCACAACGTATTAAATTAAATGTTTTAGGAGCCTGAAACTAACGCCTGACGCTGCTGGTACTATCATCTAGCAAACTTTTTTTATTATTGTAATTGAATGAATGACGGAACAAACATAATATAACCCACCTGATGATAACTGGTAAACCTCTGCCTATAACAATGTTCACACAGGATACGTCCACCTAGGACGCGCCCTATGTTTTTCCCCCGTACTGATCCCACATTAGGATCACCTGTGTCATGGGTATCAGGAACTAAGAGGATCTTGGCATAATATCACACTGCGACCCTGAGACATATACCTAGATGAAAAGTCTCATGAGTCTGTAATTTAACCGGCACCCAAACTCTTCAACCGGAATACAGAAATGCAAGCACTACTACTTTGCCTTTCGTATGGTGGTAGAATCACGGAGTAGACACTACTCGGTGGTAGAACTTCCACGAAATAACTCTTTCACAAAACAGCTCAACTGACTGAAGACATCGTTGAAGCCACTAAAGGATTTTTATGACCTTATGTTAATTATGTTGCGAATATTATGTTAAAGGAAGTATATATACCTACCGCTAGTCCATACAAAACGAAGATTGATCGTCATTTGGATATTAATTAATATATACAAGTCCAATCAGATACTTGTCAGAGGTTTGTAAGTTTTCCATTCAGTATAGAATCAAACTACTTACATATATAAGATTTCCATTAAAATCTTTAAGTCACTGTGATTTAGACACCTTTTAATTTTATAAAAAACTGATAATCCACGTTTCTTGATTAAGTTTATTTATTACTAGCTTTAAACCCCGGCTACGCTCGCGTTGAATTCATTAGAAAAAAAAGTATCCTATGTTCATTACTCTACTCTTAAAAATAATTTAAATAATAATTTAATGATAATCGGTTGAATAGGTAGTTTAGGCGTGAAAGCGTAACAAACAAACAAACTCACTTTCGCATTTATAATATTAAAAGTTGGGATGTATACAAAAATGGCGGTTAATGAGATTAAATCCAAAATAGGAGCGAACTTCCTTCGTTTGCATGAAGATAAGATAATTTTTATTTGCCTGAACATTGTATAAAGTTCTTAAACTAGGTGAAGTCCACTTATGTTCTATGAAGCACCCTAGTGGTACATTCATCTCTAAAAAACCTCATGACTACACTTTTTATAATAAAACAAGAAAATCAGTGGTTCAGTGTTGTATAATTTTATTAAATAACAAAGTTGAAACCATTCATACGCGAATTTAACTTGTCTCTGAGAGCCGCATTGGTACGAGGTAGGTATATCGAAAGTGGTATTAGTGTTCTATTGGTTGAGCTGCTCTTGAGAATGCGCGGTATGCGATTTACTAAAGGCTCTTCCACACAGATGTGATTAACTTGCGGGGATAATCGTATTATTGCGATATCTGCGCTTAGTTATTTTAAATGAAAACCCGCGCGATAAATATCACTAATATCATAAATGTCAAAGTTACGATGTTTGGATGTTTGTTACTCAATCACGCCAAAACGGCTCAACTGATTTTGATGAAATTTAGTACTAGATGACTAGTTTAGATGACTAGGGAAATGCCCGCGACTTCGTCCGCGTGTACTTTTCCATACAAATTTAAACACCCCGTTGCACCCCCTTAGGGGTTGAATTTCTGGAATTCCTTTCTTAGTGCACCCCTAGACCACATAAGAAACGTACCCTCCAAATTTCAGGTCTCTATAAGGCGGTTTAGGCTGTGCGTTGATAGTCAGTCAGTCAGTCAGTCACGCAACTATTTTATTATAAATTATTTTATAAAAACGGGAAATTTCCACGTACCGTTAAATCGATGTAAGCACCGACATAGTCGGGTCGAAACTATGTCGGTGCTTACATAGATTTAACGGTACGTGGAAATTTCCCGTTTTTATAAAATAATTGATATGATTCACGTACGTTTCTATATTTTATTATATTGATAGTTTGTGACCCAGATTGAGCTATAGGCTACTTTTTATCCCGGTAAAACACGAGTGACGTCGCGGGCGGACACTAGTATTAAATAAACGTACCGGTTGGTATTAACGCAATGTGATATCGGTATTCCGGCTAGTATATCCCACCTGTGTGGGCAAGGCTTCAACGTTCAACGCTCTCCAGGCTTTGTCTCAGTGAATTGTTAACAAGTGCTTTGTCATGAATTATTATATTTACTAGAAATTGTGGAAACTAATATTCGATTAATATTGCGCAGAACATGTTATTCCACTTACGAATAGATTCACTTTGATCGCGATCAAAATACCTTTCTACGAGTAGGTGCCTACTAGTTTACCGTAATCCTTAAACCTAATAATAATAATATTAAATATTTATGTAATGTGATAGTTTGGATGTTTAGATGTTTTTAGGATTCCGTACCTCAGAAGGTACCAACGGAACCATTATAGGATTACTCATTTATCTGTCTGTCATTGAATATTTTACTAAAAAAATTGTATAAGTATTTTTTTTGTTATATTTTTCTACTGAACGAAAAAACTTAATATTTTGTAATTTGCAACGTTACACTCCTTCTAAGTCGTCAAAGTCATATTCAAGTCATGTTTAAGTAAAACGGTGGCCGTTTTACTAAAACTTTGGTAGACGATTACACCAATTTGAAAAGCCACGCAATTAACTTCCGTTTCATTTCACTACACTGTGCTCTTTAAACGAGCTACATTGGTTAACAAAACACTATGTAAATGTTTTATATTTATTATTATTATATATATTTGTAAAACATACGGAATATTGAGCTTCACTCATAGTTTATAGGAACAAATAAATGAAAATGAATTGGATGAAGTTTTAAAATACCAGCGGGAAATGAAAAACATCCGTGAAAAGAAAATACGTAGGTATAAAATGTGTGCATGGAAATAAGTTAAACTAGTCTAGTGGCTACTACGGTAGCCTACATGTAAGGAACCCTCTGCACGCAGGTTTGACTCGCACTTGACTGTTTTTTTGTTATTCAATCACGACGTAATTATTGAACCGATTTCGATTTAATTTGGTATGGCATTTTAACCTTGAGGCTACTATTATCCCGATTTAACGCGAGCGAAGCTGTGGGTGGACACTAGCACAGATAAAATAATACTATACACACTAGTATCTCATATAAATTCTATCACGACGTGTATACCTAGATATGAATGAAATTATCAACAAAATGCTTTAGTTTTGCGACAATCAGATAAAACATATTTCATGATAGTCATAAAGAGAAATCTAGCTATTGCGGAGCGATGCCGGTGCGATCGTGCCACGGAATAAGAATTTGTTTGAAATGTCTCTGAAATCACATTTGAGCAGTATCACGTACTTCCAATATCACACACGTCTCCGTAGCATTGCAGAAGTGTAAGAGAGGGCGTTTGATGCCGCAGAAGCCTTTCAGTGCTACTAAAGAACTAACTATTGGTGATTTTGCAGCACTTTATTTGTTAGCTCTTACCTATCACAACAATTCTTGAACTTATGAATACGATAATTCGACTGCTGTGAAATTACCCACAATTAATTAAAAAGAAAAATGTTTCATAACCTGAACCTTCCCGATTCAGCTTGTCTGTTAGATACCGAAGCTTATTGATTGAACAAATGAGCGCACAGTATCTAGTATTATATGTAGTTTGATTAGTTATTGTGAGCTTTGTGCAGAGTTTCCGTATTCTGGCGCTTTGGCAAATATTTGAGATATGGATTGGTCTAGATTTGAACTATGTAGGTATATGATTCAAGACATGTTATTTGAATGCTTGTATAACGGTGAATTTAAAAATGGTTTGGAAAAAACGAGAGTGCCTTAGAGTAGTCGCATATAACTAGATATTTGTTCAGGGTGTTCTGGGTATTTTCTATGTATAATAAAAAATATCTATCTTAGTATTATATTGTATTAAGTATATCAGTTATCTAGTACCCATAACACAAGCTCTGCTTAGCTTGGGGCTAGATAATGTTGTGTGAACTGTCCATAAATATTTATTATTTATTTATTTATAACAACATCTCACATCTCACCTCCTTGGTAATAAGCAACATGGCTGATAGTACCATCTCACATCTCACCTCCTTGGTAATAAGCAACATGGCTGATAGTACCATCTCACATATCACCTCCTTGGTAATAAGCAACATGGCTGACAGTATCATCTCACATCTCACCTCCTTGGTAATAAGCAACATGGCTGATAGTACCATCTCACATCTCACCTCCTTGGTAATTAGCAACATGGCTGATAGTACCATCTCACATCTCACCTCCTTGGTAATAAGCAACATGGCTGATAGTACCATCTCACACCTCACCTCCTTGATAATATGCAACATGGCTGATTGTACCATCTCACATCTCACCTCCTTGGTAATTAGCAACATGGCTGATAGTACCACCTCACATCTCACCTCCTTGGTAATAAGCAACATGGCTGATAGTACCATCTCACATCTCACCTCCTTGGTAATAAGCAACATGGCTGATAGCACCAACCTCTCGGAAAAATGCGCGCTTCCTGCCCATTTTCACGAAATCACTCCCACAGATTGCACGAAAGCAAGAGGAAAGATGTTACACATCAAAAATAAAAAAAATGTTGGTGGTTAGAATCACTCTTTCGGTTTTGCATTACTTATATGAAAAGAAAAGTGCTTCAAAACGGGGAATCTTCTTCAAATCATTTTTAGCTCATCGTCGGAAAATTGCTTTGTGATAGAAATGAATGCTAAAACACATTCGAGGAGTTTGTCTTCATGCCCCAGATGTTTTTTACCTTACATTTTTTGAATAATACGCAAAACTGCATACGGGAATCTTATCTGTCTCATACGTTTTTGTGATAACATAATCATCAACGACGAGACTTCCACTGCTGGACGAGGCCTTCCCCATAGAATGTAATAGTGGCCCATAATAACCAAGCTTTCCAGGTGAATTGGTAATCACAGTATTAGTGGCCAGGTGGATGCTACACGTCTCTAGTGTAATCCCTTAGTTGGCTTTTACTACATCCATGGGAGGAGACAGAGGTCTTTGATTATAGAATGGACACGCCACGGCATATATCATGTTTGTGTGATATGCATTAATATTTTATAAGGTATCAAACATAACACAAGAAATAAAAATTTAAAATGAACTCTGAATATAACATTCGTATAAATAAAACAGCGTGAAAATAACAATATCGTGTGGAACTCGTAGCAATTTTTCAACCGACTGTCAAATGGTCGTAAAAGATATTGGAAACAATTTGAGCGATATTCTTGCCCCTGTGGATTCGGTAAACCGGATGGCATTTGTAAAAAATATATACATAATGTTAGCAACTTTTTTATTCGTTCGGCTAATCCTCTGTAGGCATAGTATTGTACACGACTGGTTTTTTGTTCCATGCTCATATTGCTCATGTGGGAACAGGCTACCGTGTAATCATTCTGCTGTCAAGCATATACGATCTATACAGTTCTTAGAGCATGGCAGGCCTCCGTACTCCGTTGTGGTTTTGTACAGAATTACACAGTGGGTAGGTAAATTACCCCTGCTAAAGGTTTACTCGACATCTTTTAGAGACGGAACGCTGATGAAGTCAGTGGCTAATTATAAAATCTTTTTATTTGAGGACTTTAATGCGGGTCGCAAACAACCTAATAGTAAAAATATATCTGGACTGTTTTAAGGGTTGCGGCTTATACCGTAAACATTACAGCAAACATAAAAAATTGCACCACTCCAGAATTTTGGACTAAAATTATTACTATAGAACGCGCCCGCGGCTTCACTCTCGTGGTAGGTTCAGATAATAAACCAGACATGCGTCTCTTCTCAGAACTATACGCATAATGCTGGGTTCCGAAGTTATGTCACAAACCCTCCATAACTCGAAAAGTATTAATCACAGGATACGAGTATCCGAAATAATTTTTATCGAAATTCAAATAGTACATTTTTCGACACACTTGCTCGTAAAGTGGCCTTTGTTGCAGCGATTTTAGGGTCATAATGCAGCATATTACACACATGTGCATTTTAAATTAACACTATTATTATTATTTTATTAGTTTATTCATATATTTTTTGTTAAAAATACATCTTTATTTACAGAAAGAATAATATAACTAATACAAGTGGATAAAGGTATACAAATTTAAAAAAATATAAATTAATTAAACCAGTTATTTGCTTGCTACCTCTTTGCTTTTAACACAGAATAAATAATAGTACAAGTACTTTACTGACTTTTCTTTACTGTATGTTATAAGCTCATTTTATTTATTTTTGACAATGTTTTTTTTTTTTGCATCTGCCAATAATACTAACTGTATTGCTTATGAATCATTTTTATTTAAGTAATTTCTAAAATAATTAATCATTTTATTAAGAAAATAAGACAATATCACGTCTGTATTCCTACGAACAACAAACAAACAAATAAACATTTAAACATTCGCATTTATAACATTAGTAGGACAGGCTATTTTACTTCCGTCCTAAGAAAACTTGTAAAATGTAGAGTCCGCTTAAAATCACCAGCGTAGCGTAGGATGAGCTTTGTTTATTTATGTAATTGCTGGGTTTATTTCAGCTTTCTAGAAAACACACTTTATTTTTTACTGACCCAATTTTTGTAAACCGCTAGTTGCGTTAAATGTTGAATTAGAATTGCTTTATTAAAGTATGACATGCTCTGAAATTTAATTAAGAAAAAACGAGCTTCCGAGATTGCGGCACGTTTTTCTATTAAACATTTTCCATGGATCTGTATTCGAATGAAAGTAATACGGTTGGTCAGTTCGCCGTGAGGGCAATCGCAGGGCGCGGCGACTGCGGCTGGCGGCACGTCGAGCCCTCATTAATTCTCTCGGCCAGCACACAATTCGGCTCGCGCTGTGTGAGACTGACAGGACTCGTTTGTTACCCGCCGTTGTTATGACTGCGACACTATCTACCAGCAGCCGTTGATAGTGTGATTTACGATCACGCCGACTCCCTTCTGTTACACGGTTTTAGATTACCCCGAACAAGGTTACAGCGTGTGCGGCCGTAACGTATGCAAGCGTAATAAAACTAAGCATAAACTAAGTACCCACTGAGTGTTCACGAACAGTTTAACGACGCTATCAGTTGGAAGTGTTATTGGAACCGTCTAGCAGATGTAAAGTGCAACGCCGAGGCTCGCTGGTACCACGCTTTAGTCTCGCAGTGAAGGTGCTAGGAGCCCCCGGAGCTCTTACCACGAACACATTCACTACGCTCTTTATGTCTTTTCCCAGTTGGCTGTATAGAGTTCCAAGAAAATGTACAGCTTAGGTTTCAGAGGTTGGTTAGAATGTTTTGTAGAGTACTGTTACCTAAAAGTTATAGAGTATTGATCTAAAATGGATAGCCGCAAAAACAACCTTTGATCCAAAACTCACGTTAGTAAAAGTGTTTCAAATTACCAATTTGCTTTGGGATTTTTCAAATTGGCTATTTGTACTACCCTCTACCCCACAGTAGGGGGCTTCAAATACGATATTATGGATCTTCAAACGCCATTACAACAATGGAAGCTCTTTGACTAACTGAGCCTGACCCAAGAGTTAGTTGAACTGCGTAATAAATATCAACAGCATTTTATATGTTTGCCTACACAAGTACAGGTATTTTAAGGTTCGCTTGAAATTCTATACTTTTGGGATATGTCGCTAAGTACGTACTTAACTCGCGTAAGTAAAGGTAAGAGGTCTGTCAGCACCAATGATTATGTAGAGAAAACACGTCGAGTGGTAGTGAAAGCGTGAGTACCTAGGTACTTGAGAACGCTTGAATATTATTAAACCTTTTTTTCTCCTGTTCAAAACTTCATCATCATCATCAGATAACAACAGTCCACTGATGGACGTGAGCCACGACCAAGGGCCTTGATCCGCCTCTATCCACTGACTTAATGTAACTTTTATAATGTCTTTGGTACATTGATTGATCCTCCTTCTTTTGCGTCGTCCAGTTAGTGGGTCTCGAGAACCTTTATTCCCCAACGGTTGTTAGTTCTGCGAGCTAAATGGCCTGCCCATTGCCACTTCAACTTGCTAATTCTGAGAGCAATATCGGTGATCTTGGTTCTACGAATCTCATCATTTCGGGCGTAGTGAAACTCTGAGCATAGCTCTCTTCATAGCGCGCTGCGCCACTTTAAGCTTTTCTATACGGCCAATAGTTAGCGGCCAAGTCTCAGTGCCGTAAGTCTATGGCGACACGCACTGATTAGAGACTTTCGTATTAATTTATCATTAAACTGGAAGGCACAGGAAGGATCCCGTGGCTGTGGTTTATTATTATTTATTACTTCCATCTTGAGGCGATACAGCTTCAGCTAGCAGTCATTTGGGTTACTTACTTTGAGCTCGATAACTGTCACAATGTTGAAACTAAAAAGAATCGCAAACATAAATGCTGTTCTACGCAGTTTAGGTCCAACAATGTCACCTCGGGCACAGATAAAATAATACTATGCTAGTACCTCGGGTAAACTCCGAGATGGCAGTGCTGAATTGCATTGTTCGATGAAAAAATACGTATAAAACTGTAGTCTGCATTCCCGTTTCTCTTCGCAACGTTATTTTTTAAACTAAGAACATGGGGTTGAACAGTTATTGGTTATCAGTTATGGTTATAAGTTTTTTTTAGTCAACTGATGGTTTTATCAAAAATAAAGCGTCAACATAAATTTAACTGAGAGGAGAATATCTTAATTACATTGTTTGATGAAAATGTATGTAAAATTTTGTAGTCTGAATTACCGTTTCCCTGGACAACGTTATTTTTAAAACAAAGAACGTATGGTTAACCAGTTAGCCGTTATCAGTTATAGTTATCAGGTTTGTTTGTGTTCACTTAAGGGAATACAATAAAACCTAATGATTGTATAAAATTGACCGTCAATAAAAAAGTAACTGAGAAGAGAATATCTGAATTGCATTGTTTGATCAAAATATATGTAAATTTCTATGGTCTAAGTTCCCATTTCCCTGAACAACGTTATTTTTGAAACAAAGAACGTAGGGTTAACCAGTTATCCGTTAGCAGTTATGGTTATCAACTTGTTATGGTTATCGTTTTGTTTGTATTATTTTAAGGGAATATAAACAAAACTGATAAATGTATAAAATAAAGCATCAACAAAAAAAATGGTCGATATAAAATTCGATGATGAAAATCTTCAATAAACTTCGCGTAAGATTTTAGCAAATACAATTATGCACTTAATACATCAGGCCAGAACTAGCTGATACAGATTCCGATCTTCGACGGAATCTTAATATATCTTTTTTTTGTCTATGGGGAAATCTTCAACAATATACCTTATTACATAGTGAGTGTAATAGGACGTGGCGTTACATAATAACTTCATCTTCTCAGAAATTTCCAAAACAAGCAAGTATTGACCCAAATTACCGAGAAATGTAATTAGATAATGGCAAGGCCCAAACACGATTAACTTTTGCCTTTAAGGTAATGTTATGTTGTGGTATTGGAAGACAGCCGTTTGATAGCCCGACCGTTAAGGGCTATTGACGTTTATTACCGTCTAGCGGTTTGCATTATCCTGATTTAGGCTATCAAGAGAGCTACCTGCGATTTTTGCAAAGGTGTTTTTTTATTTTTATTTTTATAATAATGCTGGAAAATTCACACAACATTATCTAGCCCCAACCTAAGCAGAGCTTGTGTTATGGGTACTAGATAACTGATATACTTAAATACAATACATTACATATATAGATATTTTTTATTATACCTGAGAAAATACCTCCCTCCCCCTCCTTGCGTCGGTAACCTCACTGCTGAGGGTCGTGAACTTTATGTAGGACCTTGGACTTGATGATCTGCCTCCACCGGCTTCTATCCTCAGCGGAGCGGATGGCGTCGCTCACGCTGGAATCGAGCGCAGAGCGTATTTGGTCGCTCCACCGCATGGGGCGCCGTCCCCGCGGCCTCTTTCCTTCCAAATTTACCAGTGACCACCAGTTCTTCAAGATTGCCACCTTCCTTCCTGGCAATGTGGAATGAGGAAATACCCAGTACACCCAAATATCGGCAGATTGTACAAATATTTGTTCCGAGGCGGGAATCGAATAACCCGCAACCTCCTGCGTCGCAGGCGAACCTTCGCCTGCCACGCTACGGAGGTCGTTATGTTTATGAAAGTTGGTACATGAAACACTTTACCATTTTTCCAAATACCCTCTTAAAACAGTTTTCAGGAGCAATTTAGTTCACAGTTCCAAAAAATTACTTACTTTTCTGAGTATTTAAAATGTGTGGCAAACAGTTCTGTATCCTCATTTTTAACCCCCGACGCAAAAACGACGGGGTGTTATAAGTTTGACGTGTCTCTGTGTGTGTGTGTGTGTGTGTATCTGCCTGTCGCATCGTAGATCCCGAACCAATGACCCGTTTTTTTTATTTTTATTTGAAAGGTGAATTTGTCGGGAGTTTTCTTAGCTATGTTTAAACAAAATGGGTTCAGCAGTTTCATTGCGTTGAGGGTTTTTTTATTTTTTACAAAATTAATTCCTTTTTTAAGCTGAAATATAAATGAAATAATAACACATAGGGACGATTTAGATGGTCCAAAATGATTACATAAAATATAACATGTCGTTACAAGACCAGCAGGTTTCAGTATATTTGGGATTTCAAAGCAATTACAACGGTTCCCGCCATCAGGGAAGGCCGGGATGTACTAAGTAAATAATTAACGAGCACCGCTTGAATTAGGAGCCCACACGCCCTCGTAGACCCATGTTCATTTTATGTTTATAGTGACAAATATGGACCTTCAGACTTATTATTAAAGACTAGCTAAGCCACCCTGGCTTTGCCCGGGTGCCATAACATTCCAAACTAGCTCTCAGTCGGAGCTTCGAGTACCTACCTATTGAAAAAGTTATGATATCAGAGACTTTAGTTTTTAACAAACAAGATCCATCAAAAATAGAATAAAATGGCATACAAGGACGTATGGTGCAATGTAAAACGGTTTTTGTATGGAGACAGTGGATGAGTGTCCCTAGAGGATACTATGAGAGCCTCAGTTTTTTATTTTTTATTTTTTGAATGACGGATCAAGCAGATGGCCCTCCTGATTTTAAGTGGTAACCTCTGCATTTAACAATGCATTGTCTCATAGGTCACGTCTACCTAAGACGCACCCTTTGTGGTCTTGCACTGCGCCCGCCACCCTAAGACATAAAGATAAAAAGTCTCATGTGCCTGTAATTTCACCGGCACCCTCACCCTTCAAACCGGAACACAGAAATGCGAGCACTACTGCTTTGCGGCAGAAATTGGTATGGTGGTAGTACTTCCCCGGACGAACTCTTTCACAAAAAAGCTCTACTACTACTAAACATACAAAAAACCGTGTTTACACTACACTGATGGATCGTTTTAGTATCTGTGATTTTGTCTTAAAGTCAAACAACATTAGCCCTACAACATTGTTGGGCTTTAAAGCACGTCTGTCATAAAAGAGCTGAAACTCATATGGAGAATCTACCTCAATTTCTGTACAGACAGGCTATACATCCGCAATAGCTATATATAAGTTGAGATTACATAATGCGTACACATATGGCTGCGATAGGAGGGACGGAAACAATTTACTCATTAGCTATTCATGCCGTGCCTAAATACATGTGTTGAATGGACCTTAAGTAGGCAGCTTGCTACGGAGCTCGCTATTATCTTTTGATTTGAAAGCTGCGTAGAAACTGCGTTGCGGCGCCGGCGGGCGAAGGTTCGCCTGCGACGCAGGAGGTTGCGGGTTCGATTCCCGCCTCGGAACAAATATTTGTACGATCTGCGGATATTTGTTTAGGGTGTTCTGGGTATTTTCTATGTATATTAAAAAATATCTATCGATATAATGTAAGTATTGTATTATTAAGTATATCAGTTATCTAGTACCCATAACACAAGCTCTGCTTAGCTTGGGGCTAGATAATGTTGTGTGAACTGTCCAGCATTATTTATTTATTTATTTAACCTACGTGTTGATACTTACACTGCAGTCATCTTATATTCTCAATTTAACATAATTTTTGTGTTGTTTAATTTTATAATTAAACTAGCAACTCGCCCCTGTTCGCACGGGTATTGTCGGGATCCGCCCACCACACCTCCCCCTTCCCCCTCCTCACCACTCCCCTCCCCTTTCCCAACCCCCATCTATCCATACACCAAAACAATCAAAATCCAATCCCCCAGTCCCCCACACCCTCACTATATTACTCGCTGATAACTTAGCTTTCAACAGGTGGAATAATTTTTCAAATTGGTTCAGTCGTTTTTAGGGTTCCGTAAAAAAAAATACGGAACCCTTATGGATTCGTCATGTCTGTCTGTCTGTCCGAGTATGTCACAGCCACTTTTTTCCGAAACTATAAGAGCTATGCTGTTGAAACTTGGTAAGTAGATGTACTATGTGAACCGCAAAAAGATTTTCAAACAAAAATAGAAAAAAAACAATAAATTGTTGGGATTCCCCATACTTAGAACTGAAACTCAAAAAACTTTTTTTCATCATACCCATACGTGTGGGGTGTCTATGGATAGGTCTTTAAAAATGATATTGAGGTATCTAATAATTTTTTTTCTAAACTCAATAGTTTGCGCGTGGGAAACTTCCAAAGTGGTAAAAAGTGTGTCCCCCCCCCCCGTAACTTCTAAAATAAGAGAATGATAAATCTAAAAAAAATATATGATGTACATTACCATGTAAACTTTCACTCAAAATTGGTTTGAACGAGATCTAGTAAGTAGTTTTTTATTTTTGGGGTTCCCCAAACTTAGATCTGAAACTCAAAAAACTTTTTTCCATAATACCCATACGTGTGGGGTATCTATGTATAGGTCTTCAAAAATGATATTGAGGTTTCTAATATCATTTTTTTCTAAACTGAATAGTTTGCGCGAGGGACACTTCCAAAGTGGTAAAAAGTGTGTCCCCCCCCCCCCCCCCCCCGTAACTTCTAAAATAAGAGAATGATAAAACTAAAAAAAATATATGATGTACATTACCATGTAAACTTTCACTCAAAATTAGTTTGAACGAGATCTAGTAAGTAGTTTTTTTTAATACGTCATAAATCGTAATCCATCCAAGAACTTTTATATTATGTTACTTGCTGCTACGGAACCCTTCATGGGCGAGTCCTGCTCGCACTTGGCCACTTTTTTGTGTTTTATAAATAACAAATAAAACAAAGTTTACCTCTTTATAATATAAGTGTAAATTGGGCATTGTTTTATTGTATTTCAATGAATTGAGTAAAACAATTGTAACGTGATGTGTCCAGCCTATGAATATATACCCTCTGCCTTCTCTGAGATGTCGTAAAAGCTAGACTTATGATTAGATCAGGGGATGTGCAGAAGCATCCACCAACACCAATACTGCGGTCACCAATCCGCCTGCCAAGCATGGTGATTATTCAAATTCAAATTCAAAATTTTTATAACATTTCTTTATTATGGTAAATCCCCCCATTGCATTCTATAGGGGAAACCTCGTCCTACAGTGGATGCCCAAAGGTGAAGAGTTAAAGCAAAATAACAGTTTCAATGTCGAAGAATTAATAAAACAAGACGACATTTACAGAAAAAATAAATTCTAATTTATAATCACCAAAAATAAATTGCAGAAAAACTCTTCATGTTCAAGTTTATCTTTTTACCATAGAATACGAGATGGGGTCTCTTAAATAATATTTTATTTAGAGAGCCATTTCCCTAATAACCTCCGGCACTTACAAAGGAAATTGGCGATCCGCCTTGAGGACACTTCGTACTTGCCTGGCATTACGCATTACGCCCCGTGGGCACAGTTTTGTAGCTTGCAGTTTTATGAAGACGATGTTAATATTTATCGCAACATACCTTAATTTTGAACTTGTGGAACGTCGAAGTGCCAACTTACAAAATGATTCAAACGCATCATGTCTAAAGTTTTCAAACTTATGTTAACACACACTGCAGCGTGTATAAAAAAGTGTACCAAGTCAGCGTCTCATAAAAATATAGTATGTCGATGCTTTCTTATAATCCCAAGTCAGATCTTGTTATATCCAAACAGATGAACACTATTCGTCACCGTTCAAATTACAATCAAATGTAATTCGTTTCAGAAAGGAAATAAAGATCTGCGACACAATAGAGTGGATCTTGAGTAATATGTAATCAGCGTAGTAAAATCTAAAGCGGGTCTGTTCAAACAACGTCATCCTTTTGTTCTCGTAATAAACTGTCAGGGTACAAAAGAAATTCACCGACATCGGATGTCGCCTGCTGAAATTTAGCGCTTCTCTCACACGCTAACGGGCATATCCCACTCGCTCAAAGGAGGGTTATGAAATGAGTTCGCAACACGTTTACCTTCTGCCCTTCTGCACATGTTGTTCCTTTGCTTTAAAGTTACGTAACTACTTAAAACGAAGCTGAGCAGTTGTCAGGTTATGGGTTTCTGTCAGTGACCGTTGGTTGCTGAAAAGATGATCTTGCTCTGCAACGGAATGAGCAAATTATTTAATCTGTAGTAGTTCATGCTCATTTGTTTTTCCGGGGGTTTTTAATGGGTTGGTGTCAGATGATTATGTGAGTGAAGAAAATGAGGCTCGATACATTAATGTAGCTATCTAATTACAAGAACTGTGATTTTATGTTTGTACCGAAAAATGTATTAAGAACAAGTTAATTTTATTAAAAGAAACTCTGTGTGTTTTCAGTGTTTCAATCAAATTTGAAAAAAGAACACTTATTGAAGCACCCGTAATGTTGGGCTCCGAAGTGAATTACTGTATTAAAGACAGATGTCCCCACAGGAAAAAATATAACGCGCTATCAGCCGTCATTCCTTGCGATTGTCTTCCAAAACCATTTTTGCGAGCTGATGATCCTGCGCAATGAAAACGGATCAACTTCCAACATAGCTAAAATCCATATCACAAACTCCGTCTTTCATATTTATAAGGAAAGCCGTATCTAAATAGGTTTAACCGTTGTGGAGATACCTAAATGGGAACTTTCGTTTGCACACACAAACACAACCTCTCATACTAAACGCATATACTCCGTCCCGTCGCGGGTAAAAATTGTCCCATAATTGATAAACACGCAAACCATTTTACGTAAAGTGTGCGAGTTAATGACGCAGTGATCCGTAGTTGGCAAATCGTTGCCTGTTTCCGATGGGTCTCTCTCCGGAAAGGCGGAAATTGGGAAATATCCAGGGGTATTCTACGTCAAGGAATCTTGATCAAGAAAAAAGGTCACTGATCTCTTATAATTTCCGCGTACAATTATTTGCTTGGAAGATTTTGTATCTGGGTCTTATTGAGAGATAAGAATGAGTGTTTCCATTGCTGACCGCTGGTTTACGGCCCCATAGTCTTGGAATACTCTAAGAGATGGTTTCTAGTTTAAAACTGGTGAAAAAACTTATTCTGAAAAAACTGGATTTAAATTCACGGTAAGCTTACAATGGTTTAATACTAGACATTTTTATAAGTGTAATAAAATGTTAAAAAAGAGTGGATTTTTTACCAAATTGATTTTGCATAATAATATGCGTTCATGAGCCTTTACACGATTGACGGTTAGGTTTATTGATTGAAGGCTATGACCCAGTTTAAAATTATGAAAGCCCCGAATGTAAATAAGTTTGGTAAATCTGACCCGATCCCAAGTTAATAAATGTATTGCGTCATGTTTAAAATTGGTTTGAAACAGCAGAATTCTCCCGGGAGTGCCAAATGTAGGTTTCATGATTTTTCGTAGAAATTGCTTTGAGTAAAGTTTGGGCCCGATCAGGTGTTCCCAAAGGGTCAGGGAGTTCTGAAGTGACTAATGAGCGGTCAGAGCGCCGACTGGGGTCCCCAAGGACCCCTCGGCTTTAATACTCACTCAAAAAATACATACATTCCCTTATCAATAAAATAGGTACATAAATTGACAAGACGGTATATCTCTGTTTTTATCCCTATCTCTCATTTGAGAGAGAACAAGGAGAAAAACAGTTATACACTAAAGCTGATTGCTATCGCTATTCTGGTTTTATTTATTATTATTTCATTTGAATATGTGACAGAACGCCTAGATGGCCCACCTGAAATTGAGTGGTATCGTCTGCTTATAATAATGTATGAACTCACAGTTCATGTAATCCTAGGATGCGCCCTACGTGACATTGCACGGCGCCCGCCGCCAGCCAGAGACACAAAGATGAAAAGTCTTAGTTGACTCTAATTTCACCGGTTCCATTCAAATCATCACAGCAATGTGAGCATTACTGATTTATGGCACAAATACGTACTCTGATGATGGTAGTACCTATTACCTCGCCGGATGAACTCTTTTACAAAAAAGTCTACTAGGTACTACTGAAATGGGCTTATTAATAATATCTACAAGGAATAATGCTTTGGTTCGTGAAATAGGCTTGGCGCCTGCGAGCGTGACTTTCCACATGTTTGCGTAACGTTTCCATTGATTTTCGGCGCGGGTTATAAATAGCCAATTTCCGAACTTTTGTATCGCTGACTTTACGGGATGTGAAAAACGTCAGCGCATATGATAGATGGAAGCGTCCCATTCGCGATGGAAATATGTACGGAATATCTGCAACAGTTTAAGAGAGATGTGGTTTTATAGTGGGGTGTGGTATATAGTATAGTAGTGTTCGATTGACTGCTGCCTAGAGAGAGCGGCTAGTTTATAGCTGGCTTCTAGGATTTATAACCACTTGGTCGGCGCTTGTAATAAACCAGATAACTCAATTTATGGCACTAAAACGGCGGCTATGTCCTCTTCCATGATTCTCTATTTATATAATACAGAGTTATAGTGATCACCTCGGGTGTGGTTTATTACTACTGCTCACTAATCTTGGCGTACCTATCGAAACAAGTACCAAGTAATTTCATTTGTGCTCTATATTTGATTGATCGAAGAGAGCGTTCACGTAGGTTGCTATTAGGAAAACGTGGACGTCTGTAGTAATTACGATATAATAAGTAACAAATGGACCTGGGCTTAGCTTGGTAAAGATTAATATTAATAACCTTGTAACTTTTTTCTATAGGTTTTTTTTTTTTTTTTTTTAGTTTATTTGGGTAAACAAACATTAATAGCAGGTATATAATATAGGTATTAATAGCTATACACTACTGCTAACCATTACACTACTATTTTTTGATGTTTTTTTTTCACTTCATCATAAAATAAAATAAATAAAATAAATAATGCTGGACACTTTACACAACATTATCTAGCCCCAAGCTAAGCAGAGCTTGTGTTATGGGTACTAGATAACTGATATACTTAATACAATATATAACATAGATAGATATTTTTTATTATACATAGAAAATACCCAGAACACCCTGAACAAATATCTGCACATCGCACAAATATTTGTTCCGAGGCGGGAATCGAACCCGCAACCTCCGGCGTCGCAGGCAAACGTTCGCCCGCCCCACCACAGAGGTCGTCATAATCATCATCTGCCTGTAGAAGTCCACTACTTGTCCACTTCCACACTTTCCACGGCCTCCCGAATGGAATACCGCGACGAAGCGTGTTTACCATACTTGGGGGAGAGGGTTTGTCATATTCTTCAACGTGATTGCAGTATTGATGTTAAGTACTCTGGTGGATGCTGCTGTCCATCCCCTAAAATAATCCCTTGTCAGCTTTTACGACATCCACGAGAGGAGAAGGAAGGGTCTGATCTACCAGAAACACCACAGCCGATGCTTATCACGTCATACTAGTAATAATATGGTCTAGAAATGACGAATAGGTATTTTAAAAGGTTAAGAAAACTTCTAACAACAAACAATTGAAAAGGATCAAAGTTTTGTAATTGTGTTTAATTGAAAAGACTTTCGCCTCTCTGTTTTTACTTTAAATAACCAAGGAACGGCTGAGATTTCAATTTTCACCAAACTTTGATACGGGAACCTGAAGTTTTTAATTGTTATTCATAAAAAGCTCTACAAGGAAAACGCTTTTGACTGAAGGAATAACTTTATTATTTTTGCATTTAGGACAAAATTAAGTTTATGGCAATATTATTGAGTTAATAAAACGAAAAAGTCCATTATTAAAGTTGTATAATTTGTATTATTATTAACTTTTTTATTATTTATATTTAATTAGATACCAAAATTTTGTTCTTATTGTACTCGTACATACCACATGAATGTAATGTGAATAAATGAATGTCACATGTTTACGAAGTTTTCCTTCTGGGCGTTCGGAATTCCTCAATGTTTTTCTGTGTCGATCGAGTGATAAATGTTTGTACGCCATCGACTATTGAAGCAAGCAAGAATTTGTACGCACGCCTCTTTCAACTTATAGCTCCCACAAGACTAGTAAATGCTTGTCTATCGTCGAAAGCTAGGTAAGTGCGGTATTTGTTACTAACCACAACGTTAACCTGATAATAAGGTAGAAGAATCAATAACAAAAATACATTTACTTATATCACAGATAAAAGAATACTATACTCTTATATGCAACAATAACAATCATTAATGTCTATCATCAATATTGATGACCTCTGTGGCGCAGCTGGCGATGGTTCGCCTGCGACGCAGTAGGTTGCGGGTTCGATTCCCGCCTCGGAACAAATATTTGTGCGATCTGCAGATATTTGTTCAGGGTGTTCTGGGTGTTTTCTATGTATAATAAAAAAATATCTATCTATGTAATGTATTGTATTAAGTATATCAGTTAACTAGTACCCTTAACACAAGCTCTACTTAGCTTGGGGCTAGCTAATGTTGTGTGAACTTGTCCAGCATTATTTATTTATTTTATTTATTTCTAATATATATAAAATCATTGCGTGACTGACTGACTGAATATCAACGCACAGTCTAAACCTGAGTCCTAGAGACAATTTGGTAAGTACGTTCCTTTTGTGGTCTAGAGGTGCACTAAGAAAGGAATTCCAGAAGTGCAGCGGGGTGTTGAAGTTTGTATGGAAAAGTACACGCGGAAGAAGTCGCGGGCACTCCACTAGTATTACATAAAGTAAATAGATTAGCAATTGCCGAACTAAAGCGGTCTCAAACTAAGGTTTGGAATATCAATAGCAGTTTAATCTGTAATTGTCAGTTTAAACCATTTTCGTCCATTGACAGAAATAGTTTAAACTTAGAATAATACGGGCCTAAGAGAAGTCCGCAGACAAATATCAACTCTCATGTCATTCAGTTATGCAGTACATTACGTCAAACGAAAACTGGTCTAACAAAATGGGTAAATGTGTGGTGAATGAGTGTGTTTTTAGGTCGCAAAAACAAACAAAAAACCTGTTTAAGTTTTACATGTAAGATTATTGAATTTACAGTTGAATCAATATTAAAAAAAAACAGTAAGCTTATAGACAACAATGTGCCAAATTGGACGATAAAAACTAGGGTAGGCAACACCATCAGTGTCACCGCAAATAACATACTCGTAGCTGTCTCTATCAAATCGCCGCCATGTGCGAAGTAGAAGCAAGAGAGATACATGGTTACATCACTACTACTATTACTTTTCATTACAACTAAATAATAATGCTTTGTAGTAAAAAGGAATGGTTCATTCACCTTGAACCTTAGAGCATTGCAGGCCTCCGGTGTTGCTCGATGCCTTGAACACGACAAAAAAACATGAAAAAACGACCCAGTTAAAGAATCCACCAATCAAAGGCAATGTTACTAAAGTTGCGCACTAGATTTTAGTTTTGGTCTTGAGTTGACAGTTCACTAAATTGTATCGTATTATTCCGCAAGTAAATTGTCCGGCCCCGTACAGGTTTTGGGGCTACTATGAAAGATCAAACTAGGGAAACTGGGAAATTGAGTTTCAATTAACATCTAGTCATTGTGAGCTCTGTTGAAACAGCACAAAAGCAGCGGAAAAACGTCACTTTCGATGTTATTTTTGCTATTAATCCACTATTCTTCAACCACATATGATTTACCGCAAAATATAAAAGCCATTCTAGTATAAAAATAAACTCTCTTCGACCATATTAAAAAAATACATCTGTATAAAAAAACAACCACCTTAAACGGTTTCTCGATATTTGTAGTGGTGAATTACTACTGAAAATATGAAGATAGATAGTAAGATAGAAAATAAACAAATAAATAAATAATGCCGGACAGTTCACACAACATTATCTAGCCCCAAGCTAAGCAGAGCTTGTGTTATGGGTACTAGATAACTGATATACTTAATACAATATATTACATAGATAAATATTTTTTATTATACATAGAAAATACCCAGAACACCCTGAACAAATATCTGCGATCGCACAAATATTTGTTCCGAGGCGGGAATCGAACCCGCAACCTCCTGCGTCGCAGGCCAACCTACGCCCGCCGCGTCACAGAGGTCGTCGAAAATACTTGATTGCACACCATAATACAAAACAATTTACAAATAATAAAACTAAAAATAACTATGTTGTACAATGGGCGGTCATATCGCTCAGTAGCGATTTCTACCAGACAACCTTTGGATGGATAGGACTGAGTACGCAAACATGGAAGGTTTCATCTTAGTTTAATTCAGCCTAGGTGCATTATACTATTTACAAACTTTAATTACAAGTCTTAATTATTAAGTAATTTAAGGTTCAGGATAAAATATAAGAAAAATTAATACAACATAAACAAATACCTGACAAGGAACCGACATAGTGACTACTGCTATTCTAAATATGTATATGTGTTAATATGTAATCTAAAATTATATGAGAGATGTCTCGTCCAGTTAGTGGGCATGTAACGAATGATGATGATGATACAAAAAACAAACCAGGTGAACTAAGTCTACAGCCCTAAAAATTTTGGTGGTGGGTGGATGATTACACAAAAAGCCGAAACATAAAGAGAGTTAACAAAATAAGTGTTCTTTTTGACAAATTACTATTGCTAGCCTAGCCTACCTTTGATGCTCCCTAATGAAGTAAAATAATACTTATTTAATGAAAATTTATTGAGGCGGAAGTATGTAAGCAGGCGGAAATTGCTCACGGAAATGATACAATAATTAGGACGTTTATTTATCTATTAAGAGGCAGATAACAGGCAAGTTCCGTCACTATCTAACTTAGTAAAGTTCAGGTAAGTTACAAAGTGACAGAATAGCGGTTCCACAACGAAAAGTGAATGAAAATCACGAAAACCAGTATTTAAACAAATACTTGGTGCATAATCTAAATTATAGATCTACTATGCCCTCTAGAATAATATTATTTGTTACTCTTATTAATTTTATTAATGTAGGTTGATAGGTAGGTAGTATAGATATTTACGTAATAAGCGTATTGCAGAGGTTAGTTCACGTTCTTTTTATCGAGAAAATTAACGAAAACGTGTTTTGGGTTCTATCATGCCCTTAGAAATATGATGAAAACTACTATACTGCTAGTCTAAATATGTATATGTGTTAATATGTAATCTTATAATTTATGTGAGTTGCCTCGTCCAATAGTGGGGATGTAACGGCTAATGATGATGATACAAAAAACAAACCAGGTGAACTCTAAGTCTACAGTATATTTTTTTGAAAGAAACTGTATAAATTTTGCTTAAAATACGTTGTAGTGGAGCCAAGTAAAGGTGTTTGTGGTTTATGTCACAAAGAATAAATCTAAAGCTACTGAATTACTGAAGATCCCTAGCTAGCTATTTCTCTCATTTGTTATTATTACGTTAATGTGAACGATTCATTATGGCTTTTATGTGAAGTATTTGCATCGATTCATAACAATAACAAACTGTCAGTTTAGAATTAGTCTGAAGGTTCATAAAAAAAATCATTCCAGCGTAACTCTAATCTACATCTTAGCCTCTAAATAATTAGAGTCAAGCAAAAATAACGTCAGCAGATAGGTTGCTAGTAGCTCCCTGGTTCGGAACAATAGGACATGACGTAGAAATATCGCAGGCAGTGGGCGCACCAGCCTGCGCCCGCTCCACACTGTGGGGGCATTTCTGTAACAAATTGGAAACTGAGTAAACGAGGTAATACTAAATAAAATATATACAGTCCAATTTCATTATTGGCAGTTCATGAAAAAGATGTATTGTGTACTATCATGCCACAATACACGCTCAACGTATTGCGGTTGATGCGCGACCTTTGAACCCATATAACCCGGCCCAAAGCGTGTGAACGACACCCCTACTTCTGAATGGAAAGCGCTATATCTAAAACTAGCATCCGCCTAAGGCTTCCTTCACGTGGTACGGGGTTAAAATGTAGATAGCCTTTTAATAAATCCAATCTCTAACAAATGTTATCGAAATCAGTCAAAATAAAATTCAAGCATTGTAGGATACATGAGCACCCTTAGACGTACACAACTTTACGAGGCCTTCCGCATAGAATGGCAATGGGGGGAATCACTACCACGCTTGGTAGCCGGACTGATGATAGCAGTTGTTGAGTACTCAGGTGGATGCTGCTGCCCATCCTCTAGTGTAATCCTTTAGTTGTGTTTTTAATTATCCACGGGAGGAGATGGAGAGGTTATTCTTAGGCCGGGTAAAACACAGAACAACACAAGTAGGGTTACCAAGATAGAATTAGTAGGAATCAAAAGCTGTAAATATCACCGTATCATCAAGCAATGCAGTAGACAGTTTACATTTGTTTATTGAGTATACCAAATGATACCCACCTGATATTAGGTGACTAGTGGAATGCCCCCGAGACTTTGTGTGCATGGATTTTTGCCCACACAAACTTTAGTACCCTGCTGCACCCCATTCTTAGAGCACCCCTTGACCAAAAAAGGAATCTACACTCCAATTTTCAGGCCTCTAGGACTTATGATTTAGGCTGCGCGTTGATAGTTAGCCAGCCAGTCAGTCAGTCAGTCAGTCAGTCAGTTAGCCAGTCAGTCAGTCAGTCAGTCAGTCAGTCAGTCAGTCAGTTAGTCAGTCAGTCAGTCAGTTAGTCAGTCAGTCAGTCAAGCAATGATTTTATAAAAGGTGATAAAAAAAATATACAATGATAACAACAGCCAATTTAAAAAAAAACGTGCCATTGCATTGCGCCCATACCCTGGTACGTAAAGATGATAAGCTTTATTTGCTGTATTTTTTATTTATTTTGCTCTATCATCTGCCCGCGGCTTCGCTCACATGGCACCATAATAAAAGTAGCCTAAGTTTTTATCTAGGGAATAATCTACCTACCTGCGTACCAAATTTCATCGTTATCGTTATCGTTATTAGCCATTACGGTTTGATCATACAAAAAAAACATCCAAACATAGAAGCATCTAAACTTTCACATTTTACTTACTTTGTATTGGTCCAATTGTCTGGCTCGAATGTTCCTGCTATTCTCGTAGCGAACAACCGCTACAATTAGGGGTAACTAATGTTACGAGAGATTTAAGCTACGAAACGCTACGGGGAGGCTACAGTTGCTACGGCATATACATCCACGTAGAGCCCTCGTAGACCCAGGTACACCCGCTTGAAATCAATGTATTTTTTGAATATTCACCCACAAAAGAAAAATTAATTTGTAATATTGAAAATGTGTTGGTATGTATTGGTTGTTCGATCTTCTACTACTGTAATATAAACTCTTTGAAATTGAAAATTATTTTCTATTTTTTAGTTCGGTTAGCTATAAAAGCGTGTTCTTTTATTTTTTTTAAAATATTATTTATTTTTCATTTTTTAGTTCGATTTATCGCTGTCTCTCTCTCTCTAACTCTAACTCTAACTTTAACACTAACTCTAACTCTAACTCTAACTCTCTTACTCTCTCTCTCTCTCTCTCTCTATGCAAAGTTTCAAATTAATCAGAGTTCTGGAAATTGGTGAAAATTATGCTCAAAGATTCAGTTACATACATACATACATACATAGATACAACCCAAGCTAATATAAAAGCGTGTTAAATAAAAAGGCTTTTTTAAATTATAAAACCATATTACAAAAGAAAATCTCAATTTGTCTTGCATTGACAACCTCATCCATAATTCTCCATGAAAAACGATTCCCTCTTTGCCATTGAGGTAAAGCATTTAAATAATATATTATATGCCGCAGGATTATTATGAAATCCGTGTTTCAATCAAATCCCTAGGAGTTTGAACAAAACCCGAGATAATAATATGATACAATTAAAAATTCAAATAATAGTGGATTGGTAACATTTTAGAAAAATTACGACTGTACATTACGTACTTACAGTTCCCGTCCACGACCTTGGGGCAAGGTCGCGGTCAGTGCTCAAGAAGGAGGAACTTTAAATGGTCAATGAAATTTCAGCAGGAGAATAGTAAAGTATGTGGTGTATGGTCCCTAATACTAAAAAATAACCTACGACTCGATTTCATCATATACGGTTGACAAGATACACAGGGTTTTGATCAAATCACTAAGACTGGTTTAGTCACACGACGAATAATAACATAACAACTTATCTTAGTGACCTGAACTTTACTTTGATAACCACTTTACTTTAATTTAACTTTAACCACTTTACTTTGATAACTTTACTTTACTTTGATTTAGCCGGAACCAGTGTGGTACTCATGTATCCAGTGAGCAGCACTTCCGAGCGGAGGTACCCACTACCCAGATCTACGTGTCCCGCGTCTTTTTCGACGTGAAGGCTGCAGAGGTGGTGGAGTACATCAAGAAGAAAGTCGGAGTGGGATTCAGGGTCATGAAGTTGGACTGTCGTCATAATGTGGGCTTTAGCTCATTTATGGTGAGGGTCCCTACGGAGGATCTAAAGATCTACTTGAGCCCTGACTTCTGGCCGAAAGGGGTGATGTTCTGGCGGTTCAAGGGCCGTCTGTCACGTGATCCCCGGGCTGCGACGCAAATCCCTAGGAGCAAATTACTATGGGCCTTTGTCTAGGTACAATGTACATTTTTCACTGTTGCCTGAAAAATAGTGACGGAATTTGGCTGTTGGCTCTTAAGACATTTCTACTGAAAATTCAGCGTTTTAATACTCTGTACCTAGAGAACTCAATAGAATCTGAGTACTCGTACATTCTCAATAGTTTTTGTTGTTAGGACAAAGAGACCGGCAACTACATAGTTTCTTACGAGCAAACAACGAACGCTTCCCCGCAGCTTCCTGAATCCAACTTTATTTTGTGTAGTTTGTGAACCTACCTACATCTATCTGTATGCTATATTGTTATAAAGGTGTAAACCCACATTTAAAAATTAATGGTCAGTAAAAAGAGCTAGGAGAAGTATTTAAAACTATTTGGAAACTGCGTAGGTTAATCTTATTTTATATATAAAAAACGGCCAAGTGCGAGTCGGACTCGCCCATGAAGGGTTCCGTAGCAATAAGTAACATAATATAAAAGTTTTTGAAGACCTATCCATAGATACCCAACACGTGTATGGGTTTGACGTTTTTTTTTTGAGTTGCAGTTCTATGTATGGGGAACCCCAAAAATTTATTGTTTTTTTTAATTTTTGTGTGAAAATCTTATTGCCGTTCACAGAATACATCTACTTACCAAGTTTCAACAGCATAGCTCTTATAGTTTCGGAAAAAAGTGGCTGTGACATACACGGACAGACAGACAGACATGACGAATCTATAAGGGTTCCGTATTTTGCCATTTGGCTACGGAACCCTAAAAAGGAAGAAGTACAAATGTTTTATATTCTATATATATATATATAATAATATATAATTGATGAAACCATGTCACGGAAGATTAGCCATTACCTACCTGCTCGCATAGGCTTCCAGACAGTTCAATAAAAGTACCTACGTATATAAGTAGTTTTTTCATAAACTATGATTATAACAAAATGTTATAAGCATAGTTTATGATAGCATGAGTAAGCTTGATACGGGTCCAAATGAAAGCCTTTTACTTACTTTGTCATGTGTTTTTATTTTTCTAATATTATTTGTTTCAATAAGAAATTATTTCAGTAAAAGTTCTAACGAAAAGCGTTGCTCTTTCATCAGTAACAATATCAATTAAGGACATACCTAGGTCATTAATTTGTCTTAGTAGATAACTATACAGAGTAGGTACTTATGTCTTCACTTTGTGACACTTAGATTAATTAACCAAGACGTTAGTCACATTAGCCCCTTTCAAAATTATCATTTAAATTATTAACTTTTGGTGCGAGTGTAGAAAAGTTACGTAATGGTTTTTATTTTAATTATAATGAGCTTTTCATTGATTTAACTTTTAACCAGCAAGCAGAGTGAAGAGTATAACACTATGGCATTTTGGTTCAGTAGCATAGGAAAACTTACTATTTCTTAATATCGGGAACATATAAAACTCAAAAATCATGGTAAATATCCCGTTTCTAGTGAAAATTACTATTTCTTCTTCTTCGTCGTATTCCTCAGTCTTGAAATTCCTTGGTACGAGTTGAAGAGCTGCTTCTATGTCTTAGGGCGGTAGTTACAGAACTAGGCTTGGCTTTGTCATGTTAATTATTGCCTTGACTTGGTCAGAACAGCGGATAGGTGATCGACAGCGAGGTCTTTTCACCTCTATCTTCGTTTGGCGAGTTTGCCTGGCTGTTTCCGAGTGAAGTGACTAAAGTAGTTATTTTGGTCACATCGCTTGCGATCGCTGCGCGTCCAGGCGTGGTTCACTCCGAACTTTAGGTAGCACGCTACAAGTACATCACCTGGCTGGTTTTTTCGTCAATATAAAAACATAAAGTAAGTGCCTATAGTATATACAAAACGCCATTTTCTCAGTGGAGTTTGAATAAGTGCAACCTGTCTATTGGTAACAGAAATCAAATTCTCTCATTTATTTTAAAGGTACACTGTGGACAGTGGACTGATTCGAGACTGTAATGCGAATTAACTGAAAAAATTGTATTCTGCTCCCTCATAACAACAATACAATCTACTTTCGATTCTTACGACCATATATTAGAGTAGGATAGTGTCATATAATAATTGTGAAGAGTGAAAGAGAGAATTCTCAGAACTTTGAAACCTTCAAGTTACAGTCGCATTTCGATATAACCACATTCCGGGTTGTAATGTCACGTGAGCAGAATACATTTTTGACGCTTGTGACAGCGACACTAGATCGTAACATTATCTGAACTTTAATTTGCCTATTTTTTATAGCGAGAATTGGGCTTCAGGTCTCTGGGTAGTCGTAAATTTTATTTGGTTAAAAATCATTATCTAGTTGAGCTTGTGAAGGTACTGGGACCATTTACTTTCGACAAGTAGGTTTCATGTCGCGATGGCGTACCTAACTCAAATTTTGAGCGGGGTCAGCTATTAGTGCGCCAGAGGCGAGGACCAGCTCTTGTTCAAAGTTCTTTCCTTGTCTTTAAAATTGAATTGAGCATTTCTTAGGTCTTTGTCATTCTTTTGAGGAAGGGTTAACTTTTAATATTTACGTACACCAACTTACTTTTATAATCACTACTTCGTAGCCTCAAAGGCTTGCTGGAAGATAAATCTTCTCAGGTTGTATTTTATCTGTGTTTATTTATGTAATAACTAGTATCCGCCCGCAGCTGCGCTTGCGCGTACCGGGATAAAAAGTAGCATATAGCTCAATCCCTATCATAATATATCTGTAGTTATACTAAATTTTATGTGATTGAGTAACAAACATACAAACATCCAAAAATCGTGACTTTGACATTTATGATATCAGTGGGATAGACAGAATAGATCATTGAGTGTTACTTATTTCTTACTAGTGTCCACCCGCGGCTTCTCTCGCGTTTAACCAGGATAAAAAGTAACCCATAGCTTAATCCAGATTATAATCTATCTGTGTACCAAATTTCATCAAAATCGGTTCAGACGTTTCGGCGTGATTGAGTAACAAACACCCAAACATTTATACATTAACTGTGTCATTTATGATATTATAGTGGGATTTCAGATCAAGTAGGTATAATCTGCCTCGGAAATCTTAACGTGGAAATGTGTGAGCTGAGGTTAGACTGAATAAATCAGGAGGTCGCAAGGTTCACCGGTCCGCCGTGACCAATATCGAATTTATATTAGTTCGCTATGTGCCACCGGAATCTACTATCCAGTTATAGAACTTGGACGGCAAAACCTTGTAATTTATATTTTGACGACCTTTCGTTCCATGCCTTTCAAGTGTCTTCGAAGAATCAACCTTTTGCGTTCTATGATAGCGGAGTATGAAAATAATACAAGTCCGTATTCATTTGACGAAATTGCGTAAATAGCAAAGGTAGTAATGATACAATTTATAAACTGGGTTTTTTATTAGGTCGTTACCGACTCTGATTTAACACGCCAACGTTACTAAACTCGTTTTATTTTTGGTAAATTGACGCAGATTAGTTTCCTAGATTTACGGGCCAAATGATAGACGGTTCCATTTCAGACCTGACATGACCTACAAATATGAATTATAGGTTGATGAAATCCGTATTTTAGTATTTTCGATCAATTGCTAAGCTAGAAACGTTCATGGCAGGCTGAATTTTAACAATGTGTCCGCGTACTATGCTTTTATCGTTCATCAGTAAAATATGAAACACGATACCCATATAGGTACAGATTCATGAACGCGCGAGTATTTACTGTTAAAACGATGTACAGGTATAAAGTTTCATGAGTTTATTTTATCACAGAGAGTGAAGATACATTACAAAACCGTAAAATAAAAACGACTCCGTGAGTAACAGTAGGGACGAGTAGGTATATGTAGGTGCACATAAGATTACATTGAGATTGTACTATTATTTATTCTGTGGTACGGAGTGCGATGAGATTTTAGATGGCGCCATGAAATGAAGAAACCTTGTACCGACTCTCAGCTACGTCTTTTCGGTGATTTATATTATTAAAATTTAACGTCTTGTTGTAGACGTCACGATTAAAAGCTCTTATTAAAAGTTAAAATCTCTAAATTTTACCCTCGATTTTGTTCATAATGGAACTATGTAACTTACTACAGAATTTTTTCAATTTACATACTTATGAAAGGTTTCTTATGAAAAATCCGGGTGTAAAAACCGGTCGCTCGGGAAAATCCCCTTTGTGCTCGATTCTGAGCGCTGGAAAACCATTTCGCCTGAAAGAAAAGTAAGTAAACAGACATGTCAGTATATAATTTAGTTTACATACACGAGCACGTATAGTGTCAGCAACACAGCATCATACTTGACGTGCAAGAATAGTGGAGGAAGCAACTGACTTCGGTATGTTTAGAAAGATCTTAAGATGAATTCTAACATACTCGTGATCGCATGATGACAGAAACAAAAAAGGATTTTTTTTATAAAAAATTATAATAGCGGAATGAACTCCAAAATATTTACTTAATTTCATATTAAAAGGTAGATTTTATTTTATTAAAGTTATATATAAAAAATAAACAAACAAAATACGACTATCCACCATACTCGTACTATGCGAAACGTCAATCCAGCCCAGCCAGAGCTCAATCGTCGGGCCTCTCAATAGTAGAGATTAAATTATATTTACTACGCTGGCTTCTGTTTGGTCACAAAATCGTGACGTCTTAAGCAGACGCCATGACACCTGCGAGTGTTTTGACGCGAAATTCAAAGTTAGTCTAAAAAAAAATATTTTGTTGCTATTATCCGTTAGTTGTAAACTTAAATAAGACAACTTTAGCAATAGTAAATCCGTAATTACATTATAGAATATAGTTTTTCTTGATCAGTTACCTATCATGCCTATTGAAGAGCTTCAGAATAAACCTCTAGCAGGACCAAATTCAATTCATTTCATATTTCTAAATTAAATAAGACATATTTCGAGGACGAGTTACAGGCACCAATTTTGTTTTTACACAAAAAAGAAAGGAAAAGTATGTTCCAAGTTACGTAACAACTTTTGCTTTGCTGCCGGGTAACTGGCGGGTCTCCCAGGGTTGGTTGAATTAGAATGGATTAAGCAGAGTGAAAATATTCCGGTATTCAGGAGGTCAATTCAAGTATTTGTCCTGCACTACACTTAATTTTCAGCTCCAGCGAGTCTCACACAATAGGGATATCTACATCCTTTGCTATAATAAATCATAAGAGAGACTTAGGTATGTACCAACAGAAGTTAGTCAATAAACTTGGCAATACTATTATTTCTATTGTTATAAACGTAAATCTATGATCTATGAGGACGACCTCTGTGGCGCGGCGGGTGAAGGTTGGCCTGCGACGCATGAGGTTGCGGGTTCGATTCCCGCCTCGGAACAAATATTTGGCCGATCGCGGATATTTGTTCAGGGTGCTCTGGGTATTTCCTATGTATAATTAAAAAATAACCTATCTATGTAATGTATTGTATTAAGTATATCAGTTATCTAGTACCCATAACACAAGCTCTGCTTAGCTTGGGGCTTAATAATGTTGTGTGAACTGTCCAGCATTATTTATTTATTTATTTATTTATGTATATCAATGTTTATTTGACGACCTCTGTGTCGCGGCGGGTGACGGTTCGCCTGCGACGCAGGAGGTTGCGGGTTATATACCCGCCTCGGAACAAATATTTGTACGATCTGCAGTTTTGTTCAGGGTGTTCTGGGTAAAGGTAATAAAAAATATCTGTTTACGCAAACAAATAAACACGAGAAGCCTCGCCCCTCGCTTCCCTGCGCGGGGGGACTAGAACGCACTTAGCCGTGGACAGCCGACATATCGGCACCATATTAATATATTCTTAACTAGAACCTATCTGTAAAAAACTAGAACTACAATATTAAACGTAGATTCAATACAAGAAGTTCTTTATATTAATCCTCAACATATCTATCTATGTAATGTATTGTGTTAAGTAAATCAGTTATCTAGTACCCATAACACAAGCTCTGCTTAGCTTGAGGCTAGATAATGTTGTGTGAACTGTCCAGCATTATTTCTTGTTTATTTTATTTTTTTCTTTAAAAATTATAAAATCGTTGCAAAATTATGATGGGCATGTGGTTTTTTCGATACAAATATCACAAATCATTTTCTGCTCTCCTTTACAAAAATAACCCTCAAAATATCAGGTCTCTAGGACTCAATTTAGGCAGTGCGTTGATAGACAGTCAGTCAGTCAGTTATTCAGTCAGTCACACAATGATTTTTACCTCAAAAATGTGACGTGGTGTGCCCGGCCTAAGAATGAACCACTCCGTCTCCTCCTATGGATGTCTAGAAGCCTACTAAGTGATTACTCGGACTTGTTAGTAAGATTCAGTGGTATAAGATTGTCCTGGCTGCTTAGCTTAGTAAGTAATGTGTTACTACTGGAAAAAAGAGTTAGCCGAGTCAGTTGTGGGAAGCAATGACGGCGATAAGATCACCACTTGTCACTTCTATATGCCCGCACGATGATGAAAAGAGGCCTTTCGGGAAAAAAATGCGTGTCTGTGTGTCTATGTATTATTATTTATTTATTTATTTATGTATGTATGTATACATCAAATAAAAGCCATAATTAGCCTTAATAGGGATGAGTGGAAAGAGGGACAAGAGGCCATTGTCCTGCAGTGGGACACTACAGACTTTAATATAAATAATAATTATTAATTTTTAACTTTTCTGTCGTAACCTTATTCTAAAGCTTTAATATTATATTATTGGATCAGTGCTCCCCGAGGCTTCAACTGCATAACTAACATTGAATCAAGATACTTTATCAACAAAGGTTTGATAAAGTTGGTTTGTTAGTGCACTGTGTCAAGAACCTGTTTAAAGTAGGATTTTATGCGTATATTTACACGAGTACAAGTTTTGCTTTCAGTAAAATCTGATTGTGACAGCCATCGAGCAACGATGGTGACAGCAGAGGTGGCAGCGTATTTGAAATTACTTATATACTTAGAGACATCGACGTAAATATTTACTTTGGCCGAAGCTAAGAGATTTCTCAGCTTCGGTATTATCTGAATAAATAAATTTCATATTAGCTATGATATTACCACTGCTCCCGTGGGTCGGATCTCAGCGAACTTGGAGAGTTGGTATGTTTCACTCATTATTTTCGACTCACTTGATCTCCTGAGAATCGGGAATACGGTAACTTTTCCTTAACTCGATGTCTCGTTATGGTAATCTCCTGTGGGAGAGCGGTCATTGATGTTAACATTGTGGTCATTGGAACGGCCCTCTGACCTTAACTCAAAGTCAAAAGAATTTTGTTCGTTTAAATCACAAAGAAAAACCCAGAGCGCCGACATAGCTCTCAGAATTAAAAGAGTAACCTATAGCCTAATACAGATCATAATCTATGTGTATGCCTTCACCGAAATCGGTTCAGCCGTTTCAGCGTGATTGAGTTACAAACATCCAAACATAGTAACTTTGACATTTATAATATTAGTGGGAAGTGGTATATTATTTCACGTGTGCTGGGATCATATTTGAAGTAAGTCCAGCATTTCCCACTAAGTGTCTCCAATGCAGATTCATTCAAGAAACATGAATGAGATTTAGATAGTTTTTTGTCAACACTGCAAGGTATAAAGTGCTTATAAACGAGTATAAGCCTATAGTGAATTTCGTAACATACAAAATAACTTTGCTCCTATAATAAATGTAAGTAGATTATTGTAAATGTAGTCTCGTGTAGAAAAATGGGACTCAGTTAAATACATTGTGATGTTTATTTATTCAGGGTGAAGAGGTGCGGAAAGGTCTCAGCTATGTTTGACTGTGGCGATTTATTTAACGAGTAGCTTTATTTGTTTGTGACGGGGCGTCCCCCACTAATGCTATGCCATTAACTCCATTTTCACGGAATGGCTACGATTTCGACCTTATTATTGGGACTATAGAGTTGAGTCCGGTCAATGAGATGGTGGTTCTATGTAGCGCCGTTGTTTAATTAATGACTTAATAGTGGCTACGTCATGTGTGTACAAAGTGATGTATAGTGTTAACTCTTGTTAGCCGCACTTTAGTAAAATACTGATGCAAAACTTTGTAGCACTCGAATTAGAAAATCTTCCTTACAGGCACTGTTGAAATGTAGATTGAAGTTTACTGACAGACAGACATCCGGCAAACGAATTATATAATTTTGAGCATCACTTTCCATTTCGTCTACCTAATACAAAATTTAACGTTTGTGGAGAACAACATTTTAAATAATTATTGAGTTTATATCAAAGAAAAGCGATCTATCGAGAAAAGTATTTGATAAAATTTGTAACAAAGCTTTGTCTATTGTACACAGAATATAAATATTTGGAAGTTATTTCGAGACAAAACTGTGGAAAAGCCGGCTGGCATTTATCGCTATCGCCGGCATCTAATATGTAATAAATAAAGGGTAAACTATCTGAAGAGACAGATTTAACCAAATGTAATTGCAGTAATAACGGTATTATTGTGTGGTTCTTTTATTTCAGATATGATTTATAAGAGCTAATATGATTTACAAGATCTTATTATTGTTATTTTTTGTTCATAAACAATTGGGTGTAATATTTACCGCTTTAATAAAATAAATCTGGAATTGAATAAGGAATTGTATAAACATTAACAGCTGTGGTTCGTTCGTGCAGCAATCGTACCTAGCAGGTAGATATTTATTTCAAGAAGATAAATCTTTATCTTTAATACTTAAATTACTTTCGGATTTTTTATTTTCAGAGAGACTCCGAGTATATCCTGTTCCATAGCTCGCTGTGCAACCGTGAACTGGTGGATTAGCCCTACCGTGAGTGTCCACGTCTCGGCACCATAGGTCATTACTGGTAGGACGCACTGATTGAAGACTTTAGGCTTCAGGCATTGTGGTATAGGCAACATACCTATGAGGCAGAGGACTAGTGTGGGTTGATGATGAGACTTATGCCATGTAGGTATTCAACCTCCTCGTAGGTATAGTACGACTAAATCTCAAGCATAACTCTTCATCTTTTTCCGCAATACACCAAGGTTATCTGGTAGAGAATGCTTTCTAGCATTAAATTCGCCTTTGTACTTCTTTTTTAGAATTCCGTACCCAAAGGGTAAAACGAGACCCTATTACTAAGACTCCGCCAGGCTGTACCGTGATACTCGTAGTTAGACAGTTGAAATTTTGACAGATTTCACAGATGTACAAAAAAAAAAAAAAAGTTTATCTTGTAATCCTCGCTATCCGAGTGAAGCCGCGGGCAGACACTAGTATTCAAAAAAAAATACCTTCTTACGTCACTCACTGTTCACGTTGCCAGAATTCAAAGATAATTTTTAAACTGATTACTATCATTAAATAATTATTTATTTACCTTACTTTATACCTAGGTATATTTGCAGTCTCCGTGTTCAACCAAGTAGGTATACGTATACCACCAAAATTTTACGTACTAAATAATAATCGAAAACCTTACGTGCGGTATAAATTACGACCCTTACGTGACGCTTATCTTAAAACACGGGTAACACCAGAAAAGTCTACAGCTATTTGTTTTTTGTAAAGTAAATGAGCATAAAAATCATTAGTAATATTTAAAATGTGGATGCCTAAAGCTATAAGGGAAAGAATCCAATATCTTAAAGGATCGTTGTAGGGGTGGCTTACTCGACCATAGCGGAGCCGATAATCATCATTTGTTTGGAATTTTGTTATACATAAATTAAATGTAAAATGTGATATCTTGTAACCTAATTGCTTTGTTATGTATCAAACGATATGCTACACGCAATCTCTCAAGCAATTAGGTAATATCGTGAATTTTGATTACTGTGCTCATTCCAAACAATGTTAGTAGGTAATAGAGTTTACTCACTTGTCTAAGAACTCTAATTGAAGCTAAAATACTTGTACAGGCATCAGTTTAGGTTAAATCAAAACATTGTTAGCAGCAGAATATTTCTGAGGCAGATGTAATGAGATTGAGTCTGAAACAGATTGTCTAGTCACTGCTAGAATCTTGCTACATCAGAGTAACTTAATTTGATTTATTTTTCCAGATACTTAAAGCTAAATTTATACAGCTGCATAAAATTTAAGCCGCTGGCAAAAGTTAATCATCACTCACATAAAATTGTTTCTCTCATACCTTATTAAGCTTGTATTCGATTTACAGCCGGGCTTATTATGTCTTATTTATTCGTTCCAAATGCGGAGCGTGGTGATAAAACCCCCCCACCTGTGTATTGTGAGTGATGAGTACACGTTACCGCTTTAATTCAATTATCCGCCGCGGCCCTTGGGGGAGATACTGCTAACATGAATATTTTCTTCCAATACCGTCGACCACGCCGCGTTTTCACCAGTAAAACCAATCTCGTAAAATGCGATAGGTTATAATACACTTCCACGCAAAGTGACTGTGTTTAAATACTTCACGCATCCGTATCGGTTTATATATTTGTCACACATCAAGATATTAAAATAAAATAAATAAAAATAATGCTGGACAAGTTCACTCAACATTATCTAGCCCCAACTACATAGTATAGTATAAACTATGGTAGCATAAACTTAGTATTCAACTGTAAACATTAATTAATTAATTGTTGTATTTGATTATTTCGATTTATAAAGTACATTTAATACTGGCTTCAAATATAAGTATTATTACTTTTTGGAAAAAACAAATAAATGATAAGCCTTCGATATTCAGAGAGTCTTAAAATATATAATATCTTGGGACTTAGTGCTGAATCAGCTTCAAAAAGGACTAATTATTCTGATGTAATAGATTTGAGCTCATAATATTTATTTTCGATGACATGTTGCTCCAGGGTCTGGTTTATGACCTGCGTCCCGGTCTGATTATGATTATGAACTACTGAAGCTGAATCTTCAAGTTTGAACTTTTGAAAACGACATGATGTAGCTTTCGCCTACAGTTTCCAGGGTCTGATGATGACCAGCATAGGATAAACAGGATCTAAGGTACTGCGGAAGCTAATCTTCAAGTTTTAGTTCAAACTTGAAGGTGGCATGACAGTATGTCTTTCTCCGTAGAATTCGTTTTTCCAATTTTAGTTGACACTGAAAATAGTCAGGAGTTTTTTTAAATAAAAAATAACTAAACTAATTTAACTTTAGCGATAAAAATTACTGCAAATACTGTAATGATATCGAACATCAAGTCTTTTTATCCTGCTAATATTATAAATTGGATGTTTGGATGTTTAGATGATTGGAAGTTTGTTACTCAATCACGCCGAAACGGCTGAACCGATTTCGGTGAAATTTGGTATACACATAGATTCTGACCTGGATTGCGCTATATGCTACTTTTTATCCCGGTAAAACGCGAACGAAACCACCGGCGGGCACTAGTCAAGAATATAGTTGGTAGGTAGGTACTCAACATCTATTAGGTACACAGTTCGGTAGTGAACTTATTATTCTTAATTCATGCCATAAACAACGCGTTATAACGTTAACGGAAAAAGGCTTAATTGGAAATTCACGAGGCCTTCTACCAAAGCCTGCCCTTTGTGTGCGCAGTTACATACCGCTTGGCTCGTTGATTTCGTCCACTACCAACAATTTATCTTGGCCGTGTGCTCCATTACGTTAACGACCGCACGAATAGTTCCGGTAGGAATAACCAGAACTCACCGAGAATTAGCCAATACTTTTTTTCCACCAAACTCGCTCTTATTGCGTTAATAACTCATTGTCAGAAAGTTTAGACATCTTGTATGTATCACACACTACGGATTATTAGATTCCCGAACTGCTACGAGGGAAGGTTCTCAGAAATTGGAGTTTGTTCTTTCGTTAATATAGAAAGATGGTTTATTCTGAGGAATAACATAAATAGCGATACATTTCAACAGCTGTCATTTAACGGGTACTTGATGATCCACCTTTACACAACAGCTGTCATTTAACGGATACTTGATGATCCACCTTTACACAAAGGGCTGAATAAATCGCTATTACTCGCTACAATTTCAGATATTCTCATTTGATGTTTAGGGTTCCCAAAGGGTGCCAACGGGGCACTATTACCCTGCAGCGCCGTCCGTCTGTTCGTATTAAGTCACTTTTATATATCTGGGCAGCCGAAAGAGGTTTTAGTAATTTTTTTTTGTGAAAGAGTTTATCCGGGGAATAACTACCTCTATACCTATATGTCTGCCGCAAAGATTCGCAAAGATCCGGTTTGAAGAGTATGGGTGCCGGTGAAATTACAGGCACATGAGACATTTCATCTTTATGTCTCAGGGTGGTGGGCGCAGTGCAATGCCACATATAGGGTGCGTCTTAGGTGGCAAGACCTATGAGGGCAGAGGTTATCGCTTAACATAAGGTGGGACATCTGCTTGTTCCGTCATTCACGCAAAGAGGAAGCCAGTTTAAATTTTCACAGATTATGTGTTGGTGGGCATGAACCCCAACCAAATAATACAGATATTCTTTGATTTAAACTTTTAGAATAACTTAGTGAAATACTGTGAATTGAAATGGGATTCTATATAATTATATTTTGAGCTGGTTTATTAAAGTCTGTATGTTAGGCTTTCATAACCATCTGATTGAGATATATAACAAACATACGTTATTTTTCAATCATTTTATTTTATCGTCGCGTGACTAATGTCCGGAATACACGAGGCTAATACACCAAACCAGGATAGTCAAATGTGTGGAAAATATGAAGCTAGTGTAGTAAGCCAGTGATATAACGTGGTCCATACGACTGATAATAGTGGTGTACTCGTATGAGCGAGATTTGTTCCAGTGGATAGATTATACTAGCTTATTTTTTACTTGCCACATGTTCCGGGCATGACTGGCTGACTGACTCACTGACTGTGCGATAAGTAACCTAAAAATGAGCAGATCAATGTGTTTTGATAGAAACATCGATTTTAACCACGTAGATTCAGTTCGAACTTCAGTATCGCGCTTAGGACAAAGGCACAGCGCTTGATTTCAGATTTCTATTGGTTTTGAATATGTATTTCGCTTCCCAATAACAAAAATTAAAATGTGGTTCCTTGATTCACTAGTAGGTGCCAATTACATTATTTTGGATATTTTTTCATATCGCATTAGTAGGTATTATTGAAGAGTTTCTCCCATGAGTTTCCCTACGTGATAGAATTCAAAATGAGGAGACATAGCTCCCAGAATTAGCAAGTTGAAATGACAACGGGCCGGCCATATAGCTAGAAGAACTGATAACCACTGTGGAATAGGTACTGTGTGTTCTCGAGTGAGGGGCGACCACAAACCGGACGACGCAGAAGAAAAATGCCCCCCTCTCGATGGACCAAAGATATACAATCCATATATAGATATAGAGGTCGCAGGATTTTGGTAGATGGAGGCGGCTCAAGACCGGTCATGGTAGTATTATTGACCTATGTTCAGCAGTGGACTTCTGTAGGCTGATCATAATGATTTTAATGATACACATGATGCAAGATGCTCGTGATACTTGTGTGACTTCAATAAAATCAAAACCGTGAGAACGGTTCGTAAGCAGAGCGCAATGAATCTTCTTCACATAAATACCAAGTAGAATTTTTTATTGTTAAAACACACTTCGTTTCTATTCTCGGTGAAGCGACATGGGTGGCTCCGCTCGTAAATCAAGGCAATTTGTTCCTAGAATTTTGATCTCCGCGGTTAACCGTCGCTTAATGTATTTATCATGGAAATAATTAAAATAATAGCCCTAAGGATTTTATACACCGGATGTGGCCTTTGGCTATATTTGAATAATTTATTTACGAAATCATGATGTAATCATTTCATTTCCAATTACTTAATTAAGGTACGTCGAAGTAACTGAACATGCCTTTGGAAAATAAGTAATTATTTTGAAAGTCTCTTTATTATGTTCACACAGGGTCTCGTCGAAAGTATGGTTAAATAAATTTGTTCGACATGGTTAACAATTTGTATTTTACGAATGCGAAAGTTTCAGAACTTCATTACGCTACTAGTAAATTCACGTTTATTCTGCATTCTTAGAACTGACGGAAAAATAAACTATTGTACCTACCTACCAATATTTCGTACATAGCTATTATACCTACTTTGTATCAATAATTAGTCTGCATATCGTTTATTGTCCATACATCATACTCTAGTGGACGTAAAACGTTCATAGACGATAATTGTAGGTAAGTACTTACTGGACTAAAAGCTACTCTATTATTCACACTGGACAGTTTATGTTTTGTTTAGAGTATTAGAATCTTAAAGTAAGAAGACAAACCTTATCCCTAATGGATAAGTTATATGGGATGCTCTCTATACGAGCTCAAAATATATATTATCCTACACAACAGATAATAGCAAGAAGCTGTTAAGCGGATACATTAAATATTTAAAGGAGAATAAGCCGCGTCCACCTGTGTCCTCACATTCAGATAAGGGACCGTGCATAAACAAAGTCTCTTCTTTCGCGAGATATTTAACTCGGTAAACCCACCCTTACTTTCTTATCTAATTTCGAGAAGTTTACCTCTTATCTTTCGTTAAATCTCATCCCACGCGGTAAAGGTCATAAAGTTAACAGCGCATGTCAACATCTAGCTTTCTGTAAATAAGGTAGAATTGTAAGTTGTGTGTAATCGTATTTGTGGCTTTTTACGTGAATGTGCGATCCCATTATACATATTAGCCTCACGCGTCTTGTTGCGTGTTGCTAATGATTTTCAAGCAACGCAACGCAACCCATGTTATTAAGGCAAATAAAATCATTACTTCATCATAATTTTGTTGATGCTCCACCGATAAATCAAGGGTAAATTGACACCGTGAATCCAATTATGAAGGTATTTTTGTCTACGTAATTTATGTTCTCCGTTAGTATGATGAAGCTACTCGTAGACATAAAATTTTACCAATTTCTTTCTATTTTAGCGATCGAGGGTTTCTCCATATATTGCGGGATTAAAAGCCTTCTTTATGTTACACAAAACCCTTTGGATTAGCGAGAGCAAAGGGCAATTTTAGGATCAATTGGTTTTACGAGCCGTAAAACCTTTTTTTCCATGCTTATGAGTGGAGAATCAAACATGTGGAATATTTTTCTCGCCTCCATTTACGATGTTATCACCATCGCATCGATGAGACGAAGTATTGATGGTATGCGGTATCAAAACTATGCCTACTTCTTGTGTCTACTATATTGTGTGAGATGATGGTCTTTTTTAAATTTATTGTGGTTTAAAAATACTTAGATAGAGTAACTATTTGTATACGAAAGTATTTTTTTTAAAATAGCCCATCGATTATGGTTTCATTTCAAGTGGAATATCAAACATATTACGTCATCCTAGTAATATAATAAATGTGAAAGTTTGTATGTTTTTTCCTATGAACCACGCCGAAACAGCTAAACCAATTTCTATGAAATTTTGACTATTATTAAAGCCTGACTGACACATAAACTTACAGGAAAACTTTCTGAAGCCGATAAAAAAAACTTTTCATCAAGGCGCGATAGGTTCTCAAATGTCTCTAGAATTTTAAAGTTTTTGATAAGAATTTTCATAGTTTCCTATGAAGAAAAAAATATATGATATTCTTGAGATTTTTATCTAGTGAAATCAATAATTCAATACAATATTTGAATTACTTCACTTGATAAAAAAAAAATAACAAAGATACCTCCTTTTTAAAATTTAAATGCAATTTTTCACTCACTTCTATCACGTTTTAAATTTTGAAACATTTGGTTACATGTTAGTTATTATTTGAGTTAGTGAATTCATCAACAAAATTACACAAAACTTTGAACGACATTTTTATATAATTTTTTCATACATAAAAACACGGTATCAGAGCTTGCGCTCGCCTTCTACGCCTCATACAAAAATATTCGTTGAACCTATAGCGCCTTAAGGTCTTTTTGAGAGATATGTCACTTATTTTTTGTTTTAATAGATTATAAATAGATAGATTTGCATGCTGTGTTCACTTATAATATAATTTTAATTTTTACAGGGAATGCCTTATATGTACAACCTCTCTAAACTAATGGATATGTGTATTCGAGTTGTGAACCAAATAAATACAAATAAACAAGTAATTAATTTTGTAAAAATTAAAGAAACCCTCAACTCAATGAAACGGCTGAACCGATTTTGATCAAACATAGCTAAGAACACAACCGACAAATTCACCTTTCAAACAAAAAAAAAACTAAATCGGTTCATCCGTTCGGCAGCTACGATGCAACAGACTCACAAACACACACACACACACAGACACGTCAAACTTATATATGTCCCAAATGTTAAATATGTACAATCTCGTTTAAATAAGTTGTTAAACGATTTTTGATGAATTTTTGCCTCGCAATATGAAAGTTTTCAATGAATCTGTTATGGTCCACCTGTAATAGGTATACTAGAGTAGGCACACAGTTATACCATTTAATTACACCAGGGGATGGGCCGCATCACTAAAATATTCAACAGCAATACTGCGACCACCAATCCGTCTGCCGAGCGTGGTGATTATAGCAAATCCCCCCCATTACATTCTAGGGAAGGGCTCCTCCAATAGTGGACGTCTATAAACCGCTGATGATGATGATGATGATTGCACTTTATTAACGAACGTATCCCATGGGTATCAGTGAATTTATAAATACATGACTTTTCAGCTTTATGTCTCGAGGCGGTAGGAGCAGTGCAATTCACCTGGGGCGCGACCTAGCTGGAGGTGAACTACGAGCCAGCCGATACCATAACGGAATGATATAAAAAACAAACGAATTCCTACTGATTTAATTTATCTTGACTAGAGCCTTAATAGTGAAAAGAAAGCCGCACAATTCAATAATTTCAATAAAATTACATCGAACACAGAATCAATGTTCGCTGGAATGTTTGCCTTTTATCGAAATGCTCAATCGACGATGTGTCGATATGCTAATGAAATAACAGTGCCTACCCGGACTGGCACGATCGTTTTATTTAGCCGTGCATGTTGCTAGCATTGTATTCTAACCCTTTTCACGGTGTCTGCCACTTTCTGCGTGTTAGTACGAGTTGGGTGGCGCGCCCCCCATAAATCAGAGCCGTTTTGTTCAGGACCATTACGTCGTTTTACCGCCTTCCTACTGAGACAAAATTAGATCATACAGAGAGAAAGCCCGTCTTAACCCATACATAACTTCTGCTGTAAAACCTTTAATAGTTACTGCGCAATGTCGACATGTTTAGTGTCGACCCGCAGCCCTGACGATGTCATCGTTTGTGCCGTACATTCCCATTTTGTGGAAAAAGTACTAGTAACTACTTACTCCACGGTAAAGTAGGCACTTCACAAGTATCTGCAAGCTCTTTTATAATGAACGTAACAAAAATAAATCAGCTTTTTTCACTTGAACTTATTTTATCTTTCAGCATAACGAAAACCGCAGCGAAGATAAAAACTTTTAAATGATAGTATTTGCATAAGAAAATTACCTCATTAGAATGTGTTAACTGCAAAGTTATGCCCGTGGTTATAAGATAAAAAGTTCGCCTACGAGTTTTTATTGAAAATATTCCCAGCTCATAAATTATATTTAAAACAGTGCATGATACAAACACGCGCTATGAAAATTAAATTAATGCTGGTGTGAAACTGTTTTATCCTCGAAAGAGGCGTTCATTACGATACATTTCAAGCGAAAGGAGTTTTCTATGCTCTTTTATTTAGAATCGCTGAGTAATATTCCGAGGCGATGATTCATTTAAAAGGAAGATAATTTATTTAGGCTAGTGAAACAGAAGGCGCGGGGTGAGCGATAGCCAAATATAGGGTTGTCGAGCTGACATTTCAATTTAGCCACTCATTAGTTTAGCGGAATTTTTAATGCTTTACTAATACATAGAAATAAAACATCAACTGTCCACTTAGCGTTTTCAAAACAAAAAAAAACATTCCTTTATCTTGTCTCTGATTTTTTTCATGGTTACCCTACGTTAGAATAGTGACCAGGGTCCAGCGCCCTGACAAGATCCTTGTAATAGTGACTGATTGTAAAAGAACTAGTGTGGTGTGAGGATTAAATGCGCCTCTCAGAGGACATTTATTTTTCTTTCAATATATATAAATTAGATGTTGTTTTATACAATATAGCATTCATACCGACGACCTCTGCGGCGCGCCTGGCGATGGTTCGCCTGCGACGCAGGAGGTTGCGGGTTCGATTCCCGCCTCGGAACAAATATTTGTGCGTTCTGCAGATATTTGTTCAGGGTGTTCTGGGTGTTTCCTATGTATAATAAAAAATATCTATCTATGTATTGTATTATATTAAGTATATCAGTTATCTAGTACCCATAACACAAGCTCTGGCTTAGCTTGGGGCTAGATAATGTTGTGTGAACTTGTCCAGCATGATTTATTTATTTATTTATTTATACATGCCTTCGTTAAAAATGCAAACCAATATACTGTACATTAAAATGTACATTATTGGTTTAGCTAAGCGACATCTACAAACCCAGAAAATACCTAGTATCGGTATCAAATTATTAAATGCACTATCAACCACCAGTTCCTGGCAGTTGGTTAGTGCGAGCTGATATGATTTAATTGCTCCACTTATCAACACCAGCCACTGGTAATATTAACGTTTAACGTGTTTATGGAATTTTGTTTATTGTCGATGGGTTTAAAACGTGCGTTCTAGGCTATGAACCTGGTTATATACAGTAAAACGTGGCAACAGGAATTGTGTCTACTACATAGACCATATATCAAAATAGGCACCGCAAACACGTAATGAAGCCAAGCGTGCCGTTTTATTTTGTACCTTCTAAGATACAAAATATATCTATTCACATGGCTAGCTGATTTGGAAGAATGTTTACAGGTCACTATATTATATGGCGCAATTAGGCATTTGATGTGCTTTCCCGGGGATGGCCGAGAGCGAACTGATTTGAGGTTTGCTAGTTGACCCAACTTCGGACAGGCAAAGTGACACGCAAAGTAGGTGCACTTGCGTTCTCTAGGGTTATATAGGTATGTGGTCTACTACTTTAAACGCGCTTTGCGGATATGGTACTATTAGTTTTGGTCGCAGCCCTGTGAGCGAGAGCGGATAGAACAGCGTTTAATTGGGCCTGTACTGTTTCGGCTCGGCTGGGCCGCTGCCCTAGTACACCGCCCGCCTTACTAATATTAATACGACGAGAGTGCCTCGCAAAGAGCAATCATAAATCCTATCCATTGACGCTAAATTGCAATGTAAAAATGTTAAATTTTATGGCTTAATGCCCTTGTGTTTTGATGGCAGCGATAAAAAGAGAATATCTTATTTTACGTTGGATGGAAGAAAATAAATAGGTAGATTGTTATTAAAAAACATCTGCCACGCCGTTTTCCTGTACCAATAAACCTTATCTCTCAAACAATGTCTAGAGCAGGGTCCGACTATTTCAATTTATCGGAAGAGGCCATTACGTTTGAAGGTATTGGGTAGGTAAAATAAATTAAGATGCTATCGAGGTACCTTAAGGGTGTAATCGACTGATGAACGGCTACATAATAGCGACTTGAAGAAGGGAACAATGGATATTTACATAGCGAGCAACAATAGGTGTGGAAAAATATCGGAGAGGTACTCGATACGTCAAAGTTAAAAGTAGAACATTTTAAAGCCTAGCCAACAAATTGAGATGAAATAGTTTTATTTTAGTTTTGCTTTTGATTAAAAATAACAAAGTTTTTAATCGCCTTAATGTTTGTCTAGTTAATTCATTCAGACGTGACTTTGCACAAATCTATTCTACAATATTGACTAGACAAATAAATATTAGTAACATTTCCGCCACTCTCCACCGAAAACTCAGTAGAAACAACACGTGTTCGCCTCTCTACGAAGCATCCTCTGGACAAAGTTTGTCTAGCATATTTATCTAGTTTTGAGAATACATCTTGGTCTCACTATCAACTACAATCTAAAAATGATTGTTATTTTCAGAGACATAATACAGGTTGGCATAATTGCACGATAGCTTGCAATTGCAATAATGAAGATACTTCAAAGCTAAATGGATAGAGTTCTACAAAGGATTCATTCCACTCTAAACAAAGGGGTGAGGACATCAATTGTGGAAGCTTTGTGATGAAAATTAGTTGTTTGTTGGAATGTGTTCCATCGTAGAAGATCAAACTGTAAGTTAAATTGTGTTTTTATGTGCCATCGAGTAATCTTTAACAGTCGTACACATGTACGAGTTCCAAAGTTAAAATTACTCAGTTCTGGTAAAGAAATAAGAAAAAAACCCAAACTCTGGTTGATTTCGATTTAACTCTCACACAGACTTACATCGAAAATATGTAAACAGATGTCAGATAATTTAGATTTGACGCTCCCATACGAGTATGCCACTGTATCAACCACTGACGAAAAAAACACTTTGATTTGTTTCTTCCTGTTCCACCCTTTTATTGCATTGAGGATGTGGATAAATATGTTAGCTATGCTGCTTGCTTGTGGGAAACGCGAGACTGTTCCGAACACTTGTCTATGTTGGAAATGTTTTGATTTCTTGGCTCCTATCACAACACTCTGGCTTATGAAACACCCAGTCAAGAAGATTTTTGTTATAAATATATTTTTCAATACAGGCTTTGATAAAATTAGTGTACGGACCCGTGTGCTGATCGAAATAAGCCTATAAACACGGTCAGTCTATTATTATCCCTCGAAGAGTTCCATTGTCCACCTACCATCTCCATCATCAGACCAGCTCGCTGTCACCACACTATTCTATTGTCATTGGAACTTGACAGTTAAGCATAATTTAATTTTAATCGGTTGAGGATAACTGCTGTAAAATTCAGTTGCAAGATTTGACCCGAACATACATGCTTACATACAAACTAAGGGCTTGTAAAATAGAATCGTGGGTTCGTAATACAATCAATGACATAAGGCAAGTGAAATTCAATAGGACCTACCAAAGAGTTTCTCCTCACAGTGGAGAACTCAATGCAATGCCACGTGGATCACGTTTTCTGGGCTTGGTTCACGCGGGTTCAAATAGCGGGGCCAATAGTTGGGAAAGCGTTGGTGATAGTTTACATGTATGGCCAATTATTGGACCAGTGCCTGTGTAAAACGTTGGCCAAACTTATGCCAAGGTAAAAACACACCTGCACCGTTGACTCACGCCAGCGTCTTGGCCAACGCATAAACGCACTTGGCGCATTGCAGCCAAAATCCTTTGATGTGTGGATGAAAAATCTACTCGAATGATCCATCAGCGTTGGTGCAATGTTTGTTTTTTTTCCACATTAAAACAACAGTCTAGTTCTGTCAGTAATGCGAGCTATTGACCTACCAATTGGATTTTCAATTTAAGAAGAATTCTAATTCTATGAAATTATTTCAGTGATCTTGTTTAATATTTTTGTAATGTACGTATATGCAGCTATAATATTTTTATAACAAGTGTTTAAAAGCGACTTTACCCTCTGAACGTCGTTCTAACGAGTACATGATAACTCCCACACAGGAGACGACGGCCTGAGGTTTATTTAACGAGCTCAAAACTGTGTGTTACCTATAGTAACAACTCGAAAGACTTTGTTTGCTCAGACTGAAATAAGATGGAGTATCAAGCTGTGTTTACACACAAAGCAAGTCTTCAATTAAGAGGTAGACATATATAGATAGATAGATAGATAGATAGATTAACTCTTTATTGTACATTAACGATCAAATAACACACAGAAATACAAAACATAACTAACTAACAAAAAACAACAGAAATGCACAATGTCGATATAGTTCTCTGTACGAAGGATACTTGCTTAGATCTTGGGTTCAAATCCAGTAACAAATAGTGTGTGTAGTAGTGTGTATGTTAGTTTCTAAGGTATTTATGTTGATATGGGCTTACTGTTTAGGTTTAGTGCATTTCTCAGTAAGCCTGAAATAAAGATTTTGAATTTGAATTTGAAATAACAAGTAAGTTGTCCAATCTTCTGGATTTTTTATGTGAACTTTTATGTTACTCATCATCTTTTTCAAAGATGCCGTAACGAAACAGTGACTGATTTTAATGATACGATGATACTTTCGGCAGGGCCAAATAATATTTCATGTTTTGATTTCGGTACTAATTACGAGCAGAAATTAACTTTTTACTTTGGTCGAAGACTACAAGTACAGTGTAATAAACGAATTCCAATTTCGAGTTTTAATAATGAGGCTTTATACTTCAGGGGCAAATAAGAAAATTAAGAAAACAAAATTGTGAAGTGCGACATCTGAAAAATGTGAAACGGCTCGTTTTGAGTATTTTATTAGGGTTCCGTACCCAAAGAGTAAAACGGGACCCTATTACTAAGACTCCGCTGTCCGTCTGTCCGTCTGTCACCAGGCTGTATCTTATGAACCGTGATAGGAAATTTTCACAGATTATGATGTATTTCCGTTGCAGCTACTTATAACAAAAAATACTAAAAAACAGAATAAAATAAATATTTAAGGGGGCTCCCATACAGCTAACTTGATTTTTTTGGCATTTTTATAGATAATGGTAAAAACCCTTCATGCGCGAGTCAGACCCGCACTTGACCGTTTTTTTTAATAATCTTAAAATGCAACTTCAGATTTTAAGTAAAATATTCGTGAATCGAGGCACCCTTCCCCTTCATCTTCGGAGCCTACGTACATAAATACAACGTAATATAGAGCTTCAGTCATAGTCTACAGGAAAAACTGACCAAAAATCCTAAGAATAGTAATCGAAAAATGTGTTATTTAATTTCACCGTGGCTTAGTTACTACTTGTAAAGAACCCTCTCCACGCGAGTCTGACTCGCACTTGACCAGATATTGTACTCGGAGCTCAAAACTGACAGTCAATTTCACAAATTATTTATTTGTTGATCAATCAGACAGTAGGAGTTTTTAACTATATTTTTTTGATAATATAAATTTGATTTGGTTAGATTTTGTCCAGCTGCCAATTATATGAATAATATAATGGAATTGAAAAAATTCGTTCGAGTTCTTTGTAAATATTTTACTAAAAGTGTTTTTGTGAAAAAGATATGTAACTACTTATTAATTACTTACCAAGACTACCAATAATATTATTGTACACAAAGGCAACTATCGAGTAATACTCAGGCACCTAAGCCCGTTATTTTTGAAAAAAAACATTAATCTTTTCAACACATTCTTTCTTAGCTGGTGTTTCTATTCCAAACTCGACTAAAAACTAAATTTTCTTTCTTTTCGAACTGCTATTACAACCTGATTGTGCAGTTGAACTTTTTACATGGACATGATTGGAATTTCATCATTTTAGTTTCATGTCAGATGTAGTGGAGAAGCAAGCGGCTTTATCCTAACCTGGTAAAGATCACTTACTGACGGACAACTTGTCGCAAACATCGAGTTACCGCTGACGGCCGCAGTGGCAGCAGCAGTATCGAGCCGTCAGGCTGAGAGACTTCTATAACTAACTGAATATACTAGATGTCTGACTGTGATGTTGAGTTTTGTTTTTACCTTGATTTTGTCTATTTTCTACCAAATAATAAGTCTGGTTTCAAAAGTGTTAAACCATAGGTACTTACGGGTTTTTTTTAAATAATATCCTTTATATGACCAACTAGGTTGGAATCGAACCTGCGACCATCTCCTTGATTTCCGTTGGCTTGACCTCCTCTTTGATTTGGACTACATTATGCATATTATACAATCTAAATACATATTTGTCTGTTCATTCACATTAAGCCTAGGATACGTATCTAACTGAATCTTTCTTATAAGAATCATTTGATATTTAACGTTATAGTAATCAATGAATGCAGGACTATAATTAATGTTACTTTGACTTGGCTTCACGTTTCTTAAATTAAATAATGTACTAAATATAAATTGTCTTATTCCAACACACAAAAGGTAGGTAATTGACAACCTAGATGAGAAATATGTATATTTAAACATACGACTTAATGTTAGCACGGTTGTGACGACTAACCAAGTACATACAAGTATCAGATTCGTAAATAAAAATAGCAACTCAGAAAATTCATACGAATATCAAAGCTACAGATTCAAGCACATTTGGCATGTCTCATTAAGGTATATTTATTGCCATTGTCTCCTTGCCTAATGTTTCATAGCGGAATGTTTGTTAACGGCCAGTCATGTAGCTGTCATCGTATGATGTATGTTATGTGCAAGCCGGTTCTATCAGATATTTTCTATTTCTGTCACGACGCGGGTGGCGCACCGTAAATCCTGCCATATTTTTGTTAAGGTATATTATCCACATCTTTTTTCATTAGTTGAATGTGGCCACGGCCTGATAAATGCCCTCACTAAACTTGATATTTATCTGGCTCTTGCGTAAGACGGGCACGCATAAAGATACAAACTTAAACCCGCCGTTGCCTGATTTTAGGGACTAATATTGTATTTGTTATTTTTAAGATAAATCAATACTAAAGTGCCTATCTCAAATTATATTCCTATGTAATGACATAGGTGTACACTTCGACCAAAAGGTGTACATTTAAAATTAGATTCCCGGTCTATCAGTTTCTATTTAAATCAATCAATTAGTGTTATTTATTGAAATGATTGTTTTAGCTTAGCTTGCTAGTATTCATTGCGCAGTATGCAGTATGCAGCAATTAGTAGTGTGAAGTGAGACACGTAATTAATTTACTGTCCATAGTTGCGGAGTAGATAGCATCGTGAGAACACAACACCACAGCCGTTTGAATGCAGGTGATTTAATTAGAATATCCTCAGACAGGATTGCAATATTGTGCACTTTGCATGTGCATTAAACATTTTAACAAGGCATAATGAATAGACAGCTTTCATATTTATTTAGATCATAATAAATTAATAGAATTACCAATCAATACATCCATAAATAAAATAGAACAATACGAACTAAATAAGAACTAATTTATTACAAAACACGGGGACATTGTGTTATTAACATGAATTGATTTTATATTATTTATATGAAAACAACATGATATGACAAAATATTTGATATAACAGCATTGGCTGAGTATTTAAATATTTACAAAACTCTTCTATTACTCAAATAGTGTTTAACATTGTATCAATAATTTAATAATATAGCAGTCAACTAGTTTATCAATATAACTTGAAACTATCATTGCTATGTGCATGCAACGCAACATGCATGTATGCAACTGTACCGAACTGTATCAGGAACAATCAAAACTCAAAAATCATGGGTAATATCCCGTTTCTAGTGAAAAGTAGTTTTTCATTATTGGTACTTGTAGTTTTAATTTCCTATTCCAAAGGAAATTGCCTAGACTATCCCAGCTTTTGGGGTAAGATTGAAAGGATCAAACCCAAGGGAGGATTCGCATCCTGAACTGAAGCATTTGGCCGCCAAAATTAAACTGTTTCAAACGTTTAGGAGGATTCCTGGTATTTCAACTATCTTACAAATTGTTATTATTTCAGTAGATTATAATATTAACGAACAGGTTTGAGGAACAAGAGAAAAACCGAGCTTATATATTTACTTAATTGCTGCCCAGTATAACGAGGTTAGGCAGTTTATGAGTTGCACTATAAAAGTCCAACCAAAATTGATACAATGCCTCTAAAACGCAGGCTTATAATATATAAATAATTAATACAATATACTAGAATATAATATATTATACAATAATAATATTAATTATTAATAATTAATATATGTATGTGGGTATTTAGTTTTAAGTATTGTTTATTAATTATAAATTGGATCATGTTGTCTGAATAAATTAATTATAAATTAAATTAAAATTATCTTTTCTTGGCTAAATAAAAGATGAGTTTTCCAAGTTGCTATCTTCCGAGATGTACCTGTAACTATAGGAGATCACCTCGTGCTCTTGAGTGGTCCGCTTAAGACAACTCTCAACTTCGGTTCATATATTGAGTCTAAGGCAAAAACGGCTGGCATGAAGCTAGGAATCCTGAATAAGGTAAAGTGATATTTCACACCAGGACATCTGTTTAATTTATACAAAGCAAAAGTCCGGTTGGTAAGGAGTACTGCTGCCAAGTTTGGGATGGCTCCGACAAATCCAGCTCGGCGCCTTGGACTCGATTGAACGCAGAGCTTTCAGGCTTATAGGTGAGCAACATATGGTGGAGACTAAGAGCCAGAGTCTCGAGCACCACCGAAATGTTGCATGTCTTTCGATCTTTGGAGGCTTTTCAGGGACTGTGCTCAGAAAAAAAAATTGAAAAGGAGATGGTGGGATCTCCTTTTCATTGTAAGGCAAGTAGGGGCTATCCTTAACTCATTAGTATACCTACAGTAATATTAGTATATACTACTATACCCTTTATACGTACTAAGCATTTCGGTTCCACCTTTTTAATGCGAACTGCTAAAGAGTGGAGCTCGCTGCCGTCGTCTGTCTTTCCTGAAAACTACAATATGGGTATCTTTAAGGCAAGAGTGAATAGGTAGGTGGCTTCTACACCTTCGTGCTCCATCGTCGGCGGTATCTCTACTTACCAACAGGTGAGATCGAGGTCAAATGAAAGTCTATCATTGATAAAAAACAAATATTTGAATACAAAAATTCTAACCCGTCTTTACCAACGTACTTATTTTATGAAAGTTTCAGTACCGAACACATTACTGTTTTCCTGAAAGACTTTTATACTTACCAATAAAATATTTAGTAGAATCAGTGAAAGTACTCGAGCTCTCCCTTGTGATTTCTTAGAATCCCATTTCAGCTCCTTGTTCAATCTGTACATATAATAATAAAAGTTTAATGCGACAGGTACCGAAACCTTCAAAATCAGAAAGGGGGCAAATAGCGAACAGACCCTATTGTTGGTGCTGTTCGTAGAATAACATTGGTGCTATTAATACGAGTATAGGTGCTCTTTAAGTGCCTAGTTTCTATCACAAAATTATTTAAATGCCAATTATTTACCAGCTACTTCATTTTTAGTTATTTTAGGGTTCAGTACCCAAAGGGTGCCAACGGGACCCTATTACTAAGGCTCGTCTGTCCGTCCGTCCGTCTGTCTGTCGGCAGGCTGTATCTCATGATTCGTAATACGTAGACAGTTGAAATTTGTGCAGTGTTTATTTCTATTGCCTCAAATACATATTAAAAAGTTAATAAAATTAAACAAACGAAACTTTATTTTTTCTTTAAAAAGTACATAGTGTTAAATCTTGTACGGATCCTTTCATGTGTGAGTCAGTCTCGCAATTGGCCAGTTTTTATTTTTCCATTAAATTGAGACTGCTCTGAGCTAGGCTACCGTAAATAACAGATTTATCTTTAAAAATATTTAATTAACTGCATAAGTAGGTACCTATATAGAGAGTGACTATGGCATACTATATTATTTAATGTACTTTACATATAAACATATATATGTATACCATAACATATTTATACGAAAACATAAATATATATTTTATAATATTTGTTTATAATGCTATTTCCGTGTTCTTCAACCAACATATAGTTATGTCTTTAAAAGCCCTGAATAAACCTGAATAACCGGCACACTTATAAATACTCCCTATTCAAATTATAAGTCGTAGTTAAAGGTTTTTCTTACTCATTAGCGCTCGTTTATTTCGATATTTAGTAGTTTTTTTTTTGTAGTAGTAGAGCAGTTTTTTTTCTTTTTTTTTACCATACCTATTTGTGCCGCAAAGCAGTAGTGCTCGCATTGCTGTGTTCCGGTTTGAAGGGTAAGGGTGCCGGTGAAATTACAGGCACATGATACTTTTCATCTTTATGTCTCAGGGTGGCGGGCGCATTGCAATGCCACATAGGGTGCGTCCTAGGTGGACGTGACCTATGAGGTAATGGACTATTCATATGCAGAGGTTACCGCTTAACATCAGGTGGGCCACCTGCTTGTTCCGTCAATCAAGTAGTATAAAAAAAACTGATTTATTTAAACGATGCAAGTAGCCAGCACCCTATATTTAATCTAGAGAGGTCAAGCTCCGTGTTGGATTTTAATCCTAGCGCGTTGTTTACTTCTATGTTTGTATAGTTTTTCAATATAAATAAATTTCAATTTCAATTTCAATGTCAATATAAGTTTATGACGGATCTGGGCATCCCACCTCGTGCTAAGCGCTACCCCATTAGGTTAAAACTGCAATAACTCTCAGGCCATTTAGTTTAATCTACAAAGGTATATAAATATTATATTCTGATTTCCTGTAGGTACTATTTGTCATGTATCCAATCTAAGTCCGAGAAACGATGACGCCAACAAACAAGTGAAATATATCGTATGCAGATGCGGGGTCTTTGAAGTTAGCGTCCAGAGACGGCGCTTGCTAACAAACTTACAACTCAAGTTTAACAGGAACATTGTTGGATGTCAGGAACTGATGTCATGACTACTTTATGCGGAAAGTATGTCACGTAGCCAAACTAACTTTGGTATAAGTACATGAAAGTTGGAAACCAATCATATGGAAATTTCTGGGATATTATTACAGTGAGGTCTATATTGTTGCTTTTTACGAACAGTAGGTATATTTAACCGTCAGCCGTAATCATCATCATCTAATTAATATTCGTACATATAAATGACTCTAGTAAAATCGCACTCAAAGCGTACGCAATCCGTGCTACCGCAGAATAAATAATAGGTGCTAACTAATAAACGAGGGTCATCCATGAAATAGTTACACCGTGTTTTGTCTCTATCAATCGACTTTGAAACTGCCTGTCAATGCAAAAGACAAAACACTTTGTAACTATTCTAATGATAGTTCTAATTTTATAGTAGGACGGGAGGCCTTTTATTCGTGCACACTAACAAGTATAATCAGTAAGGCAGCGCGTAAGATAACACGCACCTTGCTTTACCTTCATCTACCATGGACATTCAGCTCATCAGTCAGTGTCACATCCACCTTATTGTTTAATCTCAGGTTTATTCGTTTACACATCTTGTTTATTACTCTAGTTTGCTCTGGAATATAATTTTGTTTTTGATAACAACGTTAATTTTATAAGAAACAACTGAAAAATATACAAAACAAAAAAAAGGTGAGATAAAGAATTTACAAAGATGTCAAGGATGAAGCATTACTTACATATTTTAATAAAATTATATTGTATAGCCCGCACAAAAGTTGCGAAAACGTTGTTGTGTATTTTATAGAGAAATACGGGGATTTGGCGGCTTGTGGGCTTTCGTGGGTTTCCCGGATCCGGGGTTGTAACTAGCTACACGCCTCCAAATGTGTTTCGTAACAGACATATCCGAGGTTTCTGTGTGTATTTACATATCCACATGATCTTTAAGTTAACCAGTGTAGTTCGCACAATACAATAGTTAACTAAAATGCCACGGGTAAAGTTTGACAATATTTTAGGCTTTATTTTGGATTATATTCTCAGTCCATTCATTCACAATTATATTGGATTTTGATTTTTATTCGTAAAATAAACATCACTCAAGCGAAAATAATAATTCATATTCGAAAGGCTTAGCCGTTATATCGGCGTCACCCAAGGGATCTTAAATTTTTCTATAAAGTCATATATAACAAAACTCCTTATTCTATAGCCTATATTACACTAAGTCGAGGTATTCCTTTCAGTCCCAGCCTATCCTCGGGTTGGTCGAAAGGAAAAGCTCATATTCTTATTCCAGTAGCCGTTTACGGCTGCTGCCATAACAATTCTTACAAATTGGATTTGAACCTACGAGAAAGTTTGATATAATTCATGAATTTCCTGTGCTCGTCATGACAAGATACGTTTTGTTAGAAGAGGGCCTTCATAATTTTATCAAGCTTTCGTTTATTTTTACCAAGATACTAACACATATATATATATATATATAATTTACACGTTCTGAAATGTTTTTTTTTATGAAACTAGTAGGCTATCTAGCTTACGGCCCACCTGATGTAAAGTGGTCACCGTCTCTTATAGACACCGGCAACACCGGGGGTATTGTCGATGCGCTGCCTACCCTGAAGGAATTTATGAACATTTTTCTTGAAGCCTTTTCTGAAGTATTTTTTTTGTGTTTGAAAATTGTTAATTATTCACATTTGTTAGTTAGGTCACCCGTAAATAGTATTGTAGATAGTATTATATGATTGCAAGTAAAAGTTGATACGATGATACCAATATAATATCATTCAAATAATAATCTATGCTCATTTAAAATACTAGAACACGTAAAACATAAATTACTGGACTTTTTTGTGTATTTGTAATGTCTGTTGTATTTACCTGAATAAAATTAATTTCATTCCAAAATTCTTTTATTATCGTAGGTATTATATCTATTGCGTCAAAGAATCAGTTGGATATTTGAAATTAAAAATAAAATACATGCAAAAAGTGGTCACCCATCCAAAAACTCGCAGATCTTTGCTTAACGTTAATTCGGAAAAACGCGTTTTTCTCGGAATATCTCTTTTTCCAGGAGATGAGACCTAGATAGATCGATATTTTGCGCCCAAAAACCCCCTATAGTAAATTTTATCGTCCGTTTTCGAGAACGTGATTACAAAATAAATATATAATACAAATATTGGTCGTTTAATAGCATAGGATATCCATTTATCTATTTAACGTTTATTTGTCACTTGCTTGTACGTCGGTATCAAGCGAGTGTGTCACTTCCTCTTACAATTTAGCAATAAGCTGAACCGTAGTTAAATTTAACCAATGACCACTGGGACCATCCGGTGTGGCGCACGCCAAAGGAATGAATATCATATCTGTTTTAGCTTCCTCTTTTGGAACGCGTCACCGCGCTTAAATGCGTTCAATAATTTATACAATTATCACAGGAAGACCTATATTTATGAAGCGGCTTTTCACACATCATATTCAAATTTTTCATTTGATATCCTGTCCCAGAACTCGTTGAATCATTAATATAAAGTAATCAAGCGACATAGTCTTATATTATTTATGAGCACACTAGAACCGTTTATCAATATCAAGCGAGAAGGCTTTGTGGCATTAAAACTTCGCCTAACTTGAGACAGTGCAAGCAGTAGTGCTTAGCAAGTTGCGTACTCAAGAGAGATATTAACGTAGTTTTAGATGTACCTACTGAGTTTGTAGAATTTAATGATTAGTTTATTTATTGCTTTCGCTAACAAACCGTGGTTTACGAATACAAGACTTCATAGTAGCGCTGGGCATGAAAGGTCATCATCATCATCATCATCATCGTTATCAGCCGGTTGATGTCCGCGGCCGGACGAGGCCCCCCCATCGAATGCGATTGGGGGATTTTTCATAATAACACCATGCACGCTTGGCAGGCGGGTTGGTGATCGCACTTTTGGTGCTAAGTACTCAGGTGGATGCTGCTACCCATCGCCGCTGGTGTAATCCCTTATTCCTTAATTATGAGCGTTGGGCGGTAATACACCCAACATTTATGCTGAGCTGAACGCCATTTTGGCACACATACACATGAGCCGATTTATAACACCTACTTTAGGTACTAGTGTTTGATTTTCTTATTTAATATTGTGTTTCCTTCTTTTGTATAATCGTTTTTTTTATTTATGTGTTTCTTGTGTCAAATAAACGTTTTTCTATTTCTATTTTTCTATTCAGTTTTTAGTTCAACCATGAAAGGAGACGGTGTGGTTTTAACTAAGCGAATAAAATTCAACTCCACAAACCATTAGCATTATTTGCACGTAGTGCGTTAAATTGAATCTCTAGCTAGAGTACAAGATGTTTTGGGATTCTTTGACGTTGAAAAGTTGACACTTAAATTATATTTCCAAATATTGGTTTGAAGTGACGGTGAGGAGGGGTTGTCGTCGTATTAACGCGGCGGACAGCTGGGAGCTGCCGGATGCTCTCGAAATAAACTAACCGCTTCCATCTCCGCCCCGCGCGCGCTCGTAGTCGCTCACAGGTGCCACTCTCAGCATGCATCATACTTCAGATGCAATTAAGGCGTGAAAGATGCTGCCTACACGGAACACAAGCGACTCCGACATGCTACTAATAATAAACATAGTCCATCATTGCGTGCTTGTTTTGTTAATTAAACAATTTAATTGAAACTTGTGGCTGGCTATCGCTGGAAATAAAACCCACAATACTATGTGCCAATTAATAGTATGTTAATGAGTGTATGGCACGAATCAGCTCAAATACTTTGTGTTAATAGGTTTACATTTGTGAGAATGTTATAAAAAATCTAGATCAACTGTTGGTTTGTGAATTCACTTTGTTGGAATAAATCCCCACCTTTACGAGCTGTATATCTAGGACGCATATATGTATCTTAGTATTTATTTAAAAAAACCATTTATTTACAGTTATAATATTACGAAAATACAAGTAGGTATATGTAGAAAATTAAAAGAAATACATATGAAACAGTTGTGCTACCTGACCACCGCTGCTAACGATCTTAAGGTAGCTCAACAGATCCAAATCACTACCAGATGGAAGCGTCCCTAAGATGCTGGCTGTATTGCCTCGCTGAATGCAATACTAATGCGTTGAGCCAGATAAGAGCCAGCTCTCGGGTCGATTTCAACTCGGTATAATTTTAATAAAAGGGATTCAGAGAAAACTGAATCTATTTCAGATTGGTAATCCTCGCGTCGCGAATGTTCTCGTCACTTCTCGTCGAGATGATATGATTTAGGGCATCACACTTTTGGATCGAGGAACGGAATATTTTCACAGTTGCAGCCAATATATACGCTGCAGATGCCGAGTTATTTCTTAGTGACATGCTTTCTCTTTACGAACTGCGTGAATATAACAAAGAATATGTGAGAGTTGTTTTGTTTCATAGCTTACATTTTTACAGCAAATAATAAAGTCACCGTTCGAGCTCGTAAATGTAGCATTTAAACATGACTGCACCTGTTTATGAAACATTATTGAACCTAAAACATTGCACAAATATTGATTGGAAACCTTACAGGGCATAAAATATTATTACCTACGGTTTATTATGTCATTGCTCACTTGGGAGCGTTCTGTGGCTCAACACTATTCAAGTTTTGAAATTCTGAGAAGCAAACGTGGAAAAGCCTGTATAAATCACCACTCTATAAGACGCCGTATATTATATACGTTTAAAGGTGTTTCTATAACTCACGTGGTTAGCAGCTCTCTATAGGTAAAAAAGTACTTATTATTTAGTTATATTTTATTGTACATTGGACATGTAGACATTCAGGAATAAAGCTGAACACATGGAGTTTTTTGCCGGGAAGAGATCCAATAAACTCTAAGAAGTCATACCAAAATCATACACCTGGCAATCCTAGACGATATCATAGTACAAAATGTGTACGGATCAAACAACGATTCAAGAGAGTAATATTTTAAGCACATGCTATCTTTGCCGTGTCATGCAGACTGTCGTAACTATAACCATAAATATGTTTAAGGGCATTTGATTTTTATGTTACTCTTATCATTCGTTTTGTTGAAGCATTCTATTTAAAAGTAGTTCTGCGAACAGTAGACCTCGCGAGCACAATTTTTTTTGCAATAATTGTGTTTAGTTTACATCCAGACATCATCTATATTTTTTAATTAGCTTATTACATATTTAAAAAGTTATCTTTTTCAAATACCAGCTTCAAAAAACCTCACGATATAATAATGTACGATTGTATAAAACTTTATAATAATATTCTGCTTGAAAACTGCCTTTATGAGGATTTTAAAGCCGTTCGGCGTACCTACTTGCATAATTTATATCTTGTCAATCTCTTGACGGATTTTGCTAATATTCGAAATCGTTGGTAACTTTATGAACTAAACATTTTAACAATGTTTTATCAGAATTAGCAACAAATAGGCGGTTATAATCCAAGACCTATTTTGCCTAATTTCGTAGGATGAAACAAACAGTAATTTTCTTAAACACAAGTTTCCTAAAGTCTTTATTGCGTGTTAACAAAACACGGAAAGACTATAACATCTTGTCAAACCAGTTTCCTAAAAAGCACTACCGTCATATGACGGCTATAAATCAACTAAAGACTTTCTAATAACTCTACATCAACGTAATGTCACGTAAATAATCAAATAGTTTTTTCTGCTCTTTATAAAAGAGTACGGGGAAAAAGGCGTGTGTATGCATGTTATTTCATACTAGGGGCTCGCTCGCGTCTTCGTTCGCGTGGTCCCGGTGACCCGACTGTAAGTAGCGCCAAATACCGGGTTTCAAAAAAACTTTTTCACACCACCTGTTCGACAATGTCCAATAACATATCATGCAACCTCAACGCAAAGTAAATCATTATTTCCCAAGGGATATAAAGTTGTATGAAACTCCCTAGGGAATAAAATTATTTGAATTTGGAACGTCAAATTCATGTGGAAACTCGTGGAAAACTCTAAGTAAAAAGAAGCCCATATAGCATTGTAAAGAGGTTTGTTCGAAAAATAGAACAGGCTACCGTAAGCAGCACTCAAAAACAAAAGTACGTTTACCGTTTACCACAGAAGAAGTAATACATTACAAAGAACACAGACCAAGAGTGTACTACGAGTACAAAAAATGTGAAACAAAAGACGGTGTTTGGTGCTGTGATTTTCAGTGTTTTTTTATTATCTCGCAGAAGATGTGAAAAGTAGATTATGCTCCTCTGGAATAAAGCCTGTCTTCGTCTGGGCAGCTTGAACCCCTCGCTTCACTCAGGACTCTGTATAAGTCCCTCGTTACGGTCAGGGTTCAATATGCCGCCCGCGACATAAGACACTGCTTTATTCCCATAGTGCATAATCGACTATTATTAAAAATAACGAACACAACAAAAAAGATTTTGCAAAATCAAGTTTGATTATTAATCATTTATTAGGATTTATTTTATCTGCTTGATCCGTAATTCCAAGTAGAAAAAACATATAAATACATACATACATATATAGATACACGCCTTTTTTCTCGAAAGGGTAGGCAGAGCCTCAAAAGGCCTCTTTTCACCGTGGGTTGCACCATCGTGGAAATATAGACGTGGCAAGTGAGTTCATTACACGCCATAATTTGAGAAACCGATTCTTATAACTTGTACTAAGTAAATTTCTAACTGTAAATAAAAGAGAACCGCAATCTTTGAAACCCCTGGCTTTATTAGAACACATTAGTTGTGTAAGTTCTTATTCGCACCCGCCAAGGGGCCGCTAGCCTGCTACGGATGTCGCCGCCCTATATAAATTTCACCAGACCTTGCAAGTTTGATATTTCAACCCACAGTGGTTTAGCTCGAGTCTGCATTGTTTATAATGGGATGTGTTTACGCAAAACGACGCGACGTACCATAATAGGTAGAGTATTATGCCACGCTACCCGTAAATACGCAGATAAATGGGGTAGTTTTGTTTTAGCTATTAGTAAAACATGAGCTTTATCATCTAACACTCATTCTGTGGTCTTGGTCTAACTTTGAATAAAGTTATAAAAAGTGCAAGTGTTCTAATAATTCTGTCCAGCCAGTTGGCTGTCCGAGTGGTCTAATTATAATTTTCGTTGGCCCATGGCATCATCAACGGCTGGGCGTGGCCCCTAAAATATTTAAAAAAACCTAAAAACCTACCTAGACGGTTATAGTCACTAAGTAGGTTGTTAGGTGTTGTATTTAACGAATGTGATAATTGGACCAGTCTACCTACTGAAGGCCCGTCGTCTGAATCTACTTGGACCACGATCTCGAAACTCTACCACTATTACCAACACTTCCAGGAAAATGTATCTTTGTTATGTTGCTTATTTATGGTTTTTCAATAGAAATCCCTACATTGTTTTTACATTTATGCAAAAAAAAAAATTAACGGATTTCCATAAGAAATATTCGATATGAGTAATATAAAGAAAGTCTACGTAAGAAAGTATAAGTCCCACATTTTTTTATGTCTGTCACCAAGATCTGAAAGAAAAGCAATAAAACGCGCGAGGCATACATGTGCGGTCGGCCTCAAATAAAAGGCCAAGTGTGCGTGGTAACATAAAAACACTATTTGTATAGCTATGTGAAAAAGCGTTTGTGAGTTTGTGGGTATTCATTTGTATCTATTTCAATGTATTTAATAAACAGAACTGAAACAGAAAACTTAAGGATGACTTTTATTATAATTTACACGTTGTGTGTCCAGCCTAAGAATAGACCCCTCCGTCTCCTCCCGTGGATGTCGTGAAAGCCGACTAAGGGATTACCTGGACTTGTTGATAAGATTCGTTGGTATAAGATTTGTCCAGGCTGCTAGCTTATTATTTAATGGGTTACCTATTACTGGAAGAAAGCGTTAGCCGAGTCAGACGTCAGAGGCAATGGCGGCGATGAGCTCACCACTTGTCACGTCTATATTCCACGATGGTGCAACCCACAGTGGCTCTGCCTATCCTTTCGGGGAAAAAGGCGGGTGTCTATGTATGTATGTATGTATGTATGTATGTATGTATGTATGTATATATAATGTGTGTCTCAGTGATTCAAACACTAGAGATTTATAGGCACATTAACATTTAGTTAAAATAACAACACCTATTTTGTTATATTAGGTATGTAAATAGGGAGAAGTAGGTTAGTCATTATATACGAGTATAATATCTATAGTACCTAGTGGTAAACAATTCGGCCCGCAAACTAAGCCATTAACATTCCACGGCGTAGGTACGTACCTACTTCGCTAGATCAGTAGGAAAATAGTGAGTCTCAATGGGCCTCGTTTCACCGTGAGTAGCACCATCGTGGGAATATAGACGTTACAAGGGGTGATCTCATCGCCGACATTACTTCCCACTACTGACTCGGCTAACGCTTTCTTCCAGTAAGCACACACATAAGCGTACACATTCCTTAATAAGCTAGCAGCCAGGACAAATCTTATACAAACGAATCTTACTTACAACTCCGGGTAATCCCTTAGTCGGCTTTAACATCATCCACGGGAGGAAACAGAGGGGTCTATTCTTAGGACGCATACACCACGGAAATTCTAAAACGTTTAAGAATATTAAAAAGTGGTTCGCCCTGAACTGAAATCTCGCGAATACACACGATATATTGTATGTAATAACGTTTTTAAGTTTTCTAACAGACTTAAAATAAAAACTATACTTGTTTTTAATTTTATCGGTATGTCGATTTTTTATTTTAATTGTATTTGTGTTACAAAAAAACATAAATTTCACAGATTAAATTATTTAGTAATTATTTTCATATGGCTTCCACTTGACTTGGTTGTCTCTCTTATTTTGGACTCCAATATCTCAACTATATTCGACCGATTTAGCTCATAACCTTTTACCTATATATCACATTATACTATCTACCCACTTACAGAATTTCATAGAGATCGGATCAACGGTTCGAAAGTTATCCTCAGACTATAATACACACAAACGCCTATTGTTTTTTTTCGTCGCCAAAGTTTTTTTGTTTAAATATTTGAACATACAAGCTTACGGGACCACCTGATGTAAGGTAATCAATCAATATATATAAAATTGTTACATGACTGACTTACTGACTCTCTCACTGACTGACTATCAACACACAGCCTAAACCATAAATCCTAGAGACTTAAAATTTCGAGGGTATGTTCCGTTTATGATCTAGGGGTGCACTAGAAAGGAATTCCAGAAATACAACCCTTAAGGGGTGCAACGGGGTGTTGAAGTTTGTGTGAAAAAAATACGCGGTTGGAGTCGCGGGCATTCCACTAGTCGTGTATAAACATCGAAAACATAGAGGGTATTGTGCATGCGTTACTAACTTAGAGCATTGCGGCCTCCGTTACTAATAACTAGTTAACTGAGCGTCTCACTCAGCGCGCTCGCGTCCTTTTTCAATTAATCCTGAAATTCAACGATATGGTAGTTCCATCATAACTCAAATTAAATATTTTACTACGCCACAGCAATAAGGTTAACATTGTTGTAATTTTTAGAGGTGTAAGTGAGGTAGTTATTTTGTTGTAGCACGCGCAAAATTGCAAGTTTTCCTGTTGTAGGCGCGAGTGAATCCGTCGGCTAAATATAGCAATAAATAAATCTTACGTAGGACGTTCTGGCACGTTGGGCGCTCGCGGACCATTAATTTCATCTTTATTATAAACAAGAGAGTCTGACTAATCATAAACATGTTTAAATGTGATTAACTACGCTCCGTCGCTTCCTCCGCCCTACCGCGTTTATCCCAATATTGGTTAAACGAGCAATGTATGTTCGTTGTTGGTTTGTACAGTGCACAGGACCAATTTGAACATATGACGATTTTGATGATATGAACATGATATCAAAATCAAATGTATGTTTATTTGGAAGAAACACATGATCATACAAAAACAATAAGAGAACGATAACATACGCAGAAGTTAGAAAACTGTTTCGCAAATATTAAATACTACCTATATATATTTTGGGACGAGAAAACGATGCAGTTAGTTATTAAGTACCGAAGCTAGTAGTACTAGTAGCTACTGGTTTAAGTTGAACTATTAAATTTCAGAGTTTTCATTGAAAAGTGAAAGTTGTGAAAAATTCTTTAAATGCCATGTTTAAATAATTTTCAGAAATTTTTTAAAGGTAGAAAGGATCTATCAATCTATAAAAAATATCTGCCAAGAGTGCTACCTTGTACTAATATTTATTCTGTGGTGCTACGACTAGCAGCAGAAGAAGTTTGAATCTCATGAAGTTAATGTTACTTTTGTTTGAAAGCTCGTTATCAGATTTACCATGCATCAGTTTGAGATCCGGATTGTAAATTCCGTTGGTGTATAGCACGATGAATGTTATAGGCAATGTTTGCTTCACCGTCAAACACCTAATTAAACTAAACATAAGTTATCGGACTAATTATCGCACACCATTGGAATTTGAACCAAAGGTGAAGCCATGTAAGGCTCCCTAGGCTTTGACTGATTAATTAAAATATATCTCGGTAAAGGGCCTTATTTCTCACGTAGAAAGCGGAGCGGCACACGTCGATCTAACTGCCAAAAAAACGCGTACTACTTTGACTTTGTATAAAGGGTTGCCACCTGTTATTAAAGCAAATAGAGTACATTTACTTTTCTACTGAAAAAATAAGGAACAATGCCTGAAAATCAAATATTATTTACCCGTCCTGCATTTTAGACATGTTAGAAATATTTGTTCTTCTTCTTCCTCTTCTTTTATGTGTGGCTTCACACTTCACATCACATCACATCACATCACATCACATCACACTAATATTATAAAGGCGAAAGTTTGTGTGTGTGTAGAGTGTTTGTTACTTCTTCACGCTGAAACGGCTGGACGGATTTGCATGAAATTTGGAATGGAGATAACTGGACTCCAGGAATAACATATAGGCACATTTTGATCCCGATATTCCCACAAAATCGAGACTTACGTGGGTGAAACCGCGAGGCGCTGCTAGTGTACAATACTTTATTATAATATATATAAGGATGGCAACCCTAGTTAACACAGGTACACAAAGCGTGCAGGTTAATAAGGAAGGCAACCTGCTTTCTATATGAATGCGACCTTTGTTTGTGTTCAAAGCTACAAACGTATCTATACATCGTCCCGTGTAAAATTGTATTGGGATTGGGACAGCGATGAATTATGTGCGTTGGAAAAAATAACTCATTTTGTAACACGTGCTAACAATGGTCCAGTGAGGGTTACACTTTGTTGTGCCTCCATATTTTATTACTGTAATTAATTTATGAAAACAAAAAAGTTTCAATCTTGTTAATGATTAACGAAGTAATCTAACTTTTGGAAGTGCTGAGCAAGGGATGACTGCAAAGTTACTAAGCTTATTGAACTATTTAGTTAATGAAATGGAATTAATTACCTAATATCAAAATCAAGTTAATTTTTAAAAACCCTGACTATTTTATGTGTTCCAACACCAGTTTTCATACAAATAACACTTCATTGAAGTTGGGGCACCCGTTGCACTCTAGATCGTGTGCATCATCAGAACCTGGAGCCTGATGTCGTCAAAAATTAAAATTTTGAGGCCAAATTAACGGTTCTAGTTGCGGAAATACCTCAGTTCCCACTAACTAAATTATTGCGAGCTGATCTTAGAAACGGCTGCACCAATTTCCAACAAACAGCTAAAAATATAGGTACTAGTTTATGCGTTTTGTCTTTCATTTTAAAAGATTACTTACTACTTTGAAGGCGGTTCTTCTTTTTTTTTAAACGTTCTTACCTATGTTTTATTCTTCCAAATATATTCTTGGGCTGACTTAATGAGACCAATTAAGTTTTGAACGAAAACACAAAAAATTTAGCTCTCTATTCTGATAATTTTTTTATGTATAAAAATTCTTATCTAATTGTCTACTAAAGTTTGTAAAACGTAACTACTAATGTAGCTATTTGATGCCACAAGTCTCATCTCTGTATCAAATGAAGTAAATACCATTAAAAAAAATCACCGGGTGTGATAGCTTTTTTTGTACTTTCGGCCAATTCTAATTTTTGTCACATTTTTTTCTAAACTAAGCATCACTTTTATAATCATGTGCCATGTGTCTTATCTTTGTATCAGATGACGAAGAGGATCATACGGTCGCCGCTCGTACTACTACATTTTTATGTTGGTTCGCCGCTCCGGGAGTCAAAAATTAACTACGGGTAGGCTCATTAGGTCAAAATGCCCGTATTCGTTATAATTTCAAATAATATTAATTTAAAAGGTACCAACCGATATCAATGTTTGCAAGTAGCTGATTCACATTTCCGGTGAGAGCGGCGCTTCTGTGTTCTCTTCATTCTTTTCACGCCAACCGGAAATTTAGGAAAAAGTACCCTCGAGCCGTCGTATCTAACGTTTTGTGAGGACAAGCCCACTATGTACTCTTAGGAAGCTTAAAGTTGCCCAGCGAGCTATGGAGAGAGCTATAGGTACTCGGAGTTTCAGTGGTAGTATCCCGCGAAATGAGGATACCCGTAGAAGAACCAAGATCACCGACATAGCTCTCGGAATTAGAAAGTTCAATTGGCAATGGGCATGCCATATAGTTCGCAGAATTTATAACGGTTTGGTCAAAAAGGTTCTCGAGTGGCGACCACAAACCGGACGACGCATATGAGGGATGCCCCCTTTCGATGGACCAAAGACATTATAGAGGTCGCAGGACGGCGGTGGATGGAGGCGGCTCAAGACCATTCGTCGTGGCATTCTATGGCCTATGTCCAGCAGTGGACTTTTGTAGGGTGATGATGATGATGACTCTTAGATAATTGTTAAAAAATATCAGTTGCTCATTATTTTCACGTAGCTTAGAGATTATACTCCGTGTGAAAGTGCGTCTCCTCCCATGGATACCGTTATAACCAACCAGAGGATGGACAGTAGCATCTTGAGAACTCTACAACAATACTCCTGCTCCTACGACCTCTGTGGCGCGGCTGGCGATGGTTCGCCTGCGACGCAGGAGGTTGCGGGTTCAATTCCCGCCTCGGAACAAATATTTGTGCGTTCTGGAGATATTTGTTCAGAGTGTTCTGGGTGTTTTCTATGTATAATAAAACATATCTATCTATGTAATGTATTATATTAAGTATATCAGTTATCTAGTACCCATAACACAAGTTCTGGCTTAACTTGGGGCTAGATGATGTTGTGTGAACTTGTCCGCCATTAGTGTTCCCAATCAGTGTTTTTATTTCAACGGGCATTTCATAGAATTCAATGGGGGATTTACCCTAATTTGAGGAGGGGCCTATATCCGACTAAAACTGATGATGATGAACAAACTATGTAGTTATGAAAACGTAACATTATTAATGAATTTAATTTTTTTTCGTAGGTTTCTGAATATCTATATTTAGTTATGTTCGTTGGAAACATACATAATTCTAAAACTAAGTTCCTCATAAATTAACGCTCCTAAACAAATACATTATTATTTTAATGGAAAGCTAACTCCTACACCAACTTGAATATAAAGTAAATAGACACTTATTAATTTTTATGAGCACTTTATTAAGCTACGCAAAGAGTTTGTTCTCACATTTAATGAGTTTTCTCTTGTGTACCTAGCTAATTATATCAGCCGGTAGGCATCCATTACCGGACATAGGCCTCCCCCATAGAAGGGCTATCTTGAGCTTGAGGGGGGGGGGGGGGGGGGGGGGGGATAATCCTCATGCAGTTCCTTAAGCATCTTAATTTTACCATTGAATAAACTGAAATATCACCACACCAGGCAGACAGATTTGGTGATCGCCGTATCGGTGTTAAGATGGGGTATAACGCAAAATTACCAATCTCAGATTGGATTTTTATCTGACTAAATCAAGTACAATTATGAAATTAAAACTATGCATGGATACTACATTATAATAACGAGGGATCACCCAGACAGAAACACGATAGGACAAAAAATTCTTGATAAACAAAAATCACCTCTAGCTTTTGTCTAGATATTGTTTGTCAATATGGTACAGATTATTGGGTCAAAACTTGGATAAATAAAATCAATACAATAAAACGGAGGGTTCACCCACGGGTTTTTTTTAAAGTAAGAAATATTTCACGAGATATTCAATAAAAACCGCTTTTTCAAGCGGCTCGTGGCGTTTTTTTTTGTATGAAGATTTCTGCCTGGTGGGAGCGTAGTCTTAAGTACTAAGGTAGATGCTGCTCATTTCCTGGTGAAATCCCGTAGTCAGAAACACTCATTCAAAAATATCTTGGGTATCCTGCGATGACTTTTATGAGAGAAAACTGTAACTTGACTACAGAACCCTACACTATGCGAGGGCCCACACGTACTTAGTTAAAAAAAAAACAGTTTTCAGAAAAATAGTGACTCAATAATTACGCTATATATTTTTCGAACATTTAATTATTTCATTCAGCTCAAAAGTCCTGGATTATGCGTTCATTCAGTAAAAGCCGAAAAAGCGAGATTTATACCTGAACCTGTGTTCTTCACCGTTTTATTTTGTAGCGGCCGCTGAGCGCATGATTGCTAGATTTTAATTCAATCTTTACAGCGTTCGAAATTACTCCATTGGGCATTGTTAATTTAATAATGTCGCTCAAGCGCCAATGAACGACAGACAGCCTCCGTTTACAAAATATATTTTGATCAAAATTTTGTAATTAATCTTCAGTTCCTTGTTATTGTTTGCTTGCAGAATTTCGTTGTAATAATGTTCAATGTTGTTTTACTTCTGAGTTTCTAAAGTGATGTGTAATTTCCACAAAACAAAACCAATCTTTACTATATTAAGATTGATCATAAAGATAGCTCGCTAATCTTACTAGTAAAATAGATAACCTATACACATTTGTAGCCACCGTTCCACTCATAAGCACGGCTGAGCATTCAGCTAGCTCGCTAGGCTCTCCTCCTCCACTCTTTCTATTAGTCAGTCTCATGTGTTCTTTCCACTAAGCTCCTTGCTCCACGTTTTTAAAAACTCTCGAAAGACTACTAGACTCACTAGTTTAGAAGCAAGCTTAGTTTAGTCGAACTTATTTTGAACTATTTATTTTGTAGAATTCTCTAAGTAATATTAAATTATAGCACTGCACAGGTAGTACCTACCTACTTACATAAAAAATAAGACAGTCACCATTTTAAGGTTAAAATCTTTTTTTTTTTAAATATTTATTATTACTTGCAGTAAATACCCAAGTGTTTTATATTTTTAGAACCTACTCCTCAAGTTCTAATATTGATTGCAAACACCATCAGCTTCAGCCGAAATTTTTACTCATCATGGTCACACTAGTTTTTTTTAAACACATCCAGTGCTTATCGGGATAACGTGCAAATTCTAATGATACCTAAATCATCTCAATCGGTTAAGGGGAGTAGAAGATATAGTGGAATAAAGAAACATAGATACCTACATGAACCCTAAAAACAATACACTCCATTTTTTGGGGCAGCTGTGTAAAATATAATAAAATTCTTTATTTTGTTATATTTTTGGTAATTGACTTTGATAATAACGAAAGACAAGAAACAATTTCATTGGAATCCAACCCCTATGGGATTGAAAAAGGGTATTCTTATAATCAAGGATAACCTTATTCTTACGGTTTTTAACTCGAAACAGCTGAAATTTAGATTATTTCCTGGATTGAGATATAGCTACATTTTATCTTATATACATACAACGCAAGTGACGACGCAGGCGGACACTAGTTTCTCTATAAATGAACTCTGTTCTTTGGGAATACCTATGACCATAACAGAACTTTTAAAAAACTACCCCTTTATATAGGGGTGCAACGGGGAGTAAAAGTTTGTTAAAGCTTAAAACTTAAAGCTACTTAAAGTTAAAACTTTCACTTTTACTAAAGGGGCTCAAAATAATTTTTAAACTTAGATTGGTAGACTGTAATTAAATTAAACACGTATTTAAGTGTTTATCAAAATAAACTGTTTTTCGTGTGCCAGCTATAAACTTTCTTTAACTCAACAATGAATTAGAGTTTTGCAAAATAGCCTTCATAAAAAAGGCAACGGGGTTACATTTAAACGAAGTCGCGAGCAGTTCCGTAATAGACAATGCTGAGTGTTATCTCAAAGGATTACTTAGTCCTTTAATAAACTGGTATTTTATTAGAGAAGACTCAAACACTTGTTTTCCTAAATATTGATCATGAAACAAACTCTCTTTGTTTGCCGTTTATAGGGCTCTTTATCAGGTGGAGATAATATCAGACTAGCCAGACCAAACAGTCGGCTGAATTATTAATGTTGTAGACGTCCTTTAAAACAAGGCGTAATACCTTCTTACGCAGAATTACTTAAGTTTTAGAGTGGTTTCTAACAATTCCTAGACGATGGAGCTTTTTCGGCTACGTAACTAGGTAATTTTGTGATAAATGTTATTATCGTGCTAACAAAAGGTCGATAACAAACGTACATCGGTTAGTAAATTATTATAAACTAGCGACTCGCCCCGGCTTCGCACGGGTAGCCCCCGGTGAACCCACCCACCCCCCTCCTTATTACTTGTTATGTTATTCGGAGCGGAGAAAAATCCACCAATAAAGAGATAACTAACATCGGTCCAGCCGATCTTGAGTTATAAGTGGTGTAACTAACACGACTTTGTTTTATATATATAGATGTATATATTATGTCACAAGGTAGATAGAATCATGAAGAAAATACAGAACATAACATAATCAAACAAAATAGGTTATGGAAACTATGAATGTTCTTAAAGGCGACTTACGACTTTAAAGGTAAATTACTAGTTTTTTTTCTTCGTGAATGACGGAACATGCAGGTGGCCCACCTTATGTCAAGCGGTAACCTCTGCCTTTAACAATGCGTTACCTCATAGGTTACATCCACCTAGGACGCGCCCTATCTGGCATTGCACTGCGCCCGCCACCCTGAGAGATAAAGATGAAAAGTCTCATGTGCCTGTAATTTCATGCTAGTCAATGTGTACGAAATAAGTAATATAAATTACAAAACGCCTTTGTATACCTACCTAAGTGCAGATTTATGCACTTTGGTAGGTATAGATAGGTATACTTTGTAATATCTGCAGGAAACCCTGATTTGCTTCGTTCATGAAACTTTTATTCACATTCTATGGAAATATTCAATGCTTTTTTCGCACCGAGCTGGGATTACCGTCTACTTACCCTCTACGTGAGAAGGTATACCTTTGCAAATGTAAGTAGGTACATTTCGGTGCCTTTAAACACGTATCAGATTACAAAACACCCACATAAGTAGGTAATCCTTAATGTGCGTCGTTAATCAAAATAAGGCTAACGAACTCTGTACGTTACAAGTAAAGCCAAACGGTAACTTTAAAAAATACCTAGAATTTTATGGGTGTATGGAAACTTAGAAAGATACTCAAAAATCAATTATATTAAAGAAAACTACTAATAATACTATATATTATTTACTAGCTGTAGATTAACATAACATAGCACCCAACAGTCTACTAAAAGCTCCAGAAACTACGAGTACCATGGTACCATAATACCCAGACACGGAACAAATATTTGCAGGTCATACAAACATTTGTCCCACAGCGGGAATCGAACACGCAATTTCTCGCATCTCAGCCGACTACTTGCCCGACGCGCTACAGCGGTCGATTAACATGACAACATCCACAATGACACATAAATGAATGCATTATAAATTAATGAAATACCTAAATATCACTTGCATAATATTTGTTTGTATAAATTACTATTTACTCATTAATATATACAAAAAATGTTTAGCATTAGGGTTATAAGAGATGACATTGCACCTAGTGCAACCTAGTGCAGAGCGCTGTCGAATCTGCCAGACAGCATCCAAGTATCTAATACTCATGGGTGGAAATCCCTTTAGTCTCACAAAACAGCGTCATAAATCTAAGTTAAAAGTTAATTTTGTCAATCTGGATAATTCCTCAAGGTTTAATCAGACTAAGTTAGGTGTAATTAATGTTTAGTAAGGCCACACAATCCAGGGAAGCTCGGCTTAGCCCGCTACGGAAACCGGAGTTAGAAGGAGGCACGCGGCGGAGCGGCTAGCGGGAGCGGCGCGCGGCGGCGGGCGGCTGAGGATTCGCCAGTGATATGGGGGCGCGCGTCTGTACGCTACGCACAGTGCCGGTTCCAATCAACCCCTTATATAAAATTTACGCCACCCGCCTGTCGAAACCCAGTCAACAAACAAGCCGCGCCGGACCTAATTAACTAGACGTGTACTTGAAAACTTTTAATAACTCTCTAGGAAAAGGAGGAAGTGATTTTGTTTTCCCGATATTTTTGTGATAATATAAATTTTGCCCATTCCGGAGGATCAATGGTAAAATTACTATTCAAAATTAATCGACTTGTGTTCAGCTTTTTAAATGAATACCTAAATTGTTTGATTTCTAATATATATTTATCTATTAAATACATATTGTATTTAGAGAGAAAAAACCACTAACATGCTTTGAACAGCTCAAGATAGACGCGGTATCACTTACATGGAGTAGGTAATTGAGGTGAAAAGTAGGTTAATGCGTGTTCTATTAAGGTATCCTTAAGTCGTAAGTGTTGGAATTTGATACACGGAAAAGGTTGAACCCTAAAAATAAATTAAAATAGATAGATCGTTTTTGTACGCCCCATTATAAAGAAACATACAAAATAGAGATACTAGCAGAGTTTTGAATTAAAGGTACAATGGTTGGACTTATATCATAGGAGTGATTTCTTCCAGACAACCATTTGTTTGACAGTTTATAAAAGTGCCGCATCCATGCCCTAATCTAATTAATTATTTAATTAACAAATATTTTCATGGGAAACAAGTTCTGATGAAGACAGGGAGATGATGTATCTTTAGGTCCATAAAAACAAATAATTATCACAATAATTAAATAACAGACAGTTAAGTAAAAGCCTTATCACTCAGTACAGACTATATTAGGTACTAGTAGAAGTACCTAACATTATTATTTTTGTTCACTCATTTGAATAACATAGCTACGTACATATTTCAATAACAATGAAAGTAAATTGACTGCCAGTAAAAATGTAGCAGAAATTTATGGAATTATTATTATGCTTTGTTAGGTCATCTTTATAAATGTGACTTCGTCGCCAAGATTAGTAGCATTCGGAAACAATTACTGGATCGCAATATCTATAACTGACTAAATAATTTAACAGCAAACAATAAAATCTTTGCGTGACGAACTGCCTGACTGACTTACTGAGTATCAACCGTAAGCCCCAGAGACCTGAAATTTGGAGGGCACATTCCTTTTGTGGTCTACGGGTGCACTAAATAAGTTATTATAAATTAACCCCGTAATGGGGTGCAAACTTGGGGTGTTGAAATTTGCTTAGAAAAAAAAACAAAACAGACGAAGTCAGGGGCATTCCACTAGTTCCATTATAAGATGCTTTGAATCCTATATAAATCAATACAGTAACCCTTTGGGTAAAACTTCCTAGCTTCTATTGAAGTGGAGATCGTTGTAAAGAGTATGCAAGGAAGAGGTTGGATATTATAATCTGTTACACTGTTTCCAGGCAGATAGCTTAAAATGGAAGACACGGTTGAAAAACAAATTTACATTCTTAAAACCCACAACAAAATTTATATTGGTAATGCACAATAACCGTTAGTTAATGGCGACTAGGTGCAGAAGCTTGATGGTATATATGCCATTTTTATGGCCTAAACATGATATGGATTTAACAGACATGTAGTTCCAACAGGATGGCGAGGCGTATCAGACACGAGGCGACACGATTGCTCTACCTGCAATCTCAGTTTTTCTCATTCAAATTATCCCATTGGATGTCCAGATCATGTGATTTGGCTCCAATGGACTTATCTGGGGACACTTGAAAAGGAAATCCTTGAAATGCTAACAGGCCTCAGAAGATTCCAGGGCTACTGATGAGATAGAGCACCATTTATTCCGAAATGAGGAGGAACATTTATAAATACCTAATACTTTGTACGAAAAGGGTCGACGAGGGCATATGCCCGTTACAATTATCCCTATTTCATTGGGAAACTGTATTTTTTCATTAAAATATCTGATATTTATTTACAATTCGCATAACGTTTTATTAATAAATCATCCAACATAGTCCATAAGCTCCCTTGCTGACTTCCGTAACATAGCGGTGACCGCATTTTATACATAACGATAAACAACGCAACGTGTTTTACGTCTCTGCTACGGCCGCTATACGACGCCGCTTGCACAGAAACCAGTATTATTGGATAAATATATAGAAGAGATTTTTTTTATGTTTTTCGAGTGTATGTATGTATTTATGTATATTTCTTTGGCACGCCCTGTAGCCTAAACGGCTTGATGGATGGCTTGAGAGGTGTCGTTAGATTAATCTTATTGTGAGTGTGACAATCAAAAACAAGCAGTCGTGATTGTTTAAAAGAAAAATACTTATTTAAATCTCTGTAGCTCAGTTGGTCTCTTTTTATAAGTTAACCAAATTCGCTCTCATCCCATTATAAATTAATAAAGAACACAGGCATCCCATTTACGTCGATATAATTAGAAATTAGAGGGCTTGTTACGGATTTCTTTAATGTAATGTCTTCTGAAATTCACAATGGTTATTTTATCTCTTTTAAGTCTTTTGTGAGCCCGTTGTGGTTATGAGATCTTTTCTTTACAATCAGATTTATTTTGTGAAGGAATTGCTTCTAACTTGGTAGGTACGCTAGGTGCAGCGCCGATTTGCGTAAGGCGACTGATGTAAAGTGGATGAGAAGAGCTGAAAAAGAGAGACTACTGTCCAGCAGTGGATAGATGTAGTCTGATGATGATGAGATAGGTACGCCGGTATGAGTATTTACAAAACAATGAAATATGTCTTCAATCAAAAATATAAGTAAGACAAAAAAAAAAAAGACGTCGTCTGTCTTTCCTGAAAACTATAATCTGGGTCTCTTCAAGGCTAGAGTGAATAGGTGCCTTCTAGACCTTTGTGCTCCATCTTCGGCCACATCGTCACTTATCCTAATCTGCCAACAGTGAGATCGTGGTCAAACAAAGTTCTATCATTGTTGAAAAAAAAAAGGAAAACAATTTTGTAGTGGGAATTACGTGAAAAACATCGTTTTTATGAATTGACATAGTCGTAAAAAATTTGATTTGGCACGCTGCCATAAAATATCATGAATGTTTATTTACAACATAAATCCAAACATATTCGTATTTATTCAGAATATTAAAATTGAGACATTCAAAAACAACGCTATTTGAGGGACATATTTTACGCGATGTCCAAGGTGGGCGACGGAAAGTGACAAGCGCGATGCGATGCGAAGCGACACTATACAAAGTTGCTCTAAATCGTACGTATATTTATTGAGGTACGAGTATGTTTATGTTTAGCTCCGCCCGGAGCTTTAATAGCGTGGTATCGAGATAAACATTAACTAAGTGGAACAAAAGCCATACCTAGACCATGTGGCACATGAGGCCCTATGGCCCCATGTCGTGGACAGCGCGTTGTCCTAAATGAACGATAACTATATAGAATGCGATACTCAAACCTTATATGAAAGAGATACATAGGTAATCAATTTATCTAGGTACCAAAATTAATAAAAAATCGTTCATCTTTGTGGTATCGCTTTCGCATCGCGTTGTCGTTCACCTAGGACAATGCGTTGTTCACCGCACGGGGTGGCACATGGGTATCAGGTATTACGACTTTTGTTCCATTATACCGAGCATTCAGATAAAACCATGAATATAAATTATACTCTACACAATCGCAGTTGTTAACCAAAACAATGATTTATCATTTGTATGAATGTCCAGGTGTGAATAAAAAAGGAACTTATTTTTATAGACATTGAAACAAAATTACGATCAAAGCTCATCAGGATGTCCTAATTAATATAGTGATGCGAGGTAAAATGGTCGTAATTACCTAGTGGGTAGTTTATTATGATGGAGTAGAAAACATTCAGCATCTTTATTCCACAGTTTTCTAAAAATGTAATTGCTCATTCGGCTGAATGGTCTAGTATTAGTTAGTTCGTGATTTAAGGCGTATACATCAACTGATTGTTCTTATTTGGAGGCTTTCTGCTCATAGAGGAGTCAATGTTATATGCTGAAAAATATATATATGATTAATTGGCCTTTTATATATAGTGAAGGTACAAAAATGTTCTACCTGTTCATTAACCATGTGAACAAAATTATAAAATTAACAAATTATAGCTGTTTTCGACTGAAAATTTGATTCAACTTCTAAACGACTTAGAATTTTGTTCGTATTCTTTCACTTAAGGTGGATGCACAAAGTTGCGGCGCCAAATTCTATTTTTTTGGTGTTTTTTGCTCATCAAGACACCTCTTCAGATAGCGAAAGTTGAGTTTGCGAGAACTAGGAGACTTAACACACATGTTTTAATAGTCAGTATCTCATAAATATCATCAGTTTAGCTATGATCCCCTAACACATTTTTACAGTGTTTTTTTTTTGTTAAGAGGTATCGTAGCTGAACTGATGATATTTATGACATACTATAAATTAAAACATTTGTGTTAAGTCTCCTAGTTCTCGCGAACTCAACTTTCGCTATCTGAAGAAGTGTTGATGAGCTGTTATGGACAAAAAACACCAAAAAAAATGAATTTCGCGCCTCAAGCGTGAACATTCACCTTAAATGTTGGCAAAGACTTTATCTATATATCTAAGTTAAGCGTATGATTCTGTGATGCGACTGTTTCTCACGTGGCAAACAATTGTTTTTCGTGAGTTTCATTAACTTTTCGTTCCTTGTGCACTATTCTCTCACTTGCTAACTTACCAGTACTTTAATGAGTTAGAAAGTGATGGAATTTGGCTGTTGTATGCGCTTTAAATGTTCAGATGGAGGTAACATGGGGATCGGTCTCCTAATGTTGTGACCGCACAGTTGAGCCGGGACTTCGCCGCGCGACAACTGACACGCGATCGACATTCATTATTAATTAAATTAAACAGACTGTCGATATTGTACTGACACAAAAACGGAAACAGACATTGATTGATTAAATGTTTCTTTTGATCAATTGGAAAAAAGTGATGAAATTCTTGTTTTTTAACCAACTACAAAAAAAGGAGGCTATTCCCAATTCGTAGGCCTTTTTAGGGTTCAGTACCCAAAGGGTAAAACGGGACCCTATTACTAAGGCTCGGCTGTTCGGGCTATTCCCAGTAGTTTTACCGAGTAGTCTGTCTGTCTGTCCGCCTGTCACCAGGCTGTAACTCATGAACCCTGATAGCTAGACAGTTGAAATTTTCACAGATGATGTATTTCTGTTGCCGCTATAATAACAAATACGAAAAAACAGAATAAAATTAATATTTAAGGGGCCTCCGATACATCAAACGTGATTTTTTTGCCGGTTTTACTGATAATGGTACGGAACTATTCGTGCGAGAGTCCGACTCGAACTTGGCCGTTTTTTTATGTTTGTTATCTCATAATTTCCGTCATTTATAAACTGATTTGGAAAATTCTTATTTTATTTGAAAGTATATGCTTCCAGATTGGTCCCATTTTTATCAAAATCAGGTTCTGATGATGGAAATGGAATGTTACATATCTCGAGGGTGGTCCCATTTATATTTAAAGAAAATATTCCAAAATACTAGGAAAATAAGAGGATAAATCCCTAGCTTTGAAGTTGTTTTTTTGTAAAGAATTATCAAAGAACAGTAGAAGTGATTCTCTGTCTGTTTTTGACGTGAATTCAATGAACGTCTTAAGTTTTATTCAGGGGACGGCGACGTTCGTAAAAATAATCGGAAGAAAGAGATCTACTGTCGTAATCTTTTTACGGCAAACTATATCAGATCGAAAAATAATGTGTAGACAACCTGAAAGATCCATTTGGCGATAACACGCATTTTAATTAATAATATATTAATAACCATATACCCTCCGAAAGATTGCTCTGAAATTATATCAAGGCGCGGTCGCCGCTCACCAAAATGTGAGCTAGCTACCAAAACTACTTGGCAGTTTAGTATACATAGACAAGAACATTGTGGATATTTTATCATAAAAAAGTAATAGTTTGCAACATAAACTTTATAGCGACGATTGAAAAAGAAAATGCCGAAACCGAAAACAAGGAAGAGTAAAATAAAAAGGCATAATCTCATTTGCGACTGACCAAAACTATTCTAGAGTGCAGAGAGAGATGGCCGCTACCGTCTAAAGAAATAAAAATAAAAGCGGCCAAGTGCGAGTTGGACTCGCCCATGAAGGGTTCCGTACCAGCAAGTAACATAATATAAAAGTTCTTATAGTTCGTTGTAACTTTGATCGATGTTTTAATAATAGTGTATTAAAAAAAAACTACTTACTAGATCTCGTTCAAACCAATTTTCTTTGGAAGTTTACATGGTAATGTACATCATTATTTTTTTTAGTTTTTTCATTCTCTTATTTTAGAAGTTAAAGGGCGGGGGAGGGGGGGGGGGGGGGGGGGGGCGGGGGGCACATTTTACCACTTTAGAACTGTCTCTAGCGCAAACTAGAAAAAACTTTCAACTTTTTCAGTTTAGAAAAAAGAAAATTGAATCTTCAATATCATTTTTGAAGACCTATCCATAGATAATAAAAAAATTGTGTGAAAAAGTTAATGCGGTTCACAGAATACATCTACTTACCAAGTTTCAACAGCATAGCTCTTATAATTTCGGAAAAAAGTGTCTGTGACATACGGACGGACAGACAGACAGACCGACATACAGACATGACGAATCCATAAGGGTTCCGTTCTTTGCCATTTGGCTACGGAATCCTAAAAATCATCCAAATAAAATAAAATCAGCTCAAATCAGATTGACCAAGATGATCAGCAGCGACTACGACATCTGAAAACAACCCTCTGCTTCGGCCCAGATGCTTCCGATCAAATCGAAAGTGTTGTCTATAGACGTGGATGGTCGAGAGAAAAAACATCGACCGCTGGGGCAATATGGGCTTGTCCCTCTGTTCCAAGAGCTCATCTTCTTCTTCTTAGCTTAGGTAATGGCTTCTGTGCATTATTTGCAACAATTTAGCCAATGTCAAGTGATATAATGTTCTACTGTTAGTTCTACTGTCAATGTCGACGAGTTCGAGGTAAGCGTCTCGGCGGGAGCCGACTTCGCAGCCGGTAAACAGTTCGTGAAAACGACTCTGGACAACAAATTTTTAGTCTCCTGTTACGTGTATGACAGACTTTAATGCGCCAATGAACTTCGTTTGCCAAAAACAAATATCATGATACGTTGAGAAGCGTTTTCGAACACGATGGTTCTACCTTCTGAGAACGCATTTTTAGCCGTAGGGGGTTTAGATACATAAAAATAACATCCAACAGTCACATGGTCCTAATCCCACACTAAGATCCCCTGTGTCGTGGGTATCAGAAACCTTCGACCAAAGATTTTACTTTGGTCGAATTCAGAAACTATGAGTACCATGGTACCATAATACCCAACATTTGTATACGATGGTTATGACTATTATTATGAGTTAGAGATACCTGATGGGATCAAATTCACAATAAGGTAATATTGTAAAAAAATAAAAAACCTCATCGCAATGAAACTGCTAAACTGATTTTGATAAAACATCTAAGAACTAGCGCTAGATAACCTGCTCTCAAATAAAAAAAAAAACCGCAAATCGGTTCTACCGTTTAAGAGCTACGGTGCCACAGACAGACACATAGCGGGTAAACTTATAACACACCCCTCTTTGCGTCGGGGGTTAAAAAAAACAAGCGATAGTATCACGACTTCTACCCACCCCGTTTTATTAATTCGACCTCACAATTAAAATAAGTTCCTATTCATTATCGTTCCTGAAATAGCACAAATGATACCCTTGTAAGTTGTTACGCTGTAATGTCCTTGAATTAAATTTTATGAAGGTGTGACATCGTGTCTTTATTACTATGTTAAAACATTTCCTTTACAAAATGTTTGCCTTATCTCCTATAACGGTTTAATAGAGCCCCATTATAGGATGAGTCCCTGCTCGGTAGAGATTGTACAAGTATCAATTCTTACGTCTTGACTCTTGACACGCGATTTTGTCGGCCGTCATCAATAATTTCACACATGATTGCTCTGTATTTTATTATCTGTCGGCTGCTTGTAATTTGAACTTCGTTATTTGCTCACTCTCTTTGGCTCACTATAATTTCGTATAGATTTTCCTTTATTATCGACCTATTTTGAAATGTCCGTAGTTTGAGAATAGCTAGCTATTGTTGATTAATTACAATTAATAAATTTATTTACAGAAAGAATAATAAAACTAATACAAGGTATTCTATGCATAGTTGGATACCTATACAAATGAATTCATATATTACTAGGGTAGCTACAATTAACCAACAGTTTTTATCAGAAGTCAAGCGCTTTATGCACGAATGTGATACAAAGCTTTATTTCACGTGAAAAGCCTTTTGGACGGCAAAGCTTGCTGTAAAAGCAATCTAAAAACCGCTTGTAAGTGCTTTCTGCTGTAAAAAAATTCACACTGCATCTCGGAGCCGCCTCGCTATCGATTTCATTCGATTGACATTGTGAGTCGGGTGCTTTGTCTTTCACATCGTTGTTTATTACACTCGTTTTACGGTGAGACAACTTTCAAATAAAGATTGATGTTGGCACAACATAAAATTCCCAACATGTACCGCGAGGTTGTGAGTGTCGTAATTTGATAAAACGGTTTATCTTTTATGTTTGAATAGCATTTTAGAACGAAATTCACTGTCTGACTTAATATAATCCTGCAATAGCGAATAGATTGAAACAGCAGCTGGCATCTAGTTATAAATTATCAGAAGTTATTAGAATCTGTAGCAATTTTGCTCGTTGCTCGTTGCTCGTTGATTAGCTGGTTTTGTTAGAATCTTGATTAACACGATCGTAATAAGTTCAATGGAGATTTTTGACGTTTAAATTTTGAGAACCAAATAAAAAACCTGCACACATTAAAATCGTGTATCTTATATTTGTTAGGAAAGTAATGCTGTGCTACGAACATGTTGATAATTCGTAGCAGAGAGCTACAAACTCATCTTTACTTTAATATATAATTTATTTGCAAGTAAAAATATCCCCGAACCTTCGGCACTCAGACATGACACGGGGCTTGTTACAATTCCGCTTTGAAAACATTTTTCATCTTAATTTGAAAGCGCCGAGTGAGATATTAAAACACGCCGCGGTAGGTACTACAACGGTCTCCATACCTACTCAATTTACTTTTTCTAAACACCGCCAAAATGTAAATTCACTTCCAATTTAATTAAAAGATTCGAAATCTGCGAAACAAAGGTAAAAAATCCAATTTATACAAGCATAATGCATTACTACAAATTCATATGAAGCATGAAGAATAAACGTTGGCATATCAACTCGTTAGAAAATATGGAGCACGGTGCGGTGTTACGTGCTCAGCAAAATGTGTTCCATTGCTCTTTGTGTAGCTCTCTTTTGTTCAGTGATCTACCCGTATGCAGGGGAGGTGTAGTGGGCTTTCAGTAGGATGCCTGGTCCTAATTAGAGGAATGGTTTAAGACGTGTGGGCGAGGAAAACTTGCGTAGTTAATCATTGGGGATAAGTAAAGTCAGACTAGTGTGCCATGCGTCCCGAGAAGGTAACTGCTTGAATGTATACTCAGTCGGACGACACAGAACAGGAATCCCTCTCTCGATGGACCAACGACATTATAGAGGTCGCAGGAAGTCGGTGGATGGAAGCAGGTCAAGACCGTTCATCATGGAATTCTTTGGGGGAGGCCTAATGTTCAAGAGTGGACTTCTGTAGGCCGATGATGATGATGTTGATGACTGTTTCAACTATTTGTACCATGTTGTTGTATTGTATTTTTGTTTATATTTGGGATAAGTCGCAATGTTACGGGAGATAACGATTCCAAATAACTTTTAAATTAATATATTAAACAAAAACTTAAAGATGTTACGCATGTGCTAAGACGAAGAAACTTAAACCTTACCTTCATTTCATAAACCAATTCCAAGTAATCCTTGAGCCTAAGCAATAAAACTTTATTTTATTACGAAAATAGCTGAAATTATATTTTCAATTGATCTCAAAATATTAAATCGGCCGGGATAAATTGAATGATTAAATTCTGTCTGTGTCAATATGATAAGAGCTGTGAAAGGGCCGTCCGAATAAATGTAAAATGGAAACTGAGGGACAAAGGGCGAAGGAGATTGTTCAGATGAGATCTATGATGGCTGCGGACTGCTTGATCCTTTATGTAGCCAGCTGTCGCCACACCCGAACCATTCTCGACATAAACTTGGGATTGTATCTAGTTATTTGCTCATATTTACTCTCACAGTTATCAGCAACTTCAGGCATATTGGATGCCTACTCAGTCATCCCTGAACGACGTGAATAGTTGAGAAATACAATTTAATTAATGTCAATTGTTTTATGACAGTCCTAGGCATAACGTAGAGTAGGGAGGAGCTACATTGAAATCTTTAGTAGTTCCTGGTCTAGATCGTCAATTCTTACGAAAGGCTGGAAGCCTTAAAAAGCTGAACTATGGGCTCGAAGGCGCACATTAAAAGAAAATTATTTTAGCCACGGGAGTACTTTTGAAACCAGGATATAAATAAAATATTTCGTTTAGATAACAAAATAATTTGTAAAAGTTTGGGAAGGGAATTCTCAAACTTCTGTGAGAGATTATTTCATATATTCCATAAAATAATAATACGGGTATGTACCTATATGGCAACAAAAAATGACAAAACAACCCAGAACTCTTAACAACTTCCGACGAAAAACTTGAATTGCGGACACAACTTTTCCTGTTAGAATACTCGCGCTCAGGTTCTATACAATATCACTTTTTCGTATTTCTTATGTAGCTGCTTTATTTTATATACGTTGAATAATAAATTAAACTTAATCAATTGCGTCTATTCAGAAAGGTGCTCTTCATATTTGTGCTCTTCATGAAAATGCCTCCTAAACTATATTCTGAAAAAAGTTAATATAAAGACGCAAAATAAAGGACACTTTCGGAGGAAAACTGCTCACTTAACGACAAAAAGTTAGTAAAAGCTTATTTAACTACGCGAAATGTCAGCAGCTGTTATATTATGTAAGTTAATTGTAAAATTTTAACACCACTTAAACCCCAACCTTAAAATAAAGCAAAGTTGCGTAGGTATAGAATAATACTAGGAACACTTCTGTTAGAAGTCGTTCTTAAACCCACACGATTCATGTCAATGAGGCATTGAACACACGCCAGTCCATGTTGACCTTTTCTCTTTTTGATGATGCAATGCTTCGGCTTTGCAATGCAATTACTATTTGGCTCATGAAAGTATCGTTTAAGTGCATCTTAGTCACATCTTAATATTTTCTTACAGGAAGTGAAAGACTATGTGAAATGTGTGTGTATACGTGGAGAACTAATCATTGTTTTCTTGTGTGCGGGACTCATGTACTTTATCAGTGAGTAGCTCAAAGCGCAGTGAGTGTTCTTCCGACCCGGATATCAGGTGGCATGGAGGTGATTCCGTCGACGGGAAGCCGCGTCATCGTGGCTTTCTTCACTATTATCTTCTGGGGGATAGGTAAGTCCATGTTATATTACTATGTTGGTAAATTGGATGGGATCCAAACATATTCGTGATCTGACGTTGTACAACCCTTTGCAAACGTTGCTTGAACTTTATCGGCAACCAAATCAGATTCAACATTCTGAACAAACTAATTCTTTAAACATTTTTGCTGTATTTTATTCTTAAGCATTGTTCGGAAAACTAAGCTGTCATTATCAGCAAAAGTTTGATACCAAAATAGTACTAATTTTAGTAGTTTCTATAATATACTATTATTATATACTAACTTCCTCCTCCAAAAATCATAAGAAATAAATTTGAGATGAAATATAATATGGAAGTAAGGAAGCGGTGTTGCGTAGGGGTTGTCTACATCAAATCATACTTAAGAAGATGGGGAAATATACAGCCCAATGATATTGAACAAGATCACGAAATCAATCGCGAAATATAAGGAGGCAGCTAAAACATTTCCGCTCGAATGAATGAAAGATTCATATTACTTTGTAAAAAAGCTTTATTATAACATCTCATCTTCAGTTATAAGTGGTAATCGAAGCGCTTTCACGACAAAAGATATTGAATCTCTAAATATCAATTACATTTCTCTTCCTCTTTGATAAGTATTTTTTTGATAAAGTACCTGTCATTATAATCAAAGCATTTTTTGTAAAGAAGCGAATACTGTTAAAATATATAACTTTAATTGTGGACTAGCCTATGAAACTATATTACATACCTATATAAAGTACCTACCGTTTCTGAAAGAAGCAAAGTAGTTTTTGCAAGAATCATGTTAAGGTGAATGCTCACGTTTGCGGCGCGAGATTCAAATTTTTTGGTGTTTTTTGCCCTTTACAGGTCATCAACACTTCTTCAGATGACGAACGTTGAGTTCGCGACAACTAGGAGACCTAACACACATGTTTTAATTGATTGTATCTCATAAATATAATCAGTTTAGCTACGATACCCCTAAACAAACAAAAACACTGTAAAAATGTGTTTAGGGGTATCATAGCTAAACTGATGATATTTATGAGATACTATCAATTAAAACATGTGTGTTAAGTCTCCTAGTTCTCGCGAACTCAAGTTTCGCTAACTGAAGAAGTGTTGATGAGCTGTAATGGGCAAAAAACACCAAAAAAATTGAATTTCGCGCCGCAAGCGTGCGCATCCACCTTAAGCTCACGTGTCATTTACGACACTGTGAAATTTGAAAGAGATGGCTTGATAGTGCTAAAGTGTGCAAAATAAGTAAGTGTGCATTCAATATTTTCAATTTCAATTGTAGGAATTCACAAAGCGATATCCGAGCTGTTACCAATTATTACGAATTCAACAACGTCTGCTGATGCGCGATACAGATTGGTGCTTAATATTCCGAACTATGCAGTGTTCAGTTGATTTATTAGTAGGTCTGTTGTTGTCATAACTATACACTAACTATAAAAGCATCAGACAGTGTAATACCAAATGTACCGCGTATGCTTTCGCGTAAGTGTTGTTGAAGCCAAACGGAATTATCGTTATTGACCCTCGTTAAAATTTAATGGAATGTAAACGGGAACCAACCATTGTATTTTGTATAAATACCTGCTTGTTTCATAATGGAGTCTGTAATGGGTTTTATTTATTTACATGATTATTTTATTTAACAAAGCAAGACAGAATTAAAATAACTATATGGTGGTTGAACTATTTTAATTTTCCCCCCTCATTTCCCTACGAGTGTCATTCCTACCTTCCAATCATTCATTCATTCCTTGAGTATCATAGTATACATAATTGTGTTCTTTTCTTTATATCCATATATTATTGCCTGGTTCTTCTTGTCTCTTAGCTTGATGTGTATTAGGTCAATTTCAGACCCACGGTAACCCTGGCCATACCCCTGGCGGTACCGTAGGTCTTTTAAAGTTAAACGGTACCACCGATTAATAGTGATGTAATGAGTCCGGACCCGTGCTTCACCCAAGTTCTCCACCTTTAGGTCCGCTTATCTTATTTTTTTTCTCTTATGTAATCAGTGAAGTGGAGTCCTGGTGATCAGTGGCATAGGTTTTTATAAACATATTTTATCACAAGCTATCACAAAACAGGTTCACAGGCTTGAAATTGTTTGTAAAGTTTCTTGTAACTGTTTGACCTTTGTAAGGGGAAATAAATTAATTTATTATAGGCTAATTTCAATTAAAATTAACAGACAGGGCGGAGTTATTTGGGTACAGCGGTAAATAAAGAAGGAAGCCGTTAGAGAAACATAAAATATTTTTGCCTTAAAGAGCTAGGACCACGGAATATGAAAGTATAAACTTCGCAAGTCTACACAGGAAATAGTTAATGAGTACCCGGTTCTTCTTTGCCTCAAACAAATTAGCTGCTGTCTCTTGTTTGAGCGTTTGTAACGCGCAAGCAGGAAACTACCGATCTGTCTCAGTCAGTGCCAATTGAAACCGACCAGTCTTTATTACGCGCGCTTGTGCATCGTCCTCCTGTATGATTTCACGCCTTGAGAAGATTGCATGCGTGTGCGTGTTTGCTATACATAGAGAGTAAGCGTCAAATACCATAAAATGTACGGAAAAGTAATCAAATATGGGATAATTTATGTTTTTTTTATACAACTTGGAATGACGGATCAAGCAGATGGCCCTGATGTTAAGCATTAACCTATGCCTATGAACAGTGCATTATCACATAGGTCACGTCCACTTAGGACGCACCCTATGTGGCATTGCACTGCGCCCGCCACCTTGAGACATAAAAATTAAAAGTCTGTGCCTGTAATTTCACCAGCACCCTTACCCTTCCAATTGGAACACAATAATGCGAGCACTTATGCTTTGCGGCAGAAATGGGTATGGTGGTAGAACATCCCCGGATGAAATATTTCTTAAAAAAGCTCTACTACTAACATACTACTAGTACCTACTTTACGTTATATGTGTTTGGTAGTTATTTAATATATATATGTTTATGCTATAGCTTAATGACATGATAAAATAAATCAGAAGTGCTAGGTGCTAGGTCTCCACTCGGGCAAATTTGTATATCAGTACGTAGTTTCAGAACAAGCATCGGTTGCGAAAATTTCCCCTAGAAATTCCGACAATTCCATGCCATGACCGTATGGGAAACAATGTGCCGATAGAAATGTGCGCAAGTCGAGTCGAGGTCTCGTGGTGGTAAAACCGGAATTCAAACGCAGTGAGATCATATTTGTACTATATTTAGTAAGGCTTTCATGCTTGTTACAATGTTACCAATATACAAACAAAATATGTAGTAAGAAGTATATAAAAACAAGTAAATCTGAATTTATTTGCACATTTAATTAAAATCATAAATTCTATGTAAAAAGTGGAATGCAGTTCAGCCGTGTTCACGGTTTTTTATACAAACTTCAACCCTTTGGCTTGAATTTGAGGAATGCCTTTCATAACAAAAGTTACACCTAAAAATAAGTTTTTTGTTGTAAGATTTTTCATACCATGCTTTTTTTAAATTAGTGATCGGAACCAAGCTGATCAAAATTAGCCTAAACACTACCAGGCTACTATTAATCATCGAGGAGTTCTGTTTTCCACCTCCATGATCAGCATCAGCACGCTGTTACCATAATATTGTATTGTCATCAAAACTTGAGAGGTATGCCAAATTTCAGCTCAATCGAACACCTTGGAAGTGGGTAAAATTTTACTCGTATGATTTTATTACCCACAGAAACCGGGGACAGGTGGAACTAAATAGGTAAATGCTTGTAAAAAGGTTTTAATCACAATCCTCAAAATGCTACATTTTATAGTTTTTATGAGTTACATAAATGTGTTTAGACAGGCTTCAAATCCATCACTGCAAAAGATAATATAACTCGAAACGGCTTATCCGATGAAAAGCGGTTTTTAAGGAATTTTTATGGAAGGTTTTTTAATCTGTTTTTGAGGAAGGTTCATAGGTCGGTTCGACAATTAAAACCACACACTACAGTAGATAACGGAATGCTTGAGATAGCACAGATTTTATTGGAAATACGCCAAATGCACTTTAGAACAGCTTCATAAAACATCGACACCAGGGGCGCTACGATAGCAATGTTAAATAAACCAGCCAAGCGCGAGTCGGACTCGCACGCAAACTGTTCTTTACCATCGTACAAGATTTTACACTATGTACTTTTTATTATTAGGACCCATTCATTTTAACTTCATTTATTTCTCTTTTATTTTTGTTGTTATAGAGACTATACCTAGTAATACTCACTGTGTAAAAATTACAAGTATTGACTATTCGGTTCAAAAGATGCTGCCATTATTAAGATTGAGCAAAAAGTTTATAAAATAAGGTTAAAAATTAAAGTTAATTCAACGAATTTTTAACTTTACTTTGATTTCGTGTTTTTTTATTATTATGAACCTTTTTGATTTTTATTGTTTCTTGTTATGGATTTTAAAAACCAATAACATTGTGCTCCCTCACATGCTGGTAGCAAGCTGGTGCTGAGTAACTTTGGTTAAAGTATTCCTCATGAGAAATGGAGTCAAAGAGCAAAACAGGTTTAAAAATAAAATAAACTCTGTCTGGCTTAACTTTTCAAAAATCAAGGTTAATAATGTTTTCAAAGAACTAACCTCTCTAACTTTAACAGAAAAGATACTTGCCCTGAGAGCCCCATTATCTTGCCACACTCTGTAATCTACATACAAATACAAATAATACAATAAAATCTCCAGCGCAACGCTTCTATTTAGGAGTGTTGCTTTTCCTGCTCCTCAAACCATATCAAAGTAAAACGCGCATTATTAACTTGGCATGCGAACCAACCTTTGTTTTATTAATGGAAACGCTTGTTCTATGCCGGCGTGTACGAGTACATAGGGATGCCAACCTTTGCGACTAAGTGATGTTCCCAACCCTCTGGCAAATGTAAAACAGATTATATTCACTAAGGCCTGATGATAACAACCGCTATAGAGAATCCTCAGAAGATTTCGGTGTGCCAGTATAGAGTACGGTAAATGCCTCTGTGCAGTGGCGTAGCGTGGGTGCTGGGGGGGGACATGGCCCCTGGTGGTACATGAAAAGGGGCAGCGAGAGCAACATTTATTGTAACCTATTGTACCAACATAGATGGCGCTTTTTAGGGTTCCGTAACAAAAATTACGGAACCCTTATGGATTCGTCATGTCTGTCTGTCTGGTGTCTGTCTGTCTGTCTGTCCGTGTATGTCACAGCCACTTTTTTCCGAAACTATAAGAGCTATACTGTTGAAACTTGGTAAGTAGATGTATTCTGTGAACCGCAATAAGATTTACACACAAAAATAGAAAAAAAACAATAAATTTTTGGGGTTCCCCATACTTAGAACTGAAACTCATTTTTTTTTACATCATACCCCTACGTGTGGGGTATCTGTGGATAGGTCTTCAACTTCCACTGAAAATTGGTTTGAACGAGATCTAGTAAGTAGTTTTTTTTTAATACACTATTATTAAATCATCAAAATCAAAGTTACAACAAACTACAAGAACTTTTATATTATGTTACTTGCTGCTACGGAACCCTTCAAGGGCGAGTCCGACTCGCATTTGGCCGCTTTTTTAAAGAAGTAGAGAGAAACTTTTCTAAACTAAAGTTAATAAAAAAAAAAACTAAGATCGACAATGTCCACAAGTGTCCACGTTGAGACTATCACAAAACCACAGATGTGAAAAAGCACAAAGTCCAGTCAATCGAAAATGAAAGACACATTGACTTTGGAAATTGTATGAAACATCGAGCAATGCTCTAAGAGTCTAGAGTCTTAGTCTCTGCTATAGAGTCTAAGGTACGAAAGATTTTGGTCTGAATAAAATACGAAGAGTACATTTTTATTTTCCCAGCTGACTGACGGGTCAGCCCGGTATGTGTTACGCGCGTGTCTTTGTATGTGTCAACAAAATATTTATTATCGTTGCACCCAAATGGCTGGAGAGATTTTGATGTATGAGGTGACCCAGACAGTATTTATAGGTTTGGCAAATGTAATTGTAAATGTTGATAGTTGCTACCACATGAAACAATAAATTTCAAAAAAGGTATCTTACATAGGTATATCAAACTTAGAGCATTGCAGGCCTCCAACATCAAATCATGGGTAAGGTCATCAAAATCAAGAGGTTGATGGAGGTTTAAAGTATGAGTGTATGTACCTGATCAGAGAGACTTTTAGTTTATACTGCACAATATCTGACTATTATATGAATATATTTGAGGTCGTTCTAATGGATGACAAAAAACTGCATTCAAATCAGTTAAGCACATATGAAAGATTAATACCATATACACATATCAAAACTGTTGGAGCCATTTAGGATGTAATACACAAGTTTTTTTATATATACAAATTTTCTTGACTATTGATGAAAATAGAGGGGGCAGCGAATTTTCTATTGGCCCCGGGCGGCGAAAACCCACGCTACGCCATGCCGCTGTGCAAACTATCGATTGGCAACTTCACATAATATAAAATGCTACTGTGTAACTGACCGCTTTTATAGCAAAACAAATGGCGAAGAGTTCCACGCTCGTATGTTTTTGGGTCATTCTGTAATTAGCATAATTGGGTAAGTATTTAACTTGTATTAAAAACACGTTTCGGTTTGAACCCTCAGGGTAGGTAGGTACCTTGACATATTTTTTGGTCTAGCTAGGCTAAGCTCATAAATTATTATCACGAGCTTTGCGGGTTTTAAAAATATAGCCTTTGTGGATTTAGACAGGTAAAGCCACTTTTGTAAACCACCAGAGTACCTACAAGTACATGAAACAATGTATTATCTTCTGAGTCTTTTCCTTTAACTCAGGGTATGTAGGACGAGCAGCAAAGAACTTTCAGTTTAGGACTTTGTTTTAATGTAAAGACCTAAAGTTTCTTAAACAAAGGACACGCTACACCACAAAGACTGTCTCGGTCTGCAGTAGAAAGTTGAATTTCATCAATCTTCTTTTATTTTCTTTGCTCTCCGCCCATTACGACGGAATAGTTTCTTGATTAATGGAATTAAAAACTGCTCACTTTTTCGTCGACATTGATATTTCACCCCAAGTTTTCTGCGAGGCGAACCAACCTGTATAGAAAGGAAATATAAAAAGTATTTTCGTTATTTCTTTGAAGCAGATGCCTTTGGTTTCAAACCTCATTTACCAAGATAAACTTTCTACATTCAAAAGAAATATAAAGACAACAGTGGATTACATAGAATTATATGTACTAAAATTTCGATGTTATTTTCGCTATTAATCCACTAATTTAACCAAATATGATTTACCGTAAATAATGTCCAATATAAAAGCCAACAACAGTCATTTCAGTGTAAAATTATACTCTCTTCGCGCATATTTGGAAAAATATAAGTTTTTAAATAAACCACCTTTTTTCCATTAAATTACACTACGGCCAGACCAAGGAGGTCTTATTAAATTTTACACTTTTTTTTAAAGTCTTTACATGACATGCGCTGTGGAATGGTGTTTTTACGCTTATTCATTTGACGCCATTTATTTACGTTATTGAATTTTTAAGTTTTTGTTTGTTATCTAGTGAAATCATAAATACAATACACGATGTGAATTACTAAACTAGATAAAAAAAAACAAAAACACCACGGTTTTAAAATTGAAATCCAATTATAGACTTACCTAATTCTCACACTTTTTACAAGCTTTTTATTAACTTGCAATGTATGTCCGGGTGGAATCTTGGAACTGAATTTTAAAGCAGGTATCCTCTACCGATTGAGCTAAAATTTGGCATACCTGTCAAGTTCCGATGACAATACAATATGATGGTGACAGCGAGCTGATTTGTTGATGGAGATAGAAGGTGGACAATATAGTATGGATAATAGTAGACTGGCCGTGTTTAGGCTCATTTTGATCAGCACACGGTTACGATCACTAATTTTATAAATTACAAGCTTTTATTTAACTTGCAATGTATGTATATGTATGTTTGTCCGGGTGGAATCTTGCAACTGAATTTTAAAGCAGTTATCCTCAACCAATTGAGATGATATTTTGCATACCTGTCAAGTTCCGATGACAATGCAATATTATGGTGACAGCGAGCTGATCTGATGATGGAGACGGAAGGTGGACAACGGAACTCCTCGAGAGATAATAGTAGACTGACCGTGTTTAGGCTCATTTTGATAAGCACATGGTTACGATCACTAATTTTATAAATTACATGCTTTTACTTAACTTAGTATGTCCGGGTGAAATCTTGCAACTGAATTTTAAAGTAGGTAGTTATCCTCAACCGATTGAGATGATATTTTGCGTACCTGTCAAGTTTCGATGACAATGCAATATTATGGTGACAGCGAGATGATCTGATGATGAAGACGGAAGGTGGACAACGAAACTCCTCGAGGGTTAATAGTAGACTGGCCGTGTTTAGGCTTACTTTGATCAGCACACGGTTACGATCACTAATTTTGTAAAAGCTTGTATTGAAAAATATATTTTTCACAATAACTTATTAATTTTTGAAACATTTGGGAACTTGTTAATTGAGTTAGTAAATTCATCAACAGTATTTAACAAAACTTTAAAGGCCATTTTAATATTATTTTTTATACATAAAACCACGGTACCTATTAGAGCTTGAGCCAAAAAACTTAGTACTCTGAGAAAAGTTGTCCTGCCAAAGATGGTATATAACCTAGTAGCTCAAGTGATTTGACGAAATACATAACATTTTATCAAAGTATTTATATTTGCGTAATAAATCAAGCTGGTAACGCTATACATGTAGGACTTAACGTGAATATTTCGTTATAAATGGCAGTATAAGGGCCACATTCGCCTAAAAGCTGGTTTCCAGCGCCTCTCTAACGAGGTTTACCAACACAAAGCCGAGAACAACTTTGACGTTGTGCAGGAGTTTGTATTGCAGGGTGATTCCGGCCTGACTGCAATTACAGACGCTATGCAATTTATATCGATCTAAATTCTTAATTAGACTAGTGGTTTGTTGATGCTGTAATAATTACAAATAAGAAGTCAGAACAGACAAGTAATTAAAATTGTAAAAATTAAAAAAAAACCCCAACTCAACGAAACGGCTGTACCGATTTTGATCAAACATAGCTAAGAAGACTACCGACAAATTCAGCTTTCAAACAAAAAAAAAACGAAATTGGTTCATCCGTTCGGTAGCTTCGATGGGACAGACACACACACACACACACACACAGACACGTAAAACTTATAACACCCCTTCGTTTTTAAGTCGGGGGTTAAAAAAAATTGGTGACGATTTTCACCCACTAATTTGTAATGCTATGTAAAAGATGTTTAGTATTTACTATGTTTAAATATATGTAGTACAATAAAAAAAGTTTTGCCATATAAACATACAAAGTTACAATCCTTTTTCTCCGAAGGGGTAGGCACAACCTCAAAGGGCCTCTTTTCACTGTGGGTTGCACCATCGTGGGAATATAGACGTGACAAGTGACTCGCGGTTAACACTTTCCTCCAGTAAATAACACATTCCTTGATAAGCTAGCAGCCAGAACAAATCTTATACCAACAAATCTTACTAGCAAGTCCGGGTAATCCCTTAGTCGGCTTTTGCGATATCCACGGGAGGAGACGGATGGGTCTATTCTTAGGCCGGACACACCACGGCACTTCTTTGAGCTGCTAGTATGTGGTTCTTCTTGTTCTCTTGTAACGTACTAGAATGTTATTATTCCGTAATAATATTGACCTTATCGATTTGACGACCTCTGTGGCGCGGCGGGCGAGTAGCAGGCTGAGATGCGAGAGGTTGCGGCTTCGATTCCCGCTGTAGGAAAAATGTTTGTATGATCTGCCAATATTTGTTCTGGGGCTGGGTGTTATAAATAAATATAAATAAATAAATAAATAATGCTGGACAGTTCACACAACATTATCTAGCCCCAAGGTAAGCAGAGCTTGTGTTATGGGTACTAGATAACTGATATACTTACTACAATATATTACATAGATAGATATTTTTTATTATACATAGAAAATACCCCTGAACAAATATCTGCGATCTCACAAATATTTGTTCCGAGGCAGGAATCGAACCCGCAACCTCCTGCGTCGCAGGCCAACCTTCGCCCGCCGCGCCACAGAGGTCGTCAATGTTATGGTACCATGGTACTCTTAGTTCCTGAACGCACGACACAGGGGATATTTATATAGGGATATAAGACGCAGTATGCATATTTTATTTATTTATTTCTTTTTAAACCCCGACGCAAAAACGACGGGGTGTTATAAGTTTGACGTGTCTGTGTGTGTTTGTGTGTGTGCGTGTGTGTGCCTGTATGAGAATGTGCGTTGATAGTCAGTTAGTCAGCCAGTCAGTCAGTCAGTCAGTCACGCATCGATTTTATATACATATATATGTTGATGAAATATATTAGATATTTATTGGGTTGGGTTTAGAATCGTTTGGCAGGAGGAGGAGGGTGGGAGTAGGGGGAGAGGAAGGGGAGGGGAACCCTTTGCCCCTGGTACCAGTCCCATAACAAGGTAACTTATAGTTTTCGAGAAAAAAAATAAAGAAATTTTTGAGGTTAAGTATGAAATTTTTGAATTGGAAGTGTCAGATGTTACGGGAGTCTTCGCCAACTTGCAGGGAGGGTGCAGGAAATTTCAGCCTCGGCCCCCTTGTCCAGGAAACTTGTGCTTTTAAAGAAAAATAATAAAGAAAATTTTACAAAATCGTAACGTAAAATAATAATATTAATGATTTTATTTATGAGTAGGTACCTCTATCTGTAGAGAAGGGATGTTGAAAGAAATAAGAGAGATCCTTTTGAGGAATTAATTAATGTTATAAATTATGGATTTTTTATTGTTGACTGACTGTGTGACTCGACACAGAGCACCCCGACAATAGTTGGTTAGGTCCGAAAAGAGTGGCAGACCCGATACGGAGCACCCCGACTCCACGTGGTACTGTGCGTCACGCCCCTAGAGTGTATATAAAAACGCGGAGCCAGTAGCTCGCGTGGGAGATCTTGAGTGGAGCAAGCCCGCGAGGCCGAGCGGAGTGAAGGGGGGAGCTGGCGAGCGAAGCGAGCCGGTGACCTCCGTAGCGTAGCAAAGGTCGAGTGGGTGAAGCGACACTCAAGGGCGACTTCGCGAGAGTACTGGCGGGAGCACATACCGGAGTCCGACATTTAAAATATCCATACTTAACAAAAAAAAAAACTTTATTTTTTTCTCGAAAACTGTAAGTTACCTTTGCATAGGAGTGGTACCAGGGGCGAGGGGGTACAAATCCCCCACTCCCCCCCCCCCTCTCCCATCCTCCTCCTGCCAAAAGATTGTAAAGTTTTACCAAAATCTCATACTTAACCTCAAAATTTTCTTTATTTTTTTTCTCGAAAACTATAAGTTACCTTGTTATGGGATTGGTACCAGGGGTGAGGGGTTACCCCTCCCCCTCCACCACCCCCATCTTCCCCTCCTCCTCCTGCCAAACGATTCTAAATTTTTACCTATTTATTTATTAACCATCTCGTTACATTACATAACATTGGCATGTCAAATTAGTATTAAAAGATAAACGGCTAATTACCACTAATTTCGTCACTTTGCTGACGTTTCGAGACTGAATTCAGGAGCCTCTTCATCATGAGCAACGCCCGCGACTGCGTTCGACGGTGGACCGGCGAATACTGCGTGCAGCCGCGCGCTCCGCTCGCTGGGACAGCGGCGGCGGCGGCGGCGCTCATGATGAAGAGGCTTCTGAATTCAGCCTCGAAACGTCAGCAAAGTGACGAAATTATTTATTTATTTATTTTATTTTATTCTGAAAACAAACAGTATATATATCTAATAAATTACAATTATAAAAACTAATTACCATTAACCTGTTTTCACATATAAGAATTTAGAAAGAAAAATTGTTCACCTTAAATACTTAACAAATTAAATATAATAATCCAAACTTAAAAAAGAGAAAGAAAAGTTACACTACAAAGTTACATTAGAGTTATAAATATAAATATAAAGAGTTATCAAACCAATTCAAACCAATGGTCAGAAAGCACGCGCCTGAAGTAGGCTGGCTCAGAGTCCAACAGATCTAGTTCAGGAAAGTCAACCAGTTTTTTGTAGCTATTTGCTGATCTTATGAAAAATGAATTCTTTCTATAATTTGTGGCACTAAGCGGAACGTAAGGCGAGAGAAAGGTTTCCTCATAGAACTTGTGGGGACGCATAATTGTATCAAGGAGAGGAGATGCGGAGAATCTATAGCACACTGCACTATTTTAACTATAGTACATATGTCTGCTATGGTCCTTCTTTCCTGGAGTGGCAGAATTAGTGGTAATTAGCCGTTTATCTTTTAATATGATTCCCAACCACGATAGTTTCAATTCTATATTGATGAACTTAGATTTTGCAAGCTAAATTCTCTGGGTGCCTCCTCTTGCACGGTACACACTCGATGGCCACCTGCTTTACACGTGAATGCGCCCTTAGGTTCCAGCGATCGTCATACGGCAGCTGAGCCATTAAGCTAGTGGGCGATCCGTTTTTATGGTTGGCTCTAACCACCCAGAAAAACTTGGCGGTGCTAACTAATGGTTTAGGTTGTGGTAAATGTTTTGCTCGTAGAGATTGTATAAAACTATCCACTGTAAGAGGTGATGATCTAGGCCCTAAGGATTGCTGAATTCACGGGTTCAATCACAGACTGAGGACTTTATCGCGTCCATGCTCCCTAATAAGGTCCTCCCTCATATTCATAACTAGAGATAAACCAATCTAAGGGCCGGTTTCCAGCAAAGCGGAGAGGAGAGGAGACAAGAGGAGATGTGTTTTGAATAACCAATCAGATTTCGGTATTTCCACATCTCCTCTCCGCTTAGCTTCGGTGGAAAGGTTTTTTTTAAATACTACTTGAATGACGGAACAAGCAGATAGCCCACCTGATGTTAAGCGGTAACCTCTGCCTATGAACAGTGCATTACCTCATAGGTCACGTCCACCTAGGACGCGCCCTATGTGGCATTGCACTACGCCCGCCACCCTGAGACATAAAGATGAAAATTCTCATTTGCCTGTAATTTCACCGGCACCCTTGCCCTTCAAACCGGAACACAGCAATGCGAGTACTACTGCTTTGCGGCAGAAATAGGTATCGTGGTAGTGGTTCACAAAAAAGCTCTACTACTACTATCAAGCAGAGAGGAGAGAAGATTTCTCATTTTTCTATAGAACATTGTGCTGCGAGTAAGCTAGTGGCGCGGCAAAGTGGAGATGTGTGTAGTCGGGCGGCTGGATGGCACCCGCGCTCGCGCTCCCCTCTCCCCACTCCTTCCCGCTGCTCCCGCTTCCTCTACGCTTTGGTGGAAATAACCTGCCAGTTTCGCAGCACATCTCTTCTCGTCTCCTCTCCTCTCTGCTCTGGTGGAAACTGGACCTAAAACTGAATATGCCTGTATTTAATTGCTGAACAAAATATTCCTTATTCCGTATACACAAGGATAATTTTGAAACAAGGGCCAAGTTAAAGCGGCTGTGGGGTGTTTAGTTGTAGATTAGTTTACCTTTACCTAATATGGGCACACTTAAGTCTTTATTACAAAATATGTAGGTGATACTCGTAGTAATATCTCGACAGATTTTTAAAAGATTTTTAATTAACGTTTTTTAATTTTTAGTGTTACCCGTACCCAAACGGGACCCTATTACTAAGCCCCCTCTGTGCATCCGTCCGTCAATCTGTCTGTCCACGGGCTGTCTTGAAATTTTCACAGAAATGTTCATTGAATTTTTCCTATTTCTACTGCCGCTGTAACCACAAATATTAAAAATTAAATTCAAATTAAAGCATACGAGAAACATGATTTTTCCGGCGTGTTTTGCTTGCCTTAAAAAATACAATTATACAAGTAGTGTTAAATCGTGTACGATGGCACACAACGGTAAGAAACCCTTCGTGTGCAAATCCGACTCTCACTTGGCTGGTTTTTTTACATAATTCTTTTGTTACCATTTTGTAAACGTTAGTCATGTCTTTATTAAATATGAGAGTTTATCAGATGAAAGAGATATACTTATTGCTATTAGCTTCGTGATCATCGTACAAGGCGTATTTGATATGGATTATGCGAGTCAAGGAAAATGAAGTCTCGCAAAGGAAATTCTGTTTGAGCTCCTTTACACAAAAATGCCACGTTTTCATATTTCAAGCTTTATTTGAGTATGATCCAGGGATTTCTTTTAGATTAAAAAGACGTAATAACATGAGAAGAGAGGAGTACTAGCACATAACATACTTGACATACTTACATGATAAGTACTCGTAAAGTTTTTACTTCTTTGGCGTGTGTTTATTATGATGTGCTAAGAATGGGCTACGAGATGGATACCCACGCCCTGTTCCAAAAATGTATACAACATAATAAATTCTGACGAAGGAGACAATACTATAATATGAATCTTGATGTGGCTAGACAAACGTGACCACAATAAGATCGGGCTACATCTCTCCGGTCACAACGAAATCAACTCTAATCTATCACAAATGTCAAAGTTACGATGTAAAAAAAACATGCACAAATCACGCCGAAACGGGATTTCGATGAAATTTGATCCATAGATAGATTTTGAACTATATAGGGTCAGCTATAGGCTACTTTTTATCCTGGTAATACGCGAGAGAAGCCGCGGGCGGACACCAGTAGGTAAATAAAGACCCGAAATTGTTTAATTAATACCTACATATATAGTTGTTTTTCAGTTGTTTAAGGGCGAATTCAGCCACTATGGTCTGACTTGATTGTGTCATTAGTTCTATTGACTAGTTCCATGATGAAACTAAGGGGCAGTCTTTGAGATGAAAATATTTTAACACTAAGTCACCGAGGGTTTTTTGTACTAAGAAATTTGAGTTCCAATTTGTAACTAGTTTATGCCAAACATGGACTTAAAAAAATACAGACGTAATGCTACAGCGAAAGTGAGTCAAGGCTTCACTCACTAGGTCCTAAGCTTGTCATACGCTAGCTACACGCATAAAAATACATTTAGGTCCGACAATCGGCGACGCACTATTGGCACTCCCTCCGATGTCACAAACACACACACACACACACACATACACACACACGCGCACACGCACACACTCACAAAAAGCACACACATTTAGTGGGCGGCCATTTGCAGGCTTCACCAATTTATACTCGTATACGAGGTTACGTCCGTATTTTTTTAGGGTGACGCCAATTGTAGGTTGTTGTATGAAACAAAGTCTATATTTATATCTACTGCACTTTCAAATATTATAACAAAAGATAACCCGACCTTTTTATATTGAATGAAAAAATTTTTAGATCAACATTGTTACAGGGAGACTCACAAAAACAAAACAAATCAACCATGGAATTTGCTATTTTCGATAAATAAGTTATTGGAACCAGATGGCGTGTACCTAGTCTAGCGTTGATAACGGCTGCTCGCCGAAACTGCGATGGCCACCACAGTCGAGGTACCTATTGAAATACATAAAATATATTTTATGCTGCATTTGCAGACAATCTCTGCATGCATACTCTGGCAGACTTTAAAATTACAATAACTTGGAATTCAAAAGCTTTCGTTTGATTTCAACATAAAATAAAGATTTTAAGTGAATTCTTTATTCTTTATTCTTTATTGCACGCAAGAAAACACAAAAAAAAACAGTAAGAGGTAGCAAACATGTACAGAGGCGAGCTTAACCCTAAAAAGAGTTTTCTACCAGCGTTTGCTTTGAGGCTAGAGAGAGGTGATTATAGATTAGTGAATCAAAATATTAAGAAACTAAATTTATTTCTCTTTATGTATCCAAAATGCTTTGCCGTGGTGTGTCCAGATTAAAAATAGACCCCTCCGTCTCCATAGATGTCGTAAAAGCCGACTAAGAGATTACATCATGGGATAGGCCACAGCACCCACCTGAGTACTCCGCGCTAATCCGTATGCCGCTAGATGTGGTGATAATGGCAAATTCCCCCATTGCATAGGCCTGGGTGGACATCGGCTAATGATTATGATCCATAATTGTAGAATCGGTGGTTTCACAGACAGAACCGGGTATGCTTAATCCAAAATAGGTGAATTATATTACACCAACAAATCACAGTTTAACTTCACAGGTTAACAAAATACAATAATGTATGAATAATCTTTAAAACTTGCTAATTACATTTCCATATTTCATCATAATAAGCCTAAGTCCACTGCTGTAAATGGGTCCCCCACATAATGCCCGATAAACGATCTTCAGCGGCCTCCATCGACCGACTTTTAGAGATCTCAAAAATTTTGTCGGTCCATAGAGAGCAGAACATTCGTTGTCCGCGTGGTTGCCACTGGAGAATCTGTAATCCCCAACGGTTGTAGGTTTTGAGACCCTAGTGCCACTTCCAACTTGTAGGTATAAAGTGAACTTTTTACTAAATAAAATGCACTTGCAGTCTCACAAAATCTTGTAAAAGTTAAAGCTATTATACATATGTTGTCTTTTCTAAGTAGGCTAAGATGTTCTATTTGTGGGCATAGCGTGAACACTACTGAACTGTTCATATACTTTGTTATAAAACCTCAGACACGAACTATTTTATTAGATTGTGGAAACTAGCTTGGTCTAAATGAGATTTAGAAGATTGAAAAAAGCTTTTACTCTATAAGTGGCTCCCCATACCAGAAGCACAGATAAAATAATATGTACTATACCACAGATTAATTAATAGTTACTTCGTAAACTATGCCAGTACCAGAAGTCAGATAGACTATGGCGGGCGATATAGAATGTAGAAAAATAAAGGTCTGGGATACAGCTGACTGAACCTCATAGATTAATATGAGGAAGATTCCAATTATCATAACCTATTAGGCTCCGGGTCACATCGCAAGAGAAAATCTGATCTAGAACTGATAGAAAATCCAATCTAGAACTGATGCGAGTAGAAAGTCTGATCTAGAACTAAAACTTTCGATTTTCTCAAAAATTCAAACTGGACCAATTAGGTACACTTGTTACAACACGTGCTGCTGGTGCTGTGGTGTGTCCAGCCTAAGAATAGACTCTTCCGTCTCCTCCCGTGGTTGTCGTATAAGCCGGCTGACACAACCAGATTACAACAGGGGATGGGCGCCAACATCCACTTGAGTACTCAACACCAATAGGTACTGCGATCACCAATCTGCCTGCCGTGGTGGTTATGGCAAATTCCCCCCATTGCGTTAGGTACCTATATGGGTGAGGCTTTGTCCAGCAGTGGACGTCTACAGCTGACGATGATGATAATCGTATAGTAACAGTAATTCTACAGTTACTCTGGTCGTGACAAAACAGATTAATACGCCTAGTGCAAAATGTAGCCTGTCTTACGTGTCTGATCTTAATGCCAGAGGAGCATGCGATGAAACAAACAATAAAATAACAATATAAACTCATATACTACCTACTTCTTATAATTTTTGCTTCTAATAGGAATTTTTCCGTTTAAGATGCCGTCGGCTCACGATGTATATAATTGAACATACCTACTTCGATGCATACAAAACTTAAACATACTGCTTTATTCACAATTTTTTTCCTCCTTGCCAATTACAAATAGCAGCCATCTCCTTTTCATCAAAGGTCGAGCAGACGCACGGGTCAGTATCATCCTTACCTCATTAGTATACCCTCTATATTCTTACTAAGCGTTTCGGTTCTACGGTTCTACGGAACGGCTAAGGGGTAGAATAAATACCCCATACAACTTGAAATTTCAAACTGCACATTGTGACAGATTATTTTTTATCAAAACTATTTCAATTTGTCAATTTGTCAATTTGTTCAAAAATTAATTTAAAACGTGTTTTTTAATGATTTTCGCTCACGTTTTATTTTACGAGCGCTGTTTTGTCACTTTCTAACTAACCTTGAGTTAGATAGTGACATAATTTGGCGTTTGACTGCGCCTTAAGCCTGGTCCTATATATATAGGTCCTGTAAGAACTATTCTGCTTTGTTCCCAGGTGTCCGTGGACTTCACAACTTAGAAATCAACGTGCCCAATGCAGTGCTGGTTGGAGAGACTGTGACCTTGGAATGCAGCTGGCAGCTTGAGGACGAGGAGGCTCTGTACAGCATCAAGTGGTATAGGGGCCGCGAAGAGTTCTACAGATACATCCCCAAGGAACTGCCACATACAAGAGTATTTCCACTACCAGGAATCGAAGTAGATGTAAGTTTGTGAACTAAAAACGCACTATTTGTTGAGGTTGAGTTTATGCCTTTTCCTACTATCCCTGACTGCATGCCCCCTAGTAGAGATTATAGGGATGAGTGGGTTGCTGAACTAACTGTTCTTACAATATACTTCGAGATGGTTGATAAGAAACAAACTGTACAGTTTTACCCGAAATATAAGTCGCCCCGATGTACCTGCGCCGTAGACCAATTTCTATAGCGCGGAAACCTTCTTTCTACCAATAGTAATCGCGCGCTAAAATCTTGCGCTGTTATTGGTTAATCGATTTCGCGGCAAAATCGCGGCCGGTTGACTCTTAGATGTGAGCGGGACAGAGCTATACAGCGGGTCAGAGCTATACTATACGTTCGGCTACTGTCGGACATCAGTCTGCTCTTTTCTGCGCAAACGAAAACAGTCGATTTGACTAATACTATTTTAGTTCCATTCTATCGCTGAAGGGGAGGCCTGCAATGCTCTAAGGCTGAAGATCAGGAGGCATCCCATTAACTGTTCCTTATTTAGGACATCCCTAAATAAATCTTCTGTCTATTTCGCAGGTTGTTTTGTTTTATAACACTAAAATATTTCGTGTTATTCTTGACTACAGTAGATATACCAGAGATGATAATATTATTATTTTCCCTGTATATGGAACGGAAGTCTTGTTTTGGAACCGATTGTTTTTTATCGTGTAGATAGGTGGATAAATAAAAGTAACTACAATTTTATATCTTATCTGTAGGTATTAAGATAGGAAATAGATTTTTATATCAATTTAGCTACTTATTAAAGAGAAAGTAGGTTCAAGATTCAATTTCAAGCCACGCTTTGGGAGGTCTCTGATATTAAATATTTATTAAGAGATCGTGGTACACCTTCAGGTGTTTTCTCTGCCGGTTTTATTTAACACCTGTTATTTTATTTACGGGCGATTTTTTATTTAAGTAGAACCTATCGATTGAGGGTGGTAAAAACGAAAAATAATAAATACCTACTAATTATAGTACCAACAGAATAGAATACTTATTAATTACATTTGAAGAGTCACAGAGGAGAGCGTTTTTAATTTAATTTTGTATTGATCGATTTATTTCGATAAAATCTATACTTATGCTTTTTTTAAATTCTATAGTACCTGTAAGGAATTTTAGTAATGTTTCTATGCTGTAATCTTGATTCTTTTTACATTTCCTTTGCGGGTTAGAAACGTGATGGGTATTTAATCGATGAATCAATAGATATAGATTATCATAATTAAGTAGAGTCATAAAATACCGCCATTCGATAAGGCAATTTAAATAGACATAAATACAATCAGCCAAATAGCCCAAATAAACAAGTAACAACATAATATTTAATAATGAAGTAATGGCCAAACTATTAATTCGCAATATTCCTATTCATTGGTAAAATTTCGCCTTTAAGTTGCATAACATTTTCATGTGATGCTATTATAGTAAATGGTTGAATTACAATGACGATCGTAAATATATATGGCACAACCTAATTTTTATTTTCAAAATGTCCTCAGATCAAAGTACCTATTCTTGATCTCCCTAATGACAAATTCCTGCCATCATGTTTCGCTTGAACGCCCAAACAAAGCATTTCGGCGCCTCATTTTCTTGTCAATTCGTACATTTTGCTTTAATGGCATATTTTCACGCCACTTTTTGCTGCTTCTTCTAAAAATAACACGAAAACCTAAAAAATATGAGGAATGCCTTAAGCCGTATTCATACAAGATACTACAGCAGAGCAACTAATCAACCAACTTAACAGGGCAAGCTTCGAAGTCGGGCTAAAGATGAATATGTCATAGGCGAAGCTAAGAACAAACTGCACGGAGCACAAGGTGAATGTAGAGGGTATGGGATTGAGTAAGTCCAAGAGTATCTTATCTTAGCCAAATAGCGTCTCTCATGCAGGCGAGACAAGACAAAGAGGTTGCCAAACGCACAGAGAATGCCTGGAGGAGCTTTTGGTCAACGAAAGAACTGATAAAGGGCAAACTGCCACTATACCTGAAAATAATACTAATGTATGTACGCATTCTCCCCATTCTCAGTTACGGTGTTCAAACTTGGTCTTTGACTAATAATGAGAAGTCTGCACTCGGGGTATACCAGCAAGACATGGAGCGTAGTATCTTAGGAGTGAAACTGCTAGAGCGCAAGCGGAACAGCATAGGTACTACAATACATAAATCGCCGACGTTGGTCATAAAGTCACCAACCTGAGGTGGAACTGAGCTGGACATGTCTGCCATATGTCCAGCGACTTGTGGGCAAAGACCACCACAGATTGGATTCCCAATGGGAGAATCATGGTTGAAAAATGAATAAAAACATAAAAGACACCCATAACAAAATCGTTAAGTCCATCCGTCCGTCCCAGTCTGACGTAGTACGTGATCCCATCTAAAACTAAGAAAGAATGTACTCTGATTTTGATGAGTCATAGCTAAAAATACGAGTATACTCAAAAGTTACACAACCGATTTAAAAAATTATTTCACCTTTAGAAAATTACATTATCAGCGAGTAATATAGGGGTTTCATGGAGGGGGGGCTGCTTTTCATTCCTAAACTATCCGCGGGAAGCCGGGGTGATATATTTTGACAAATTCGACTATTCGACATATTCGAGACATTCGAGATATATCAAGAGACTTCGATAATGTGCTGGGCTTAAAGAGTTTTTTATGGATCTTAGAGGTTTATGGGGCTTCTAAGGATTTGAAGGGGGTCACAATATGTTTTATTTTTCTTAATGTTCTCGGATTCATGATATGTCTGGTCCTCAGATATCCCGGTCAGGGGCTCACCGGGTGGTGCTGCAGCAGGCAACGCCGGCGATGGCTGGCCGCTTCCGCTGCGAGGTATCAGCAGACGCACCCACCTTCCACACCGAGATCCGCTCGGCTCCGTTAGAAGTTGTCGGTAAGTGCCTTCCACACCAAGATACGCTCAGCTCCGTTAGAAGTTGTCGGTAAGTGCCTTCCACACCGAGATACGCTCGGCTCCGTTAGAAGTTGTCGGTAAGTGCCTTCCACACCGAGATACGCTTGGCTCCGTTAGAAGTTGTCGGTAAGCGCCTTCCACACCGAGATACGCTCGGCTCCGATAGAAGTTGTCGGTAAGTGCCTTCCACACCGAGATACGCTCGGCTCCGTTAGAAGTTGTCGGTGAGTGCCTCCCACACCGAGATACGCTCGGCTCCGTTAGAAGTTGTCGGTAAGTGCCTTCCACACCGAGATACGCTCGGATCCGTTAGAAGTTGTCGGTGAGTGCCTCCCACACCGAGATACGCTCGGCTCCGTTAGAAGTTGTCGGTAAGTGCCTTCCACACCAAGATACGCTCGGCTCCGTTAGAAGTTGTCGGTGAGTGCCTTCCACACCAAGATACGCTCGGCTCCGTTAGAAGTTGTCGGTGAGTGCCTTCCACACCAAGATACGCTCGGCTCCGTTAGAAGTTGTCGGTAAGTGCCTTCCACACCGAGATACGCTCGGCTCCGTTAGAAGTTGTCGGTGAGTGCCTTCCACACCGAGATACGCTCGGCTCCGTTAGAAGTTGTCGGTAAGTGCCTTCCACACCGAGATACGCTCGGCTCCGTTAGAAGTTGTCGGTAAATGCCTTCCACACCGAGATACGCTCGGCTCCGTTAGAAGTTGACGGTGAGTGCCTTCCACACCGAGATACGCTCGGCTCCGTTAGAAGTTGTCGTTAAGTGCCTTCCACACCAAGATACGCTCGGCTCCGTTAGAAGTTGTCGTTAAGTGCCTTCCACACCGAGATACGCTCAACTTGAAATAGCTCGTAGTTTGATATAGAGATAATGAAAATGATTCTTCTAAAAGCGATATAAGTCTATATTCTATTTCTAGCCCTTTGTGTCCCACTGCTGTGCAAAAGCCTCCCCCCACTGCTGGGCAAAGGCCTCCATATCACTCCTTCCAGACATCACGATCTTGAGCTATGTTTGACCAGTGAGCTAGAAACTTGCCAGAAATTTCCTCTCGCTATCTCCTGTTTGGTCTGCCACGTCGCCTTGTCGTTGGGTCAGCAGGACGCCACTCGCCGCGGTGGCTACCTTCACCTATAGTTTGCTTGGCATACGACAGACGTGACCAGCCCAATCCCACTTCAGCTTAGCGGCTTTCGAAGCTACATCCACGATATAAGTCTATTAAAAGAAAATACGGGCATCGTATAACCACTAACTGCGGTATGGCCCACAATGAGTAAGAAACTAGTCGGGAGCGCTACGAGTATTACGAGTAAATTATAGGACTGTTTCGTATGTCGTGTAATAACTTGATATTTACACCAGACAGGACTTCCTGACACTGCCGCATGCCGTAAATAATATAATCCATCTAGAAATATTTATAGTTATCTAAGAATAATCTCTAATGTGACGTATAGATTTGAAACTCCTACAATAGATACAAATTACGTGACTTTTGGTGCAGAAATATAGACAAGTCCTGCCTGACGCGCCACTCAGGCATCATGCTGCTAACTTTGTCGATGTGAGGAAAGGAGCTTCGTATCTATAAGTATAAAATATTTTGATCACGGCTTCGTACAGATTCACTTACGTAACATAATTACGAACATGTCGCGCACAATACAGATAAATCAAATCCGAATAGCGAATCCATTACAATGTCATGCCTAACTTTACGTAATACCTACTGGATTGGACTGGAATTTACGTATTTAGGTTGGGATCGAAAATATCTTGTCGAAACTATTGCATTCCCAATAAACTAGAGAATTAGTGAGATTAATTTGCTCTCCAAGTTAACTCATAAAATAATTTTAATGAAATTAAAGTACCTAAGTTCATTTGACTTAAGAGTGTTTAAATCGAAGAAAACAGTGAATTGATTAAAAGCGCTCGTATGCGATCTAAATTTAAGTGTAGAAGACTATACAAACTCGTTGGATAAATGCTTCTGGAAACAAGCATTACTGGGTGAAAAACTTTCAATAGGTATTAAAAGACTTGAGCTGATTTTTATCAGCAATCGCTCGGATCCACAAAGGAGAACAAACAGACGTGCCTTATACAGAACTGGGAGCATTAATACGATGGTTTTGAGCAAACACACCTGCAAATAAACACAATATTGATCGTGATTTTTTGAGTGACTAGTTTAAGTCGCTGTTTACTTTGAGTTTTCGCTTTCATTAACAGTGTTCATATTGCGGCTGCGTATCTAGGGCCTGTATTAATAGATCAAACTCAGCTTTGTGAACGATGAGTCAACCAAAATCGACACTTTTGTATGGGAATTTTGAAATTATAACACACTTAAGCTCGTTCTTACACTTGAGTTTGATTTAGGGGTCGTTTCGTTACATGCTCACTCACTATCAGTAAAGGTTACAAACTTGATGTTAATACAGTAATTACTTGAGGATGTAATCTAAATAAATTATAGACTAGAAACACGATTCGCGAAACTTTTCTCGATAGCTTTATTTTTTGAAATTGGCTCTTCTGAAGCCCTTTTAAGGTCCCTCCTTCGACTAGAGAAAGTATTAAGCATATTTTTTTATATTATTCAGTAGGTAATCACGTTACTTACATTAATTATAGATAATTTATTTTTATATTTGCTACTTTAGAAGCTAAACGAAGTTTTATAATTTTTCGCTTACGTCAGTTACTTCCGAGTGGCAAAAATCTATACCTCACCTTTTCCCGGGTTCAAGTGAGCAATAGCGCTGTCACTGTCTTACAGCTATTGTTTTCTTGCTAGACTCCGCCCATTCGGTATTTTGACATATCGCCTTATTATAGGAAGATGTTTTTCTCGATTTTCAGGAATAGTAATGAATAGCTAATATCCTTGGTATAGTGAAACTGACTAGTCACAAATTTTCGGCTCTCTTAGTTGGAGTTCACTTATGGACATAGGTCCCCCTCCTCCCACGACGAATAGTCTTGAGCCGCCTCTATCCACCAACTTCCTGCGTACCATACAATGATATCAGCGCATTCAGGAATGCTCTAAGGTGCGTTGAGTGAGGGGACATCCGGAAATGTCTTCGGGCTTGTGGACGCCACTCGAGTTTCTAATCAAATCACTGATATTTTAAAGATATTCTGTTGGAAAGGCCAGTAATCATCATTATTTAACATCAGTTGACTATCAGCACCAGATCATTATGGCCTGAGCTTAGAACAAAATATTAATGAGTTAGTTATTATTTATTCTCCTTTTCATCATAGGATGAGCAGACGCACGGCTTGGTACCATCCTTACCTCATTTGTATACCTTCTCTTCGTACTAAACGTTTCGGTTCTACCTTTTATAATGCGACTGCTAAGGAGTGGAATACACTACCATCATCTCTTTCCTGAAAACTATAATCTGGGTCTCTTCAAGGCTAGAGTGAATAGGTGCCTTCTGCCACTGAATCACTGATTCTGCCAATAGGTGCCACTGAGAAAGGAATTTCCATAATTGGTCCCCTGAGGGGTGCATCGTTAGCTTGTATGGAAAAAACTCTACGCGGACGAAGTCGCGGTCGTACCACTAGTTCCCAATAACATGTTGAGAATATCCAAAATCGTTCACGTCGAGGCTTTAGTTTGAAAACCATTGGCTCAATATTGGGTCATATCCAATGGACCTTCAGTTTCAGCATATACCCCTCTGGCAGTTTTGATTGAGGATTTAGGAGATCTGTGCATGTAATCATCTGGTTCACAAACTTGTACATAATTGGAAATCATTCATTCGTATTAGAAGCTTGCCTACGTGATGCACCCAAATCCTACCGCCACATTGGTTATCTAGCAACGGTTTAATTCAATGTATTTTCTCATATATTCGCGAACCCCTGGTAAAACGAGAAGTAATCAGTTTTAAAATAAAAATCATAGTTATTTTCTTATATGTATTATTTTCCCACCTATTTAATGAAGTAGACAAATATACCTACTTTTATGAAACCAGTCGGTATTTTTAGTGCGTCTCCACTGAAGGCTGCGCCAAATCGATGAAGGCAGCAGGCACTCAAGTTTTATGTTTGTTGCAGAGGCTCCCGAATGGGGCCCTAAGCTGGTGTCAGACCGCTCCTGGTACGGCGTTGGTTCCACTCTGCGCGCAACATGCGCCTCTCCACTTTCGCAGCCTCCTGCCAATCTCACCTTTGCACTTAACGGTCGAGAGGTAAGATCTAGAACAATATCTCGCTATCACAGACCATAAATATCAAGAAAGACACTGCAAGTGCACTTACTTTGCTGTCCGAAAGTTTGCGCAATGTAGGTATTAGCAAACGTAAAATCAGTTCACATCGGCTCTCTTCGCGATAGCACGTCGGATGTTAATACAAAAATGCCTAATTGCGCCATAGTGAATTGTAAAAATTCATCGATATCAGCTAGCCGTGTGAATGGAGATATTTCGTTGGTGCAAAATAAAACGGCATGCTTGGTTTCATACAAATTTACGTGTTTGCGGTGTCTATCTTGTTATGTGGTCTGTGGTGGGTATTAAACTTCCTGCAAATCATGTAACCCTATTTATTATTGAATAAAAAATAGCTTTATTGAAAACTATAGTTTGTTAAAATCAACGAAACCGATTTACGTTTACCAAAGCGAACAGAGGTTCCCGGGGGCATTTTCGCTACGAGCGTAGGGAATTGTTACGAACTGTGTACGTCTACACGTTTACTCTATATTATAAGGTCTACACACGTAGAATTATGTCACTATCTAACTCATTACAGTTCAAGTAAGTTAGAGAGTTGACAGAATAGCGCTCGCGAAACGAAGACTGAGCGAAAATCACGAAAAACAATATTTAAACAAATATTTGCTGAGTAATCGAAAATATAAATCAACTTGGCTCTTTATAATAATATTAATTATCACTCTTATTATTTTTATAAACGTACGTTGATAAGTAATAGAGATATTTGCGTTAGAAGCTCATTCTAAAGGTTAACTAACGTTTTTTGATAGGTTTTTTTATCGAAATCTTTGCTCTTATAAGCCCTTGGAAATATGATGAAGATAACATAATATTTTTTTGCTTTCATTAACTGAGTAGATTTTGATAAAAATACGTTTAATTGAAGCCTATTTGACTCTTGTTCAGCATCTTAACGCCTCCGGAATATTTCTAACTGCTGTTAGCATCTCCTTCTTAGGATATTAATGAGAAATATAAAATTGTTCTGCACCCATAAATAAGTGTCTAAATTGTATATATTACAAGATGAAATTATGGAGTAATTGGAGTATTTGGATTCAATAATTTATAATTAAACCCAATTAAATTTTGTAATTGCCGTAGATTTAACTAACTAAATCATAAAGGTACTCGTTACATAGGTTTCTTACATGCCTCAAGGCTGTTAACGTATAATTAACACAAGTAAATTAATTAAATGTTGTTTGGCAATTTATACCAAAATGCTAGCCATAAAATGAGGCCGTTACTGAAAAACAACTAGTGTAGGTTCATCAAATATAATAAATGGTAAAAGGTTTCTTAGCAATAAAGGACTAGATGACCCAGATATTCCACAGTAATATTGAAAACAGGTATTGTTAGATAATATCAAGGGTATTCCACAACAATAGGTATTTTTCTGTTCAGTGAGCTCAAAAGTAACCTATTTGGTCGACGATAGCCACCGGCAGACACGGGTCCACAACAGAACAATAGTAGGTATTGTTTGTACTTGCTTCACTTTGACGCGTCCGTTGTTTTTGCCTGGCAGCGTGCAGCCGCGGCGCCTGCCACTGTGTAGGCGAGTTCATTAATCACAAAGCAGCTCGAAACTAGATAGCAGATAAATGAGCCCCTTTTATCTCTCTCGAGGCGCATCTGTGCCGCGGTTGCCACTCAATCGAACACCTTGTTAAATTGACATTGTTCTCCACAGATCGATATGGAGCTGTTCGGGCACGAGTTGCCGGTGTGGTTCAAATGGGATCCGCTCCCAAAACCAGAGACGACGACCACTGAAATGCCAGAGGATGACTTGAACTTTAATGTGTTTCACGATGAAAGCAATATTCAGTATTTGGATGAGTCGTATATAAACATACATAAGGAGGAGATACGAAGGCCTCCAAAGGAGAATATGAAGGTCAAGTTCGAGAGGACGGGGCCGGATAATAGGCTGCCGTCAGCGGGCGAGGTGTTGTTGGTCGTGAGGCATAACGCGTTCGAGCGCGGCAGTCTCCGGCTGACCTGCATTGCGAGTATATACAACCTGTATGCGGCACGCGCCGAACTCATTTTCGATATGGAGCAGCCAGAAGTTGCCTCCGTGCTAGGCGTCCGTAATAGTGCCCAAGGTAAGTGAAATCGATATTGCGTACGTAGGGAACCAAGTCTCAAAGTCAAGTATTTTCCACATGTGTGTACCTAGGTCTTGAGGGAGTATCACCTTTTATAATATGTTGTGATATGCTTCAATCATCTAAAAAGTCCTATGTATATTATTATCATACGACATTTACCTTTCTTCGATTATCATTGAAATCAATTAATTTTAACGAAGAAATCTATACAAATTGTTACAATGTAATTAAATACAACGTAATTATTACGTGCTACGATATTTTTACCAGTAACTTTAAGCTAAAAGCTAGTATGCAAATAGGAGCAGAGACATAACGTACACTACCTTTGTTTCAGATTCAGTTTCGGAGAGCGCCTGGCGAATAGGTACTCTACTCGTGCCATTATTATTATACAGTATCCGGTAGTTATTTCATCTTTAATGTTTTAATTAAGTACAAACTATGAACGTTTGCTTGTAATTGCAATTCTGTTTTTGTACAAAGTCTTTGAACATATCTTACCCAAACATGAATTTGTAACCTTTAAAAGGTGTGCAATATTTTCCTTTACAACGCAATACTGTCCACGATTTGCTTTGGTAAGTAATTTTGTTCATGAAAAACATTTTCACAGCATTGTAGCCGGTAAACTGTCATCGCTAACAAACTGCAACGAAGTAAACAATGAAATAACTCAACGCAAATACAACTTCTAGTTTTAAAACGCGACCCGGGGCGATGTGTGTGATGTTGGCGGAATTGAGAAAAACCGGAAATGGTACTAAGCTTCTTCCGGATTTTATTTACCGTAAAATAAGTACTCAGGTGTGCTCAAACCCATAACATTTTTATCGATTCATAGAAAAATATTGTCAAAATCACCTGTCAGTCACAAGATCTAGCAATGTTTATGCGTAACTGCGCATGTTTGTGACTCCAACACACCACTTCCACTTTTTGTCCACTGAAATGAGTAAAAACTCGTGCAGTTACTGTGAGAAATTGCCGGGACGCGCGTGTGTGATACTTCGAAAGTTTCGAATGTGTGGCCAGAAGTTGGTGCAGTTTTTATCCAACTTCTGTTTTATGGCAACTATTTGTAACCCGCACTCGGGGTTAGCGATAAAGGCGAGTATCTGGCTCGTTCACAGCAGTTTTTCAAGCAGACTGAGTTCACTTAGGCACTTTCAAGATTATAAATACGTATCCACCTATTACTTTTGATGTGAAATATCTACTGGCGCGCCTTGGAACTAAAGCCTACTCGTATGCCGTGACTGCAGACGTCATGCCGTTTGAATTATGAATTCTACAGGTCCAGCGCTTAACTAGTCAGTCTCTGAGGTATGGGAGCGGTGGGAGGGAGGGGTGTTTTCGTTTACATTATATGTCACATGTCATCTGATTATTTGAGGGATGAAAACACCCCTCCCGTACAGCTCCCATACCTCAGGGATTGACTCAGTTAAGAGCTAGATCTGTAATAGGCTTAGAGAATTTAAAAAAAATGTCTGGCGCCAAGTAGTATGTTAGAACATAGATGTTTCACATCTGCCAGGCGTCCCGTGACGGCGAACTTTTTTTGTTATTTGCCACCAGACTTTCCAGTGATGATGTAGGTATTTGAGAACTCGACTTTTTGATAAGATAGATGATAAGCGTCTTTTGAAGATGTTAGTTGTAGATTAAATTGGCCAAAATGCTACGTAAGATAAAAGTGTAAATTTTTAACAATAAGTTTATCTATTTACGTAATAAATAATTGGTATTATTTTATTAGATCCGATGATGTCTGGCTGCTGTGTTTGTTTGGAATGATTTTGGCATATAGGTACACGGGTTTATGCAATGCTAACTACTACGTAAAAAGTGAACATGAACTAAATAAATAAGTTGGACTTGCCTCTGACTACCTCCTAGTAGGATTTCCTAATGGAACTGAGGATGTGAAGTTATAAAGTAGTGAGCCAATGTATGTATATCTTTTTACAAATAAAGAATTATGTGTTTCAATTAAATTGGGTCATAGTGTTAAACTCTGAATAAGTAAGTTTCTGTTGTTAAACAAAAAGAGTGTTTATCTTGTAAAAGACTGAAGAATGAAAAAGAGATTACTGAAATATGTCTTTTAAGTACAAATCAACCCGGTAAAACCCTATTTCATATTAAGCTGGTTTATATTTTTTAAGATGTCCTATAAAATTATGTAAAAATATTAAAACTTGCTCTAAAACTTGACTGTGTCAACGAAGTTAATTGTTAAAATATTTGTATATAAGTATCTTTTATTAGAGTTAAGTAGAACAAAGTAATAAGGTTTGTAAAATATGAAGGTTCAATTTAAAATAAACAGGTGTTGAAGCTGAGGATAGTGTATTTGAAATTATTGACCCCTTTCCGTGCAAAAAATATTCGCGATAATTTATTTAATAAGAAATAAACTTTTTCTACTATCTAAAAGTAACACACCGATAAAAGTAAAGCTATTTAGATAATAATAACATACTTAGAAGTTATTGATGGCGATCATTCACTGGCGATGTGCTTACAACTATAACGAAGTAATTTCCCCTTGGAAGAGTTCCACCTAAGCCTCAATCAATCATGATGGGGTCCACAATAAACAGAATCACTATTATCCTTATGGGGGAAATTACTGAGTAAGCAGTTATTTTCGAGAAGAATAGATTGTTGGATGTTGAATCATAGTGCGATGAAGTGACTTTCTGAGGTGAATCAATCGTAGGCCAAAGAATGTTAGATGGGTGTTGTGTGTACCGTGAGTGATCCCTTACATTTTTGGTGTCCAATACTAAGTTTGGGAAAACGGAAAAAAGCATTTCTCCCAGAGCGATATAAGCTAGAGAGTTGACATTCGTCATAGCTATATACTATAGTAGATTATGCACTATGTGAATAAAGCAGTGTCTTACATCGCGTCCGGCATATTGAACCCAGAGCGTAACGAGGGACTCTAGCGAGGGAGTTATATAGAGTCCTGAGTGAAGCGAGGGTTCAAGCTGCCCAAGACGAAGACAGGCTTTATTCCAGAGGAGCATACTCTACTTTTCACACCTTCTGCGAGACAATAAAAAATCACTGAAAATCACAGCACCAAACATCGTCTTTTGTTTCACATTCTTTGTAGTACACCCCTGGTTTGTGTTCTTTGTGAACGTACCTCTTTTTTTTTTAGTTTTACTTGTGGTGGCCCGTTCGATTTTCGAACAAACCTCTTTACAATGCCATATGGTTTTTTTTTCACTTAGAATTTTTCACGAGTTTCCACACGAATTTGACGTTCCAAATTCAAATCACTTTATTCCCTAGGAAGTTTCATACAACTTTACATCCCTAAAGAGATAATTCTTTACTTTACGTTGAGGTTGCATGATATGTAATTGGACATTGTCGAGCTGGTGGTGTGAAAAAGCTGTTATGACCCCATGCCAGGTTTCAGATATTTATAAGTAACTCCGATGATTGTGTTTAATTGCGGGAAACAATAAGGATAGGTATCAAAATACTTTTGCAAGTGAGTCGTATATTGAAGATACTTAAAAAATAATCACTGTACACATTTTTTAATTGGTTGGGGTGCGTTCAGTGGGTACACTCTGAGTGTTGGTTGTCACCAGAGTGTACGGTTGTTCCGTTCACAGGCTCGGTTAGAGCGTTCGGTTAGCGTCACGTAACCCTAACCGAACAACCACCTCTGACAATTCTGACGTCTGTCAAAGTCAAATCATGTGCTTGTCACCAAAGCGTATGGGTTGTTCCGTTCGGAGGCTCGGTTAGAGCGTTCGGTTAGCGTCACGTGACCCTAACTGAACAACCACCGTTTTGGGTGGGTGTTCGGTTGTTACGATTTTGATGTTAGATTGCTGTCAAAGTCAAGTCGATCCCACCCTTCCCCCCAAAAAATCCTGTTCCATCCATAGATGAAGAAATATTTTATGTAAGCCCAACAAGTAATATAGTAACTACGAAAGTTCCAGATTCCACGAGAGGGTTTTTTTATAAAGTGAAGCAGGACTTGTTATCAGCTCCTGGATTACTTTGCTATTAAATGCTCTAAGACTTTGTTAATCAATCACGCTGTAACAGCTGAACCGATATTGATGAAATTACATCCACAGATATGTTCAGATGTACAGTAGCGGTATATGTTGGCTGATTGATGATGATGTTGCAAACATCGCCAATATTTTTTCTGTGAAATATCAAGGCTAGCATTTGTCAAATTTTTCAGTACCTATCAAGGCTGGAAGGATCTTTGTTGTCAAGTGCACGTCGGATCACACGCATTCAGGGTTCCGTACCAAACGTACCAGAAAATTATCGAAATGTTTCGAAAGTTTTTTGTATATATTGGTAAAATATAAATACACACTGAAATATGCTTTCAGCGATAGTGCCGCTCATTTTACTGTTTTTTTTTATATTACTTTTATTTCTTGGTGTAGGTACAAGTTAGTATATCGATCTAAATACATAACAAGTACCATATTTACAAAACAAGTTCCTAGGTCAAATGCAAAATAAAAAACTTGGTAACAAAATTTTGTAAAAAAAACTGACTTTGGCAGCTTTATTTTCTATTACCATTGAAAATAAAAAAAAACTATACTTCATGAGATCTAAAAATGATAAACCACATGAAAAAAATAAAAGCCAATGTGAAAAAAGAGTTAAAAATAAGGCTAATTGTTTTTCAGTAAAAAGGAGCTAAATAAACAATGCAGGTTATGTGATTCAACAAATCATTCTACTTCACTACACAGCTACAATAACAATAAGGCTTTGGTTTTGTCGTTCATTCATTCATACTATCTACTAACTTCTTTGAAAAAAAGTGGAGCTGACAATGTTGAAATAGAGCTAAATTTAGCTCTAAAAGAGCTAAAATGGCAACACGGGGTGAATAAAGCGTTTGTTTACATCAAAAATTGACAGTGGCAATGACATTCCGTGTCAATCCAAGTCGTTCAGAGCCTCAGAGCGTGGTTAAAAAAACAACTACACCCTTGGAGTGTACCCATTGAACGCACCCCAAACTAGTTGAAATAAAAAAAATATTTACCGCTTTTTTATTGTATTAATTCTGATAGATGATACATTATTTCTTTTTTTGGTATCAAGTATTCTTAAAACAATAAAAAAAAAGTTTTTTCATTGTTGATAAAATCGTTGCGTGGGTAACTGACTGACTGACTATCAACGCACAGCCTAGACCTCCTAGATACCTGTTTGGAGGGTACGTTCATTTTGTGGTCTAGGGGTGCACTAAGAAAGGAATTCCAGAAATTCAACCTCTTAAGTGGATGCAGCGGGTGTTGATGTTTGTATGGAAAAGTATACGCGGACGAAGTCGCGGGCGTTTCACTAGTATAGTATAACGGTGTGTTGAAGGAAAACTATAGCTAATTATTTTAAAGTTTACTGTTGTGTTGAAAAAAATTGTGTTCGATATAAATGAACTACAACGTCACATAATGTCGCAGGCAACTGGTTGAATCAGCCGTGTGACCGCTAGCCCTTTACAGCCGTTTAATTGGACGGCTAGCCATTTCATTTAATTGTTTTTATAAAATCTGTTTTTTATGTAGAAAGCAAATAAAACAGTTTAAAAAAACCTAACAACCTATCAAGGGGTTCTCACGATGATAATATTTTAGCTATTTTCTCCCAGGATTTTTTATATAGTGCATAGTGTTGTTCAATAAAAGGGCCGTTCAATTTAAACGGCTGAATTCAACCAGACTAGTAACTGCGACATATACCAAATCACATTGGGTTTAAGATACAAAATACATTCTCAGACACAAAACAATATTGTAATAAAAAAATAGGAGATGCTACAGAATGGACAAGAAATAAGCGATGTTCAGTGACCACTGGAGCAAGCTGTCGGACCATTTTGGTCTTCATTTCACCATTTACCGCAGTAGTTGATCTTCGAGTAGAAGCAAAACCAATAACAATCTGTTACACAGTTCTAAGGCCTCGCTCATCGCCCGTCGCCATTGTCTGCACTGTTCGTTAGGTCGCGCTCTTTTCATTTGCCCAGTCCCGTTGATTGGACAAAATCCATCACGGTCTACGTTCTCGGCTCTGCCTCCATTGATTATTGCCTCAGCTTGCTTCACTCTTGTAAAAATAAAGTTATTGAATCGACCATGGAGCTTTTACTAACCCTTTATTTAGCCGACGGGAAATCGGGAGCGACTGAAATAAATATTCATATTTTTTTCTTTTAAAATTGCGGTTTTTGTAGTTGGAATAAATTTACATTTCGAGGTCGTCGGATCGCGTGAGAAATCGGAAATGGGAGCACTGGAGATAAAGGGATCGCTCTCCAAAGTTTTTTAGAGTAGATACGGTCTTAAAAGCAAAGTTTGTGGTATCTGCGGGTCCTTGTTTTGGTCGATCGCGGAGTTTTGTGCGGCTATCGGGCTGAATCGGCGTGGAGCATGATCGGATGTTCGCATCAGATTGATTAACCAATCTAATTGATTACTTCATTATCAACCAACACAAAAACAGGGTTCTACCAAAGTTTCCACTCAAGAAAAATATTATTTAAAACATGTAAATATTAAATATGCATTGTACCCCATACACAAAACATGGACGTGTGGACCAAAACACCTGTTCTTGATTTAAAAAAATAAGTTTTTTATCGTAGGTTCCTTTACTGAATATTTGGCGTCGGTGCAACCAAAATCTAAATGAACGGTTTATCCATAAATTTATTATTGATATATAGTAGCCGGACCTACAATAGGACATTTTCAAATTTTAAAGGAAAAAGCATGACCCTGGTTTGGGAAATCAAACATATAATTGAGCGATTATTAGATCGTTTACAAAGTTCTTTAGATAGGAAGCTCAAGTATTTCATTTTTATTTTAACACACCTTCCTTTAATTCGCTTTTACATCTGTGTTTTTTGTTTGTTTGTTTCCTGGAATCATATCTGACGATCAAATTTTCAAGTACTTTGCGATATCAGATTGAGCTGTGGCATACCTATCTGTCAAGTTCCGATCCGTATAATATTATGGTGACAGCGAACTGATCGGAGACGGACAACGGAACTCCTCGTTGGTTAATAGTAGACTGGCCGTGCTTATTGTGATCAGATCACGGTTCTGGTTTCTAATTTCATCATCATCATCATTATCAGTCAAAATTTAGCAACTTACCTATTTACAACTAGTTGTATAATTATTAGTGTAAATAAAGATTTTATTTAGGTGTATTATTAGTTTACCAAAAATATTTTAGTAAGACTTGTACTTTTAAAACATCTCTAAGATCAGATCTTTATTCAAAGGCCAGAGTTCTAAAAGCGGCGGAATTTTTGTTCAAAGAGTAAATTAATCCTATTTCCATAACATTTTCTAAGCGTTGAACGGTTCGTATTATTTATAATTTTTTCAGATCTTATCATATTATATCAATCGTAAAGATTTGCTACAGAGTTTTGCTTTTGCTCTTTTTAGTGTTTCGTAATCATGGCTTCTTCTTCTCTATATAATGGCTTCTGTGGAGTGCTCCAAACAATTTCGCCAATGTCAAGTGATATAATCATATTTTTTATAGTCAATTCATCAAGAGTCTCCGTCAAGCCACGCCAAGTCAGTCCAGTAACCCAGTTTAAATGGTGGCAGAAAAACCGAGTTTTTACAGGAAAAAACCCACCATTTCGAAAAGACACGCAATTGTTTGTCCATCCTTCCGTCCGTGTGGCACACTCACACCCCTATTATTGCTCGGTCAATGTCGCATGCAAACGTGTAACGATAAACCAAAACCAGAAATGAGTTATTTTTAAATTAATGTTACTTACCCTTTTATATATGTAACATCTTTCCTCTCGCTTTCCTGCAATCTATTGGAGTGATTACGTGAAGAAGCTTTAATTTTTAAGTGTGTAACAGAACGCGCGTATTTTTCCGAGAGGTTGGTGCTATCTGCCATTTCACTTATTACCAAGGAGGTAAGATGTCAGATGTGACTCATCATATGCGACTACTGTAAGACTCGCTCGTTTTTTTTATTTCCAAATGATCTGTTTCCTGTACCTTAGATGTACCTTTATTTTACTCGTAGTTTGACAAGTTGTGTACCTTCTTTTTTTCTTTCTATATATCTTTCAAAATTAGTTTTCCTTAAAAAAAACTTTCCCTGCGTAGTTAAGTAGTTTATCTAGCGAGTGAGTTATGGATATCCCTAAAAGATTCAATGGTTTTGTGATATTCAATCTAAACCATCGTTTACCTAAACCCATGTCAAGATAGTTTTGTTTCAAAAGATAACTAAAGGTAGCCGAATTCAAAGTAATATTACATTACCTATACAGACGATGGCGAATCGATTACTTTGTACCATCAGTAAATTGGTTTATATTTGAGCCAGATTTAATCATACCTTATGTTTATTACTCAATAGTATTCAAACATTTGGGGGAAAACTCCTAGAAAAACACGAGTCAGATTAAAATATGAACATACTGACAGAAAACACAATTTTAGATCAGGCTGCATGCACTGGCTGCATTAGTGGACGAATCACAACAGCCTCGTAAGTTTACGTGATGTATGGAAATTATAAAAAAACAACCCTTCATGTTTATAAAAATTACATGAGTTTTTAAATGTAATTGATCTTTTTTTTTATTATGTGTCTTGTTATTTCCTTTGTTATTTAAATTTCCATACGAGTGATGCTCTTTCGTTAATTCGTGGTGTCACTGATTCTTTTTAAGTTGGAAAAGGGCGTTGTAACCGATGATGAAAGAACAAGCGTGGTGAAAAGACATAGTTCGCTTAACAGAGGCTTTGTTCATGCATATCAATCAAGTGATGCTTGTGTTATTTTGGTTGCGCGTGGTCCAACGGTTTTCTTTAACAATCAGTCTGCATTTCTTTATTTTTATACCGCCAAAGAAACTGTATAATTAACTCTCAAGTGTAGGTTAAACAATAAAATAATGCAATCAGAATCCTAATTTAAATCGTAATCTTAGTAATATCACCGGGTAAATCTGCTTGAATACAACCACTTAGATGGAAAGATCGTGTTTCTAGATCTCTACAATCCTGCAACAGAGCGTTGCATTACCTGAAGCGAACGACATTTCTCTGAGCAGTTTCATGTGGGTATAATTGCAACCAGCATTGTACTGTTTCAAATATAGGTACTATAGTTACCACACCTTGCATCTTCGAGATTTATAATAATTAGGTAAATATCCACTTTGCTGTCCGTGAATTTCGTTTGTTTTCCTAAATTCACGGACAGCAAAGTGGAAAATAAATAAATAAATAAAAAATAAATAAATAAAAAATTATAATATAATAATAAATAAATTCACTTACCTACTTACCATAATAAATCTCTTCTAACAGGTTTGTATTATTATGTTCAAACGTTACAAGGTAAGTTTGTTTAAATAAATAAGCAATTTGTTACTGTTTTAGTTTTTTTCTAAGAAATAATATATAGTGGTCATCTGTACTTTCTGTGCCGTGACGTGTCCTGCCTAAGAATAGACATCTCCGTCTCTTCCAGTGGACGTCGTATAAGCAGACTAAGGGATTACTCCAGGAGATAGGCAGCAGCATTCACCTGAGTATCTGCAATCACAAATGCCTGCCGAGTGTTGTGATTATGGCAAATCCTCCATTGAATTTTATGAGGAAGGCATTTTCCAGCCGTGGACGTCTAAATGCTGCTGATGATGATGATGTTGATCAGTTCAAAGAGTGGGGTTTGAATGAAAAGTCCGTCAACTCATAAAGCATCTGATAAGTTTGCTGATCTTTAATGTGTATACAGATTGAGAGCAGCAGTGTAGTGGTTGTGATTCTAAACACTGATGCAAAAATTTGGAAAAAAAACTTTCCCTAAAAGAAATATGTGCAAACACGTTCAAAGACGGTAAAGTTACATCATGACAAAACCAGCATGTCTGTCAACTCGAACACTGTATCTTGGCTTGGCTGAATCTAATTGTTCATTTACTTAGTCACTGACAAACGCAGAGTGACCAAGAAAGATCCAGTAACACGAAAAACAATTGTAATTTTCAACACAAATCATTTTGTCGCATTGAATTGATAATAATTATCTTAATCATTTTTGCTTCAATGTGCTTACTGATGATCCTTATTTAAATCAATTATAATTGCGTCACATGAGCTAAGTATCTCCGTGACACATGATATCTGCATGATAACGATTAATAACAGGAGATGATTGATTATTATTAAATGACGTTACTTGAAAATGATAAAGCCCGATTATTGATGCCAAGACCTCCCGTGAATAGAGTAAGTCGCAGTACCTACATCGAATTGATCAAGCGATTCTAATCAAATCTTCTTAATTAATGTTTCTGGTTTGGGGAATCTAATAAGCTGAGATAGAGAGCGTACTAATAGAGATTGAATAGGATTTGAGGTGAGGATTTGATTAACTCCAACTTCGCATAGAGGGGTTAGGCTTACGATCTGAGTGACATGTTTACGAGGTCATCTGTATCTTGCCATACGCTTTACATGCCTAAATTGTAAAGTTACTATAGATTAAATCATGCCCTTAGGAGTAAAACTGAAATCTATGAATTCCTACAAACATTTATGCAAGGTATTATATTAAAACATGCATGACTTCTTGCTACTTTATTGTTATCTAATAAAGAGACGTAATGCATTTTTTAATTATCTTGATGCACGTGATCATGTGACTTCTACATAACGCCCTTGTGATAACTAATTTACACATTGAATTATTTGCTAATTAGGTACATTATATTATAAAAACGGGAAATTTTCACGTACCGTTAAATCGATGTAAGCACCGACATTGTTTCGACCCGTTTCGAGAGTCTTTCTCAAGGTGAGTGAACGCGACGCACTCCACCCGCGTTTCGCTTAGCACTAATCCGCTCAGTGCGAGCTGCAGCCCGCTCGGCTCGTGTAGTGGGGCGCGCGGGTAGGAATATAGCTTGTGTTCGTTTCGTCATCGTCGCCGGCGCAGTGGATTGTGGTGTCTCATCGCTGTCACTACTACTACCATCAACACCGTATGGCATTCCAGAGAGACAGGCAACACTCACTGTGTCTCTATCAGCTTCGTCTCTCGTACTAACGTGAGCACCATGCAGACATGATTTCCAGGCAGGTGGTAGAGCCCATCCCCGGTCCCTGTTAAAATTCGGCAGACGACCAATCTCGATTGCCTCACGGATCTTGCGAGGACCGTAAAACTTCTCTCTGGCCAAGACCCGGGCCTTGTCGAACCGAATGTAGTGCGTCGAACCGGCAATCAGCGAATGTTCTGCTAATGCAGAACTATCCACATCGACATTCTTCACGGCGCGTATATGCTCCTTAAGCCTAGTAGAGACATTCCTCTTCGTCTCGCCAACGTAACATTTGCCGCAGTCGCAGGGAATTGCGTAGACACCGGGGACACCCAATGGGTCTTTGTCCTTAGGAGACCGGACAAAAAAAAAAAAAAAAAAAAAAAAAATTTATAATATAATTGATATGATTCACGAAAGTTTTTATAGTAAATTAGGTACATATTTTTATCAAATACGTTGACAAACAAGTGGATGGGAAGAGCCGAAAAGTAAAACTTAGTGGTGCATATTGGGAAAGGCCAATATCCAGTAGGAAACGAATGTGGGAAATGTAGTGATACAATTGAAAACATCATTTTAAATAAGTAATTCAAAAATTAGATACCGAGTGTGGTTATCGAAAATTGAAAGAAAATTACTCGATAGAAAAGACAGTGACTAAGTTCAAACAAACTTTGAAGACTCATAAATACTGGAATGAAATACCGCCAGCTGCCACTGTCTTAAAAAAAGATATTATAAACTGGATCCGTAACGTTGATGAAATACAAAAGTATGTTGTTAAAACTTTTTGTCTTCTTCCAGAATAATAAAACAAAGGGTCAACAAATAAAGTTAACGAGAGTAATACACTTTCCATGATAAAGTACCGAATCGACGCGACATGTTTTTACAATTAGGCTATCGTGTCACGTAAATTACGGTTGTTGCTATTAATTAACTGAAGTGCGTACCAAAATTATATTATACCTTCATCAAATTAAGAACAATACAATTACTACAGCATAACAAAATTAAATTCATCAACAAAGTTATAATATGGACCGGATCGGGAAAACAACATTATACATTATATAACTCTTTTGTAATTCGGGATTGAGAAAAAGTGTCCAGAAAATGTCAACCCACATCAGTTACCGGTGCCATAGCCAGGGCCGGACCCTTTCGGCAAGACCCCTATGTTCATTACGACACAAACAGGTACACTTATTGGTACACGTTATTGATTTACTTTTGGGGTCTCATAAACTGTAGAGGTCTATTTGTTAGATTAATTTAATTATTGGCGTAACCTTACTTGAAATGGTTTTGTGAACTATAAGAGTAACTAGAAGATCAGTTTCATAAATATCATAATAATTTTTAGGCATTTGTTGGTAGTAGAGTTATATAAAAGACGGATAAAAACAGGTGATTATAATCTATTTAATGGGTTTTCTTTATAAATTATATGTATAGCATGCAGCCAGATCCATTTTCTAGACAACCGCTCCTTGTTTAAGGAGCTCAATATAAAGAGTCCGAACTTCTCCATGAAGACAACCAAGCGCTGGCCCCTTTGATTCCGCTGTCCAAATCCAAATTGCCCCACTCTCAGATCATCACAATTTCTCTTGCCCAACCGGACGATCAACACAACCGTGTTTTAGAGATATGTATGGCGACGGCATGCACGAGGTTTTTGTTGAAGTGGAAACGGGCATGCATGTAGGTCGCAGATCTAATAAGCATTGGATAATAAGGTCTCGAATAGCAAACACAAACTGGACGATACTAAAAAAGAAGCCTACCTCTCGATTGACCATACACATTATAATGGTCGCAGGAAAACGGTTGATTGATGGAGGCGGCTCAAGACCGTTTCGTGGCATTCTATGGGAGAGGCCTATGTTCAGCAGTCGACTGACTGAATGGCATTTGAAATGTACCCATACACAGCCTCCACTTCATCGTCTGGACGTTTTGAGGGCGGGGTGTATACCTGTATGACCTTCAGCGAATACCGTTTAGGGATTCTGGGTATAAGGTACGCAACTCTGCTCGAAACGCTTTCTATCTTTGGTGCCAACGGAACCCTATTGCATAGTCCGTCCGTTTGTCTTTAAGAGCTGGGACCTGAAAACGGAACCCTACGCACACTGCTTATATACGCATAGTGCCGTTTTATTCATTTTATTTGTTATATTCAATGCAAAATGTGATATATAAACATTTTGTCTTCGAGCTGCCTGTAACGTAATATCTATCCCCATCTTGTTATAATTTCATAAGAAACAACTGTAACAATATATGTTCAAGTATTTTGTCTCGGGGTGAAATCTGGGAGCACATTGCGAAAACTCAATGTTTGCTTATTTGTCCAAATAGAAGATAAAACGAGTTTGTGTTTATTGCTCCCTATATTTACGTGACTTTTGATACGGGTGCCTACTTAATGCTGGTTCGTCGAGACCCTGACCCGTCCTCAGAACTCATTTAATATTAATGGGATTTTGTTAAATCATTTGTTCAATAGCCTACCTGTTAACACTTTAACAGCTGTGTTAGCATTCCTGTTACGAAAAAAAATCATGAGTGAATGACTATAAGCATACTCAGCTCATAAAGTTGCCACTGGTGGGACTCAAGGTCTACTCTTGACGTAAGTAGGGTTGGTTGATTTTGATTTCACGTTGACTTACACGTACTTATGTATTAATACAAGAGGTTCACAGAGTTAGTAGAGTAGTGATAAGTACCGTTATTTTTTTGTAAGTACCATGGATGTATGTTGTTCGGGGGTAAGTACGCTCTTGTTGTTCCGAGGTAAGTACGCTCTATTTTATAAATACAATTTTTGATATATCATTTTGTCGAGAGATAGGGGAGACACACTGCTTATTTATCACGCTAGGTGGCGCATAATCGCTGGTGTTGTTTCATAACAAAACATAGGTCTATCAATGTTAAAAAAAACTGTCAAAAGTGTCAAATATCAATGGATAATTTTAGTAAATAAACTCTAAATAATAGTCTGGTATAAAACATGCCTCTGTTTAGTGCATTTCAGTGTACAAATAAAGGTACACACCGTTTCCCTTCTGATGAGAAAAAGACAAGACCACTAAGTGACAAGCACCAGCGATGGTGGCGCCATCTGAGATTAGTTTTGCCTGTGGCTCCCCAATACATCACATGCCTTCGAATTGTTTGCTTTTAGAGCGTGCGGTCGCATCTTATAGTGTTTTCCTTTAACGGTTTTTTAAATACCTACTAATCTTACTGCATGAAATTACTAGGTTCCAGCTCATATATTTGAAGCCCGAAGGGATTCTGAAAATGTTTGAATTCTGTTTTTGTTTAGCCTAAAACAACACCGGGTTGCTTTAAATATTTTTAATTATCTCATACTGTTTCTTATTTTCTCCACTGCTGACCCGTCTCAAAGAACCTGAATAATAACGAAAGTACCTATCTTGAATAAAACTGGCGATTATTTGTGGTGAAACGAAATGATTTCGACCAGCTCACAACAAAGTCTCCACAAAAAAGTATCCCTAATTCAGGGGTAGAAGCAGAGTAGTTTTACGAAGCTGAATAAAGCATGCAAACAGAAATAGCATATGTGGTAAAAATCATTTCAACCTCAGCTGTAGAATTTTATTACATTACGAAATAATATCACGAGAGAGGTAATACCAACAATATAATGGAAACAGTCAACAGATTGGCGACAAAGAAACCACAGGCAGAATATTACGGACTCTACGACTCCCGGCGGATATTACATTTGAATGCCACCTTTGTTCTCAACTCGATAAAATTCAAAGCGTTTCGTGCTAGTAGTGGAATAAACAGAGTAATAAACGGAAAGGTTTACATCCTGTTACAGGGAGGCACCTGATGTTGATAGTAGTTAATTATATGGTAGATTGGATGATCAAATTCTGATGATAAATGATAATTACGTAAGCTTTTATTTATTTGAGTGAATGTCCGAACTAGCTGGTGCTCGCCTGATGTTGAGCGATAACCTCTGCCATGTAGGAAGGTATAACTGTGAAGTAAGGAGATGTATTATGCGGACTGTTTTGTATTGCAACCGCTGTTTTTCCCACTACTTTATACATTTACAAACTTTATTTATTAAATTAGTGAAAGAATAATACAACTAATACAAGGTATGTACAAAATACATATGAAACATTTGTGCTACCTGAAGGCCGCTGCTAGCGATCTAAAGGTAGCTCAACTGATCTAAAATTAAATTAGTTCAATTCTATTCAATAATTAATTCTCAGGTTATAGACATAATGTCAAACTCGACATTTTCATACAAGATTGTGGATCTTGAATGAATAGGTCAATTTTGACATTGTGTCTACATTTCGAGAACTGGTCTCCAGAGTCTCGACGCCGAAAGGCTCACAAGTAATGAAGCTCTGTCGAGACTTGCATATTTACGCAGATTATTGGTACCTATTGCAGATAATCCTGCAAAAGGTATCTACTCGACAATCGGTTTAAAAAATAAGCACCTACAAACGACTGGTAAATCTAGCCTCTACAAGAGCAAGAATCATGTTTCGACAACATTATTCTACAACATCATTGGGTATTATATGTATTCAGCTGGGTATTTTATTTATATGCATATTACTGAAATCCGCTTCAAGTTATTTTAAAATAAGCTAAGCACGAAGCTAGGCTTATAGAAGGAAAATTACCGCCTCATACCGCCAATTTGATAATCAATTGTAACTGACACAATTTCTAAATCATACATCAATCTGCTTTGATTGTTTTCAAGATATTTATATACATAATTGTTCAAATAATTATTCATATTTTCTCTCAAAACTAAAATTATTTTTAATGTACATAACTTCAAGAAAATTATTAACTTTATCACCACTGATACTCTTGCAAGATCGCCGACACTTTATTACGACATTTTCCTTTGTATAGCGTTATTCACATTTATGGCGGGATATTTATTGTAAAGGAAAGTTTTCTTATGGGAGCACACAAACGTGGCAGACACAATAACGGGGTACAAGTGGGTAAATTGGATTCGCGCCCTGGGGAGGTGACAGCCGGCGTCGGCGCGGGGCGGGCGGCTAATCACGTCAGCCGCGACGGCGGGCGTCCCGCGCCTCGAGCCCTCGTCACGCTCGTCATCAAACTACAACGCATGGTGACATTCACGAAAAATAACTTATTATTTCATGAAAACGAAGTTATGAAAAACCGGTCAAGTGTGCGTCGAGTCACGCATTAGGTAAGGTTCCACTGGTCATGCTCTTCAAGAAACAAAGTTGGTTTTAATTTTGATTTATGTCTTCTTTTACTGTAGAGTATTTCAGGACTTTACGCGGGAATTACTACGTATTAACCACGGGGACAATTCTCAGACAGACATAATGTCATACTCGACATTTTCATACACTGACAATAAATCTTGTAAGAAAATGTTGATTTCTACATATTTTTTTATACAACTTGGAATGACGGATCAAGCAGATGGCCTACCTGATGTTAAGCGGTACCCTCTGTCTATGAACAGTGCATTATCACATAAGTCACGTCCACTTAGGACGCATCCTATGTGTTACATTGTGTTTACATTCCAAGAATTGGCCCCTTGGTCGACTATAGCTTAGATGGGTCACACAAGAGGAGATTTCCTTGGTATTTCTAATTAACAATAAAGTGTTTTTTTTAAATGGTTTAATTGATTTCTAAGTTGAAAGATAAACGTTCCTTGTGAGAATAAAGGCACATGAGACTAGCGAATGACTCAGGAGTGTTTATTTATTTATTTGAATAACCGAACAAGCAGATGGCCAACCTGATGGTAAGCGGTAACCTATGGCTATAAAAATGCATTACCTCATAGGTCATGTCCACCTAGGACGCGCCCTATGCGGCATTGCACTGCGCCCGCCAGCCTAATACATAAAGATGAAAAGTGTCATGTGCCTGTAATTTCAGCGGCACCCATAACCCTTCAGACCGGAACACAATAATGCGAGTAGCAAATTTGTATTATGGTAGTACTTCCAGGGACGAACTCTTACACAAGAAGCTCTAATTACTACTTACGCATGTTACATACTGTGTTCATCACCATAGATATCACTCGTCTCATGTAGCTATGAGACGAGTGATAAAATAACACCCAACAGTCACATACATAGTCTTGATCCCACACTAGGTTTCCCTGTGTCCTACTACGAGTACCATGCTGGTACCATAACACCCAGACCAGGAACAAATATTTATGCTGAAATCTTTGCATAGAGCGAGAAAAAATAATTGTATAAATAATGCTGGACAGTTCACACAACAGTATCTAGCCCCAAGCTAAGCAGAGCTTGTGTTATGGGTACTAGATAACTGATATACTTAATACAATACACATAGATATATATTTTTTATTATACATAGATAATACCCAGAATACCCTGAAAAAATATCTGAAGATCACAAAATTTGATCTGAGGCGGGAATCGAACCTGCAACCTCCTACGTCGCAGGCGAACTTTCGGCCGCCGTGCCACAGAGGTCGTCTAAATAAAGAGCAACGAGTGAAGTTTGATGCTCTAGTAGTACCTATTGAGGATACCTATACTACTTATAATAGTACCTATAATACTGTACCTGCCTATTATCACTCGACTAAATGGCATACGTCCCGCCTGATGGTAAGCGTTTACCGTCGCCTATTGACATCTGCAACACCAGGGGCATTGCCAATGCGTTGCCTGTCCTGAAGGACTCTTTTATTTCTCTATTTTTTTGAAGCTGCTCATTTTGTAGTTTAGTGGAAACACCTCATGAGGGAGCTCAGGGGGAGGTTGTCTGAAAGAAATCGCTTTGAGCGATAATACCACCCATTGTGCATTTCTGTTATTTTTTGTTCTTTAGTCATGTTTTGTATTTATAGTTAGCTGTATTTATTATATATTATTATTTATTTTGTATTTATGCTGTTATTGTAAATAACAGCATAAATACAGAGTAAAATAAGAGTTAATCTATATATCTATCCATCTATCTGCCAAGTCTGATACTAGAGCTGTTCTGTGGATGCAGAGACAGGTAAAATATATCTTTAGATAATCAAAATGGTCTTATCTTAATTGACAGATAACAGAATACGATACTAGTATCTAAAATATATTTCAAAATGCTATTCATTAATTGTTCGATGCCCTGAAAACACTGCTGGCCTCATTGGCAACAATATTGTTCTAATTTCCATTAGCGAGGTTCTCTTCCGTATAAAATAAAAAGAAATCACGAAGTTTACAAAACTAAAGTAAAGCTGAGCACGAAGTTGAATGGAGCCTTGGGGCAATTAAAGTTAATCGATTGGTACTTCATTTGTTGAAAACGGTCCGCTTGTCCATTTACTGGAGAGCATAGGGCTTTACCTTTGTTTCACTTGTAAAACTTGAATTCATGAATAATTAGATAAGGTTGACTTCTTTCATCATCAGTATTATTACTGTTTGGAGTCAGCTACTTTGTTCGTTCGTCGTGCCATTGACTCGGTCACCCTGCATCGGGTCAGAGAACAGGTGGCTCTAGAAAAGGCCAATTTGGTCAGTGGATTCTGTGCTCCTTGCAGTCTCTAATCACGCACAGCCTTCGAATTTTAGCTTCTAAAACATGACGGCTTCGTTGTTTTTTCGCCGTTTTTAAATATTTACAAAATAAGCATCACGCTAAGGTAGCTCAACTAATTTTATAATTTTTGCAATTGCTTAGAGTTATTTTAATTTCTGTTTTATTTGTATTCTTCATTTTTTAATTTTGTTTTCTATTATACCTACACATGAGCTTATACATAATTCCATGTAACAAAAAAGGGAAAGTACTACTAACCAAGACACAAGTTTTCTTAACTTAATTTGGTTGGTAGGGCTAGTTAACATAGTAATGTACCTATAAAGAGAAATAAAAATTGGAAAATTTGAATTTGTACTTACCCAAATTGCTACGAGACGAAAGTGTCTCTAAGATGCTGGCTACATTGCCTCGCTGAATGGCAATACTAATGCGTTAATCCAGATAAGAGCCAGCTCTCGGGTCACGCGTCGCTTCGAACAGACGAACTGCAAGAAATATGAAAACGCGAAGGGCCCCGGTAGTTCTTTGTAAGATTAGTTGTATTGTTATTTCTGAAAATAAATGTATTAGGTACCTACATACATTCACAAAAAAATTAAGATATCAATTTTGATTGAGGCAATTTTGATAAACATCACCGAAGGAAAGGAAATACAACAAATATCCAAAAATATGTAATCAGTACCTGCAGCGCTAAAGATATGAAATGATCAATGATAATGCAAATGAACTTATCAAACGGAGCGTAATAATCTATGCAGGTAAAATAATTATGAGATTTCAACGAGCATTCCGAATATTTTTTCGTAGATGTTATAAAAATTCCTCGAGGTAACGTAATAAGTATCTAATCAAATAATAACTTTACTTTATTAAATAATAAATTATTTTTCTCATACTTGTTTGGAAATTCCAACATTAATAAGAAAATCTTCTTCGAGGTAAATCGACCTTGCCGGCCTAGGCCGGCAATGTTAGTATGAATATCCATATATGTCAACTACTACAAATTGGTATATACAAATATATGTTAAACTAGTGTCCACCCGCAGCTTCACTTGCGTTACACCAGAATAAAAAGTAGACTCAATCTATCTATATACCAAATGTCACCGTAATCGGTTCTGCCATTTCTTTGTGATTGAGTAACAAACATAAAATAAAAATAAATTAAAAGCCTTTTATTTCTTGCAACCTTAATCTAAATAAGTAAACTATTCTTAATCCTATTGCAATATACGTGTGTAACCTGAATATTATGGTATAAAATTAATTTATTAGTTAGTAAGAACCCCTCCGCGGGTGAAGGCCTCCTCCAAAGAAACCCAGCTGTAACAAACATACAAAACATACAAACACAAACAAACAACCTTGACATTTATGATATTAGTGGGATATACATATGTTCTTCCATATAATATTTTGTGTCATCTCAAAGGCAATTTCACTGTGAAAATATGTTCTTTTTTTTTTTGAAAGATTGTTGTCATGTTGTTTGTATAAAATCAACGAATGGTAATTGCTAATTGTTTGAAAAAAATTAAGGCCTAATGCGCAATTAGGTTGGCGTTGATGCAGCCAATAATACGTTGTATCACGTTCGTCCATCAAAACCTAATTTGCCGGCTGTGGACAGTGATAAGGGGTTTTGTGACTTCCCGCTGTCCACGTTGACGCATACAAAATAGCGTGGGCATCGGGAATAGACCGGCTGTAGCAGCAGTAATGTACTAGATACTATTGCTATTTTTGTATGTCCAGTCATGTTATGTCATCTATAAAATAAATCTATTTCCAATCTACCATTATGCATTGAACCGATGCCTCAGTTTCAGTCTAATCTATGTCAAACCAATTTCGGATACGATGAGAATAAATTCAACCACAGCTTAAATTGCGGCGCTACCTAATGAATTTCAAACAGTTCAGCAGCTCAATTTGAGGGTCCATTTGGTGCGGAGATTATTTCCAATTAACCTACTGCGGAAGATAAGAATCTACTGACAGATGCGGTTCGCTTCGTATTTTAGCACTGAATTTTGATAGTTTAGGAAATTAAACTTGAAAGCGTCTCAATAGTATGTACGGTGCGCGTCCCAATGGCATGTTGTGGGTGCGTGGTCCAATGGCAAGTTGTGTATACGGTGCGCGTCCCAATGGTAAGTTGTGTGTACTGTGCGCGTCTCAATGTTAAGTTGTGTATACGGTGCGCGTCCCAATGGCAAGTTGTGTATACTGTGCGCGTCTCAATGTTAAGTTGTGTATACGGTGCGCGTCCCAATGGTAAGTTGTGTATACTGTGCGCGTCCCAATGTTAAGTTATGTATACGGTGCGCATCCCAATGGTAAGTTGTGTATACAGCGCGTCCCAATGTTAAGTTGTGTATGTATACGGTGCGCGTCCCAATGGCAAGTTGTGTATACGGTGCGCGCCCCAATGGCAAGTTGTGTATACGGTGCGTGGCCCAATGGCAAGTTGTGTATACAGTGCGCGTCCCAAAGGCAAGTTGTGTATACGGTGCGCGTCCCAATGGCAAGTTGTGTATACGGTGCGCGTCCCAATGGCAAGTTGTGTATACGGTGCGCGTCCAAATGGCAGGTTGTGTATACGGTGCGCATCCCAATAGCAAGTTGTGTATACAGTGTGCGTCCCAATGGCAAGTTGTGTATGTATACGGTGCGCGTCCCAATAGCAAGTTGTGTATACTGTGCGCGTCCCAATGTTAAGTTGTGTATACGGTGCGCATCCCAATGGTAAGTTGTGTATACAGCGCGTCCCAATGTTAAGTTGTATATACGGTGCGCGTCCCAATGGCAAGTTGTGTATACGGTGCGTGGCCCAATGGCAAGTTGCGTATGTATACGGTGCGCGTCCCAATGGCAAGTTGTGTATACTGTTCGCGTCCCAATGTAAAGTTGAATATACGGTGCGCGTCCCAATGGTATTTTGTGTATACGGTGCGCGTCCCAATGGCAAGTTGTGTATACGGTGCGCGTCCCAATGGCAAGTTGTATATATGGTGCGCGTCCTAATGCCAAGTTGTGTATATTATGTATACGGTGCGCGTCCCAATGGTAAGTTGTGGTGTATACGGTGCGCGTCCCAATGGCAAGTTGTGTATACGGTGCGCGTCCCAATGGCAAGTTGTGTATACGGTGCGCGTCCAAATGGCAGGTTGTGTATACGATGCGCATCCCAATGGCAAGTTGTGTATACGGTGCGCGCCCCAATGGCAAGTTGTGTATACGGTGCGTGGCCCAATGGCAAGTTGTGTATACAGTGCGCGTCCCAAAGGCAAGTTGTGTATACGGTGCGCGTCCCAATGGCAAGTTGTGTATACGGTGCGCGTCCCAATGGCAAGTTGTGTATACGGTGCGCGTCCAAATGGCAGGTTGTGTATACGGTGCGCATCCCAATAGCAAGTTGTGTATACAGTGTGCGTCCCAATGGCAAGTTGTGTATGTATACGGTGCGCGTCCCAATAGCAAGTTGTGTATACTGTGCGCGTCCCAATGTTAAGTTGTGTATACGGTGCGCATCCCAATGGTAAGTTGTGTATACAGCGCGTCCCAATGTTAAGTTGTATATACGGTGCGCGTCCCAATGGCAAGTTGTGTATACGGTGCGTGGCCCAATGGCAAGTTGCGTATGTATACGGTGCGCGTCCCAATGGCAAGTTGTGTATACTGTTCGCGTCCCAATGTAAAGTTGAATATACGGTGCGCGTCCCAATGGTATTTTGTGTATACGGTGCGCGTCCCAATGGCAAGTTGTGTATACGGTGCGCGTCCCAATGGCAAGTTGTATATATGGTGCGCGTCCTAATGCCAAGTTGTGTATATTATGTATACGGTGCGCGTCCCAATGGTAAGTTGTGGTGTATACGGTGCGCGTCCCAATGGTAAGTTGTGTATACGGTGCGCGTCCTAATGGTAAGTTGTGTATACGGTGCGCGTTCCAATGGCAAGTTGTGTATACGGTGCGCGTCCCAATGGTAAGTTGTGTATACGGTGCGCGTCCTAATGGTAAGTTGTGTATACTGTGCGCTTCCCATAGGTAAGTTGTGTATAATGTGCGCGTCCCAATGGTAAGTTGTGTATACGGTGCGCGTCCCAATGGTAAGTTGTGTACACGGTGCACGTCTCAATGGTAAGTTGTGACTAGTTTTATTTCAAACTTATTTTGTGGCGCATGCTTATTAATCTGGACTCTTGGACGCGGCAGTGCCCATGCCAAGCCGAGCGGGCAAAGCAGTACCGTTACCTCTTCTCGAAGCAAGAGGAGGACATTAGGAGGTAAAGAGGGCAAGAAGGGGTAGGGTTGGGTATTGAGGGCTTAGGAAAATTACCTTATGGTTGGATCCAAAACATTTCATTTATCATATTTACAAAAAGAAAAGAGGAGAAAAAAAAACATGTTTAATGTAAAATATATAATTATGAGTCTCGCTACTACCTAGCCGCACAAAAAGTTTTGAGATCCTAATTAGTACCAAGTCGGTCATTCTTCAAGAACCTTTCATATTTAATTATCTTAAATCAATTAAACTTATCATACATTGTTATTACTTCGATAAGCCTCTCATCACAGTCATGCTGCATGATAGCCAAGTATCAAAGTTGATTATAATGGTTTAATTGATTCAAGACGGTTCAATAAACAAGGTTCTTTAGGGTTGCGCGACTTGGTACTACATGAGATCTCGAAACTTTTTGTGCGCTGAGTAGTAGCGGGACTTGGCATGATTTTCACATTGCATTTTTATTGTATTCATCTGTTTATTCAATACCTTATCATTCAAAGATCGTAAACCCATTTACACAGCAGTAAGAGCTCCTTGTGAAGGAGCCACCAAGCGCAATTTGCATTGCTGTTCTGGTTTGATAAGTATGTAGGTGTCGGTGAAATACCATTGGTTACCATTACCATTGGTACATAATACTTTTTTTTTACTTATTTATATGAAAACACAAAAACTTACAGCGGATACTTATAAATAAAATATTTTAAACTGAAAAGGCTTAGACAGGTTTTCACGTTGTAAAAGATACCTACCTACCTGTCAAAGATAGTCTTATTACATAATCCTCGAGGTAAGAGAATGTTCGTAGTTATCATGATAACAGCCTTTAGACGTCCACTGCTGGACGAGGATTTGCCATAATCACCACGCTTGTGACGTAGTATAAAACGATAATAGCATTACGTACTGTAGTTTATTTCATAAGATGGGTGAATTGCTCGTCTTTCTTTTCTTTTCTTTTTTTATACTACTTGGATGACGGAACAAGCAAGTGGCCCACCTGATGTTAAGCGGTAACCTCTGCCTATGAACAGGTCATTACCTCATAGGTCACGTCCACCTAAGACGCGCCCTATGTAGCATTGCACTGCGCCCGCCACCCTGAGACATAAAGATAAAAAGTCTCATGTGCCTGTAATTTCACCGGCACCATTACCCTTCAAACCGGAACACAGCAATGCGAGCACTACTGCTTTGCGGCAGAAATAGGTATGGTGGTAGTACTTCCCCGGGCAAACTCTTTCACAAAAAAGCTCTACTACTACATCACAAAAAAGCTCTACTACTACAAAACAATTGATTAATCAATTATCTTTTGATTTAATTACAATCTACTAAAACGCGATGCGCTGATTTACTTAGCAGTAAATCCCAACTAAACCTGGACGCCCTTCCGCCGCTATCACTTGGCACTCGACACTAGCTTGACGTTTTAAAATAGCCCTTGTATATATGGAATAAGAAATAATTTATATTGACGCAATGAAATAGTGGCGTGTCCAGTTTTAGATTGGTGTATCTCTAATATGAGGCATAATAATATGCCATGCCACATGGAGAATGCGTATTTCAGCCGCCTTCTGAGTGCACAAGTATAGTTATTTTGTAAAAAATACGGCTGTTAGTATATAATACTAGGTACCATTTTACATCTTCACCAAAAATGATGTTAACCAATTCGTCAAGTAACCGCAATAAAGGAGTGTTTCACAGCCATCGTGAAATCTGGTGCAAAAGACCCGCGCTAAGCGGAGTGATAGATGTTCCTTCTCAATCTTTGTCTACTCAGATTATCGAGAATTTAGGCCGGGTACATCAGAGTGACAAGATGCTTTTTCAGCTTTGTTTACGATAAAACTTTAGGTAATAGTATAATGTTTACGCAACGAGAACCCATCACCAATTATCCCTACAAACTTCAATAATCCTATGTGGTGGATTGTCAGTTGTGGCGCGAAATTCAAACCTTTTGGTGTTTTTTGCTTATTACAGCTCATCAACACTTCTTCAGATAGCGAAAGTTGATTTCGCGAAAACTAAGAGACTCCACTTGCGATTAAATCATCCCTGTATCATCTATTCATTTAGTAATTTTATAACCCAATGCAACTAGTACAGCAACACCCAGCACCTAGCAGCTCTAGTACCCCATACTATCTGTATGTCAACTAGTGCAGCAATCAGGACCGTTCTATACTTACTATTCATAGCAACTGAGTTGGAAAATAATTGTTCACAATTTATACTATGTCCATTTTCTTCGACAGTATTTCTATATCTGATTGCGGAGATTCAGTTGAATATATTGAATAACAATTTAGCGGAGATAGAACGCTGTTCGTAAAAGATTTTAGCTATTATTTGTGCTGAATTTTTCATTTGGTTTCATGTTTATTATTTAGCTGCTTTCCTATTACTTTATTTAATATTATTATTAGGAACTTTTCTAAAATATATTATCCAATAATATTCATTCGATCCACACACTAAACATAGTATATGCAGTGAAAAGGAGTATCTGGCATGTTACCGTAGAGTGGTGCTCAGTCGGAGGCAGAGCTTGAGGGAGCGTCCGTGTCTGCGCCTCGCTTTTTGCGAAACGAGTTGGCTCTAAGTGCTCTCCAGCCATCCAGTACATCCTCGACACTAATGCATTCCATTACTACGCTCATGTAAATTAATGTTTCATTCAAATTCTTTCCAGCTGATTCCGAATTATACAAATCATACCAGCATTGTACAGGATCTCGTAATTGAAAACGGAGTTTACTTAGTATTATGTTAACAGGCCTGTCACGTGCTTCATGGACGAACCCTGAATACAAATAACTCGTACATGACGCGTTGGTATCATTCTTGTAGCTTTCTGAATATTTGTGTTTTCCGGGTATTTCCATTCTTAATAGGGTTGTTCTTCGTATACTGACTGCGACTTTTCCCACAATTTGATATGTGAGCATACGTTCAAAGGTACCTTATGAGAATCGTGTCTCGTAGAAGCGAGTACCTATTCCAGTAACTCGAAAGTAAGAAAGTAACTCTTATTTAAGTAAGAAAATATACCTACATGTTTACACTCTAGATTCATCATCATTATCAACATCAGCCTATAGAATACCACAACAAACAGTTTGAGCCACCTCCATCCACCGAATTCCTGTCACTTTGTGTGTTCCTTGTGTCTTTATTCCATCGAGAAGGGGGCCTTTCTAAACAGTGTCGTCTGGTTTGTGGTTGCCACTCTGGAACCTTTATCCCGCAACGCAAAGGTTCAGGGCCTGCTTGCCACTTCTAAAGCCCTTCTCCCATTACGATACGCACAGGCGATTCAAGTATCCTACAAGTCTCGGAGACTAGTCGCCGTCAAGTATCTCACATACAATGCAGGCTAGTGTGTGAGCCTGCATTCAAATGTACGAAACTTGCAGGATACCTTCAGGATGCTTAAATCGCCTGTGCGTATTGTAATGGGAGAAGGGCCTAAGAGTTATGTCGGTGATCTTGGCTCTTCACATAGTGAAACTCAAGGCATATCTCTCTTCATCTGTTGCGCGACTTTGTGCTTCTGTATGAGGCCAGTAGTTGTAACTACTCTAGATTATAATGTGATAAAAAGCCCACGGATGCAGAGTAAAACGTAAGCCAGCGTTTCTGCCATATGTTAAGGGGGTGACGGATAAAATTGCGAAAGTCCTGCAAAAGTTTTCCGTAAAGACCATCTTAACTCCTTTAAAGAAAATATGGCACTACTTGCGTTCACCAAAAGACAGTTTTCCACTTGAAAAACCAGGGGTGTATAAAATTGATTGTAGCTGTGGGAGTTCGTACATTGGCCAAACGAAACGTACGATAGCGTGTCGGGTTAAGGAGCACATACGAGCGGTCAAGAAAAGGGACATACATAAGTCAGCCATAGCAGAACACCTTTTGGAATCTGGCTCAAATCATTGGATCGAGCTACACAGCCCGCAGGTAATCTCAACAGAGCGACATTACATACCAAGAATGGTACAAGAGGAAATTGGGATTACTAAGTACAGAAATTTTAATAGAGAAGATGGTTTTCAATTATCTGGAGTATGGAAGCCTGTGGTGAGAATGTGTAAGAATCAAAAAAGTGTGGCACCTGCTACGCGTCCGGATACCGTTAGTGTTGTGTCGAGTTGGTGTGAAGTGTGACAATGAAACCGATGGTAGTGTTACCGTTCGTAATAAAAGAGTGAGGAAGAGGGTAGATCGATATATCTGCCAATAACATCTACTCGCAAAGACTTTAGTTAGTTCTCCCGTGATCATGGCATATGCAACTGTGCCGAAATATCGGGCACATTACAAACTCAAAAATCATGGTAAATATCCCGTTTCTAGTGAAAAGTGTGATGAAAATCGTATAGAAAAGTTCGTTCATTTTCTTCTAAACTACTAGGTAGCTCTTCTAGTTGGAGTTGCAGTCCCCATCTCTTTAATTGGCCATCATTTCAAACAATAGAGCGAACTGAGTAAAAAGATAAAGAGACAGTAACAACAGATAACAGTAAGGCTGAAGTTTACGTAATCAGCCTGTTTGTGCAAGCGTGTTTAACGGCAAAAGTGCCCAATGAAAATTTGATGGGAATTTCATTATAAAATTCCAGAAACAACTTTTATTTTTCATGGAAAAACGAACCATAAAGCTTTCCTAGCACCGTAATAATCAAATAAATAGACTTGTGATAAATATGGCATGTGGAAATGGTGCAGAAACTCATGTGACCTTCACAATCACTTTAGGTAATTCAAATAGCAATACCATACTATACAACCAATCAGTGTGTTTACTCCTTATGCCATGAATCCGTAGAATTACCTTACTTCTCTGTCTGAGACATGAATATGGCAGATTTACAGTAATTAATTTATCACGTCATAACACATGTTCGAATATAACACGTAGGTATGTTTTGAAATTGTACTTACTGGTTATATTGGATCATTCAGTGTGTTACACAATCTCCAATACATATTTGAGCGGAGTTCTGTGTGGTGTGTGGCCAACCAACTCGAGGCTCAAGGGAGTAATTACCCTACAAATTCAATGAGGCTTGTCGTAGCCACTAGCTATTTTGTTGTACGTTTCGTTCCTGTACCTAAATAGTATGTGTATATAGTCAAGTACCTGCATGTGAAACCATATCAAAGGAAATGAGTTGGAAGTGTATTTTATGGCTAAAGCTGAAGGTCCACAAGCGGATATGGCAAATCACCCAATAAACTTACTAACGCGGAGCGGGATGTAAAATAATAATATTTAGTTGGAAACGAAGAATTGTGATGAAGTTGGAACGTCCACAATGGTGATCGTTACGACTGATTTCACAAAAATATGTCCTTACAAAGACATATTTAGGCATAGTTTCTTTAAATTCTTTCAGGGCATCTGGTCGAAGCGACGCGTGACCCGAGAGCTGGCTCTTATCTGCCTCAACGCATTAGTATTGCCATTCAGCGTGTCAATGCAGCCAGCATCTTAGGGACGCTTTCGTCTGGTAGTGATTTGGATCAGTTGAGCTACCTTTAGATCGCTTGTAGCGGTCTTCAGGTGGCACAACTGTTTCATATGTATTTTGTACATACCTTGTATTATTCTTTCTGTAAATAAATGTTTGGCATAGTTTTAGCGGTGCTCCTTGGGTAGAGACCTATTTTAAGTATTATATTCTAAGCTAACTTTATACAATTCCGTTTTGGTTTACTGATACGTCAAAGCTCGGATTAAACATAGAGTTTTAAGTATTATATTCTAAGCTAACTTTATACAATTCCGTTTTGGTTTACTGATACGTCAAAGCTCGGATTAAACATAGAGTTTTTCACCAAAACCACAACTATAATTATTTTGCTGAATATTTGTATTTTATTTGGGTTATGATTCGTCAGTTAAACGATGCGCAGCTGTTTTCATGCAAATTACTAACTACGAATAGTGCGTTAACGTTTTGTACTGCATAAAATATATTTTTTATTAAATGTTGTTTTTAGTTTAAATAAAACCTACCAACGCACATGCCGCTGCTGCCACTAGCCGTCTGCTGTTGTTACACGGGTTTGTCGCGGAGGTATAGGTACACATCTGTACACATATTTTAGGATTTTTGTCTTGACGCGTGTGACACAGCCACTATTTGTAATTTTCATATAATATCTGTCAGTTTTAAATAGAACTTTGATAGGTCTTTTATGGAAATGTCAAATTCGACGTTGCTCAACATTTTCTTTGGCTTTACCTGCTACCGGCTACTTTCTCTTACAGTAAATATTATGAAACGATAGATACTCGATAAAACTCGAGAACATAAACTAAACGAATGACGTTATCTGAACCCCTTCGCAGTAAAGGAAGGTAGACACACGTTCCAAAGGCAGCATACTAAAGGCTTATTTACAATTGAGATTCTGGAAGGTATTGTAAAAGTGAGAAACTTATCTTTTCTTTTTGCTGTCTTGATCTCTACTCACATAAGATGTTATCTTAGTTTTAAGTTATTTACAGCTTTAGGTTCGGTTAAAGTTGAGATTATGTATATTACTTATGTCAGATATCAGAGGTAAAAATGATAATTAGTCCTCGGAAAGTAATAAGAAAACAAAATATCTCTTAATTTCAGACATTCATATTCGATGTCACACACGATTTTAATAGCGTGCTCTCATTTAACGTAAGATAATCTTGTTAGCAATAACAATGCTTTAAAATTAAACAAAACACATCCGTACAAATTAGACACGCGTTTGTGGGGAATTAAAATAAACGTTTCCTCCGGGCCGGGACGTGCGACTTGGTTTAAAGAGGGTGATTAGAGCTCACGTACGTCGTGGAATTGCCACAAAACACCGCGACACGCACTCCGCGTCTTCAGAAGACTGCCACTCGAGTATGCTACGCCAATTTATCTCGGCGAGACCACCGACGGGACTCAGTAAACATCATCAGTGATTCATCTTCCGCCGATTTACGCTTAATCACAGTAACAGATACGAGTAGGTATGGTAGTGTTACGCCGACCTATTGGCGTAAACGAGCCTCTTAGCGCCGTCGGTTGACGAATAGACGCTCTATAGTAAATGTAGAATTACCGATATATCGTTCACCGTAAGATGGCACCTGCCTTGGTTGGCGTACCAACCAAGGCAGGTGTCATCTTACGGTGAACAGTCTGTGCTTGCGAAATATGTTAACGAGTACATGTAGAATTGCTAAAGTGCCATATATTGACGAGTGTAGCACCTGCGTGATTGTTTGAGAGATTTCTACTGAATGCTCGTTAGTACTGGAACGTTTGAGAATCCATGCTCACGTATACAAGCGGATTTCATTCGAAGAGGTCGTCGATTATAAGTAGGCAAGTCATTTAGTGCGATAAAATCAAGTGACTTGAGATAGATTTCAGAGTATGAGTGAACAGTATGGTAAAGTGAAGTCTTGGTGAAGAGTGTCATATATGGTGTTTTTTTGATTACTTTATTAAAAATAAAATTATGGAAACCGGAGTTCAGTGTGATTATTTTATCCCGAACCCCTAGCCCGTAACAGTTCCAAGGATGAACGTGGCCAGAATAATACTGAAAGTTAGCGTATGACTTAGCTCTTAATTACTATAATTTAATAAATAGTCATCATCATCATCATCATCATCATAACCATCATCATCATTAGCCAACAGAAGCCGTCTGCTAGACAAAAGCCTCCCCCATAGACAACACAACAACAACAGTATTCATGTAAGTATCTAATGATTATGTAAGCACAGGACGCTGACTATTCAATCCGTATATAAGATCCCATGACAGTCTCACATAGTGTGCACGGTGAAAATAACGCTTAGCTCTATATTGTTTATAGTTCAGTCTAGATGTACATACGTGCTTGCAAAAGTTCGGGTCACGCTGATTTTTTTATATGTTGTTAGGACCTTAACCATCATTAAAAAACCAGATTTCCAATTTTCCAAGTGCTGTGCGTTCGGCGGTGTGCTCAAAAAACCATGAAATTTGGGGGATTTTTTCAGTTTTTGTTCAATATCTTAGTGAAGCAAGTGTTTGACCGGTACAGTTACTGCAAATACTTTTAAAGTAGACTAAATTTTCTACAATTTCACACTAGCGAGAGCCCTATAGAGCTATTGGTTCCGAAGATACAGTACTCCAAAAATAAGCAATTTTTACCTAAAAGTGTTTTTTTTTCGAAATGTTCACTTATTTTGTGAAATATCTTCTAAAATACGCATCCCACGTCAAATATTATGAGAATTAAGTTGTAGTTAATTTAATTAGCTTTCATTTGAGACTAAACTGGTACCTGTAGGTACAGCAATTCTCTCAACAGATCTTCTATCTTAGATGGCACAGGCTTGGGCTCGCACGAAGATGGTGTCTCGATGGCCGTGATGGACGCTGGGAGAGAATTCATCGTCCGAGCATTTCAGCTCCACATCCGGGAAGTTAATTCACAATTTGCCACCGCATGACAGGCAGAGGATTGCATTTACATGATTATTTTCACAGAAGGGCAGTAGGTGCGGGATCCATGGTGGTGGGGATGGGGGTCAGTCCCTGATAAGACAGCTTCCACCCCCCAATCAGTGGGATTAAAGTTAACTCCCCGCCACTTCTGCACTTGGAAGTAGCACCTTGCTGCATGGTGGCCTGCGGCATCTTCCATCGGTGGCAAACTGGGCCATCTAAGATAGAAGATCCGTTCTTGAGAGAATTGCTGTACCTACAGGTACCAGTTAAGTCACAAATTAAAGCTAATTAAATTTACTACAACTTAATTTTTATAATATTTGACGTGCGATGCGTATTTTCGAAGATATTTAACAAAATAAGTGAATATTTCGAAAAAAAATAACACTTTTAGGTAAAAATAGCCTATTTTTGGAGAACTGTATCTTGGGAACCAATGGCTTTATAGAGCTCGCGCTAGTGTGAAATTGTAACAAATTTATTCTAATTTAAAAGTATTCGCAGTAACTGTACCGGTCAGAGCCTTTCTTCACTAAGATATTGACCAAAAACTGAAAAAAACCCCCAAATTTCATGGTTTTTTGGGAACACCGCCGAACGCACAGCACTTGGAAAATTGCAAATCTGGTTTTTTAATGTTGGTTAAGGTCCTAACAACATATAAAAAAATCAGCATGACCCGAACTTTTGCAAGCACGACTCACTTTTTATGTTTAACTTGACTGGACTATTTATATTGTATTCACATCAGGAGCCATTACTACGTAATCAAGCGTAAATAGATAAATTTAAATTTTAAGGCCGTAGGTAACCCAAAATTAGCAACTCAATGCGTTTTGAAAGAATCATCAATCTTAACGCCGTAGGTAAAAGACCTATTCAGTTCGAACTTCAGTGTGGCGGTTGCGACAATGCACAGCGCCTGCTTATTGTGATTTCAAAGTTAGTGGTCAGTTTTCGCTGACAATTTAGCCGCAGTGAGGAAATGTTTGTTTTATTTTTTTTTCAACAAAACGGTTAGTTTTTATAAAATAGTTGCTTATAAAGAAATCAATAAGAAATTTCAAGAAGTTTCTTGTAGTTGTATTAGTTTTATGACCCCTCCATTAATTAAGCCACAATTAACGATTTAGTGATGAGTCCCCCATCCCCCATTGTTCGCCCTGATTCCCCCGCAACTCGAGGAATAAGATACAAGCGACATCGCGCGACTTGACCGGTGGCTACAAGTTTACAACAAGACAATATGTACAAGTTTTAGACAATATCCTGAACTTCTATGTTTTTTTTCAGAATTTAAATCTCTGTATTTATGGCAATAACATGCTTTTCAAATGAATGTTTGCGTCACTAATCACCACACGTATTCCAGGTATTCCAGTTGATAATGTAAATTTTATATTATGTTATCGAAATTCTTGTTATCTAGTCCACCGTGTCTACCAACAACGTTGTTTGTTTTGTACCTGCCCTGAGGATACTTGACTTGCCTTTGTTGTGAACATGAAGTATTGGAAGTGGCTTCGGGAAAAACTAAAGGTTGTATGCTTAATGAACTGAAAAATTATGCTCCCTGCCTACGCTTCCTGACCCCAATTCAATCTTGTCAGTAAATTATATTATACCAGCCAATATTATACTACTCCTACTACCGGGGTTCTTTCCTGGTTTTGTATTTGCTTTTTCTTGCATTAAGTCTAAGCATAAGCATAAGCTTGAAGTAGGTATGTTGAAAGGACAGATTCAATGCGTGTGCACAATCTCACATTACTTCGAGTTTTCGGTTCTAGGATTTGCTATTTTTCTCACAGTTTTTCCTTAACCTTTTAAAGGCACGCAATATTAAACGCATCAGTTTTTCGAGTAGCGAAATCCTTTGGCTTGCAACAGGGATTTGAACCCCTGACCTTAGAACCGGAAGTGTCTAATAAACTGCGTAAACAGGACGTGGGTACCTTACGAGTATATTCACCTATTATGTAGTAAATTGATGTCTTCAACTTACTTGTTATAATGTTATAATAACAGCCGATGGACCAGGAAGTACCTCAAGATAAATTAAATACTATATTGTAAAAAGAAAAAAAAGAAAGAAAGAATATATATTTGTTTGTATACATGAGCTACACAGAAACTCGTGTTAAACTAAGAAGAAACAGATATGAAGGTACGAGGTGTAGCTCAAGTAAACAAAATGGCTCTGCCTCAGCATGAGTTGGTTGACTAGCAAACTAGCAACCAACGCTGGTCTTCCGTCAGAACCACATGTTGCAACTCGAAGCAGCTGCAGCTGTGAAGCGGCTTTGGTACATTTAAGGACATGTTTGTACTGAAAATTTTTATACTGGCTACACTCGGGCGCTCCTGTTTAGACTTCTGAGAACGCCGTATGTTATACGTATATTATGTCCAAGTACTTACATTGGGTGTTTTGATTCAAAGTAGATAATAATGTAAAATTTAAATTAGTTTCTCAAACATTTTTCGATGACCTTCTTGGAGATAAGTCATCGACCTTGCCGGTCTTGGCCGGCATCATTTGTATGAAAATCCATATCTTTCGATGAAAATCTTCAAATCAATAAATTGTAGTGATGGCTGCGTTTTCTGCCATCACTGCAATTTATTGATTATACAATACATGTTTACTTGATACTACTTGTTTGAGAAAGAACTATCCCTACAAGCCTTGCCCACAACTAGGTGATAATAAAGGTGTTTTGTGTGTGTGTGTGTGTGTGTGTGTATGTACGTTCGTCCATCATCGCCTAACATGCAGGCTGCCTATTCGAATATTTTTCATATCTACACAATTTTCAGAAATTCTGTCGTCTGAATTTTAACCATTTTGTTCGACGAGCAGTGCAAAACTTTACAGCATGACTTCTTAGTCACAATCTTGCAGCCAATAGTCGATAACGAAAAAACGTCCACAGTTTAACAATTCCAATGACCTGAATAAAAGTGGATCGCAAAAACTTTTCACATAAAATGGTGCATTTCTATTGTCGTTGGAGAGGCAAATTTGAAATTGAAAATAGCAGTTGGAGCCTGCACCGTTCCCGGGCCGTTTATTTAAGAGAATCCGCTTTGTTCTAATGTTGCCGCGAGATGCAGGTACAACTTTCATAATTTACTGTGTCATGACCGACCCCACCTATTGTTAGTGTGCCAGAACATACATTTATCTAACCGACCTACTGGTTAGACAGCTACATAGTAGATAGTTTTGGAACTATTTTCTTTCTTGCCCATTTAATGTCGATAATTCGGGCATATTCTCTACATTCAGGCATCAAAATAATAATAAACATTTGAGTGGGATTATGAATAGGTACTCTCGAAAACAGCTTATAGACAGCAGGATAGGCTTATCATTCTTAAAAAAGGTGCTGTCCCTTTTTTTGAAGATGAGTCGTTTTCTACGCCTCTTGTGTAATACCCCTCGCGGATAACGGAATTAAATTATTTAAGTAGGTACCGGTGTTGTCTTTGTTTTTAGAAGTTACACCCGTTTTACTAACCCTTTACTGACGCAAAGCAGCAGTGCTCGCATTACTGTGTATCGGTTTAAAGTGTATGTGTGAAATTTCAGGCACATGAGAATTTTCATTTCATTATCTCAGGTGGGCGGGCGCTGAGCAGTGCGCTGTCATTCATGCAAATAAAAAACGGTATCCACAGGAGGAGACAGAGGGTTCTATTCATAGGCTGAATACAACACGACCTTTGTATATACATGAAGTAGATAATAAGGTAAAACAAATTAAATAATTAAATATTATGCAAATCCAAAAAAAAAAAAAAACATTCTATCACGAAAATGACACGACACTACTAACCGACTCCTAATCATTGAACGCTTTTGATGGAATCAAATACGATTGGCTAATAAATATTTTTATGCTATTTATTAATGGCAAGGATAAAACATTCTGATTGCGAATCGAAATTTTCCACTTTTATAGATGTTGAACATAAAAATTCGTGACGGAGTTTGTGAACAGTTACTGTAAGTGGCTCGTTAATATTCCGTGGGCAGAGCGCGATAGTATTCATGTGAGCGTGTAAAGCTGAGGCCACAAAATGAGCTGCCGCTACAGAAATAACCTAATAGAAAGCTGAGCTTTAAATATCCATGTTTCTTCTGCATTTTAAGTAAAAACGCTTACCAGAAAAACGAGCTGTTTCCGACTCAGTCGATTCCTACCAACAGCCGATTTATTCAAGGGGATTGAAATTTTAATATTCAGACATTGAATTAGCGCTCATTTGATTTATTTTTTATTGTGCTGTCGTGAGGCAAAGAGTCAAGGTAAAGTTTCGTCTTGTCCATCTGTCTGAATGTCACAGCTATTAAGACTAGCATATTTATAGATTTGTCCCCTCTAGTGGATGTCACAACCTCTATAGGGAAGAAAACCAACCATAAATAAATATAACGCATGGCTACCTTATGTGTGACAAAAGACTCCTCAGCTCAGCTGATCAGCTTTTATTGTAAAAAACAATGTTCACTCGTGGTTCGGAGAAAACAAAATACTGTCCGCAAAATGAATTATCTTTGTTCGAAGAATGCAGTCCTCACTGGTACTGACAACACATTATTGTGCTAGAGTTCTTTCTATTCTGTCTAAAAAATATAAAAGCATATAAAGTTAAAAAAAGGTTTGTTATTATAAACCGCTAATTATGTGGTTTTGGGACTCTAACTTAGAATATAGCAAAAAGTAAGGTACTTAGCACCACTTCGCCACGCGGCGTAGACCTCACTTAATTTAATGAGTAAAATTAAGAGCATACAATTTTAATTAAATCTGGTTTAAATTTATATATTTTGATTTTCAAGCCGTCGGCATCATCATCAGAAATATTATATACATAGGTATCAAAATCGTTGGAGCAAATGGGTACCGGTGGTAATGGTATGGTGTTGTGGCTATTCACTCTGACTTCCAATCCTATATATATGATCGAGGGTACGAATCGTCGTACGAATAATTTTTTGTAACTCGCTTATGATTGAATGAGAACATTAAATGCATTGATTTAATAAGGTGAGAGCAAACTTTCTCGATAGCTATTTTTACCCGACTACGGCAAAGCAAAGAGAAGGTTTACGATTTTGACCGGCATGTATGTAAGTATATGGGTACGTGTGTATGTACAGTGGTGGAATTAAAATGTTCGTCACCTTAGGGCCTATTTTTGGTTGTTCAATGCAAAAAACATAGGTACTGCTTTACCGACATAGTATTGCATTGGTACTGTTTTACCGACACAGTATTGTCAATATTACGAAAATAACATTCAGTTACCATGACAACGGATATTAGCAGCGATTGAATGACAGATAGTCTACGAATAAAATGACAAAACTTCTGGCTAACTCAATAAAAAACTGGCCAAGTGCGCATCGGACCTCGCGCATTCAGGTTTCCGTCGTATAAACTATTATATAATTTGTGGATCTTTAACAAATGTAGAAGTTATAAATTGCCTAAGTTTAGTTAATCCACACGCAAAATTAAATCTGTTTGTAATAGAAATATGAGAAAATTCTCAAAATGTTTCAATTTTCTAAATTATTATATTTTTTTGGTAAAATATTCATAATAAGTATGTAGAATATTTAAAAGAAAACTAGTTCCTGTGTTAAATGGAGATAAAATTGAACTTAGTAACAAAAATACAGTCTTATTCTACTTAATAAGCTCTAAAATTATACTCCACATGCTAGGGTACGACAAATTTATTTTTCCCTCCCCACTTTAACTTGTACGGGAACCATACCTCAAAATAAATTTTGGTTATTATTTTTGGATTTGGGTCAGTAAGATACATAAATAGTACAAATATGAATACTTCAATGGTTTAGCCGCTATAGACCCGTGTGATAGAGAGACGGGCAGACGGATGAGCGAAGGCAATAGGGCTTCGTTTGGCCCCTTTGCGTACGGGACCCTAAAAAAGTCGTTCCAAAGTTAAACAAGCAACTGATCAAAGGTGTGCGATTTTTATCTTTATAATAAACATTTAAATTATGGTTTTCTATACAGCAGTCTGCTACGTAGAATAGTTGGAAAAGGTAATATGTGCTGGCGACAAGCTAAGGGGATTACTTTGAAAACTGACGAACGTTTTCATTCCGCCACTGTACATCTGTTCCCTCTTATCTTCTAAACTACTTACAAAAATTTGACAAATGAGGTATCGTTGGATGCCTTTTGATCGTGCGCTCTGGTTATAGGCTATTGACGTCACATTGAATTGAATATGGTGCCCTCTAGAGGAAATAAAGCCATGAACAAAAAAAAAATTGTTTACCAAAGTTTTTGTAAAACGGCCTCCGTTTTACTTAAACAAGAATTGACTGTGACTTTGACGACTTGGAAGAATTGTAACGATGCATATTATATTGAAAATACAATAATTACCTATTATACTTGAAAATGGCAAATGTACAAGCCGTGCGAAGCCAATTATAAAGAAAATAAAATAAAAATCAAAAATATAATATATTGTTAGCCGTTGATTGCGGCTTTGCTTGTATGCACCCGATAATTGGGAATAACTTTTAAAATCACGCCTCACTCCAAACCTACGCAAAAGTACAATTTTATAATTAGTTACGTATTTCATCAGGTGAAAACTAACCCCAAAACAATTTGAATAAAAAATAAGTACAAAAACTAAAACGCGACTACTGAAAAATGATGCTCTAAAAAGTATGAAACAAGAAAATATTATAATGATAGTGATGTTCAGAGGATAGCCGTGGTCGTACGCCACATATCCTAAGATCCTATAAAGTCGTGTTAGGAAGGCCCCTCTCTCGATGATCAGATGACATTTTAAAAGTTGCAGGAAGTCGTGTTAAGAAGGCCACTCTCTCGATGATCAGATGACATTTTAAAAGTAGCAGGAAGTCGTTTTAAGAAGGCCCCTTTCTCGATGATCCGACGACATTTTAAAAGTAGCAGGAAGTCGTGTTAAGAAGGCCCCTCTCTCGGTGATCCGACGACATTTTAAAAGTTGCAGGAATTCGTGTTAAGAAGGCTCTTCTCACGATGATCCGACATTTTAAAAGTCGTAGGAAGTCGTGTTTAGAAGGCTTCTCTTTCGATGATCCGACGACATTTTAAAAGTTGCAGGAAGTCGTGTTAAGAAGGCTCTTCTCACGATGATCCAACGACATTTTAAAAGTCGTAGGAAGTCGTGTTTAGAAGGCTTCTCTTTCGATGATCCGACGACATTTTAAAAGTTGCAGGAAGTCGTGTTAAGAAGGCTCTTCTCACGATGATCCAACGACATTTTAAAAGTCGTAGGAAGTCGTGTTTAGAAGGCTTCTCTTTCGATGATCCGACGACATTTTAAAAGTAGCAGGAAGTCGAGCTAAGAAACTCCCGCTTTCGACAGAACGGCGATATATTTTAAAGGTTGTGTTAAGAAGGCCCTCTCGATGGAGCGATGATATTTTAAAGGTCTAAGGAATTTGGTGCATGGAGGTGGCTCAAGTCCGTTTATCATTGAATTATATGGGGAAGGCCAGATGTACAGCATTGGACTTCTACAGGCTGATAACAATAAATATAAAATAATTTTCCAAAAAAAGATATACACGGTAAACATAAAAAGATGTTAGGTAAAGATTGTGTTATCAAATGTTAATATCGAAGTGGACGATTTGCTTGGTCCGAACTCTAAATTGAATTAAGTTTGCCCTGGTCGTTAATTAAAACTTAAACATAATTTAATATTGAATTGTGGGATAACTATAATACGTTCAATAAACAGAACAACGTAAAAGTTTGTTCAACCTGGCTTAAGATAACAAGAGGAGGAGAAACTCATTAAAGTTTTAAGTTCGGCGCAGGGCTCGAGCGAACCGTTGATCTTATCTCGAGCTAATTATTGCAAGTAGCTAAATCACGACGAGGAACAAACTAACAAGAAAGTATTCCGTAATTTATGCCTTTCCTCGCCTAGTTGTTGAACATACGACAGGCGTTGTGAGAAGTGTTTTCATTCATCTTGTTTAACAGGTTCATGAAATGAGCAAAGTGGAATTTTAATTTGGTTCAACACTGAAATTTAATTAAATAACTAGGTACTTAGGTTATTTAAAGGAGTAGTACAAAAATTAGGATATTGACAATAAATTAGGTTATTTTTAAGTGATTATGAAATGCTATGACGTTACCTATATTCAATTTGAGATTGTTTTTTTTAGATTAGTTGTACCTAGACCTGTTTTGATTTCGTAATATTATTGCTATTTCTTAAAATGTTTTAATCGGGGATTAAATGAATTATGTAGTATTTTTATTGAACTGATGATTTTAACAATTGAAGTCAAATTATTGTAGTTGACTGTGAGGTGTAAACAAATTTTAGCAGAGGCAAAACGAATAGATCGCTTCGGACGTCAAGGAAACCGGGGTTTCGTTAGATCTTTATCATTACTTTATCTTTTATGCGTTACGCAAAGGTATAAAATACTCGCGTGTCACTACAGAAGTCTATTCATGCCTTTAGTTTCATTAAGAACAAATACTTCCTAGCCACAGAGTTATTTTAATTAATTAATTTAAAATGTTGGATAAAATTTATATTAGACAGCATGTAACGGCACTAAAACTGAAAGCCGCGCAAAACTATAATATATCCCCAGAAAAGTGCCACATAGGACATGTCATTTTGCAAGGATTACTGGATCGCCCCTTTGCTCTAAACCAGGTTTGTGAGATTTTTAAGTTGAATTAATACTACGATAACATGTGATCCCTATTTGACTCTATCAAATGTGTAAAAACACTTCAAAACAAATGTTTGTATTGTATTCAAAAAGATGCATAATTTAAAACACTGTCAAGTTCTCGTACTCACTATCTATTTATTATTTTTAAGTAAAAAGTCTTTTCATAGGAGATTTCGGTCTTGCTTAGGTTTATTAACAGTTTTTTGAGGTGATAAAATCGTTTAAAAAAAACATTGGATGTGCTCTGGGTGAAGTGTAGTGTGTGAACTAGGAAGGTGTAGATGTACGACCAGGGTGAGTGTATATTTAATGAGTACCACTGAGAACACCATAGTCTCATTAGAGTCTGAACAACAGACGGAACCCAAGTGGGTAAGTGTGAGTATGTCTGGATGAGGGAGTGCTTGTCTGGTCTCTCCTGCTACCACCAGTCTCTTCGAATTCTGGGTATCACGGGAGTAACCCTCATGTAAATGGGTGTGGGTGGGTATGTAGGATAGATGATGGATCGAATGGAGTGGAAAAGAGGGTCTTGTTTTAGTGAAGATCTCTTTCTAGCCTCATTTGAGTCGTATATCGACTCAAATGAGACTTAAATTACCAGAGGATAGTAACTAACCTTGCATAAGGGCATGCGAAGCATGCAATCAGTAGTCTCAAGAAAAACTGAATTAAATAGCTGATGCTGTACATATAAAGTCCAAAGCTAATTAAATATCAATCTATTATCACTAATTTCCTAAAGATGTGGGTACCTTATTTAATATTTTTCATAGCTATAGGTACTTCACACTTTCTACTAAGCAATATCAGGCAATATCATATAATAGCCACTCTTCAACATAATAATATTCCCATCAGATCGATGCCGCCACCGATGAAAGGGAGACCAACATTTCTGTCGCGAAGCGGTCATCCCGTCTCGCCAGCGCGATGCACAAGTGTGGCCTCCGGGCTGGTGACACCGTGGTGCTCATGGGCTACAACCACCTAGACCTGGCCATTCCCTTCTATGCTTGCCATTTCAACGGATACTCTATGTGCGCTATCGACACTACCGTCACACCAGGTACGTTCCAAAGATACCTCATCCTAGATACGGAAATAAATGATTGGATAATTATATTTTTTGCATTAGTTCACCAATGACTTATCTCCATCATGTATAGCACAAGTACACGTATCCAAAGACGTATTAAATGCACCTTCTATCAGAAATAAACCAAGTTTAGATTACTGCTAATGCCTTCCGCGAGATGCATATCTACTGGAAACTTTCCGATCGCAACGAGTTCTATTGCAATACATAGATTTCAGAGAAATAGGGTTCACATAGCTAATGTATTAAATATTGCAAGGATATTCCATACTAGCAAATCTTATAAATAATGAGGAAAACGAGCTTGATGTTTCAAATCTTTATAAGTCATGTCAATAATAACCTATAGTACGAGCGTCGTGGCATTCTATAGGGGTGGTTTATGCTCAGCAGTGGATGTCTACAGGCTGATAATACGAATTTTACCCAAAAGTAGATATACAAATAATAGGTAGCGATCATGCGGTTTCCGTTTTATCTAAAATGTTGATCAAATTAACGTCAGATCAGTCGATATGTCGAATGGACAAGGTCAGTAAATATTATGGTTATTTTAAATAAACCTAGGTGACATTTTTAAATGATTCCCATGATTGTGCAACCTGTACAAAGAGGCTCATCGATACACTGCCTATCCCTTCAGGGTACAATGCGATAGTTTTGATATCTATATGATTGATTCTAGAAGTTGGGAGACATGTCTCAGTGAGTTATTGGGAGTAGTTAGTGTAAAAAAAATCACTAGAAACGGGATATTTACCATGATTTTTGAGTTCAAAAAATTATATTATATATAATATAATATAATATAATATAATACAGTAGTTCATGGTAAATATCCCGTTTCTAGTGAAAATTATGTACATAACCATGATAGTTTCAAAAGTTATATAGTTAGTGTAAGTACGATTAAAAGGTACGGACACGAGGAAAACCCCATCTGAGGCAAATTGAGCGTGTAATGAGTGATTAAATACATGTAAAGGACCAGTATAATCCACCAGTACCTAAAACTAGTACTTTATACCTACTTATAGGAGAGCACTGCTGGTGTAGTGGCTAGTGATGCTGAATTCTGATTCTAAAGTTCGAACCTCGGTTCGAATACACAACAATTAATTCTTACACTCGAAAAATATTTGTGAAAATACTACGTTTTCTTAAACGGTGTCAGAAAACATCGCGAGGAAACCAGCATTTCCTAAAACCAAAAACGCACTGGAATCCTTTCATCACAACGCGTCACCACCTCAACTTGTTCACTGACCTTACGCATGGTGACCAAGAGATAACTAGGAGCACGATTAACACAAAACATACTACAATTCTGTTTGCTTTTATCATCCAGGCAAGATAACATGTTTCTAAACATAACGGCTCTAAATTAATTATTCTCATCGCTAACCTACGACTTCGTGTTTTATTAATAAGTTACACTGTGAAATATATTTTTCAATACAAGTCAGACGCTGTTTTCCCCGAAAAGCCAGTCTACTTACTATCCATCGAAGAGTTCCGTTGTCCACCTTCCGTCTTCATCATCAGATCAGGTCGCTGTCACCGTAATATTGATCGTCATCGGTACTTGACAGACGCAAAATTTCAGATCAATGTTTCAAGCAGTTTCAAGATTTTATTGGCGTCGTGGTCAGTCGTTGTAATCACTAACCAACATACTAACAGGTCAAGTTAAATAAAATCTTGTAAAATGATGATAAATTAAATTATAATTTATTACATTGCAATACGTAATGCAATCATTATCAAATACGTAATGTAAATTAATCTTACACCTGTGAGATCGTTATCTGATAAAACTACGTCATTTGTAATGTACTAACTCGAGCACCTGTAAAGTATTATAATATGGTTGGATTACGGAATGAAATACACTAACAACAAGCATAGACTATCTTAATAACTAAACACCCTCAATCGCCATACAATATAATGTATCTACATCCACACATTTTTTTTATTTTTTATTTTATACTATTTGAATGACGGAACAGGCAGATGGCCCACCCTTTTTTTTTTTTATTCTACTTGGATGACGGTTCTAGCAAGAGGCCCACCTGATGTTAAGCGGTAAACTCTGCCTATGAACAGTGCATTACCTCATAGATCACGTCAACCTACGACGCAACATATGTGGCATTGCACTGCGCCCGCCACCCTGAGACATAAAGATGAAAAGTCTCATGTGCCTGTAATTTCACCGGCACCCTTACCCTTCAAACCGACACACAGAAATGCGAGCACTATGCTTTGCGGCAGAAATAGGTATGGTGGTAGTACTTCCTCAGACGAACTCTTTCACAAAAAAGCTCTACTACTACTAAACAACAACCTAGGTAAAGGGATGTTTGTGGTGTGTCCGACCTAAGAATAGGCGCCTCCGACACCAACACGACTTTGTTTTATATAGGTATACATATATAAGATTATGATCAATCACTTTGAATTTACAAAATATATAATATAATATAATAAGCCTTTATTGCATTTTGTTTTAGAGAAAATAGAAAACAGAAACAAAGTTTGTATAGATTAAAAAAAAGAAAAAAAAACTTAAATAAATTAAATTGTAACAATTTGGTAATTGTTTCCTCAGCTATTTATAATTAGTTGTACCAAATTAGACTACATTCGATGAGGTGAAGCTTCGAGAGGCAAATAAGAGCCCAGCCTTCTTCATAAAATATAATTGTTATTTGGCTTTAATAAAAAATCTTTTTTCAGCGGACCTGAAAGCCCTTTTTCCTAACATCAACCCGAAAATTGTATTTTGTGAAAAAGCATGTGAAGAAAAAGTTAAGGAAACATTCATGGTCACGAACCTGAACGGAGAAATCGTAATTTTTGACGACAAAGACGCCGATTTGGAGGCGTTCATTCGTCAACACAAAGGCACTGAAATTAAATTTAGGTGAGCATCTTTTTAGTTTTTTACCGTTTTGTTTCTGAAGAGTTTTCATTTGCAAACCTTGGAAAAGAGGTAATTATTTTTTAGGGTTCCGAACCTAAACCAGGAAACCTCCTGTATGTCTGTCTGTATTGTCGTCTATATAACGGTTATATATCGGCAGCCATTAAAGTTGAGATTTCCACAGATGTTGATTTTTTGTGGCAGAAACCAAATTTCAAAATGGTCCCACCGCGGCAAAAAGTGACGCTTATGCATCTAAAATATCGTCCTCCGTAAATCCTGTTACACAAACATGAATACGGCTCTCATCATCCATAACTTGTATTTTGTTTTGCACAAATGCTAAACACTCGTTAATCACCACGTTACAAGTTACACCACTTCAAAAAGACTGCCATTATTTGCCATTTTAATATAGCCTGCTTGTACGCGGACAGAAGTGAAAGTAATCTACCCATGTTAAAAATATTTGGTTACGTAGTCAAAACTTTGACTTCAAAACTGAACCCTACGTTATACGATCCCATACGCAATGGGCCAGTTTATTGGAGTTTTCTCCTTTAGAAACGATAATCATATATCTATATATATATAGATAATACCCTAAGATTGAGAGTAAACATGAGATTGGGAATAAATTTGAAAACTCTAGCGTTGACAAAAAGTCCGTTATGTTTTCCCTCTACGCAATATATTCGCGCATCATATACTGAACTGGAAGGACTGGAGTATACTCAAGTCGCGCGTCGGAGCTAACACACACCATTTTTTTTATATTTGAGTAATTGACCGATCTGTAAATTGTGGGCCACTTGATGTAAGCGTCAACCCGAGCCTATTACGAATGAAATACCTCTAAGAATTACTCGTCATGGCAGCTGTACCCGTCATCCTTATATGAAAAGTCTCATGTTCTTGTAATTTCACCGGCACCCATTAAACCGAATCACAGCAATAACGCTCATATTAAAGCTCGAAAGCAGAAAGGTAGGTTGGGGGAATGTGTGATCGATAATGTAGAAAAAATGCTTGTTTTATAATTTTCAAAATTGTGAACCCTCTTGTTGTTTCAGGCCGGCTGAATTTGACCACTCAAAGACGAACGCCTGGCTGATGTTGACCAGTGGCACTACGGGGCTACCTAAGGTTGCTATGATCCCTTTTGATACTCTGCTCAACGCTATTTGCAGTTGGTGGTAAGTAAACGCCTCGGCTCAGGGGGTTTACCATGAGCTCTTATATCCATTCAGTTCAAAAACGATTCATAGCAAAATATCGATTAGTCGGCGACTTGATGATTAGTCATTGATTAACTTTAATCGCAGAATTTAATAGACGCTCTGCGACTGTGCCTTTAAATACAGTAGCGGACATTACGGAACCGATTTTTTGTGCTGAATATAGTTTTTGAACTGAATGGCTATAAGAGCACATGGTAACACAACAGGCCATTATTATTATTATTCATCTAGAACGGCACAGGCCAATTACACTAATTAATTGACAATACTTATTAAATGAACATTAAATATTGGTTAAATTACAACAATACACACAATATAATAATTACCCACAATAAAAAAAAGTACAAAATAAATAGATACTCATGAAAAAAAAGTTACAAAACAAAAAAGAATCTTTTTGTAAAAATACAAAATTTCAAAGATAGCAATAGAAATTTCAAAATAAATACAAAAATAAATAAAAACATATCCGTATGTTTTTATTGATTTTATGGCCAATATACAGAGAAAAAGACATACTTATGCCAATAATGTAACTATTCTATAAAAAGCTAACAGCCAACACAAATATGCCATAGAATCTTATCAAGTCCGGGTAATTGGAAACCAAACGAAATAAATCTAAACATTGACTTTTACTATTATTTACTCTGTGATATTATGTAAAAACGTTACACCTAAAATTTTACTTGGACATTTATACCAAGAATTCTAAAAAAACTACCATAGGAATAAATTACATTGCGCTGAAACTATCCAAAATAGTTGAATAAAGATGGGGTGATTTGGGTGTGTTATGAGGTCCTTCCACTAGCATGTTTCTATAGTAGCTGAATCTCTAAATTACGCTAAAATGCATCTAAATCGGCGGTATTCATTCAATTTTATATATATCTTTTTCTTAACAGGGATTCTTTTCCTGGTAAATTTGAGTTAACTCTGGCTATGGCCACTCTTCAATGGCTATCGTCTTTAATCTTCTTCGTTTCTGGACCACTGAGATGCTACACGAGGCTTCAAAGCTCTGGACCCCTGACACCTCAGAACCTTGTTGCTTACATCAATAAATACAAGGTAAGAACTCAGCTTGTTCTCATCATAGCATTACAATAATATTAAACAATATCGAAAGGATATTATTAAATGTGGATGACCCCTGTGGTGCGGTGGGTGAGTACCCTGTTGAGGTGCGGGTTCAATTCCCGCTGCGGTATTTTTTTTGTCAGTTCTGCAAATAGTTGTGTCGAGTCTGGTTGTTGTTCGTGGTACCGGGTTCTCGTAGTTCCTGATACCCACGACACAGCGGATCCTAGTGAGGAATCAGGACTATGTATACTGTTGTGTGTCATTTACTGAAGGAAAATATATAAAAAATACACTTTTTTGAAAATTATTGAGTTGAGCTATCTAATAACCGTTACAAACGATCTAAAGATAGCTCGATCATCCAAATCATCATTCGTACTTTATAACGTTACTATATTTCAGCCTAATGTCACCGCCTGGACTCCATATTTATTGGGTCAATTCATAGTGGCCGCACAAAATGGTTGTGACTTATCGTCTTTCAAATACATCGCTATTGGCGGTAGCTCCATCGAGAAACCATTACTGGACAAATTTAGAGTGAGTAGATTTTTATCGTGACTCAATAGAAGAAAGAAATCTCACACTAGGTTTGCTCGTTTCCTGCCACATTCCCTACTCAGCTTTTCGTCAATACCATCAATGTATTTTGATTTACGATGTAACGAAAATTCTATATTTAATTTCTTATAACTCAGTAGTTTGTTTTTAAAGATGAAAGTTTTTTTTTGTTTTTAAATGAACATTGTCTAACAACATCTAAACTTAGCACAACTGATAAATCAGTTTGATAGTTTATATATTCATAATTGATCATCAGTTCATCCCCATACTTTTACCACATAACCACATAGGTTTATTTAAAACTATAATTAATAAATAAAATTATAAATTATTATATTGTTTGCTATTATCATGCATTTCTACTACATTTGCTGTTCAAAATATTAATTTCCTTTTATTTTTTCCAGCAAATTTGCCCAGCCTTCTTATATTTAGTTTATGGCATGACAGAGCTTATTGTGCCAATATTTGACTTCAGTGATGATACTCCCGAAAACTCTACAGGTTACCCATTAGAGAAATACCAAATCAAGGTAAGAAAAATTACTTCTCTAAATATATGAGAAACCAAGATCACTAACATGAAACTTCAGTATCTTGTGCGATGATTATCACTTATTCATAAAGTAAAGAACATTTGAATAGAAGGAACAGTTTAATTTTCATAGCGAATATACTTTAACCGAATGCGACCTTTGATAACAAAATCTATACTTAGTAGCAACCTCTCTTCCATAAAGTTCGTCTGCAGAAGTAAAGGAAGTAAATATAGACTCGTTCAATTGAATTAAATAATATTAAGGCGCATACCGCACCTGTTTGGTCTTATTTGGAGGCTATGTACTCTTCAATGTTGTGTGCTAAAATAAATGTCATTCAATTGACCTTTTATCTGTAAAGTGAAAGTACAAAAATGTTCTACCTGTTCATTAACCAACTGAAAAAATATAACAAAATGCAGCCGTTTCCACTGAAAATTTTATTCAACTTCTAAACCACTAAGAATTTTGTACTTGTTCTTTTACATAAATGTCGGGAAAGATTTTACCTTTAATATGAACGTATGATTCTGTGATGTAACGGTTTTTCACGTGGCATTTTGTTTTTTTCATTTTCACTTACTTTTCGTTCCACGAGCGCTATTCTGTCATGATCAACTTATCTGAACTTTAAATAAGTTATAAAGTGAAGAAATTTTGGTGTTGTATGCGCCTTAAGTAGTTTTTGTGTGTGTCTAGATCTTTAGGATGGGATCTTTTGTGAGCTTGTCTTATTCAAATATAATTTTCAGCTCATTGATGAGGATGGTGGTATCATACAAAAACCATACAAAGCTGGTGAACTGTGGGTCAAAGGAGATGACTTTTTCAAGGTAATCTTAAAATCTTGCTAATATTATAAATTCCAAAGTTAGGATTTTTTTTGTTACTTATCACGCCGCAACTATATAATAAATTTTGATGTAATTTGGTGCACAAATATATTATGATTGAGTTATAAGCTTCTTTTTATCTCGGTGTAACGCAAGCGAAGCCGCGGGCTGACTCTAGTAATTGATAAACGTAGTGAGCGTCAATTTAACAAAATGTAAAGCATATTTGCAATATGTTCTCGTATTTAATGAACGGAACGAAAGATTAAATACGTACCTCCCTCATATTAAATACGTACCTACCTCATATTAAATACGTACCTACCTCATATTTAAATATTGGTTTTACGAAATTGGATCAGCATTCATAAAGTGCAGACCATTTTTACAAACAATTTTGAAAATAAAAACACATGTTTGTGGTTATCTTACATTTAATAATCAAAATAAAATAAAAAAACTGTAGCTATGTAGGTGTTCAAATAACAGCTATATATGTTATTTGTTAGTCTGCTTTTCATGTATGATAAAAAAAACAGATGCGTCACGTACTAATAAAAAAATTTTTTTTCAGGGCTATATGAATAATCTAGAGGAGACTAGACAGATATTAACAGAGGATGGCTGGTTCAAGACGGGGGACATATTCCAGAGAGACGAGCAAGACTATTATTTCTTCGTGGAAAGGAAACGACTTTTAATTAAACACTTCGGGTTTATGGTAAATATCTACGCTTTTGTGTTGGATTGTCTACATAGTTTTATTACAATAATTTTCTCATTAGTCAAGATCTCAAAGAAAACTTTCGCTTTGGGTAGACAAAAGATATTGAAGTTGAATCAAATTATGCTTAAAATCTAAAAAGATCTCACCAACAAACTATTACCTACTCTTAGAACTGAAATATTATGGAATTAAATTCTTTGAATTATTAATTTATGATTCTATTATTAAAAGAAGACGTTATTTCAAACATATAATTTACTCATTTTACTTATCTCAATATTTCTTGGAAATTAATAAAAGAGTTAGACAAACGGGAATTTCAAAAAACTTGAGAGCTTAGAATTATTTTCCACAAAAGGCCCCTAAAACGTGAAGTCAGCAGGCGTAAAGTTAGCTAGACTTATTTTCTTACGCTCTGATTCATTCTGTTTGTGCTGTACTCGAATCTGAATTGATATGGAACACAGAAATATAATTTCAAAGAAAGTTACTAAAATAGGAGTACTATTCTAGATAAAAGACATGGAGGTTTCCTTTTTAAATTATCTCTCGCGCCCTTTCTTTGTAGCATATTGCTACGGGGCTTATGCTACGGGATTTGCTACGGGCCGTGCTACGGGTTTTGTGTTTAGAGCACCTAGTTTAAGGTGGGGTATAATGCAAAATTACCAATTTTAGATTAGATTTTTAACTGACTAAATCAAGTACAATATTCAAATTAAAAATATGCATGGATACTACATTATAATACCGAGGGATCACCCAGACAGAAACACGAAAGGACAAAAAATTCTCGAGAAAAAAAATACAAAGTTACCTCTAACTTTTGGCTAGATTCGATTGTTTGTCAATATGGTACAGATTATTGGGTCAAAAATTTGATAAATAAGATCAATACAATAAAACAGAGGGTTCACCCACGGGATTTTTTAAAATTATCTATATTTCACAAGATATTCAATAAAAACCGCTTTTTCGAGCGGCGCATGGTGGTTTTTTTGTATGTAGATTTCTGCCTGGCGGTGGCGCAGTCTTAACAACAGCTGTATTGTATGACGACTGACCATAGAGTTGTTAGTTCGTGAGCGCACCGATGTTCTAGTGGAAGGGGCGAGATATATGGCGTAGTTTCCCTAACGCTGCCCGGTATAGGTGTGACATGGGCATTTGACATGATTTTCGTTTTACCCAAACTCATTTACAATTTAAGACCCACCTGGTGGAAGACGGTATTGAGATCTTTGAGTATTGTGCTAAGGTCTTCCAGCGGTTCAGCCATAATCATATCGTTGGCAAATCGGATTTGCCATTGATACGAATGCCAGAGCTGACCAGTTTTGGAGAAATTACATCTCCTTGTCTCACCCCTTTCTACAAATGGATAGGATCCGTGCTCTGGTGCTGAATATGGACAGACATAATGGCCTTGCTATATAAACCTCCAATACTTTGATATACTGGTAGTCAATCTGGCACTGCTGCCATGTCTCCACTGAATCAAAGGCTTTTTCGTAGTCCGCAAACGCTAGACACAGCGGCTGATTATACACTTCGATCTTCTGTATAATCTACCGGAGCATGTGGATGTGGCCTACGGTACTAAGGTCTTTTTGGAACCCAGCTTGCTTGGGGGTCAAAAGTCGTCGAACCTATGTGCGAGACGATTGGTAACGGCATGTCCTAGAACCAAAAATTCGAAGAAGGTTGTTAGATGTATCAAGGTGCACCGAGTTCTTTCAATATCATAAGTAACGCAAGGTAACGAAGAAAGAACCGTGGACACGAAGATGTATTGTTATTACAGTTCGTGGTCTATATAAATATTGAATCCAAAAAAAAAAACATGTTAGCTTTATAATACTTTTATATGCTGTATATCCCCCAAATAAGCCTGTTTTTAACCCCCGACGCAAAAAGAGGGGTTTTATAAGTTTGACCGCTATGTGTGTGTGTCCGTCTGTCTGTGGCACCATAGCTGATGGTGAAAATATTTGAAAGCGTTTTTTTTTAATTTGATAGCATAGTTTTTCTAGCAATGGTTCTTAGTTTTATTTTATCACAATTGATATAACTTTTGAAACTATCATGGTTATGTGCACTCAAATGGTAATGGTATGGTGTGTAACTCAAAAATCATGGTAAATATCCCGTTTCTAGTGAAAATTATCACAATTGGTTCAGCTGTTTCATTGCGTCGGGGTTTTTTATTTCTTCTTGTCTATAGGATCGAACCGAGAACAATTTATGTATTTTATCTTGAGTTAATAATTTACACCACAATGATCTAAGTCGTACATTGGTGTAAGAAATACCTCATTTATCTAGTCTTCGAGCGATTATCGCGATTAATCTATTAGCGTAAATCTGGAAAAATAATCGAATGATGCCACTAAGTGCTATTTTGTTATATCGAATGCTATCGACAAAATTAAATGTAGTAATAGATTAGAACATTTTCATATATGAAAACTATTTGTGCTAATAGTTGTGATAAGATAGCGGTAGTTTTGGTAAGATAATAAAATCTCGATACCGTGATTTCGATTCAAATCGCAAATTATTGTTTGCTGTGATTGATACAATGGAATATTTTATTATCTTCAATCACGGATGTTTTTCCTTTAGATTTTATCAAAGTGGAAGCATGTGGAATTTTAATTGATAATCGGTATATTGCGATTTGCGAAATATTGTTTCTATGTATTTTTATAATTGTTCTGCGATTTTTCAGCCCACGACCTGAGGTTTTCATACTTTTAAATTACTAGCAGTGCCCCGCGGTTTCACCCGCGTAAGTCTCGATCCCGTGGGAATATCGGGATAAAAATGTGCCTATGTGTTATTCCAGGAGTCCAGTTACCTCAATTCCAAACTACATCTAAATCCGTTCAGCCGTTTCAGCGTGAAGGAGTAACAAACACACATACTCACAAACTTTCGCATTTATAATATTAGTGTGATTGTTATTGTTATGTTTTTCTCTCTTCAGATCTCGCCGTTGCAATTAGAAGAGGTTATCAAACGTCACACCGGTGTTAATGAAGCTTGTGTTGTGGGAATCCCCGAACCTTCGTGCATGGAGCTCCCAATCGCCGCTATTCAGAGGCGGAACGGCGACAAAGTAGACCCTGAAGAGATCTTCAAATTGCTTAAAAGTATGTTGATCGAAAATAAGATTTATAATAATGCATATTTTAAAGGGCATTAAAGGAGGTGGGCAACCGCTGACCCAGGTCAAAAATAAATGAACCAGGGCTTCCCATCATGGAAGTAATTAAGTACGGTTATAAATGTTATTTTTAGTAAAAAAAATCTAAAGAACTTGTATATTTTTAGAAGTTGGGAATCAAAAGTGATATTTCTAAATAATTAGATAAATCAACTCATTGAATTTGCGTGAAAAAACCGCAACAAGATTCATTACTTTCCCTCAACTTCTACGCATGAAATTAAATTAGCTTTTTCATTATCATAATCAATAACCAAAAGTATCTCAACTGTACGTTACGTTAGTCAAAAAATTTGGGTCAAATAATGTATGCCCATGTTCTTTTCTGAGCGCGTCCTCACGACCTTAAGTTTTAGCGAGGAAAACCTTATGTTCATGACAAAGTAGGAGGTACCTACGGTGGGTGCCTTATGAACTTTTGACCAAGTGAAGAGTTTAAGTGAATCGGTAGTTTTTTTTTGTATTTATTTATATTATTTTTGGTTTCCGTACCTCAAGTTACCTACGGAACCATTATCGAACCACTCTCGTGTCTGGCTGTCCGTCTGTCACAGCCTATTTTCTCCGAAAATACTGCACATTTTTTTTTTTTAATTTAGTACTTAAACAGAGTTCTGTGACCCAATCATGTACTTTGTGATTGTATGTGATTTTGGGACTTCATTATAGGGGGACAAAACGAAATTTTAAAAAAAATGTTTGTCAAATGCATCGATATATTATACTAGTTTTATCGAAGGTCAAATGCTTCATAATAATATGATATATCAAATATTTTTTTATAGTTTTAAATAACATTCCTTAAAAGATATTAAAGAAAATATACGAAAATCGACCATTACCCCATTATATCCGAAAAAAAAAAAAATACTGAATGTAGGTTACAACTCATAGTTTATAGGAAAACCTACCCGAAAATCTTTAAATTTCTACGGGAAACTGGAAATAGTGGTTACTATGGTGGCTTACTTGTATGCTTCGATCAAGAACGCGGGCCGACACGAACTTCATCATTTTACTATTGAAAACTTTTCGTGATATATTCGCTGGTTTTTTCCTTCGTTAAATATTTAAAAAGGTTTAAAAAATATATATTTATAAACTATGATTAGAATAAAAACAACTTCTTTTTTACACTACTTGGAATGACTCATCAAGCAGATGGCCCATCTGATGTTAAGTGGTACCCTCCTCTGCCTATGAACTTATCACCATACTTCCGCTAAGTTTCATAATAACAAAACCTTTTTTATGCCCGCCATTTTGGCAAACATTTCGGGTTCCGAGACTAAACTGTCACAGATTAGTCTACACTACATCCACCTACAGCCTCTGGGATAAGCTTGTTTAAAATAGGGTACACACAAGAAACAAAATATTTACCTACAGCGGACAGGTGTTAGAACGCTCCTACGCGTGTAATACCTACTTTCCTTTGGAGGCTTCAGCAAAGTAAATAAGGTTAAGCACTTATAAGTGCTAACATTTCTCAAGAGTTAGGATAAAACCTCTAGTTTTACTACTTTCTTAAAGCTTGTTCAGTGGCAGACAGAGTAGAATGAGAGAACCTTCAAAAGTATTTGAACATGGGTTCTTTGTATATTATTTTATAATAGTGGTCAACCGCGGCTTCGCACGCGTTTTATTATTGTAAAAAGTATACCTAGCTCAATCCAGGTCTGTGTACCAAATTTCATCGAAATCGGTTCAGCCGTTTCGGCATAATTGTGTAACAATCATACAAACATCCGAACTTCGACATTTTTGATATTGGTGGGATTCATTCATAAATGTAACTTGTTTATTTTTGTTACCTATTTGGCTCCTCCAAAATAGGTGGTGTACCTAATAGAAATGTACTTCAAACCGATGCTTTGGGTCCTAATAAAACCATGGTATTTTTTTCAGATTCACTACCTGATAAAAAGCAGCTTCATGGAGGACTCTTCTTCGTTGATTCCTTCCCCATCACCCCATCAGGAAAAATAAACAGGTCTAAAGTACGCGATCTAGCTATGACGTCATCAAGAATTCTACCTAAATGAAGACGTTAACTTGAGCGTACTATTGTTTGCGTAGGTAATGTTTTGTAAGTATTGTGGAAATAGAACTCGACTGCAGAAGAATGTGTACAACCAATGAGCTGGGTCTGGTCTGTAATATAGACTTTACCATTGAGTTACTTTAAGACAGTCTCGTTTCTGTGAGACTCACAAGAGGCACGTTCAAAAAAAAAACCCTCCCGTATCCAGACACCGATCAAAAGTAGTCACACATCTATTTTGTGAACGTGCCCAATGCTGCTTATCCTAATCGAGTACGGTTGAACCATACAAATCGAAACAGCAGTCGCGGAGTAACCTCCTTTTTCTACTCAGTAGCTAGCTCAGAAGGGCTTTACTTTTTCATATGGCCCCCAGGATTTTTAAAGTAGGGGTGTACATTAATAATGATAATGTATCACTAGATATAACGAATTAGCTTTATTTAACTCTGTATAATGTTATATGTTACTAGTATGAATAAGTTAAAATTGAAAGCCTTGTCTTTAGTTGGGTCGAGGGTAACTCTGAGAGGTAATATAATTATTATCTCTTGAAAGTGTAAAGTTACTATATCTCACATGAGACTGGTCCTTTATCTCCAAGGCACAATAGAGCATCCTAGGTGTTCTGCACAGGTCAATTTCCGAGATCTACACAATGCTGTCAGTTCGCCAAAATCGATCCGCCTTCCTGTGGCAAGACTCTAACGTCGTTATAAATGTGCCTATTGTCGCCGATTGCTTCGTCTTGAAGTAGAACGAAGGCCTAAAACATCTCAGGATAGGAATTTCTCAATCATGCACGATAATTTTTGGTGCAGAGCAACGTTTCGCTTGTCGCGCTAAATTATATATGTATTTGTGTGTTTTGCTCATCACAGCTCATTACCATTTTTTGCGATAGCGATAGCTGTTTTTGCTGAAAAACTAGGAAATCAATTAAAACACATGTTTTAATTGATAATTAGTCATAATTATCATTAGTTAGGTACACAAGTAAAAAAAAAAAACACTAACAATCATTGATGGACGTTCGTTGCTAAACTAAAGATATTTATGAGACTTTATCAATCAAAATATGACGTGTGTTAGGTCTCCTAGTATCCAGTTCTCCTAGTTTTGGCTAAATCAGTTATCGCTATCCCAAGAGTTGTTGATGAGTTGTGGCTCTGGTGAGCAAATAACACTATACAATTTTATTTCACCTGGCGCCCACTTAATTTAAATTCATAAATATTTTAATATCTAAAATATTTTTCGAATTATTATTTATTACAAACAATAAGAGGAATATTATGAACTTGGATTACCCGATGCGTGTCCATAAAATTATTTCGTGACTGACTGACGACTCACTGACTGAATATCAACGCACAGCCTAAACCGTAAATCTTCGTTTGGAGGATTTTCTTTTATAGTTTTCTAGGATAGTACTAAAGTAATTTTCTAAATTCATCCCCTAAGGCTGTTGATGTTTGTATGGAAAAAAGTCCACGCGGATGAAGTCGCGGGTTATTTAATTAGTTGTAAAAGATTACATTAATCTAGAAGTAGAAGATGAAATAACATTGTGAATGTAAATAAACTAGGAGAAGGTAGTAGGGATATAATTTTATGATGTAAGTAGGTTTATAAATGAGGATTCCAAATATACCTACTAACTTTATATAAATGGTGATTTCTACAAATAAAAAACAATAACTATTAATTGAATTAATGCACTTGTTTTATTTTAGTTAGTATATTGATATTCAATAGAATGATATTTCCAAATTACTCTTTTTACACTTGAAACTTAAATAGAAAATTATGTCAGCATTGTCAAACTTTATATACAGAAATATTTATAAATAAATAAATAAATAATGCTGGACAAAGTTCACACAACATTATCTAGCCCCAAGGTAAGCCAGAGGTTGTGTTATGGGTACTAGATAACTGATATACTTAATACTATATATTACATAGATAGATATTTTTTATTATACATAGAAAATACCCAGAACACCCTGAACAAATATCTGCGAACGCACAAATATTTGTTCCGAGGCGGGAATCGAACCCGCAACCTCCTGCGTCGCAGGCTAACCTTCGCCCGCTGCGCCACAGAGGTCGTTATAAAACGAATACAAGGATTAACAAAATGTTATAAAAAAGCTAGTGAATCAGATGAGCTACCTAAATACCGTTGCAATTGATCTAAGGATAGCTTAACTAATCCATAGCAGAAGGAAGCGGCCCTGTGAAAAAATACTAGTGCCAACGTAGATACCTAAGTTTCTCGACAAGCAACTCCAATCACAAGTATTATCTAATCTCTATACAGTAACTTGGGAAGTGCAAGGCGAGAGTGCATGCATCTCCATAAGTTAGATGGTTTCCATAAAGTGGGACAATACAACGAAGCTGGCAACTCTGGCAAGGCATCAATGTTTCAAATTCACGTTGATCGAATGCCTGTCGTGACCTACCTGTCTCGCTGGCAGAATTTATCCTCGGCATACTTTAAACGTAGCCTTTATTGTCGTCCCAATTTTAAAATGCAGGCAATATGTTACTGTTTCATAGGCAAAATGGCATCATTTACTTTGTACTCCTGTAGTAGTAATTTATCTTGCATAAATTGATAAAAATTACACAAGTTAGACAAATTATAGAACTTTGGAAATTACATTTTCTACAACTAAACCATGGGCCAAAGTTTTGATCAGTGTTCCAAACTAGGACGTATCAAGATTTCAGAATTGATTGAATAACTCTGAAACCGTAAACTTATTACTTATTTCTTACAAAGCCAAACAAAAAGCTTTAAGGTCAAAAAAATTAGCTCAAAAAACATTCTCCGATTACTTGACGCTAACTTTCCCAGCTAGCGGCATCGTTATAGCTCAATCGACTGGAGGTAGTTCTACTTTATTAGAGAACATTGATTTAATCAAGCCCAGGGAGCAAAAAGTGAAATGGAACTTGCCGGATACGTCTAATTAATTATCGAGCTCAGTCGTCTAATCAATCCTCTTGCTAAAAGCTACGAGTATAAGGTCGGGTCTTATTGTGTCATACTAGGTTGAACAGGTGATTTTAGGTTCATTTTCATGATTCGTACCTATGTTTTAGGGTAAAACGGGACCTTATTACTAAGTCCGTCCGTATTATTGTCCGTCTGTCCGTCTGTCACCAGGCCGAACCCGATGTATCTCATGAACCGTGATGGTTACCAGACAGTTGAAATTTTCACAGTTGATGTATTTCTGTTGCCGCTATAACAACAAATACAAAAAAACAGAATAAAATAAATATTTAAGGGGTATATACATAATATTGATTTTATACAACAAACGTTATTTTTTGCCGTTTTTATAGATAACACGTAAGTTACGATAGTTTTGTACGGAACCCTTCATGCGCGAGTCCGACTCGCACTTAGCCGGTTTTTAAGTTTTATTTTCTATTTAATTTTAAACCAAATACGAAAAATTTAATTAGACACCCTGTTGCTACTATTAGGAACACTTAGTTACAATACACACATAGATAACATATTAATAGATATAACTAGTGTCCGTGTACGTATCTATAGATTATCATCCTTATTAATGAACAGCAAAAAATATCCTAATTTATCAAGTACTATATTATCTAATTCTAACTTAGTGGAAAGCATGAGTTATGTTTTTTAGTATTAGCAAGGTAGAGAAACCAGAAAACATAAATGCTGAGTAGAAAGAGATAATTCGAGCGCTCTGCGAGCTGTACAGTGTTCTAGTTTACCACAGCCACAGATGTAAGCGACGCGTTACAGGAGACGACTAAATAATGACACGGGGCTTACGCGACGCCAGTTGGGGCCGACAGTTGAGTGTTTAAAAATTGTACAGTATATGTAACTTTTTTCTCTTTAATTTATGCATATCGCAGGTCTTTTCAACATCCATGTGGGAAAACATTACCCGTGTATTATTCGCGTTGACGAATTAAGCGTTATTCTCTGCAGAGACAGACTATCGTATGACACAAAAACGTAGTATGACACACGTATGTATTGATGATTACCGTCCTCGGCTCTCTTAAGACCCTCACTCACCTAACGGCTCGGGTCTCAATGCCGCTTCAGCGGTAATCACCAACATTACACACTTGTACCATAATGTACTTATTATACGGTATTTTAATAACTCATGGAAGTTTACTAGTGCCATGAGCCGTAAAGTCATGCTATGTATAAAACTTTTGACATAGTTAAGATCTAATGTCAAAATACGTGCCAGAATATTCACAGAACTTCAAACCAGAGTGCGCTCCATTCTGCACCATGTATTTTTCCTTTTAATTTCAAGTAATTAAGATCTAATGTCAAAATACGTGCCAGAATATTCACAGAACTTGTGGCCTAGATTCCTCCCGGATGCGTGCGTCGGTCGGCGCCGCAGAACGTTGCTAGTCGGCAACGAGTAACACTGACGTCACAACAACTCCGCCTGGAGCGACGCCGCCTTCCGTCGCTATGTCAGCTACTATTCAGGTTTTCGTGAGTTCACTCTGTATGTTCGCCAGTTTATTCGACCGAATAGGTGAGCCAACTCAAATGTTGATCCCGTAACCGAGAATAGCTTTGGCACGCGTAAACTAGTCGGTGTAGTAAGCTTACTTAGAATATAGAATAAAGTTTACTAACCCCCAACGAAAAACGAAGGGGTGTTATAAGTTTGACGTGTCTGTGTGTGTATGTGTATGTTGTGTGTGTGTGTGTGTCTGTCTGTCCCGTCGTAGCTCCCAAACTGATGAACCGATTTCGTTTTTTGTTTGTTTGAAAGGTGTATTTGACGGGATTGTTCTTAGCTTTGTTTGATCAAAATCGGTTCCGCCGTTAAGAGTTTTTTTTTTATTTTTAAAAAATTAATTATTTGTTTTATATTCTAAGTAAGCGTACAGGCTTGACGACCCCACCAAGCTCGGCAAATGGCAATACAGCTACTTCTTCTTACGGAAACACAATCCAATTAAATATTAGGTGTATAATTAAATCATCTTCATATTATGATGTAATTGGGTTACGATATTATAGTGCAAGATATTTTGCTGTATAAATACATAAATACAGTAGCGGCCGCTCGCGACTTCGTTCACGTAGTCTAGGTGACCCGACTGCAGGGCCACCTACAGAGTCCAGTTGTGAATCCATTCAGCAACCCACTCGATCACAATTTTGTTTTTATCAAAATCGATCTAGCCTTTTAGGAGGAGCTCAGTGATCAAACCTTTGCATGGGCCACTACTTTTGAACAAAAATAGTATTTATCAATTGTACCTAACTGAATTAATTGTGTTGTTATTTAGTGTTTTTAGGGTTCCGTAACAAAAATTACGGAACCCTTATGGATTCGTCATGTCTGTCTGTCTGTCCTTAGAACTGAAACTCAAAAAAAAAAAACATCATACCCATAAGTGTTGGGTATCTATGGGTCTTCAAAAATGATATTGAAGTTTCTAATATTTTTTTTTTCTAAACTGAATAGTTTGCGCGAGAGACTCTTCCAAAGTGGTAAAATGTGCCCCCCCCCCCCCGTAACTTCTAAAATATGAGAATGATAAAACTAAAAAAAATATATGATGTACATTATCATGTAAACTTCCACTGAAAATTGGTTTGAACGAGATCTAGTAAGTTTTTTTTTTTTAATACACTATTATTAAAACATCGATCAAAGTTACAACGAACTACAGAACTTTTATATTATGTTACTTGCTGGTACGGAACGCTTCATGGGCGAGTCCGACTCGCACTTGGCCGCTTTTTTGTTTTGTTTAGGTATGGAGCCGTCGTAATACATTATAGAAAGATCAACTTTAATGAACCACTTAAATATCATTCACAGCACAGTATGAAATGGTTGCCAGAACGAATGCGGCATAAAATAGTAATTATTTCGTCGTAAACAACACTCTCTGAAAGATTCGGAGCCATTGGCGAAGCTTTTATACCGAGCGCGTCGATAGTGGCCATTTGAACAGTGACCACTTCACACGTATTCAGTTTGTTATGATATATAATAGGTATAATAATAAATAATGCTGAACAGTTCACACAACATTATCTAGCCCCAAGTTAAGCAGAGCTTGTGTTATGCGTACAAGATAACTGATATACTTAATACAATATATTACATAGATAGATATTTTTGATTATAGATAGAAAATACCCAGAACACCCTGAAAAAATATCTGCAGGTCGCACAAATATTTGTTCCGAGGTGGGAAACGAACCCGCAACCTCCTGCATCGCAGGCGAACCTTCGCCCGCCGCGCCACAGAGGTCGTCACAGAGGTAGTTTTCTTTTTTTCGTCTGCCTAATCAGCTAATGTTTGAAGTCAATGTAGGAAGTCGTATTTAACGGTAATAGAAATTACACTGTTTTATTCAGTGCAGCAGATATTCAGTTGAATTTATCTTATTCTAATTTATGAGAATATTTTGACTTCAGGTTTCATTAGCTTTGGTGTAAAGGGAATTCCATAGTTTATGAATTTACTCTACAAATAAGAATGGTACCTATACAATATACATTTGGAACAATGTGTTAAATGTTAGATAAAATAACTTTGTTTTCAACACACTTGGTCATAAAGTGGCTCTCATTTCACCGCTATTAGGCACATAATGACACCTGTAATCACACTGTGACTTATTACTTATCACTAGTGAGTTATAGAGACAGTTGAACATTTACACAGAGGTGTATTTCTGTTTTACACCTGTATTCAAACTGTGACATTTTCATTGCTATTATTCACTAGTGAGTTGTAGAGACAGTTGAAAATTTATACAGAGTGTGTATTTCCGTTTTATTATTATTTTGTTCGCAAGTGTGTTGAAAAACGTCGTATGATACACGTGTGTATTGATGATTACCGTCCTCGGCTCTGTTAAGACAATGGTGCCTCAGCGGTAATCACCAACATTACACACTAGTACCATTATGTACTATTTAACTTCATTCGTGGCAGTTATTATTCAACAGTACCTTTAATTTTGTTGGTACTCGTGAATGTATTTATTTTCTTAAAACACCTCCTCGTTTCAGATACCTAGGTAAGAAACACTGAGTAAACCTCAATTTGCAATATTTATTAATGGTCGTCCTGAGAAAACCTTTTGTAGAAACGTTTATCACTATCAAAACATTTACTCACTAAAAGACAATTACATAAAGTTTACTTTCCTCCATTTTAAACCCATAATAAGCGTTTTGGTATAATTGAATCTGTTTCTATTTGTTAAAGGAAATGCTTGACAATTCCGTCCCTTTCGTTCTACAGAGTGGAGAAAGAGATACATTTAGAACTCGCTTTAAACTTTAAATAAGGTTTACAAGCGCAGGAAATCAATTTTAAAGCTTTATATCAAGCGTTATTTGAAGTAAAGCGATGTATTTTCTAAAACATTAGAAGCAGAACGTTTGGAAAAGTGAACGATGTATACTTTCGCTTTGATAAAAGGAATACTGTAGTGCTTTAGGTTTAAGGCGATAATAGACCCAAAACTGCAATAAGGACTTATCTTAGAAAGCCTAATTCTCCTACAAGGCTGGCCCAAACTATTTAAACAAAATAGTAGGTTAAATCATGAATGTTGTAGTACATCTTCCTAGGGTAAAATATAGCCTAGAATAGACACATAAGTTTACATTTTTTAATTTGCTGTTGCTTTTGACAGGAAAAACAAATCAAAATTTCCTATGGTTTACACAAAAAAGCCTACTACTTCCAAACGCCTGTAGCTATTTTAATGATTCTTTCACTATAGTAAAGACAATTTATATGTTTATAAAAAGATAAGTTTAGTTTTTTTTATAAACAGTCTCTATTGAGACGGTGCTGCTTTTCGTGATTTTTGCTCACTATTAGTTTCATGTCCGCTGTTCTATCCCGTTCTTACTCACCTGAATTATACTGAGTTAGATAGTGACAGAATTTGAAGTAACTATCACTTTAAGCCGAATACTAGACTATGAACCCCTTGGTTCCTAAATAATGGAAAGCGTAATTATCCTGAAGACATTTAAAACAAGCATGGTACCTAAAAATAAAACCTAAAATGGAGTTCAAATTATAAACGAATCTCTAAAAATGTTATTATAACACAAGGAGAATATTCTATCAACAACCGCAATGACTTCAAGTGGTACTTTAATATTTTAACGAGTTTTGGTACGAGTATGTTGAATTGCTGAAATGGAATGGGGGTAGCTGAAGCACTATGTATAATATAATTATACTTTGACTTCAAACCATAACAGCATGTGGTACTTATAATAAGAACAATATAAACATCTTATTTTGTTTTCTTTATATTTAGTCTGCCTAGTAAGATCTAAGGAAAATATACAAGGAAAATAGCCAGACTACTCTAGAAATTTATAACCTGAACTGCCTGAACCTGATTCACTCACTCAGCCACTCACTCACTCACTGACTGACTGACTTTCAACGCACAGTCCTAGAGATCTGGGAAGGTATATTTCTTTTGTGGTATAGAGGTGCATGTAGAAAGGAATTTCTGAAATTCACCTTCCAGGGGGGTTCTGAAGTTTGTATAGAAATTTTCAGAGTGTGTATTTCTATTTCCCCTATAACAACAAACAATAAAATAAAAAAAAATTAGCTACCCTAGAATTTGGGATAGCATTTCTTAGAACTCATTAAGTAGAGTAAAGGTAAGGCCAAACCAACGCGTTCAGCCCCCGTCCGCGGTGGCGTGCACAGTGGCGATCCATTGTCTTAACATTGTTCGCCGCCGTGCAGTGCACGCCACTGAGGATGCGGGCTGAACGCGTTGGTTTGGCCTTAGTTTAAGATTATATTTTTTATTTTCAAAACTTATGGAAAACAAAGTAATGAGTGGCCATCAATGTCAGCTATTTTGCTCGATCTTAATAATGGCTGTATCTTTAAAACCGTTATAGGTGTAGATACTTGAAATAAAAAAGTGCATAGGGTTAAATCTGGTACGATGGTACGGAACCCTTCGTGTTCCAGTCTGACTCGCAATTTTCCGGTTTTTAATTTATTTAATTTATATTTTACAACCAAGCACACCTATCATTTATTGCGGTACATTTTGTTTGATCCCATATTTTTTGTAATAAGACAGTCATAGTATGATATATTGTATGTATAATGATATATAGAAATACAACAACCTGATTACATTACTTACAAACCAGTGAATTATTAAAAAAGTAAAACGAAACAAGGTGATTTTTCGCGAGGCATTTGCATTGGTTTTGCCAGCAAGGCACCTTTGAATGATGGCAAAACCAATCTAGCGCAAGGGATGTATGTACCTACTAGTGCTGGCTTAACTCTCAGACAACAGTTATTTGTTATGTAAGGCTGCATACTTGTTTTTTGGTGCGAGTACTTGTATTGAAACCTGAGCAAGCGAGTGTTTCAAAGGTACGAGACGCAGAATAACTTGCAGAGCGAAACACAATTTTTCACCTCATTACAGCAAGGAAAATTACCAGAGCAAGAAAAACAGCTAATATAAGAAAGTTAGTGCAATCTTCATGCTGGTCAGTGCGATTACTTTAAAAATGAGGCTGTTGGTATAAAAATATTTTTTGAATAGAAATGTTTGAATTTTAAAAACCTTTTCCACGCTAGCGGATTAAAAGCACCTTTGGACTCCTCCCGCCATTTTTGAATAGAGACGTCGTCTGTTTTTATTTTATTTTATTTCCTAGTGTTTTTTGAGTTATTTTGTGTAATTTTGGTGGCATTTTAATCAATTTAGCTCGCCTATAGAGCACAAGTGTAGTGAAATTAAATGGAAGTGTATTGCGTGACTTTCCAAATTGTTGGAAATTGTCTACCAAAGTTTTTTGTAAAACGGCCACCATTTTATTAAAACATGACTTGACTGTCACTTTAACGACTTGGAAGGATTGTAACGTTGCAAGTTATATTGAAAATACACTAATGAAAATGAAAAATAACTTGAATATGGCAAATGCACAAGCCGTGCGGCGCCAATAACATAAAAAATAAAAAACTCCCTGGCACGCAGATTTGGAATGATAAACAAAACCTTTCTGAGCTTGTGAGGTGTTATGTTATAGGTATTGTATTTTAAATAGTTATGTTATATATAAATAAATAAAAAAGTCCTTATTCCCAATTTAACATATATTTACATAAAATCAATTATTATTAATTATTATTAATAATATTATATATTACCTATTACATTATTAATTACATAAATTATTATTATTTTATTACCTAGTTATGTTATAGGTTGCTTTAAATGTTTCTTCAGTATAACAGAGCTGTTTAAACCATCTAGAAGCAGTTTAGAGCAACAATAATAGGAAACTTTGCTGAATTTTTTATTGATTTTTTATTGATTTTTTACAAGATAATAAAATTTCCCTCATTAAACAGACTCTGACCGACTCTTTAATGGCGAAGGCGTCACCGAAAGCCAAAGGCTACGACGGTCTTACTTGTACAAAATAATTTAGTAGCCTGCACTTTGAGGGAGTCAAATAATTTAAATAACTTAATTAACAAGGAATCTAGGGCTTACGGGAAACCCATTTATTGATTCCTAGTTTTAAATAACACCTCCAAACTTTGCAATGTTCACAACTTAGTGTTTCAGCGTGGTAACTAAGTCACACTCCACTCGCGGGAGTAAGAGAATAGGGTGGAATTAAGGAAGACTGACCTTCGTCTGACGCTAGGAAGCACTGCACTATGCAAGCTACGATCACCTCGATACAGCACAGTTGTATGCAGTCCGGGGTTCGTTCTTCTGCCTTTGGTAGGCCGTCCGGGTAGATGACCAAGCCTGTTCTTCCTTCGGTCTTCTCTTTTGTTAAGTTAGTAGCGGCCTTCGATAGCTGCCGCTTAACGACAGCAGTAGACGCGGCGCGGCAGATACCTTACCACGTGGTTGTAGCGTGGTATGCGGTAATATGACAAGGATAAAGATATGCCGTTTTCCAAAATTGGGAACACGAAGAGCGCGAAACATCCTGAATCGACGAGACGTGATCGCAGACAGTGATACGATGCGTAGATGCCAATGAGGCCGTTCGTAGCATGACAGAGATAGATGCAAAAAATAAAATAGAGAAATGCCCTTACAAGTGGCGCTAACAGAGAGTATATTGTAATTGTTTGGTTTCCAATGGATTTGGCTTGCTATATGAGTTACGTTACCCTTAATATGTATATCAATACGCAGCCATTAACGTGCATCAGAAATACTAAAGCAAAAAGTGAACATATTTCTGTAACTACCGTACATACATTCATAGACACACATCTTTTCCCGAAAAGGGTAATCAGAGCCTCAATGGGCATTATTTCACCGTGGGTTGTGCCATCGTGGGAATATAAACGTGACAATTGGTGGAGCTCATTGCCGTTATTGCTTCCCACGACTGACTCGGCTAACGTTTTCTTCCAATAATAACACTTTCCTTAATAAGCTAGTAGCCAGGACATGTCTTATACCAACGAATCTTACCATGCTACAAGTCCGAGTTGTTAGTAAGATTCGTTGGTATAAGATTTGTCCTGGCTGCTAGCTTATTATGGATTGTGTTAACTATTACTGAAAGAAAGCGTTAGCCGAGTCACAATGGGGTAGCAATGGTGGCGATGAGCTCACCACTTGTCACGTCTATATTCCCACGATGGCGTAACCCAGGGTGAAAAGAGGCCAATTGAGGATTTGCCTACCCTTTCGGGGAAAAAAGTGTGTGTCTATGTGTGTATGTATGTATGTATGTATTTATGTACCATCTGTTTAATTACCTATTTCGATAAAGTACTGAGTAACGAGTAGCTCGATTGCAGTGCCTTAAACGGTTTGGATAAGGAACGAGACCTACTTTCTACCTAAGCTAATTTAGACCAAAGCAATAAAAAATAAATAAATTATATAATAAATTTTGCAATGGTTGACTTAGGCAAAATGGCAACCAAAAATAACATAGAGCAACGACCCGGTGGCCGTGTGCCGTGTTTCTCTATGTCAATTAATTAATGAAATAATAATTCCCCCGTATAGGTACGGTCACTATCCGGCCGTGAGATTATGTGAGTATATGTCTGTTTTATAGTTTTCCTATTGAATCGAATCGTTCAAATGGAATAGGTATAAACTATTCACAACCTGAACTATGAAAGTGAATTCTACAAATCTTCATATTACAGTTTTATTGTCGCTGGGCAGCAAAAGTTCCAGCCGCGTAAATCACTTGGTTCTTGGAGATCGCAGTTACGAAACCACAAGAGTGCCATAATGTAGCGCCGCCGCTTGGGTTCAGGCCACTGATAGTAATAAATGGTCTCACGAATTTCCACTGCCGCTAAAATCACTAACCGTTTATTTGAATTTTCGTACCCTGGTGTCGTCTTGGTATTTAAATAAATAAATAATGCTGGACAGTTCACACAACATTATCTAGCCCCAAGCTAAGCAGAGTATGGGTATACTATAAGGATAAGATAACGGATATACTTAATACAATACATTTCATAGATAGATATTTTTTATTAAACATAGAAAATACCCAGAATATGTGCAGATCATACAAATATTTTTTCCGAGGCGGGAATCGAACCCGCAACCTCCTGCGTCACAGGCTAACCTTCGCCCGCCGCACCACAGAGGTCGATTTTGTTTTCATAGTTAATCTTAGAAACAAGTTCATTTTATTAACCCTCGACGCAAAAAGAGTGGTGTCATAAGTTTGACCGTGTGTCTGTTTGTGGCACTGTAGAGTCCGCGCCACGACTGAAGTCCGGTGAATGGAGCGCTAGTAGAAACTATACTCTTTTAACTTTTCTAACTGTACTCTTTTGCGCATAGAAATGCGCAAAAGTGCAAAAGCGAAAATCTACCTCTGTTATCCGTTAGTTCCTCAAAAGGCCGTCGGACTTCAGTCGTGGCGCGGACTCTAGCTCTTAAACGGGTGAACCGATTTAAATGTGGTTATTTTAATTTGAAAGCAGATTTTCTAGCGACGGAAATTAGACATGTTTTAGAAAATCGGTATAGGCGTTACACTGAGTTGGGGTTTTTTTTTTAAATTCTTTTTAAAATTTAAGAACCCCTGATTATTTACAGTTCAGTTTTCAGAAAACATAGAACGCGCACTGTCAAAATTGAGAACCAATTGATCCTGGAAACGGCTGCACCAATTACCACCAAACGTAGCTAAGAACACACTCGATTAACAAACCTTTAAAACAAAAAAATAACTAAATCAAAACTGGTTTATCCGTTTGGGAGCTACGATGCCACGGGCAAATTCAAACCTTATAAAACTATTTTGTCGGTGGTTAAAAATACAAGACAGCATATTATTTTGAGATCCTATCCCTCAGTAGTTTTTTAGGTAATTAATCTTTTCATATTTTCTGAAACATCTGAATATTTTGGTATCAGCAAAATATCATAAAGAGCAAAGATTTGCTATCTGCTTTACATTAGGCTTGTCGCTTGTCGCTTGCAAAATATCCCCCCATAAATACGTGCATCGCGGTATATTGCGTTCGTCGAATACAGAACGGAATCGAAAAAGTATTCGGAATATTGTATTTCGTCGTGTTTTGCTTACATTATCTTTGAAGGCAACGCCGCAATACCTATCAGTGCCCTGTCGTTTATCGCATATAACGCGCTCCGAAAAACATCATCATAATCATCAGCCGGTTGAATTAAAATACTGCAAAAAGCTTTCCTCAAAAAATTACACAAGTAACAGGGTTAAGCAACTTCCATCCACCGACTTCTTGCGATTTTTTGAGCGTCGTCTGTCCACAAAGTCTTCTCACACGGTTCATGGTAGCTATTCGAGAAACTATTTTTTTATTCTTTTTTTTTCTACGTGAATGACGGAACAAGCAGATGGGCCACCTGATGTTAAGCTGTAACCTCTGCCTTTGACAATGCATTACCTCATAGGTCACGTCCACCCAGGACGCATTCTAAGTGGCATTGCACTACGCCCACCACCCTGAGACATGAAGATGAAAAGTCTCATGTACACTTTATTCCCCGATGGTTTTCAGTTCTAAGAAAATAAAAAACATACCTATAGACTTAGAATTTTCGCTATTCTAGATATATGCCTATAACAAAGAATTCAGTACCTAGGTATTTTATAAAAAGATCTTACTTATTGAGTGTTCATAAACTTTGCAATTGGTATTAAACTTGGCATAAAAACGAAAACAAAAGCAGTGAAACGTAAGTTCACTCACAAAATACGCTCCACCATTAAAATTATTTAGCTAAACTTTGACTGAGAATGTCAAAACACATGGTTCGTAAGTAACGAGAAGTAAAACGTGTGGTACTTGCAAATGGCGGGCTCCGGCAGCTGAATCGAGAACTCATTAGCAAGTCGAACAACAACATCGCAAGTCATTGCATGGCGTGAGTGGAGAATGGAGGGTCGAGGGAGGCAATTCATCCACTATAGTTTCAATGTCTCCTCCTTGTCCTGGCGCGAAGCAACTCATTACCGTTCTTTGTGCCTTTTGGGTCCGCGTTCATTAATCCGTGTACCTACATTAAGGATTTACGGTATCCTTGTTTAAAATTACTATGATAGCGCGGATAGCTCTTTGTTGCTATCTTACAGAGCATATTTTATTCATTAATTCAGACCTTTATTAAGTTAAATAAAGCTAATCACTAGTTACCAATCTCTACGCATAATATTGCGTTACAAATTTATATTTTTTTACTACCTATCCATATTTCAGCTGATAGAAAGGTTTTCCATCGCGGTTCGAAATCGATAATTATCAAATGAGTATTGAACTTCGAAGGTTGTTATAATAACAAAAGAGTTATATTAAAAGTGTTTCATGTCATATTTTGTGTTTGTACATAACGTACCTAATATCTTCTTCAATATTAAAAATTAGCAACGAGGTTTCATTTTATTAGGTACACTGTCAGACAGCTTAATATCTACTTATAACATAATTTATCGAAGCTAGCGAGCGTGAACGGGATTCATTTTGAATTTAATCTTATTTAAACATAGTAAATGTAGTCGCGATTGGTATATTGAAATCATAAAAGTAATAAAACCGTAAAGCAGAGCTTATACTTCGGTAACAACGTAGGATATTTATTTACCCAGGTCCATCAACATCGTCATCATCAGCCAGTAGAGGTCCTAAGTTGCATATAGGCAAAAGAATGCTACGACAGTCTGTTTTGACTCTTCTTCAACATTTAGCGTTAACACCAGCGCTGTGTTGAAGCTGAACAGTGCGCAACCAAAAAATCCACCGATAAGATTACTTTGTTTTTCTAGTCTCGTTCAGTTCGGCTCTGGTGGAAAAAGGCTTAGCGGAGCGAGGTCTTTGTATGTATAAAACAAGCGAGGGATGTGTGCGAGGGGGCGAGCGTGGGATGCGTACGGGGGAGGCGAGAGAGAGATGTGTGCGAGGGACGCGTGCGTGGGATGCGTACGAGGGAGGCGAGCGAGAGATGTGTGCGAAGGACGCAAGCGAGGGATTTGTGTAAGGGAGTCGAGCGAGAGATGTGTGTGAGGGACGCGAGGGAGCTTTGTGTGTAAGGTGGTGTAGCTAAGCGAGCTACTAGAATACCAGTCAAAACAAGGTATTTGTTAGCACACAGATTCGCACATGAAAAGAGTCCGCTACGTCTCCCGCTCCGCTAAGCTTCCTCGCACAGATCTGGTGGAAACGCAGCCCTAGTGACGGGCACAATGTCATCGGTCCATCGATGGAGGGGTTCCATTTGTATGCTCATTCTTTGTTGAGGAGCCATACTACTATGCGTCAAGTCACCCGTCGTGGTCGCACCTTGAGAACACAATTGTCGGGATTTATTCCCCAGACGGTTTTTAATTCTGTGAGCTATATGGCCTGCTCATTGCCACTTCTACTAGTGAACTCTGAAAGTTCTCGGTGACGTTGGTTCATCTATGGATTTCCTCTTTCCCGATTTTATCACGCAATCTCCAAGCCTAGTTTTTTCCATAGCTCATTGTAACATAGGTAGCCTCGTAAATAGTAGGTGAATATTTTAATTTGTTTGGGGAACGTGGAGAAAATTAAGAATGGTCTAAGATACCACCTACCTATAATAATGGAGTATGGACATATTCAACTTACTATCTATCTACGTATATATACATTTCTCTGTAACTAAACCAGAAATAAATTATTGTAACTGTTACACAGGATGTTCCTCGTTGGGAATACTCCTGGTAAAAAAATATGCAACATGTAACAGTGTTCCTCATTAGGAAAAAATCCCTACGAGTTTCAGTGTTAGGTACTTCTTGAGATGTTATTCGTTGGGAATCTTCCTTCGAAACTAAAATGGTTAGCAATGAACTAATTAAATCCTAGTCACGCAAGAAATTGGTGTCTAACATCGACCGCTGGTCTATACATACCGTTAGTCCGCACATCTCTATTAAACAGTTGAATTGCAGAATCCTCCCGGTGCTCCAATTGTTTGCGCAGATGCAAACAACATTTCATGCAAAATCACGTCCACTACGTTCTTTTATTGAAATTGCCACACCCAACTGTCTTTGCACGCTTAATTTACAGCTTCAATCTTCTCGACAAAGACCCTCCCATTCCTTACCACGTTTTATTATGGAGAAGTCATATTAGGCATGCCACTCGTGTTTTCTGCTCGTTTACGGTCAGAGATTATCCATCCTGATTCCGTCTTATTGCGTGATAAAATACCACAATGAATGAAGATTTTTCTTGACTTACTTGCCAGTGCTGTATTAAGAGAATTTTAATTGAAGATTCTTATCTTCGAAAATTTCAAGGTGCGCGGCTCCTATTCTTTCTTTTGCGGTTCCATTGAAGAGAGTATTTTATCCTTAATTAAGTAGTACAGGTTATTCTTATTTCGCGTTGTGAGTATTAAACATAAGTATACAAAATAGACCTCTCCGTCTCCTACCTTGGATGTCTTATAATCTGCCGAAGGGATTACACCAGGGGATGGGCAGCAGCATCCATCTGAGTACTCAACACCATACGAAGCATGATGATTATAATTGTAAATCAACAGTGGACGTCTTACGTTCGTCATTTTATTTTTATTTTAGTGATTGTTTCTGCTTTTCCTTTTTAGAGTTCCGCAGTCCAACAGGGAACCCTCATTTTTTTAATTTATATTACTTTTGGTTTCACAAGTTTGATGTTTTTTCTGGTACGCTCTCCTTTGCATTATCGTTGAACTGGAATCAGGCGATTGTTTCCATACACCTTTTTTTATTAGCCGTACCTTTTGCGGGAAATACCCACCAAAGTCGTTAATAAGTGCTTTAAAACATATCTAAGCTGTGTTTAACCAAGAAACTTGTAACCGTCACTTGTTGTGTGTGTTGTTGTTGTGTTGTAACTTGTCATCCGTGGATGATTACAAGTTTCTGGAGCTAGTGCTCCATCGTAGGAAACGAAAATTATTTCTGTTATTATATGATGAAAAGTTTTCGAGTTATGAGGGGAAAACTGTGAATACAGACCACCACTCTATGCGTGTTCAGCGACAAGCTATTGCCTATTCTGAAGAAACGTAAACAAGAACCCAACGAAGAAAAATAAAACGACTGTGATGGCGCTTGAAAATGGACATCATTTATTAAATATGTATTACAAAGGGCCATTTTCAGGTGAATGCGATACGCGGGCACGCGGGACCTAGTAACTATTACTTAATCTGTGACGCGGAGGTACATTAGCCGTATTTTATGCAAACAGTAAATATGTATGTAGATCTCTTACAATTACACGCTGCCGTTTACAATTTGGGACGACAAAGGACACATTATCCTGTGTTCCTAAAGTTTTAATTTCTTCTAATATTTACTTTCCGCAATCTTGTGTTGAGTAAGTATCATTCAATTCAAGAATAAAATTGTCTATAAAACGGGACCCATAGGGACTCACGTGGCCCGTTTTGGTAGAAAAGAAAGAAAGAAAAATTATTTCTTTGGAACGGCAAACATGGATAGAGCAAGTGACAATCGATAAATAAAAAAAGAGAAAACATAATAATACGAAAGGACTCTAACATAGCTAACCGAATGTCTCTCAGTGCCGTCCACGCGGTGACGTCACAAATTGGAGTCCGACTCAGCATGATGTTGCGTATGGTTACACAACGCTGATCTTCCGCCGGATCCAGGTTGGTGCGTCACGGAGTCACAAGTCAAAACATAATGTAATAATCTTTTAAAAACAAAGAAATAGTAAGTGAGTGTGTCATGACGATAGGTACTCCATATCAAATCCACTCCATCAAAGAGATAAAGTTTAAATTAATACATAAAAGGAACAGAGATAAAAGAGGTTAAACAGGCAAGCAAAAAAAGTAATCAGTATTATGAAAGTAAAAAAACAAAAAAAACGTAAATATGAGATAGAACAGAAATAATTGCGACAGTAAATTGATTAATTAAACATAGACGGACAAAAAAATGCTTCTAAAAATTGGCTGTTATCTTTGACTCTTTGGCACCTTCAAACTATGTAGTTTATCTGGACGTGAATTACATACAGAGTAGTTCATTCCGTCTCCTAAGTACTTGTAATTTTACCATTTGTATTTCAAAGTTAAACAGAACAAGAACGATAGTTCGAAACAATGTAAAGAAACCTGGAAGTTTGCGCAAACTAAACTCTGCTCAAGAAGAAATGTCATTACACGCAGAGGCGACAGAGAATTTGGCCTCTTTCCTCTCCATTTATAATATTAGCAAACTCTCAAGGAAACTTCCTTAATTAGACCCACGTTAACCGAAACTTAATGTAAAGTACAGTCGACTTCTGCTCTTTTAAAGTCACGTAGATTCAACTTCTATAAGTTATAAATCTTTTTGTATCCGTTCGAGTTTGTAACTTTCATATTATCTCGCTTAACTCCTTTTTAATGTTTTAATAGAGATTGTTCAACGTTAGAACTTAAAGTTTTAGTAAAATATAACTAACGACTTCAAAATAAATTACTTTCTACAAAATGACAGAGAGTTCTCAACTCCAATATTTAATCCAATATAATTATTTCAAATCATACTTTCGTAGCCCTCTCGTAGTTTTGCGTAGGCTCGTAGCAACTACTACGAGTATAACATGTGCCTTCTCGTAACGAATAACAAATCACCGCTATGAAGCAGGAGTGTAAATGCTTTTAGATCCTCCTATAATAAAATACAGCAACCAGGTCTAATGGTCTTTACTAGCCTGAGAGCAAGACGGATTCGTGTTGCACTATGTTATTATCACATTTCGCAAACAGTTTTTTTATTTAATTTTGTGTCAAAATTCTTTGGTTTTATGATCTAAAAAAGTGAGAATAATACCCTAATCTCTTCACAATATTTTTTGTGATTCATTTTGCAATGTTTGAATTTTAAAATGAATTCAAATTTGTTAAAAAAAAGTTAGATGATAGGTACTTAAAATGTGTTACACGAATCGATGGGCCTTCTTATCAGTGGGCTCGTCCAATCGACACCCTTCAATGTTTGAACTTCTTTACAATATTCCGAATAATTATTAGCTAATGAATTTCAATACAAGCTTTTATAAAATTCGTGATCGGAACAGTGTGCTGATCAAAATGAGCCTAAACACGGGCAGTGTTTGTCTACTACTATCCATCGAGGAGTTCCGTTGTCCATCTTCCGTCTCCATCATCAGATCAGCTCGTTGTCACCGTAATACTGTATTGTCATCGGAACTTTACGGGTATGCAATATTTCAGCTCAACTGAATGTCAAGAAGCGGTTCAAATTCAGCTTGCAAGATTTGTCCCACACTAACTAACAGGTCAAGTTAAATAAAAGCTTGTAAAAAATAGAAGTTAAACTATTTACGAGTATAAGCTATAATCTACTCACATGCATTCAACCACAGACTTATTTAAGTTTGAGTTAAGTCTAACAAACTATGATTACCGAGGCACTCCTGAATCATATTTAGAGCATCCCAAGTAGTCCTGAGGGGATACAAGTTTTGCATGTAAACAGGACCTTTGACTGGGTGAGCAAATGGTTTAGTTAAGAAACCATTATAAACCATAAGTTTCAAATTGGGGCAATTTTGTGTAGGTATCAGTCAGTCTCGTTTTAATACGCTGAACCGGTTAATTAAGAGAACCAGCGGAGTGTGAAATTGTAAACGTATGTAAAACATTCGGTGGTTTCAGTGAGAACCAACCTTAGCTACGAGGATTGTCCTTTAAAATTAATGAGCACATAAATATATGGGCCTGCCATGCTACTCCACATAATAACCATATATACTTTGTAGATTTAAATGGCATTTTTAGGGGTCTGTACCTCAAAGGTACCAACAGAACCATATTAGGATAAATCTCGTGTCTGTCCATCTATGAAAGCCTATTTTATCCAAATCTAAAGAATTTAAAAAAAAAACAGAGTTAGGTGACCCAATCACTTATGTGCAGCGTAAATTAACGAATTCAGATTTTGGGGGTTAATATTTAATCTAGAAAAATTAAAAGTTTTTTTTTTAAATTAATTATGTGATATTTAAAATGAAAGAGCTCGTTATGGGAATTTGAATAGTTGTAGAGCTCTTTTGTGAAAGAGTTCGTCCGGGGAAGTACTACCACCATACCTATTTCTGTCGCAAAGCAGTAGTACTCGCTGTGTTCCGGTTTGAAGGGCATGTGTGCTGGTGAAATTACAGGCACATGATACTTTTTTTCTTTATATCTCAGGGTGGCGGGAGCAGTGCAATGCCGAATAAGGCGCGTCCTAGGTGGTCGTGACGTATCTTCGTACGGCTACTTGATGTCACCGGTTCTGTATTGGTCACTCTATGTTAGGTCTATGACCAGCTTTAGGTATGGTGGCCCTGAAAATGCCGAGTGACCGATGTTGAAAGAAGTGTGGTGAAAAGATTCAATGCGCCTCACGGAGGCTCCTTTCTATCACATGTCACGTGTAAATAAATAAATAAATAATGCTGGACAGTTGACACAACATTATCTAGCCCCAAGCTAAGCAGAGCTTGTGTTATGGGTACTAGATAACTGTTAAACTTAGATATTTTTTATTATGCATAGAAAATACCCAGAACACCCTGAACAAATATCTGCAGATCGTACAAATATTTGTTCCGAGGCGGGAATCGAACCCGCAACTTCTTGCGTCGCAGGCGAACCTTCGCCCGCCGAATTCGCCGTCTTCCAATTGTTAGTTCTAAGGACTTGCCGGTTTCCTCACGGTGTTTTCACTCACTGTTTAAAACGTTATATACCACCTTTTATATTATTCGGCGCTAACAAAAAAATGAGACGCAATAATAACTAATGATATTATATCCGGAAGATGCTCTGAAAACTTGTTAAGGCGCGGTCGCCACTCTCTAAGAATCGAGCTAGTGACCAAACTACTTGTCCGTTCGGGACCAATTAAATTATATTTCGTAGACAGTATTGTTTCATAAATTTTCAAGATAAACTGTGAAAAACTATGTTCTTTTCTACCATTGAAATTCATAAAATTTGGATTTCTGTTATTAAACTTGCTTCGGCACTGTACAGGTTCTCCTCTGTTATTTCTCTGATTACCATATTCCTTGCTTAGTCGTATTTTCACCTCAGATAGGAAAAAAACAGGTCTTGTTCCCTGACCCTCGATCGACGTCCTAGCTTGACGCGGTTCGTAAGATATTATAAAAATTATAAAATATTTTTGCCAAAATTACAGAAATATATAAATGCAAACATTGACTTATTTTCTTACGGCCGATATGCTCTGAAATTACTTTATTTGTTAAAATAACCTAACTCGACTTTTTTTATTTAATAAATTATTCACAGAGTTATTGCATCACGAATTCAGCATAATTTCGTTATAGAATTGAAACTATCGTGGTTGGAAATCATTTTAAATGAATGACGGGTAATTACCACTGTATGTCGTCACTATATTTTTGAAACGTCAGTAAATAAAAAATAAAAAATTAGCCGTTATTCATTTAAATAGTTTCGTTGGATTAACGTTGCCAAAAATGTTTGCCTGTCAAACCGAATTAACAGAAGATTTATAACGTCAAGAAATCCAAGCCATGTTTTTTGCCAGGTGAGCTAGTCTGGAAATGTATCAAATGATTACACGAGCGTGTGGTGTACATTACGCTGAAAAACTTATTTAATATTGTATTACACTTATTTTATTATTGTATACAAATTGAGGTTCTCAAGGTGTCCGCTAGGAGCGCTTTTAGGATTTTCCATACTAATTAAAATCAGAGTATTGTAGGTACACCCACACGCCCGTGTAAGTTGCTTGATAAGGCTCTGATCCTTCTAGATTTGATCGCGTTGGAACAAGAGTAAATTCACCAAGCTTTTAGAACGATTCAAAACGATTGTGAGTTGAATGAATACTTTTGACTTTGAATATGACTGATTGCAGCTTTAAACAGAGTAATAACGTTAGGGTCTGATTAAGTGTCAGAAACAAAACGTCCTTCAGCAAGAAAGTGGACAGTGAATTGTTGAAAAGTGAATGAATTCCATTAGCGGGAGTGGAATTAAAGCCATCCCCGCCTGTTTGATAATTTAGCTACGACTCAAGTCATTTCAACCAACTCGTTACACCGTTGAATGATAATGGTTTTAGATTTGACTGAAAAAGGATTATTTTATTTCATTATACGGCTTGGATAGATTTGAATTCGAAACGTTTCTTGCGGAAAAGTGAAATCTTTTGCTGAAATTGAAAACGAGTATGTTATGCAGTTGGTATATTTAGCAACTTAGAACAAAAAACTTATTATTAATTGATATCACGATAATCCTCAAATTATATAAAAAGAAGTTTATAATTATTTGTTATTGTTTTGTTTATAGGTTTTTTTGTTTTTTGTGTCGTTGCTTTTGTTTTGTTTTGTGAATCGTATCTTGATTAATAATCGAGATTCCAAACTGTTTCCGCATAAAATTGTTTACTAGCGCTTTAGATAAAATGTAATATTACGTGAAAATACAAAATTATTTCACACAAAAAAAAGGCAAATAAACCTTCATAGATTAATTACTTTAACTCGGCCATAGTTAAACAAAACTGATTTTCGATGGACTTCAGTTTTGAATAGGTTTTTCGGTATTACTAAGTATTTACTTACTATGCCATTATTGTTCATATTGTTTGTCCTTTTGCCATCGATGTTGTAAATAAAAATAATAGTTTTAAATTTAAAATATCTCTGTCCATATTTGTCCTACCTTTACGAATGTATTATTCGCACGGAGTAATATAACGTAAGTTACACGTTGCAGTAAAACATTTTTTGTGTTCACAGTTTGACAAGACGCATAAACATAATTGATGCTGACTACGTCCACATTCAGCCAAGCCAGCCAAGGTACCATTCGTTAGATGCTACCATAATAGAAATATAAATCTTGAAAGAACCCCGTAGGCCCACGATTTATAGAGCCACCGAGTCACCCATTTTTATTAGTCACGTTTGAAACATGAAGTAAATTTTCTTCTCTTCCACTTTTTTATCACAGTGGTCGCATTTCTTTACTTACCGAGTAATTAAGATGGACCAACGCCGTTTAAATGGTCGAAAGAAGTTGATTAACGTAATGTTTTTTTAATTCGAATTAGTAACTCCTAGGCAGCTTAAGCCGTTTGTCGTAGCACTATATAGCCTTCTCCAATGGACATCTACGGCTAATAATGATGGGCATCACCACTCACTGCCTAATTTTAGTGTTGTGTATCTTCCCCAATTTTATATAGTTTGATAGTTATTTTAATTTACAGAAAGAATAATACAAGGTATGTACAAAATACATATGAAACAGTTGTGCTACCTGAAGACCGCTGCAAGCGATCTAAAGGTAGCTCAACTGATCCAAATCACTACCAGACGGAAGCGTCCCTAAGATGCTGGCTGCATTGCCACGCTGAATGGCAATATTAATGCGTTGAGCCAGATAAGAGCCAGCTCTCGGGTCACGCGTCGCTAGTTGCGTCGCGTCGCGTTTGATAGTTGTATAGAAAATTTGTAGACATACATAGTTTATTGTTGTAGACTTATTTCAAAATGTCTGTTCGCGTCATTAGGCAGAATGCTCTATGTTTCGCATCATCGAGCACGGAGGCCTGCAATGCTCTAAGGTTCGCGTAAATACCAAGGGCGTAGGCATTTAAATTACACTAGTCTTATAAAATACTTGGCCGATAGGGGTGTTCTTTCAAAGTTACACAATAAACTTGAACTTAATGGTAAGCTGCTGTCCGCAGAGACATTCAAACCAAATAGGCACAGACTTATGTCGCGGCTCGCGAGAAACAGGGAAACAACAGTAATTCCTTTTAAACTTTTGAAAGCAAAAACTAAGACGCTATTTTCTCTGCGAAGTACAGTAATGGTTCGCTGAAATGTTTATAGGCGCCCGCCTCGCGTCCTGCGAACTGCGAGCGCAACAAATCTCGGATCGCTATAAATCGTTCGGGGTACGTACCGAGATTTATTCTTTGATTAGCGTCTATTCTCCAAATACAAGCAAAACAAAATAGCTTGGCCAAACAAACAAAATAAATACCCATTCTTTTGATACGGGCAAGAACTCATATACCAGGAAGTGGCTATACTTCATACGCATGACACGAAGTAACGCAATAATGTGGAAATATTTCATTTGTGGTTTGATTAACGTGATTACTGTTACCTGTGTAACAATACCCACTTTTAATGCAGTACGGCTCCATTTGGTGGCTACATAGACCACGTAGCTAGAAGTCTTTATGGTCTAGCTTGTTACCACTTAAAAAGAATTACTTACTTACTTACTTTAAAAAGAATTCATATTGGTAATAGGTACCTTCATACCTTCTCTACCCTAGACGTACTCTGTGGCGCGGCGGGCGAAGGTTGGCCTGCGGCACAGGAGGTTGCGGGTTCGATTCCCGCCTCGGAACAAATATTTGTGCGATCGCAGATGTTTGTTCAAGGATTCTGGGTATTTTCTATGTTTAATAACAAATATCTATCTATGTAATATATTGTATTAAGTATATCAGTTATCTAGTACCCATAACACAAGCTCTGCTTAGCTTGGGGCTAGATAATGTTGTGTGAACTGTCCAGCATTATTTATTATATTTTATTTTATTTATACCTACCTGAGTATTGAATTCCCTAGGATACTTAAGACTATGGGAATTGGATATTACCAAAATAAAATAAGTTACTATTAAGATCTTTTATTTATTGTATCTAGTAGCAAAATATACCTCAACGGACATTGTTAAAACTTATCTAGGTAAAACTTAAATAACATACATATAACATAACATAATATAACACCCAACAGTCGCTTATATAGTTTGATCCCACTTTAGAATCCCCGTGTCATGGGTACTATGGTAACTGGGTAACTGGGAGTACTATGGTACCACAATACCCAGACCCAGAACATACATACCTTCAACAAGTAAAAAGTTTAAAAAACTAAATCTTGACTACGGAAGATCTTCCGCATGTCGTGTTGCTAAGTTTAATATACCCAGTGACGCTCGCGCATTATTGACGAATCTAACGACATATCATTCATCAAAATCGGTTCCGCCGTTTCGTAGTTACGAGGGAACATAAAGACGGACTTACATACATACAGGTTACATAGCCCTCCTTTTTTGGCTTCGCCGCAGTAGGGTAAAGAAAAGTTAAATCAAAAACTTAAAAAAATACTTTTAGAAATATTGACACATACCTAATCTTGAAAACACTACGTTTCACTAGTTTTCTATTTAGCTAATTACCTAGTTACACTACACTAGTTTTATAATTATATATTGCATGCTTTATCGCATACCAACATATTTTATGAGTTATCAAAAATTGTATTCCAAGTGAAAGTTTGTTATTTCTATGATAACAATAATTTCTATAAACCGAATCGATCACTTAGGCAGGATTGTTGGTGACGTCAGAGCTTGATCACGTACTTTGGCTCGGTTCACTTTCCCTGATGGTGTCATAGGGAAAGAATCAACGAAGAATATGCCACCGTGAATCTGGTTTTGTTCTGGCAGCACATCTGTAAGAAGCAAAGTTTTTAGAAAATCACATACTTAGAAAGCCTAGCAAGGTATAGATAAGATACCGTATGTGAACCAAGATTTTTGAGGGGTCTAGATGTGTTGGTAGTACCTAAGTAAAGTATTTTCAGAAGGGTATGACGATTGCTTACTATACAAAATTGTCGTTGGTTTCGTATTTTTATTACTGCAGATTCTATGACAGTTTTAAAATGTTCTGTTTGACGTAGATAAGGAATATGATAAAGTCCATACAAAAATCATAAAGAAATAGGTTAGGGCAACGAGCGCAAGGGTACCACTTAGAAGTACCCTTTAGTGATATTAGAGTTTTTTTGTGAAAGAGTTCGTCCGGGGAAGTACTACTTAAATAGGTACCTATTTCTGCCGCAAAGCAGTAATGCTCGCATTGCGTTCTGTGTTCCGGTTTGAAGTGTGTTCCGGTGTGCCAGAGCATTAAGTGTATAAAATAGTGTATATTATAAAACACAGTATTCGTTGTATACCTTTAAGTAATCTGAAGATCTCCTGAGGGTCTACTTTGTGACCCTTCCGCCTCTGAATAGCAGCGATTGGGATCTCCATGGTCGATGTATCGGGGATCCCCACTACACACGCGTCATCGACTCCTGGGTGGCGTTTGATCACCTCTTCCATTTGCAGCGGCGCGATCTAAAAAAGCAAAAACTATGGTAGCCTAGTTGTGGAATCTGACCTTCTCTTCTGATCCAAATACATAGGTCAGGAGTATTGTAGCGTGTATTGGAAAAAATACACGTGTTCTAATCTATCACGTGCCGAAAGTAGTGAAGGAAAACATTGCCAAGGTTTTTTTTGACGACTTCTGTGGCGCGGCGGGCGAAGCTTGGCCTGCGACGCAGGAGGTTGCGGGTTCGATTCCCGCCTCGGAACAAATATTTGTGCAATCGCAGATATTTGTTCAGGGTGTTCTGGGTATTTTCTATGCATAATAAAAAATATCTATCTATGTAATATATTGTATTAAGTATATGAGTTATCTAGTACCCATAACACAAGCTCAGCTTAGCTTGGGGCTAGATGATATTGTGTGAACAGCATTATTTATTTTTTATTTTATTTATTTATATACTTATGTACTGTAGAATCATATGAAATCATTATCGTAGGAATATAGACGTGACAATTGGTGAGCTCATCGCTGCCATTGCTTCCCAGGACTGACTCGGCTAACGCTTTCTTCTATGCTAAGCAGCCAGGACAAATCGTATACCAATGAATCTTTCTAACATATCTAGATAATCTATGGGAAGAGACGGAAGGGCTGTTTAGATTACTGTTACTGTTATCTTGAATCATCCCATTGTTGGGCAAAGGCCTCCCCCAATTTAGATTAACTAAATATAATTACAAAAACAGTGGCAAGACAAGGCCAAAAAAGTAGCAGGTTTGAATACTTACAAAAAACCCACGGTATCTAATCAGCAGTCGTTTCCTGTCTACATAGTAATAATAATTTTGCTCGTCTCTCTGGAATATGTCACCCGTCATGAACCAGCCGTCCTCTGATATAATCTTCCTCGTCTCCTCAGGGTTGTTCAAGTAGCCCTGGAAAAAACAATAAAACGGTCCAGTTTTTTATTATACTTCTTGGAATGACGGAACATGCAGATGGCCCACCTGATGTTAAACGGGAACCTCTACCTATGAACAGTGCATTCCCTCAAGGATGCGTCCACCTAGGGACGCATCCTGTATGGCATTGCACTGCGCCCGCCACCGTGCGACATGAAGATGAAAAGTCTCATGAGCCTGTAATTACACCGGCACCCATACCCTTCAAACCGGAATACAGCAATGCGAGCACTACTGCTTTGCGGCAGAAATAGGTATGGTGATAGTACTTCCACGGACGAACTCTTTCACAAAAAAGCTCTTCTACTACTAAAGTGAAAGTGAAAGTTCAATCAGTGAACTACGGAATTTGACTCCTAAAAAGTAAGTAGTATCTTGTACCGATGCACAACAGGTGCATATTTGTAGACTAATTTAAATGGTGTTTTACTATAAGAACTCAGCGCAGAAACAGTCAAAACACAATTCTTTACAAAAAAACGACTTTAAAGCTAGGGATTTCTCCCCTAATTTTTCTAGTTTACTACCACCACCACAGTAAAAATAATTATTCAAATCGGTTCACAGTCGGCGAAGATATCGCGTAACATTATAAGTATTGTAGTTTTTGACATACACAATGACGAGGGTCTCCCGGGGAAGAGACTACGAAATCTGTCTTCTGACAATCAAGGCCACACATTTTTTTAATATTTATAAATGCGAAGGGCATGATATTGCCCAAAACACAACATCATTCGATTTCGATAAATGTTCTCGATAAAAAAAACGTGAGCTAACCTCTACAGTGCGCTCAAAAAGGAAGTGCGTTGATAGGTAATATCTATTATCTATCAACGTACATTGATAAAATTAATAAAAGTAAACAATAATATTATTTTAGAGGGCATAGTAGATTTCTATTTTCGATCACGCAGCACATAATCTGTTTAAATACCTACTGTTTTTCGTGATTTTAGTTCATTTTTCGTTGAACGAGCGCTATTATGTCACTTTCTAACCTACCAGAACTTTACTGAGTAAGCTAGTGACGGAGTTTGGCTGTTGTCTGCCTCTTAATTAGGCAATATCTTATGAGGAAGATATCAAACATGGTATATACTATTATTTTTACTTTAAACTAGTGGTTTCCCCAAACTGAGACTTCGCAAAAACACGCTTTACCTTTCTCATCATCATCATCATCATCATCATCCTAAAGAAGTCCACTGTATAGAAAATGACGAAAGCGTTGCTGTAAAGAGCAACGCTTTCGATATCAAAAACCTCAGTGTGCGGGTTGGACTCGCACTTGTCTGAATTTATATTATTTCATAGTTCAAGTTTACCTTGGAAAAGTCATCTCCTTTGATCCACAGCTCACCAGTTTTAAACGGTTTTTCCACGGCATGACCATCTTCACCAACAAGCTGAAAATCAACCAAAAGATTTAGAATACATATTTATCATAAACAATATAAATAGTAGATTAGTAGCCAAGGGCTGTAAGGCATCAATTGCAGCCCGAGATATTTAGGCGCACGAGCGCAGCGAGAGCGCCTATAGTTCGAGGGTGCCATTGATGCTTACACCCGAGCTAACTACTCTGCTTTACATCTCGATTGTGAGGTAAGTAGAAAAAAACCGGCATTACAAGAATAAAACACTTCCATTTTCATTGAATCGGGAGTGCAGCTTATATCTTCATCACTTGCAGAACTCATGTTTTTTCCTAATTAGCACGTAATTATAAAAAATTCCAAAAACAAACAATATTTAAAGTAAAAGTTTTCTATTCCCGCCTTTTTTCATCTTTTTTTAAATTATATTTTCAAATACGAAATTGAGCTTCGCCGTTTGATATTTAAAATTGATGACTATTATACTCGTACGAAGACAAGGCTGAATAGCGAAGCGACCTCTTTTGTCATTGGGCTGAATGCATGATGTCTATTGCCAGTATGATGGTTAGATGTACGCGAACTTTTTTAAAGAGTGAAGTTTTTTTTTTAATTACTTACCGCCCTAGGGCTTTTCTAGCTACATTATTACCCTAGAGCGCTAATTGGTCACCTACAAGCCCCATTTGGGGGTAATAAAGACCTACTTACCGAATATGAGAGATGTAAAGTTACTTTAATTCGCTTCTATTAATTTTCTGGCTATCTACATGTTCATACTATTTAAGAAAATAGTCCTCATGGACAAACCACGAACAGGAAACTGCCCTATCAGCTTTTCTATAAGCCTACACAATCAACTCCTACTGGCCGACGAACCTGGCTAAGGGGTTAAAAGCAAGGTTACCAATCTACGAATATAACACTTGACTAAAAGACTGGTTACGCGCCTACAAGCCAGACTACGAGCCTACGAACTTGGTTACAACCCTACGTTACTTCTGCTACGGCCTGGCTACGCTACTACTGCTACGGCCTGGCTACGCTACTACTGCTACGGCCTGACTACGCTACTTCTGCTACGGCCTGGCTACGCTACTACTGCTACGGCATGGCTACGGGCCCATACGACCAACGGCCCTACTAGGCTATGAGCCGTCAAGATGTACGTCTACAAGCCTATAAGAGCCTACGAATCCAGCTACGGAACCGGTGCATAGATGCCTTAGTTTATTTTATTACCTTGAATTGGTATTTATCCTTCGGGTAGCCTGAAGACTTTTCTGGAGTGTCCTCATCAAAGTCAAATACTGGCACCATGAGTTCTGTCATACTATAAACTAAATAAAGGTAGGCTTGGCATATTTTCTGAAAAAATATTATATAATCATTATTATATACCTACTATCGCATTTAGATATATATATTATCACATGCAAATTAACCACACATGTTGTAGATAAAAGTAATGTTGATGGTAATCAGTGCCACACTATCAATCAGATCAAAATCAAAAAAACATTCCTAGAGATTATTTATAATGATGTATTGTTTAATTAATCTGGATAAACATCCGTTCGGTAGTATTTAAGTACCTACCCTTTTGGTAGGCTTTTTAGCCTTGAGCGAAAAATGTTGATAGAAACAAGCAAAGTTTTATTATAAGCAACTAATTTCCAGCAGATGACCAGTGTACGACCAGTCTACCTGCCAGTTAGTAGGTACCTAGGCGTCCTTTCGTAGGAGAGTTTCATGAAGTCATCATCATCAACATAGCCTTTGGACGCCCACTAGTGGACGACGCCTCTTCCATAGAAAGCAATGGGGGGATTTGGGTGGATTGGTGATCGCCGTATTAGGGTTGAGTACTCAGGTGTATGCTGCTACCCATACCCTGGTGTGGTCCCTTAGTCGGCTTTTACGAAACCTATGGAGGAAATGGAAGGGTCTATTCGGACTCACCACGGCACGGTTTCGCGAGTGAGAAACTCGTATTCTCTAAATTTACTAGCTCGCTTTAAATGAAACTCTCCTACGATGCTATGATCTTTATGATGTTGTTGACCAATCTCGCTGGTGTTGGCTGGCGTGTGGTAGGTTGGTATTATCAAGGTAAACTATATTGTTGTTAACTCCGACACAGTCACAAACGCAGGCTTTTTTATAACGAGCCTTGATCAAATTGGTTACGCTGATAAAATATTTCCTCGATGATTCTGTTTGAATAATAACTGAACCTTTCCCAATGATATTGCTCTTTGGTATTATCTAAAACCATCCATTGTAGCTTTGCTAATTTCGTGTTATATAAACGCTGCCTGGAAGAGATTGCTCTTAGTGATGTTCCACCTTATTGGCTGTATAGTGTAATTTTTTTTTTATTATTTTTGTGTCGTGATCAATATTGAGTCAATTTTATCGATTTGTTTATTATTTATTTATTTAAATTCTAAACTTACAGTTACACCAACACGTGCAGGTAAAGCATGATCAAATATAGGTACTTAGCTTAGTACTTACTTGCTTAGCAAACTGATAGAAGAATTTAGAGTTAGCACATTTAAATTTAAAAAATATATAGATTTCAATTGAAATTTGCCGTGGTGTGTCCGGCCTAAGAATATACCCCTCCGTCTCCTCCCGTGGATGTCGTAAAAGCCGACTAAGGGATTACCCGGACTTGTTGATAAGATTCGTTGGTATAAGATATGTCCTGGTTGCTGGATAATTGTAGAATGTGTTATTACTGGAAAAAAGTGTTAGGTGAGTCAGTCGTGGGAAGCAATGGCGGTGATGAGCTCACCACTTGTCACGTCTATATCCCACGATGGTGCAACCCACAGTGAAAAGAGGCCCATTGAGGCCCTGCCTACCCCTTTGGGAAAGAGGCGTGTGTCTATGTATGTATGTAGATTTCAGGTTTCTGCGCAACCAAAGGACCTGAACCTGAGGAGCATACTGGATGGTTTCTAAAGCTATATTAAATGGATATGACAGATACTTACTTTAACCCTGTGCAGTAATGGTTTCTCGATGGAGGCACCACCAATACCGATGGTTTTGAAAGAGGATAGATCACAGGAACCATTTTCAGCGGCTCCAAGGAACTGTCCTAGTAAACATGGCGTCCACATGGTGGTATTTGGCTAAAATATTTCAGAATAATGTAATATAGTACCTACAGTCGTTATCGTAAGTAGCTGAGCAACTCAGACACTCAGCACTACACTGCCATTTGTTTTTGCCGCCCATTGTTTTGCCTGTTTATTTTTTTATTTTTTTAAATGTTATTATTATTATTTTTTGTATTATTTCTGTATGGTAATCAATAAAGTGTTAATCTATCTATCTATCTACACTAAAGCAATTAAAACACCCTGAGCACCTCTCTATCCAAACCGTGCAAAGCGTTTAGTAAGCGCATCAAAAAACACTTGATCTTCACTCGACTCATCACATTATAAGTATTGTTCGTCTTAGCAAAGATTACCTTGTATTTGTTGATGTAAGCAACAATGCTCTGAGGCGTCAAAGGTAGCGAGCTTTGAAGTCTTGTGTAGCATCTCAAAGGTCCACCTATGAAGTAGATACCACCAGACATCCACTGAATACTGGATATCGTCAGAACTATCTCGAATTTATCAGTGAAGGGTTCGCTGTGAGCAAAAAGATAAGGAAAAAAATCCTGATTAGTTGCATTTCAAAACACTACCTAGTAGTTACCTAGAAGGTATTTTTAAACCCCGACGCTAAAACGACGGGGTGTTATAAGTTTGACGTGTCTGTGTGTGTGTGTGTGTCTGTCTGTCGCCTCGTAGCTCCCGGACGGAAGAACCGTTTTTTTTTGTTTTAATGGTGAATTTTTCGGGAGTGTTCTTAGCTATGTTTGATCAAAATCGGTTCAGCCGTTTTATTGCGTTGAGGGTTTTTTTAATTTTTACGATATTAACTACTTGTTTAAATACATAATTCGAAAAAGAACTTTGGAAAATAATGTGCCTCGGCAATCGTTGTTCGTGTCACCGTCGCTTTTAGATATATGTTTTGAAAAGTCGATGATAGCCGCGGCGTCGATTACTTTCGTAGTAGGTAGTACTTACTGTACACATTATGTAAACATTTCAGCTGAAAAATAGTACCTATGCTCTTATAGCTATGTTCCGTTCGAAGACAGACATTGCTGGAGAAAAAAAACAGACGCTGAGACTTGACAGCTTCTTCCAGCCCTCTGGCCGACTTGTAATTGGCAGAGTTTACCGCTTATCATCAGATGGGCGATGTGCCAGATCTACACTGGACGCAAAAACAGCATTTTTATCAAGCTTACGAGGTCACGAGTCGCACCTCATGCAAAATACGTTCCACCAAATGAAATGATAAGATGTCTCGACATGCATTTTTTTAAATTCGTTATTATATTGGCCGAACTTCAATATGAACATTGGTTTTTCATACGTTGCTACTTCGATCACAGAACAACCGTTGCTATGAATTTACCCAGATGATCTGCAAAACAAAGTTACGACAAACCTAATATAAACTTTATACCTACCTCTTCGTGTGCAGTTAGAACAAGGAAATCGTTCAGCGAACCGGTAATGCCTGGGTGAGCTTTTGGTCCATAGGAGATAATGATGAAAAGGAGTCGTCTTCTATCCTCTATCGGGTGCATCCGTATCGCTCAAGTGAAAAGTACCCCCCTAAGTAGGTAAGAACAGACTAGCAAATAGATTACTTACTTTTAAAATATATTTGCTAATGGACTGCTAACGCGGAATGAAGCGCAGCATTCTTGGAGACATATTGGCAAGACTATACTCCGCCAATTGGGCGCATTTGCAGCACCGACATGCGCACCCAAATGTTACGAGTTTTTCTGCGAAGATTTGACAAACTACACCACGAAAAAAAGCCGCCAGTTCAAGTGGAACTGGGCTGGTTAATTCAACTGGTACCATGACCACAGAATAATGAATGTGTAAGTATCCTGACACAGCGCAAAAAGGTTGCAGCAGACCGATAACGAAATGTAGAGGGGCAGAACCCTTTAGCCAGCTATGGGACATGAAGTGCTTAATAACAATAACAAAACGATTACATATCAATGTTATGATACTTACAACCAACAGCAAATAGCATTGAGCAGAGTATCGTAAGGGACAACCACAACTTTAGGTAGCCCCGTTGTGCCACTGGTCAACATCAGCCAGGCGTTCGTTTTTGAGTGGTCAAATTCAGCCGGCCTGAAACAACAAACGAGCTCTATACTTTCAAAGTAACTAACTGTTAGCATCTTGTACCAATAGGCACATCTACTTGTACTTGCTTGTTGTTTGTTGGTTTTTCAAGTAGGTATTGTAATTCAAGGAAAATGAGTTCAAAAGGAACTCTTACGAAAAAATTTACTCGAGAAGAAACCGTTAGAACTTCTTACCTAAAATTAGTTTCAGTTCCTTTGTATTGACGTATGAATGCCTCTAAATCGGTGTCTTTGTCGTCAAAAAACACGATTTCTCCTTTCAGGTTGTTCACCATGAATGCCTCTTTCACTTTATCTTCACATGATTTTTGACAAAATACCAATTTCGGGTTGATGTTAGGGAACAATACTTGAAGGTCCACTGAAATGCAAAAATACATGTTTGTACGCCAGTAGTTCTCGAAGGTACCTAACCCAATCTTAAACTGAACTGCCACTATTTCACTACGTCAAAATAAAATATTCCTTATTCCGTAAACACAAGGATCATTTTCAAATGTCACACTTGTGTCAAGTGCCAAGTAAAAGGGGCGTTCAAGTTTGAAATTGGTTTATCTACGAGTATAACAAACTAGACAACACCACGTAGAGATTTTCTACGTCGTAGAAGATCGCTACATAACGTAATCTCTCTACGAAAACGTTTAATTTGTTGTTTTTTATTTCCAAACCAATTATGAAAATTATTGGCAGATGGATAATGCCATGATATGTTTGGGAACTTATTATCTGATTTTAATCACTTGTGTTGTGTAACTTGGATGCATAATTACGTATTACGTCATGACTGATTGCTCAATATTTCATTATAGTGGGGTATTCCGCAAAAAAACAAATCATTAATCAAATCAATCAAAATACCAATCTTAGATTTGTTTTTTAAATAATTTTTAAAGTACAATATTCGAATTATAAATATGCTTGGATACTAAATTATAATTCTGAGTGATCACTGTAGGTACTAGAAACACGATAGGACAATTATTATGTAGATAGAGAAAAAAAATAAAGTTACCTTTTACTTTTGGCTAGATTCAATTGTTTATTAAAATGGTGCATATTATTAGGTAAAAAATTAGATAAATAAAATCAATACAACAAAGCCGAGGGCTTACTGAGGGGTTTTGTGAAGTTATCTATATTTTAAGAGATATTCAATAAAAACTGCTTTTTCGAACGTCGCGAGGCTTTTTTTTTTGTATGAATATTTCTGCCTTGTGTTGGCGCAGTCTTACGACGCACCACACAACACACACCACAGCAGCACATCGGGTGAATACAGCCAACAAAGTGCGGCGCACAGACATAGATGTGCAACAGGCAGGACAGTGCCAGGTGGAACTTTATTGGAAGAGTCGTCAAGACCAATTAAACCCAATACCCAAACACTTTCCATAAAATAAATGTTATAATAATTGTAAGTAACATCAGACAGTCATACAGTCGTCATCAGAAGTACGTAGCTGAACAAGTCAAACAAAACATAATAACTTTTAGACGGAAACTTTTTAACAGAGGTAAACAGAATAGGTAGACGGCCAATTTTGTCGTAATAGGCTTCGACCAAAATTCGAAGGTAATTAATACTCCGTGAAATTTTAGATCTAATAGCAATAGGTATGACATACCGATTTTGTAGGTAGCTACCAATAATCAGTAAATCAGTACCAGACTACAAAAAAATTGTGGAACAAATCATGACACGAATTATCAGTTTAATTGCTTAGATAAGATGATATCTGCGAGGCTCACCTGGTGCGCAGCTGGGATCGATATTGCACACTGAGTATCCGTTGAAATGGCAAGCATAGAAGGGAATGACCAGGTCTAGGTGGTTGTAGCCCATGAGCACCACGCAGTCGCCAGCCTTGAGGCCGCACTTCTGCATCGCGCTGGCGAGACGGCATGACCGCCTCGCGACAGAAATGTTAGTCTCCCTTCCATCGGTGGCGGCATCGATCTGGTGGGAATATTGATAACGATCTATAAAATGAATTAGCAACACAATTTTTCCACTGTTGACACTCGCCCATTCTCGACCAGAGTGGATGGATCCACCACGGTGGATGTCACACACCATCACGTTTTAATAAATCCTCCGTGATGACCTAGCGAGGCGGGCGAGAAGCCGATGAGAGTCGCTGCGAGAAAAATGATGCATATGGTCTGAAAATTATTCTGGATGTTGTGTGTGGTACTATAGTCACACGACACTGGAATCCTAGTATGGAGGTATATTCAGGGATCGATTTTTCGCTAAAAACCCCCATAGGTATTAGCAAATATCAAATTTCTGTTTTCGAGAATGTGATTATTAACAAATATTGCTCGTTCAATATAATATAGGACAAATCATAGCTTAAAATGATTTATTCGTTACTAACTGACACAATTTTGTGTATTCGACGTATATAAGTAGAGATACATGGGGTTTGCTTACACTGCGTCGCGTCGTTCAGTTCTAGGGTGTCACTCTAGACTAGAACCTTTTTTTCCTAACGGTTGTCGGTTCTGCGGGCTAAATTACCTACCATTGTCATTTCTATTTATTAATTTTGAGGTATGTCTGTGATCCGTTTCTTCTAAGGATCTCTTCTTTTCGGATTCTTACTGTTAGTGGAACTTCAAACAAAGCTCGAATCTCCATAGGCCGCTGCGCGGTTTTGAGCTTGTGTATGAGGCCAATAGCGATCACGTATCTGTGCTGTCAGTCAGCACTAGCAACATGAGATTGCAATACACCCTACAGCGAGCGGGACGTCAGTTCAAGTCTTAACACCCCACTTAGCACTAATTATAAGACTTTCGTCTTAAAGCTTTGCAGTATCTGTGACGGGAATAATATGGTGTAGTTTCCAGAACGCTACCCATCCGAGTAGGATTCATCGGCTGAGCTCTTTGGTAGAATCGTTTTTTTTTATACTACCATGGTAGCAAACAAGCATACGGCCTGTTGGTAAGCGGATACCGTAGCCCAAGAAGCTTAAACTTTTACTTATTTAAGCTTCTTGCCGTAGCCTATGGACGCCTGCAATACCACAGGCATCACACGTCCGACCCTAACACACATAGGTAGATACTTCGACCAAAGTTACTTTCGTCGAAGGGTAGATACATCAAACCGGCATAGGTATATTTGACAAGATTCGTTTTCTGGGATCACCCCTCAGATATCATTGAAATTTCAGAATTTTTTGATTATTTTATATTACTCTATATCTTTCAGAACGGCTCGCTCACTAGTCACTGTAGCGATATTATGGAAATATTGGAAATAATTACCCAAAAACCAGTACATACTTTAAAACAAAAAAAACAGAACTAACCTTTTTTAAAATTATTTTCTTTCTGCCTTCACTAGAGTCTAGTGAGTGTGAACAGCGAAGGGGTGACGAGCGAGTCTTTTCTATCTAATACAAGTAAGTGCCTATTTAAAAAAAACAATTATTTAAAATAATCAAAAATTTCAGAAATTTAAACAATATCTAAACGGTGATCCCAGAAATCTACTCTGTGGGTAGGATTGAAAAAGTGGCCACCATATCACCACATACTGTTAGTGAAGTTTGGGGTTCACGGTAGCCGGGCTATTTATAGTTTTTAAGTTTGTTTTTTACTCATACAAAATTGGTAAGTAGGTAAATCCTTAATCTAAATTGACAAAACCATAGACAAAAACATAAATATCCATTTTATGGATAAAACACATAATTTTACCAGACAGCACAAACCTGGTTCAAAGAGTTAGGGCGGTCCAACAATCCTTGCAAAACCAAATGTCCGATGTGGCACTTTTCCGGAGATATGTTATATTTTAGCGCAGCTTTCAGCTTCAGAGACGTCGCATGAAGCCTTATCATATAAGTTTTGTCCAACATTCTGAATAAAAAATATATAAGTATTTTATATGTTACGGCACCACGAACTACATACAGTAACTAAGCTTCTTGAAAACATAAATCCTATATATACCCGCATGCACAACTACGTATTACAGTTTTATCTTTAGATTGATTTGGGGCAATGATTTATTAGCCTATATTATTATTTACCGATAATATCTACAAAAAGATGCAAATTTGTTTTCGCAGGCACGCACTTGCATGCACGTTTGATTACTTAATTAATATATATCTATAGGTATAGGTAGGTACGACTCTAATGGGTACCTACCTACCTGCGTATGTATCCTACGAAGATAGGAAGACGTTAGAATAACTAATTATTTGAGAAGACGCAAGTTTATGAGTACCTATGTACTTAGCTCACCATTATCATCATCACCATCATCATCAGCTTTTATATGTCTGGACGAGACCTCCCCATAGAAAGCAATGGGGGGGATTAGTCATAATCACCACGCTTGGCAGACGGTTTGGTGATGGCAGTATCTATACCTTATTGGTGTAGAGCAGGGGTTCCCAAAGTTATTTTGTATACTGCCCACTTTAAGAATTAATAATTTATTAGCGCCCCCATTTTTTTGCGAGCTATATTAGCGGAGATTAAACATGCACAAATCGGGTTATTTAACAAAAACTTGTTATAACATGATTGCCCGCGGTCTATTATTTACGAAAATTACATATTTAGGAATACTAATATAATAACTATTAAAATGCGAAAGTGTGTCTGATTTGACGCCCCCATTTTTTTCTAGGTCTCTTACCGCCCCCCCCTTTAGGCTTGCAGCGCCCACAAGGGGGCGTTATCGCCCACTTTGGGAACCCCTGGTGTAGAGTACTCAGTTAGATGCTGCTGCCCATCCCCTGGTGTATCTACAGTAGGTACCCACTACGATTTAAATTAGATGCCTCGGCAGTCATCGTTCGTGTATAACTTTCCCTTTTTAACTCACTTGCAATCATATTTGTGTTTCGAAAAGCAGATGATTGCCGATGCCTCTATGCTTTTGTAGTAGTTAGTAGCTAATCTAATACCTTAGTCGTGATAGTCGAATAACTACACTAATTTGTTAGTCGTGAAACATATTTACCTACGTTATTTTACAAACAAACAATTAAGTACTTACATACATTTCAAGAGCTTTCAAGTAGAGCAACATATGACGGAGACTAAGATCCGAGTCTCGAACATCGCCGTAAAGTTACATGCCTTTCGATCTTCTATCTATACCATGTTACATTTCGGGGAATGTACCCAGGAACTTCCAATCTGAACCCACCATCTCTTTTTCATCTTAGGGCGAGCAGACGCACAGCACAGTATCATCCTTACCTCATTTACACTCTATTTTGTACTAAGCGTTTCGGTTTTACCTTTATAATGTGAACTGCTAAGGAGTGGAAAACTACCATCGTCTGTCTTTCCTGAAAACTATAATCTGAGTCTCTTCAAGGCAAGAGTGAAGGCCTTCTATACCTTTGTGCTCTATCGTCGGCCACATCGACACTTACCAGCAGGTGAGATCAAGGTCAAAAGAAGGTCTCTCAATTAAAAAAGAAGGTGGCCGTCACGGGTTCCCGGCATACGAGTCGGTTTTAGGTAGGTTCTGCCGAGGCGCGCCAATAGATGTTTCACAGACATACCTACCTACCTATCCATTGTCTTCTACTGAGTTACCGTTATAGATAGGTGTAGGTAGTCATTTTAGTCAAAAGCATTTGCGGTGGCATCCTTGTTTCTTTGTTATTTCGGATCAATGATACCTATCGATGGGGAGCAGTGACATTCCAAGCTCGGTTCGACGGCCAGTTGCCCGCTAATTAATAACTACCTATGAGCCTACGAGCTTGTACGCGTCACTCTACGTACCTATATGCGCGTCGTATTACGCCCATAGTCGGCTTTAACGGAATCCACGGGAAGAGACGGAGAGGTATATTCTTAGACCGGACACAACACGACGTTGTAAGTAGGTACCTACCTACCTACTGTAATTTCTTGACGTAACGTCAAATGGCGTGGTCGTGAGTAGCGTTAGAATTCTCAAGAATTGGGGTCATATATTTTTCATGGTCGTTTTTGGCCATTTGTTTGTGCGTTTAGAGTGAGAGTATGTTAGAGTGTGCAAACGAATTCCCAAATATCCAAAAACGGTTGACCGTTTCAGATACGGTTTTCTTTATATGAAAGGTGGTGTTTGAGAGGGTTCTTAGATACGTTTGGTGGAAATTGGTGCACTTTTTTCATTCCAGGATTATCAGCTCGCAAAAATGCTTTTGGAAGACAATTGCAAGGAACACAGATGATGACGACAGATGGTAGAGCATTTCATTATGCGGAGTGTGTGGAGGTTTTGGTTGCTAGCTTGAACACAGCTTGCCCATTTCAGACATAGGTACAGTATCTGCTTAGAAATCAAATAAAAACTTAAAACTAGGTTTCCAATCTAGAATCTAGATAATATACCTCCATACCTACCTACCTAACCTCGTTAAGGTATGTTAACTAAAATTGTTACAAACAATCACACCCTGTTTGTGTGGCAAGATAATTGGAATCTAGGTAGGTAAGTAGGTAGGTACATACCTTTTCTGTATTTAGCGACTATTGCGTTCCTCCCAAGACCTTCGCCTCCTGCCAACTCCCTCGTAAGGGTAAGGAAAGCCTGCATTTATCCAATACCGGAGTTAGGCCGCTGGATAAACCCAGACCCCTCCCCCCCTCCACCCCCCTCCACCCTCCCCCTCCCTGAGAACTCTCCTACTACGTAGGTACATCTCAACAAATCCTTTACCGACGGCTCTCGACGAGCTCTCTACGACTCAACCACTTAGGTAGGTACCAAGACACCAACTACCGAACATCAAAGCCAAACATAACGATTTTTATCGTCAAACAATTTCCCATCATACCTACTTAGTTAACCCACATAGGTACCTACATAGGTATGTAGATAGCGTGAGGAATATACTCAATACAGTACTAATAATAACTTAACAATATTTTCGGCTTCACTTGCATCGTGCACCGTGCTCCGTCATTTATCTGAGGTGATTTCTATTCTAGGGATTTTTATGCTTGAAATATCCCGCAATCTATAGGGAATTTTGATACGAGTACTAGCGATTTTAATTTTCGCAAGGTGGTAACACTAAACTCCCTCCTCAAGCCGCCCAGTAGCACTTGTTACCAGATTGGAGGGAATCCCCCCAAATTTGGGGGTATTTATAGTTATAGGGGAAAATATTTTTGGGGGATAGGCAGGGAAACAATAGGGTTTGGGGGTTTTATTACTAAAATTGTATTTAGGAAAAAGCTGAGATGATTAGAAACTAAACGCAATCAAACTAATAAGTTAACAACCTAAGTATAGGTACTCATCTCTCATTATATATATTCCGTACGGAAAATTACCTGGCGTGTGTGGTAGGTCCATAAATTTGTATGGACTTCCTGCGTTCGATATTTCATTTCGAAATTCCGTTACGGTATTCCGAGTGTATGTGGCCGGCTTAATGCTCACGATCGAAAGCAGCACGATGATAGCCGAGTCGCTCTGAATTCCCCCGCGACTCGAGGGATAAGATACAAGCGGCATCGCGCGACTTGACCGGTTAAATGTTATGCTCTTTGTGGGGTTTCACAAACTGAATTTTAGGGGGAACGCGAGACGGTCATCTGGCAGCACTGCCAGCAGCCGCGCCGCCTAGCCAGCCAGCGCGCGCACTCCAGTGTTGGCGTTTTAGCACATTTTGCGCTAGATGTAGTGCAGCTCTAGGGTATACAGCGCATTTATTTTCATAACATGTGCTAAAAAAATATGTAATGGAATCTGTTGGAAAATTTGATATTAATTGGCAGCCCAATATGTTCTTTTTTTATTGATCATTGAGTACATAAGTTGGTTCATATTTAATTAATGTTGCACCCTATAAACCTAAGGTGTGTCTTGGTACTCACAATCATACCTACGTGAGCTGTACAAAAAATAGACAAAAAGTAAAACAAACTAAATCAATAATTATAAACTAGCTTCCAATCAGCGGTTTCGGTAGGTAGGTAAGTATATACGACAGTGGGCGCGCGCACCCAGCTGAGACGCATCAGACAGGTTTACCACAGAAAATATAATAGTACAAAAAGGTCTACGAAAACTATACATAGGTATTTGTCGCTACCCTATGGTCGTCTATACATAGAATTTTTTCGCGCTAGATCTATGGTCGCTCCCTACAAAATTACGAGCTAAAATCTAAGTAGCTCCGTAAGACGTTATAAAAAAACTAGCAATTCCATGCTATGGAATCATTGGGAATCATGAATGTCTAGTATGGAATCGATATTGTCTATAAAGTTGATAGTTCAGCCCCCCTATTCCCTATTTTGAAAGTGACCAACGTTTGACAAGTAAAATTACCATCAATTGACAATTCTTAGTAGTATTTTTTTTTAATTGATGATCATTCTTCTTGTCAAACGTTAGTAACCGAGTGACTTTCAGTTAGGGAATAGGGGGGCAGGTATTCCCTGAACCACAGAATAAATAATAGTACCCATTACCAATTATTAACTAGAGCTTATGCGTTTATTGTTTTGTTTCCCTTTTTCAATGAGTATAATTATAAGATGCTGTCTTGCTTTGCATTATATTATTCGTCTATACTTCATTAACCGAGTCACGGGGTTTTCTTAATTTTGATTTTCGTATTAGGTAGTTTCTTAGGTTTTATTTTATTGTTCGTTCTTATTTTGTTCCGTGAAGATGACAACGAACACGTTGTGGAATTGTTTTAATTTAGTTGATTTTAGTTCCCTAAAATGTCATAAATTATCGCATTTTCTTATTATATGCAATCAAAAACATTCCGCTATGTTTTAGCGGAATTTAGTGGGTTTCAGGGACCGGATTTTCGTAAAACATAGTGCAATTTTGATCAGGGCTTAGTGCATTTTTTTTCTTCTTACGGCAACACTGGCGGCGCGCTGCGAACGAATTTGTCCGTGAAGTGAGTGCGCTGCGCTAAGCGCTTGCTTTATTTGTGTGTACTACCACAAGTTACGAAGTAACTGTTAAGTAATCTGTGGTACTACGACCAAAAACTACATTAAATACCGGGGACTACGACGTACTTACTTTACTTTACTATTACTACTTACCTACTGAATAAAGTAGTATTATTTGTGTTCGCAATTGTTTTTTGTACAATAAGTATAGACGTAAATAGTATTCAATTATCTTGGTTTTACCACAGTTTTACACTATAGTTGCAACAATGGTCAACGTTCTTCCTAAAACTTTGGGTAAGTAAAACATTTACAAAACAAACTCCATCTACTACAATTTAAACATCTCTACACTTTGTTTTTGACCCCCCGTTTCGTGCAGCTGTAATCGAATGCAACCCCAATCTTTTTTGCAGATCCAAAATCAACTCTAAAGCAAGTGCAAATCAACAAAAGTAGTGTGGAATCACAAGTAAAAGCTATTATAAGTAACAATCCTGTTTCTGATAGTAAACAGTTTAATTATTGGCTTCTCAAAGCAATTACTGTCATAGATCTAACCACACTTGCTGGGGATGACACTCGATCAAATGTTCTCAGGCTGTGTTCAGTGGTAAGTTGAAACACCTAGTTATCACAACATACTCATGTCATGTCGGTAAAAATTTAGAATCGTTTGGCAGGAGTAGGAGGGGGAGATGGGGGGTGGTGGAGGGGGAGGGGTACCCCCTCACCCCTGGTACCAATCCCATAACAAGGTAACTTATAGATTTCGAGAAAAAAAATAAAGAAAATTTTGAGGTTAAGTATTAAGTATATTAAGTATATCTTATAATAAGTTAAGTATTATATCTTTCAATGTCTGACAAGGATATCGGGAAAACCTGCATGGTCTGTTTGGGTTGATCTTGTCTATGTATGCTTTTGTATAGCAACTGTCTGGGGGTATAGTTAGAGGCGTTTGATAATTTAGTTTCAATTTAAATGCATTATCTGCATATCTATAGGTCACCTACTAGTCTTAATGACTTGTAAATTATATTGTACAAACAAGCTTTTCGGAAATTAGTCATCTGGCTATTTTCATTTTTTATCTGCGTGTATGCCGGAACAATCATATAGCCCACCTGGAGTTAAGTGGTGACCTCTGCTTTTAACAATCATAGGTCACGTCCACCTAGGACGCAGCCTATGTGACATTGCACTTCGCCCGCCACCCTGAGACAAAGATGAAAGTCTGATGTGCCTGAAATGTTACCGGCACCCCTTCAAACCCGAACACAGCAATGCGAGCACAACAGCTTTGCTGTAGAAATAAGTATGGAGGAAGTACTTCCCTGGATAAACTAACCTTAATTTTATTAGTATTCAGAACCGTAAGCTTATTAAATGGAGTCCGAACATAGCCAGTCTACTAACCATCGAGGAGTTTAGTTATTCACTTTCCATGTCTATCATCAGATCAGCTTCTGCTTGGTGTCACCATAATATTGTATTGCCACTGGAACTACTTACCTATAATATACTTTTCAGTTCAATATAGAACAGGATCATAATTTACTTGGTTTTTTTTATTGTTTGTTATAAGATATTCGTGGTATTCTTTTTTTTTTTTTTTTTTATACTACTTGATGACGGAACAAGCAGATGGCCCACCTGATGTAAAGCGGTAACCTCTGCCTATGAACAGTGCATTACCTCATAGGTCACGTCCACCTAGGACGCGCCCTATGTGGCATTGCACTGCGCCCGCCACCCTGAGACATAAAGATGAAAAGTCTCATGTGCCTGTAATTTCACCGGCACCCTTACCCTTCAAACCGGAACACAGCAATGCGAGCACTACTGCTTTGCGGCAGAAATAGGTATGGTGGTAGTACTTCCCCGGACGAAACAAGAAGAAGTGCACAGTGTTGCACATTGGAAGAAAAAATCCTAGATGCAATTACACAGTTAATGGAAGTTCACTTGAGAAGTTGCACAGACAGAGAGATCTTGGAGTTTTTATCACATGTAACTTGAAATGGGATGAACATATAGTGGGGATTGTGAAAAGAGCAAACTCTATAATGTACATAATAAGGAAGGCTTTCACATGCATTAACATGGAGTTGTTTATTAAACTGTACAAGGCATATCTGAGGCCATTATTAGAGTATGCATTCCAGATTTGGAGCCCGTACTTCAAAAAAGATATTAACCTTCTCGAACGAGTACAGCGTAGGGCTACGAAAATGGTGCCTAGTCTTAAAGCACCTACATATTAGGAACAACTTCACGAACTTGGATTAACTACCCTTCAGCAACGTAGCGAGCGTGGAGACCTAATAGAGACCTATAAGGTCCTAAACAACCACTACAGTATGCCAGATTTATCACAGACACTATACACCATGAACAATAATATAGGACTCAGAGGGCACTCGCTGAAGCTGCAACGCGAGCCAAGTACCAGCAATCCGAGGATGCTCATATTGCCTAATCGCGTCGTGCACACTTGGAACGGGCTACCAGACTCAGTGACCAGTGCCCCTCAGTGAATTCTTTCAAAAATAGAGTTGACAAACATTTAAAGTGCACCGATAAGGACTAAGATATACACGCATCAGCTCCGAGAGCTGCCTGTGTATTATAAATAAATAAATAGTATCTAATGTAACTCAACTCTTTTTTTTTTTGTAGGCTGCATCACCAATAAGTGCTGAACTGCTTAAGAAGTTTGATATAGAGGAACAGATAAGAACCGCAGCTGTTTGTGTGTACCCGAATCGAGTGGCAGATGCACATTTTGCCATTACTGAATTGGGATTGCCGCAAGCTATCAACATTGCATCAGGTGCCTGGTTGATTTCATTTTTCTTGGCTCATGTCGACAGCTCCCCTCGATAGAGCATGACATCATGTCATTGTATCAGTCGTAGGAAGTTGATGGATGGAGGCAGCTCAAGACTGTTCATCGCAGTATTCTATATAGATGCCTATGTAGATGTCTACCGACTGATGATGATGATGAGGATGTTAATTGACGACCTCTGGCGCGGCTGGCGATGGTTCGTCTGCGACGTAGGAGGTTGCGGGTTCGATTGCCGCCTCGGAACAAATATTTGTGCGATCTGCAGATATTTGTTCAGGGTGTACTGGGTGTTACCACACAGGATGTTATTATCAAGCTTAATGTTTACCTAATCACGTTCATATAGGAACAACTTGAACTATTGGTTTTGGTTATGTCATCAATATATATAAAATCGTTGCGTGACTGACTGACTGACTGACTGACTGACTGACTTACTGACTGACTGACTGACTGACTGACTGACTGACTGACTATCAACGCACAGCCTAAACCGTAAGTCCTAGAGACCTGAAATTTGGAGGGTACGTTCCTCTTGTGGTCTAGGGGTGCACTAAGAAAGGAATTCTAGAAATTCAACCCCTAAAGGGGTGCATCGGAGTGTTGAAATTTGTATGGAAAAGTACACGCGGACGAAGTCGCGGGCATTCCACTAGTACATTTATATAGCTTAGGTAATAATAATAAATGTATTTATTTTGAATAAAGGTTAAAGAAAGGAAGATGTTGTTACTGCCACATCAATAAATAATCTCAAAAACAAATTGGATAACTGGTTACGAACAAACAAACTGTTAAAATTAAAAGACATTAAATTGTAATCAGTGCAGCACAACGATTTAGTGCAGCAAGTAAAACTAAGACATTTCAACACTCGGAAATAGACACATCAGCGAAAGCTGCTGGTCTATAATTTTAAATAAAAATATTACGTAAATAAAATAAATAAATAATGCTGGACAGTTTGCAGAACATTATCTAGCCCCAAGCTAAGCAGAGCTTGTGTTATGGGTACTAGATACCTGATATCTATATATTTAAAACAAAGTCGTGTTAGTTACACCATTTATAACTCAAGAACGGGTGAACCGATTTGGCTGAAAATTGGTGAGGAGGTAGCTTTGAATCAGGAGATTGACATAGGGGGGGGGGGGGGGGGGGGGTCGCCGGGGCGAGTCGCTAGTACTTAATACAATAGATTACATAGATAGATATTTTGTATTATACATAGATAATACCCAGTACTCCCTGAACAAATATCTGCCGATCGCACAAATATTTGTTACGAGGCGGGAATCGAACCAGCAACCTCCTGCATCGCAGGCGAACCGTCGCCCGCCGCGCCACAGAGGTCGTTAAAATAAGTTAAACATAGTTTGGGTATATAACATATGGTACTAACTAATGGATAATTTACGGGTGTTTCTATTCAAAGTTGAGTACAACGATAACCTTTGTAGAGTCCACAAATTGACTCCTCGCTCTAACTCAGTAAAATATATCAGAGATTAGAGAGCTTAAATATTAGATAAGAAGGTACTTACTTATCTGATGGGACGAGCGGTATACAAGGAAATAATTCGTTTCACTTTATTATAAAAAAACGAGTATAATCATCATTGGAGGGATTTGCCGCTTGGCAGGCGGATTAGTGATCACAGTATTTGTGTTGAGTACTCAGGTGGATGCTTCTGCCTATCCCCTGGTGTAATCCATTAGTCGACTTGTTCGACATCAACGGCAGGAGACTGAGGGGCCCATTCTTACGCCGGACACTATAATAAATTATCAAATAACATTAAATTTGCTGCTGCTGTCTATAGGAAATTTTCTAATAAAGTACACTAAAAATTCAAATAAGATAGAAATTTCAATTAAAACCTGTGTTCATAAAATAATCCTAAAATAAAATTCGTGATCGGTGTTCCGCAATAACAATATGCAAATTAGAAATTATTTTGTTCTTGATCAGCCCATAATCACAGATAAGATAATAGTTACTACGCCCTAGTATAACAAACAACAAACATTTGTGCGATCTGCAGATATTTGTTCAGGGTGTTCTGGGTATTTTCTATATATATAATAAAAATATCTATATATGTAATTATATTGTATCATAGACTAACTAAACACAATAGACTGCCAATCGCATACAAAAAAACGTGACTCAAAAAATTACAAATTCCAGGCTATTTCTAGATGGTGCTAGCAAATAGCCTGGGAATCATGCAACCAATTTTTGGGGGGCCATGTTGCTCGCGTCCGTAGATTTACCCTTGAATTCTACACGTGTCCCCTGGGTGGTGCTAAAGGAGCAACTAACCTGGTGGTAGGCTTCGGCCGCGGCTTGTCACCACCCTTCAGACTAAACCATGGTGCCAAGCGATTCGTCGTGTTCCATCATGATGTCTGAAGTAGCCACAAGATGCCGGTGGGAAGTTGTGGACAGCTGTAAGTTTGTTATGTGGACCGTTTTTGACTTCGTGACTTTTACTCTGCCGGGCACCTTGTATCGGAGACTAGCGGGATCCGAAGCACAGTTTTCTGTTGGCTGACCGCAGGTTGTAGGGGGCCCAATTAGCGAGCTAGCCACTCGTGAAAGGCTGCCCCGCCGCCTCGCGAAAAATCCCGAAGTGTTCCATCGTGCCGTTTGGCGACCGGACGAGAGGACCCGATGGCCACTTTCGGGGGGGTTCGGGCGTCCCCGCAGTCTCCGTGCAAGTTTCCCTATGGCTCTGTATCTGTTGCTGGTCTGCAGGGCCTGTACCATACTCCTCGTCTACATTTTCTCACCATACTTACCCAAATCCCAAATATGAAAGTTACAAATAAAAAGAGCAAGTTTAAACAACAGTTGCACGTCCTCTCTCTTAATGTGCACCTCGATAATATCAGAGGCCTGCACTCAAATCTCGATGCAGTCCACCACCACCTTGAGACTGATAAACCGCACTTGCTCTTCTTAACGGAGACTAAAATCGACACCCCTGCTGACTCAGCATACCTGCTCTACCCCGGCTACACTCTAGAGCATCATTTCAAACCTTATGCAGTTGTATGCGTGTATGTTGATAATAATTTCTGTTACAAGCGTCTCCGGAGCTTAGAAGATCCTAACTATTCTGTACTCTGGATTTTGTTGGACACGGGCTTGGAGCAGTTACTCTACGCCTGTGTTTATCGTTCCCATAGTGGAGATAGGGATACATCTCTTCTCCTTCAGCACCTGAGTGATTCAATTGATATAGCGCAGCAAACTTATCCTCGTGCACAAGTCACGCTTGTTGGTGACTTTAATGCCCACCATCAAGAGTGGTTGCACTCTGTTATGACCGACCATGCTGGTAGAGAAACTAAGAAACTTGCAGACACTTATAATCTTACTCTTATGTCTGACGAACCAACGAGGATACCCGATGTGCTTGGCCACACGCCTAATTGCCTTGACCTTGTTCTCACCACTGATCCCGACAGGTGCCATGTCTCTGTGGTTTCTCCTCTTGGCACTTCTGATCACTGCCTTGTTAAATCAGTGTCCACTTTTTCTCCGCCTGACACAAGTAAAAAATAAAGTAGAAGAGTGTGGCGTTTTAAAATGGCAAAGTGGGAGGAGATGAGGCACTTCTTTGCGAGTTATCCTTGGCGCCAATCTTGCTTCTCTTCTTCTAATCCAACTTACTGTGCTAAAGCCGTTGCAGAGGTTGTACGTCAAGGTATGGAGTATTTCATTCCTTACTCGGACATATCTTCGGATAATAGAACATCGCCCTGGTACACCCCTTGCTGCGCTGATGCTAAGAAAAATGTGGAGACTAAGTACAAGGCTTGGGCTCATGCTAGAGCACAGAAATCTCATGATATTGGTGGAAAAAAGAAAGAGTTCAACGCTGCTACCAAGCACTATAAAAGAACTCTGCGTTTAGCCCGTTTCGAGCGCATCAGCCATTTTGGAGACAAGCTCTCTTCGCACCCAGCAGGCAGCAAGGCGTTTTGGTCGCTGGCAAAGTCAATTGAAAACAACTTCTGTCGCTCGTCTTTGCCTCCACTTTTGAAACCTGACGGGTCTCTTGCTCATTCAGCTAAGGAAAAAGCGAATCTCTTCGGCTCTCTGTTTGCTGGAAACTCACATCTGGATTCGGCAAACCAAACACCACCTTTTTTACCTAACTGTGGCTCTCAAATGTCAAAAATTGCTTTTCACCAGAAAAAGGTATTGAAGATTCTCCGAACTTTGGACATTAACAAAGCCAGTGGGCCTGACGGCATTCCTGCCGTCGTACTCAAACAGTGTGCACCTGAGTTGTCACCCATTCTCACTCGCCTCTATCGTCTCTCTTTTGAGTCGGGGATTGTGCCTGATGAGTGGAAGCAGGCTAACGTGCAGCCGGTCCCGAAAAAAGGTAGTCGAGCCGACCCCAGTAACTACAGACCAATAGCCATCACCTCCATATTCTGCAAAGTTATGGAGCGTGTCATTAATACTAGGCTGCTTGACTATCTAGAAGATAATGATCTCCTCAGTGACCGGCAGTATGGCTTTCGCCGAAACCGGTCCACTGGGTATCTTCTAGTTTACGTCACGCATTACTGGGGTGAGGCATTGGATCGCCGTGGAGAAGCCCTTGCTGTATCTCTAGACGTTTCCAAAGCTTTCGACAGGGTCTGGCACGCAAGCCTTCTTTCCAAACTTCCGACATTTGGGCTACCTCCTGAACTGTGCAGCTGGATAGCTGATTTCCTTAAAAATAGATCCATACGTGTTGTCATTGATGGCAGTGCGTCTGACCTCATGGAAATCAATGCTGGCGTTCCGCAGGGAAGTGTACTCTCTGCAACTTTATTTCTTCTGCATATCAATGACCTGCTCTTACCAGGCATCGTCGGGTATGCTGATGATAGTACTGTTGTTGCTAGGTACTTTTCTAGTCCAAGAACGTCCGGTGCTGAGCTAGTAGACCTGAGGGGTGATATGGTTAGGCAGACGAGCGAGTCTCTTGGAGCGGTTTCTAGTTGGGGTGAGGCTAATCTGGTCTCGTTTAATGCAACCAAAACCCAGGCGTGTGTTTTTTCGGCAAAAAAGAGTTCGGTTGATCTTGCCCCACTATTCCGAGGTGTATCGGTGCCGTACAGTGACCATATCCAATTACTCGGCATGCAAATTTCTTCCAACCTCAACTTCGGTCTCTCTATTGAGTCTAAGGCAAAATCTGCGGCCAGAAAGCTTGGTATTCTGTCTAAGGTAAGATACTACTTCTCGCCCCAGCAGTTACTTACGCTGTACCAAGCTCAAGTGAGGTCATGCATGGAATATTGCAGCCACCTATGGGATGGTTCCGCAAAATATCAGCTTGCTGCTTTGGACTCAATAGAGCGCCGTGCCATAAAACTAATTAATGACGAGGCACTGGTTGCGAAAAGGGTACAAAGCTTAGAGCAACGTCGAAGAGTTGCGTGTTTGTGTATTTTCTACCGCATACACTTCGGTGAGTGTGCTCAGGAGCTGCACGATTTGATCCCCTCGTCTCCATTCCGCCACCTGACGACCAGACGTGGAGAGGCGTTTCACCCTTTTGTTGTTGACATACCACCGTCGCGTACAAACCGTTTCTCAAACTCTTTCATCATGCGGACATCAAAGGCCTGGAACTCTCTTCCGGCTTCTTTGTTCCCTTTATCATACAGCTTGGGCGTCTTCAAACGAAGAGTTAATAGGCATCTTCTAGGCGAGCGTGCTTAAATAGGCCTCATCGTCACTTCCCATCAGGTGAGATGTAGCCAAACGCAAGCCTATTATAGGTAAAAAAAAAAAAAAAAAAAAAAAAAAAACAGCATTTTAAACCAATTACCTAATCTCTTTTAATTCTTTGAAAATAAACATCTTATATTTTATTTTTTAATTATGAAACTATGGTCGATCTATTCGAATTTAAAGCATTACAATCATTTATAGCAGATTCAAAACACTCGGCGACATCTAGCGTCATTGTAGGCAACCATTTATCGATGCACGTTTTCTTGTATGAGATTGGTAGTCTATTGTGTTTAGTTAGTCTATGATTGTATTAAGTATATCAGTTGTCTAGTACCCATAACACAAGATCTGCTTAGCTTGGGGCTAGATAATGTTGTGTGAACTGTAGCATTATTATTGTTATTATTATTATATTAGTATACCTGGGGCAGCCATCAAGTAATCCGTGGTCCATGAATACAACCACAGACGACGCAGTGTAGGAAGGTCTTCTCTCGTCGGAACGATAACCGTCGGTGGGTGTAGGTGGCTCAAGAACGAACGGGGGAGACTTGTAGGTCCAGCTATAGACTTATACAGGACTAGCGATCCGCCGAGGCTTCGTACGGGAGTAATTTATAAAAAAAAGAGGTGAAAAATATGAAGTTTTCTCGCTAGTTATTAAACCTAGAATTAAACCTTCCGTGAAAAATTATGTAACTGATGGAGAAAAACGCATCAAAATCAGTTGCATGGCTTAAGAGTTAGCGGATATAAAGACAGACAGACGCGGAAACCGACTTTGTTTGACTGTGTAAGGATAAGGAAGGATGATGATGACGCCATGTTTAATCAAATCTTCCCCACAGTTGCAACCGGGTTCCCATCTGGGCTCTACCCCTTATCAACGAGGCTACTCGAGATCAAGACTGCTGTGAGCAATGGAGCGACTGAGATTGATGTAGTCCTGGACCGCAGCCTTGTGCTGATGGGCAAATGGAGTGAAGTCTTCAAAGAGGTGGAACTCATGAAGGAAGCCTGCGGTCTTGCCCACATGAAAGTCATACTTGGTGTTGGAGAGCTGGGAACTTACGAAAATGTGAGTATAAGTAAACCTAGAAATTAATATAATATAGAATGCAATAGGCATGATGACATAACGAATAAACGGAGAAGTGCGAGCGATACTCGCGCCCCGAGGGTTCCGTACGGTAAAAGCGTACTGGAAAGCCGCTTTTGGAATCTGTGGTTAAGGCGCTAGCGTACTGGAAAGCCGCTTTTGGAATCTGTGGTTAAGGCGCTATAGGTTCAACGAACATTTTTGTATGAAGCGAAGAAGGCGAGCGCACGCTCTGATACCGTGTTTTTATGTATAAAAAAATTATATAAAAATGTCGTTCAAAGTATTGTTTAATTTTGTTGATGAATTCACTAACTCAAATAATAACTAACATGTAACCAAATATTTCAAAAATTAAAACGTGAGAGAAGTGAAAAATAGCATTTAAATTTTAAAAAGGAGGTATCTTTGTTATTTATTTTTATCGAGTGAAGTAATTCAAATATTGTATTGAATTATTGATTTCACTAGATAAAAAGCTCAAGAATATAATATATTTTTTTCTTCATAGAAAACTATTGAAATTCTTATCAAAAACTTTAAAATTCTAGAGACATTTGAGAACCTATCGCGCCTTAAACAAGCAGCTCAGAGCTGAGGGTAGTTATTGAAGGTTTTTCTTTTTTTTTCTTTATAATTGCTAAACGGTCGCGTTTAACGGGCTAACGCTTTCTTCCAGTAATATAATAACATACTCCTTAATAAGTTAGCAGCTAGCGTTAGCTGTGGTTTCCTTTACAGAGTAAGCACAGGGAATGCATCCAATTAGTTTATTACATATTTAAGTTATGTGTATTACTCATTGGAAATCCAAATAAATAAAATAAAATAAATAAATAGCAGCCAGGACACATCTTATACCCACGAATCTTACTAGCAAGTCCGGGTAATCCCTAAGTCTGCTTTAACGACATCCACGGCAGGAGACGGAGGGTTCTATTCTTAGGCCGGACACACCACGAATGGAAATTTTGGTTCTCAAGGTGTCAGATAGGGGTGCTTTTCAGTTTTTCCGTCCTAAAATCCGTGTAGTGTACACACACGCCCGTGTAGGCTTGTTAGATTTGCAGACTCGAGGCTCTGAACTATGTGTGTGACTGTTGGGTCTTATTTTATATGTGCCTAGCGCACTGCCCCTTTAACTTGCTAATTAAATAATATATCTAATGAATACAGGTTTACTATGCATCAATGGCGTCAATGATGGCGGGGGCCGACTTCATCAAGACTTCAACGGGCAAAGAAGCTGTGAATGCTACTCTGCCCGTCGGCCTGGTCATGTGCCGAGCTATCAGGAGGTTCTATCAGATGACTGGGAAAAAGGTATGTTGATCACCATTCATCGCTATATTATGGATACTTAAGGCGCATACTGATTGGCCTTATTTTTAGGCTTTCTCTCATAGATGAGTAAATGGTATGTGCTGAAAAAAAATATGTCATTCATTGACCTTTAATTGTAACTGTAAAGTGAACATACAAAAATGTTCTAAATGTGTAAATGTTCATTAACCATGTGAAAAAAAAATAACAAAGTGCAGCTGTTATCGATTGAAAATTTGATTATTTATTTTGTTGAATCAAGTTCACATTACACGATAAAAAAAAGATAATTTTTGAAATGAATGTTTTTTTTGTATTCTCCATATGCAGAAAAAAAGGTGACATTTCGGGATAGCTTACCAATTTTGAGACACCTGTAGTATAGACATTTTGACGAATATCGAAAACAAATATTATTTTTTTAGTTTATTGTAAATCTTATAGGCCTTGAACTGATAACTTGATCCGATTTGTTTACATTATTCGTAATGTGATAAACAATTCGACATGATAAGGCCTAAATCATATTGGCAGATACAGGTGATGCATATCTTAAGACTTGATATGACGTTGTATAGTTACTGCCTACATTTCCACACATACTGGACTCTTAAGAGGCCGGCAACAGTCAAATAGGCTTCTCTTAAACGTAGTTTTAGCAAAATATACACAATTTATGACAACAACAAAATGTATGTTAGTCTTCATCATATTTCCAAGGACAATAGAGCCCAAAACAAGATTTCGACAAATTTTCTCGATTAAAAAAATCGCTATATAACCTCTATGATGCGCTCATACCGTAAATATATGTATTAACTATCAAAGTACATTGATAAAATCGCTATATAACCTCTACAATGCGCTTATACCGTAAATATATGTATTAACTATCAAAGTGCATTGATAAAATCGCTATATAACCTCTACAATGCGCTTATACATACATACATACATACATAAACTCACGCCTGTTTCCCGGAGGGGTAGGCAGAGACCACGGATTTCCACTTGCTACGATCCTGACACACCTCTTTTGCTTCATTCACTCTCATCACATTCTTCATACATGCTCGTCGGTTAAGGGTACTCTTGACCTAGCCTTTTTCCAGAACGTCTCCGATCTGGTCTGAATACGTTCGCCGAGGTCTTCCCCTTCCCACTGTCCCATTCACGCTCGTCTTGTGTACCCGTTTCGTCAATCTACTATCGTCCATCCTTTCTAAATGCCCAAACCATCTAAGCATACCTTTCTCAATCCTAGTCACTACGTCTTCTTTAATTTCACAACGCTCTCTTATCACACTATTCCTTATTCTATCTCTCAAAGTCACACCACACATACTTCTCAAAGCTCTCATCTCCACTGCATTCTACTTTCATGTTTCTTCTGCCATACCCAACTTTCGCTACCATACATTAGTGTCGGTACTAACACCTCTCTATGCACGGCCAGTCGTGCCTTCTTGGACACATTCCGACTACTCATAAAGGCGTGAAGTGCCCCATTCACTTGGTTTCCAGCATTTACTCTCCTTTCAATATCATCTTCATGCTTGCCGTCTCTTGTGAACAAAGTTCCCAAATATACAAACTTTTTTACTTGTTCCACTCTTTCTCCACCAATCAAAACATCACATTTCGTCATTAGTTCATCTAATGCGCTTATACCGTAAATATATGTATTAACTATCAAAGTACATTGATAAAATCGCTAACAGTAACTAATAATATTATTTTAGAGGGCATAGTTGATTTATATATTCGATTACACAGCAAATATTTATTTAAATACTGTTTTTCGTGTTTTTCACTCACCTTTCGTATAATTAGGTATAGATGGACTCATGCACGTTCGACTATGACCATCTGACTTGTAGCCGAGGCAGTAACGTACTGTTGAATATTTCCAGGTAGGGCTGAAGCCTGCCGGAGGTATCAAAACCCCTGAGGACGCTGTCAACTGGCTGCTCCTCGTGCAGACGGAGCTGGGCAACGAGTGGTTGTCTCCCAAACTGTTCCGTATCGGCGCCTCCAGCCTGCTCACTGTCATTGTGGACCGTTTGAAGAACTCAAACTAAATTAAATGTTCGAATGTTACTGCGGAAGCTGTCAGGTGTCAGTTTGACAGTCTCTGCTATGACAGACGGATAACCTACCGTCTAATGTGATAATTGATGTTTGCAAAATTTTGGAGAGACTTACCGCTAGGTTTACAAAAATTCAGATAAAAAATATAGAACATGCCTGGATGGACAATAGCATGTTTGCATCTTGTTTGAAATTGATTGATGACTATCTGGATATTTGGATAACCTGATTTCAACTGTCAGTCAAGTAGTTTTAATTTATTATTGTCTGTGTCGATATCATTCTAACAATCATTTATAATTCATGAAAGGGGGTTCTCAATCCAATATTTTTGAAAGAAACGTAGTACTTTTATATAATTACATTTTAATGTTTTTTTCTAGTTATATCGTGTAATTTTGGTGGCATTTTAACCGGTGTAACTAATCGGTCTAGATAAAGAGCACATGTGTGGTGTAGTTAAATATAAGTGTATGCGTGTCTTTTCAGCCTGGATTTTGTCCTCCAAAAACTTGTTTATTCCGCCACCACTATAAACTGGTTTATGACTTTACTGAGACTCTTGACTTATTTTTCACAATGATATTACTTGGCATTGGTGAAATTGTTTGAAGCATTCCTGAGAGGACATTAAAAAAAGAGAAGAAGGATTATTGGAAAATGGAAATGAATGACGCCTTCATGAGTGTCTACGGTACGCATGAGTGATACATATTCCAAATGCTACCTCGTTATTATTATTTTAGCCGACTTTTAAAGCCGAATTTAGTACATTATTAAAGTTCATTGGTGAATGAAAAACATAAAAATTACAAAATAACAATATATTATGTAAGCTGAGTGTAGGTAAGTATATAGGTTGTTAATGCTTGTCACGGTGAGTATACACTAGAGCATTTTCCCGAGCATTTCCGTGTAATGTACCGTTCCTGCGAATGCTTAACGCTCTGTTCGGCGTAATGCTAACAGCGAGTGTGCATTTACCCGTAACATTTAGTTGTACCTTGCGTTCACTCGTTGCACTTGAACAAATGGCCGCGTGCGTCGTTCGTCCCTCTCCCTCCGCGTCACCCGCACATCGCCCGCGCTCGTGCAAAGGGTCGACGTAATGTTACACCAATACGCTCGTTGGTTTGCACAATTAGGTTGTAACAAAACGGCGAGCGTGCTCGACGTCTGGTTCGTGAGGGTTATACACTATTAAGAGCGGCTCGTTGTTCTGTTACAAGTAAATGCTCTAGCTAGTCTATACTCACCTTTATTGGAACCAAATATTAAGTTACGATTAAGAGCCATATTTTATATGAATATTCATTTATTTAGACTAAAACTTTTGATACATTTCATAATTTCAATATAAAGAATTTATTATCTAAAATAATACGAATTATACGAATTGTATAATTATTTATAAGATATTGTAAACTGTTATGGTGCTTTTCTTAGTTTATATTTTTGGTACACAATTTTTAAAGAATTTATTAAGTAATTATAAATTACATGCGAAGTTAATTTTAAATCAAAAATGTTATCAAACTCAACTTAAAGCTGTAAGAAAATCTTATATATTTACGTAATAATGATTTATACATTTTAGTAACAAAATAAAAATGTGTTTAAATAATAATGTTTAATATTTTAAAAGTTTTACCAAGTAGGTATTAAGAACATGATAAATTATCGTATCTTATCAGCTATATTATGACACTTAGGGTAACAATTAACATTACCTATTTACAAGATATTATACGCTGCCTTCGTCTTAAAAAATATACCAGATATGTGAAATATGTGGTGATGATCTGTACACGCGGCATGTTCACTTGTACCCTGCCAGAGGAACTATACAACAATCTGTTAATTCTTATTATGTAAGTTCAAATTTCACCTTACAGCCCGCACTATCCGAAATATATTTCGTAGTGGATGTACGTGAATATTGCCTTGATATAACCACTTTAGTTGTTCAGAATTTCAGGTAAAGTAACCGATAGTATAACCCGCGTAGTTATAGAATGGGATTATAAATAGCGACTACTACCATGCTGTCCCACTCAGATTATATACAAAATGGCGGCCACTCTCATGCCGTCTCGCTCGGATTATCCAAAAGCAGCCATTTACATAAGTACGCGGGTTATATGGCGCGTGTTTCGGAGGCCTACTCTAGAAATGTAACAAGCACTAATCATTATCATTATCAGCAACCTAGACGTCCATTGCTGGACGAGGCCATAGAATGCAATGGAGGGATTTGTCATAATCACCACGCTTGGCAGGCGGATGGGTGTTGAGTTCTCAGGAAGATGCTGCTGCCCATCCCCTGATGTAATCCCTTTGACGGCTTTTACGACATCCACTGGAGGAGACGGAGGAGTCTCTTCTTAGTCTGGACACACCACAGCCACACTACACGAATATTTGTATGTAAATTGAGGTTCTCTCGGTATCCGCTAGGGGCTATAATTCTGTTTTTCCATACTAAAATCCGTGTGATGCCAAATGGCGAGCGAGAGTGTTGTCATTGAGGGGTCACATGATGCTCAGACTGAACACAATTGCTGAAAAAAAGTTTGTGCTGGCTGGCGTGGTCTACTGTTCGCAGAACTAGTATTATAAACTTAATACCAAGTTCTTAAGTCAAGCTATGCCTGTGACCAGAGGGGCTAGTCTGCAAATTTGACAAGCAACATACACGGCCGTGTGGTGTAACACTACACGGATTTTTGTACAGGATTTGAGGTTCTCAAGGTGCCCGCTAGGGGCGCTCTTCGATTTATCCATACTAATAGTTGGAAGTTGTACACCACACGGCCGTGTAAGTTGCTTGTCATATTTGCAGACTAGCCACTCAGACAGTGGCCTAGCGGTTCTGTGCAGCATTCTCTAATTTTAAACCGCGTTAATTATCGCGGTCTCTTTTATTTCAGTCTATTAGAAAAGGCGCGCGACAATTTTAACGCGGTTAAAATTTATAGAAGGCTGCATAGAATCGCTACCAGTGTTGGTAACAATACAAAATCTGTAACCAAGTCTCGTCACGCACGCCTTTTCAGTTTTCGCACAGACTGCCTTCTCTGGCACCTAAACTCGAATTAGGAAGAAAATACCTGGAGGTCAATTCTCGTAACTATTTTAAAACCACACAGAAAGTTGACCGAATCGAAACCACAGAATAAATAAAAGTACAAGTATCGAAACTGAATTTTGAATTGACAAAACTGCTCCCTCATATCCTTTATATGGAAATACTGGGAATAAATACTATAGGTTTGGTAATACTCCATACATACATCCATAAATGGAACTAGTGAGTAGCAGTAGTTCCATGTGAAACTAGCTACATGGAACTACTGGGAACAAATGATAATAACGATTCAGTCTACTTTAGATTGATGGCGACCATGGAATTAGAAAGTGTTCATTGGAAGGAGTGAAGAGAGATGCGCCTATTATGCTGCAATTCTCTGAAATACTGACGCGTAAAGTCGACATTTCGATATACAGTGCCACCAACTTATCTGTTCATGTGGACAAAATTGGAACTAAAGCCGATAACAATTTATTACTGTACAAAAATGTATACTTTTATGATTTTACCTTTTCCATAATTCTACATGACTTTATCCTGTATTTAACTTTTTTTTTTTAATGGCGACGCTTTCTTCTTAAAAGATCAGTTGTAATCACATTTGCGTGTTGTAGGTATTGCCAGTTGAGTTTTTTTTTTATAGAACTTGGTATGACGCTGACGGTTCAAGCAGATGGCCCATCTGATGTTAAGCGGTACCCTCTGCCTATGAACAGTGCATTATCACATAGGTCACGTCCACCTAGGACGCACCCTATGTGGCAATGCACCGCGCCCGCCACCCTGAGACATAAAGATGAAAAGTCTGGAAGATGATAAAATGAGTAGAATACCATTCCATTTACGATATCGACCCGAACCTTATTTTGTCAATATTTTATTACGAGAATTTGGTTTCAGAAGTTTGTCATATCTTGGTGACTAATGACTGTCTGCATCTTGGTTCTCGATTATTTTCTACGACTCTGTAACGACGGGCGCGTCCGCATGGAACCCTTTGTCGGGGTGCGCGCTGTAGTTGACCACGCGCAGCTTGCCGGTCCTATCCATGTACCCGTAGTGTCCTTTTACTTGCCCGTCGTTTTCTCGCTCCTCGTATCTGAACTGACGGTTCTTTCTGAAATTAAAACATACTCTTACATTTACCGCAGATAACTCTGATCACGCTTTGGAATGTAGAAAACTGCAATAACGTTATGAAAATGCTATCTGTGATCTGAGCGATACACTAGAAACCGCCATTTTGGATGAATGTGGTGCATGAATGTATGTTGTGATACTTGTGATGCGATGACGACTGTGACTACACGATCACTGACCGACGCGACTGGCTTTAGTAGTTTGTGCTATCAGCTGTTTGCTGCTGTGTTGTGCATAGAGAAAAACGAAAGTGTTGTGTTTGTACCTAAATGTTTCTAAAGAAAATTCTAGTGTTTATAGCTTGAGAAAACAATTGTATGGTGAATCTTCCTTTTTAGACTACCTACGTAGTCTAAAAAGGTACGTAGTCGTAGTCTGTGAATCTGATGATCCAGTGCGTGTTGCCAGTGGCTGAGTAGGTGCATACATGCGGGCTATGAAAAGAGCTATGCTCCGAGTTTCAGTACTTGATAAAATCCGAAACGCGGAGATCTTGAAACCCAAGATCACCGACGAAAAGTCTCGTGTGCCTTTAATTTCACCCCAAACCCCCTTCAAACTGCAATGCGAGCACTACTGCTTTGCAGCAGAAATAGGTATGGTGGCAGACTACCACCACTACAACCATACTTCCGGGACGAATTCTTTCACAAAAAAAGCTCTAGGTACATTATAACTACTATACACGTTAAAGTAGCGCTGTAAGTTACAGAGATTATGGTCGGAGTTTCACTACGAGATAAAATCCGAAACGAAGGAGATCCGTAGACGAACTAAGATTGTCCACAGCTCTCAGGTGGCGATGGGCTCGCAGAACCGAGTGCCTAGTCTAGAAATGTAACAAGCAATTCACGGGGGCTTGTGCACTACACAGATTTTTGTATGACAATGAAGGTTTTTTTAAAACTTCTTAGAATGGCGGTACAAGCAGATGGCCCACCTGATGATAAGCGGTAGGTACCCTCTGCCTATGAACAGTACATTATCACCTAGGACGCACCCTATGTGGCATTGCACTGCGCCCGTCACCCTGAGACATAAAGATGAAAAGTCTCATGTGCCTGTAATTTCACCGGCAACCGTACCCTTCAAACCGGAACACAGCAATGCGAGGCTCACATTGCGAGCACTAGGTACTGCTTTGCGGCAGAAATATGTATGGTAGTAGTACTTCCCTGGACGAAATCTTTCACAAAAAAGGTCTACTGCTACTAAAGTAAAGGTTCTCAAGGTGTCCGCTAGGAGGCGCTTTTTGGTTTTTCTAGGTAAGTATACTAAAATCCGTGTAGTATACACCATCCGTATCCGTACCTACACCACGCGACCGTGTAGGTGCCTGTTACATTCAGACTCGTCGCTACGATAACCGTTTTGGATTAAAGGTTATCGAGAGGCGATCATGGTCGACGCCAAGGCGCCGTCGACATTGTAGAGGTCACATGAAGTTGGTTGGCCCAGACCGTCGTGGCATTCGGCGGAGGAGGCCTATTTCCAGGAGTGGACTGACAGATGAAGATTTTACAGACTCACATGTGCTGCCTATAAGAAACCAGATAGAAGACTTGAGGCGCGAACGCGGCTTTTTAAACTATAGGTTACCTACAGAAGATACGGGACGGAGATAAGGTTGTTTCCTTGATAGTAGTTGGCTGACCTAGAATGCCTGAGGGCACACAACCACCCGCTATAGCCTCACACCCGTACCCTCGTAGCACCCGCGTATATTTTGTGTCGACGTCATCGCCTCGCCCTCGCCTACGTCTCTTCTATCTGGCTTGCGCCCTAGGTACCTACCTACGCAAAGATAGGTAGAATCTACTACAAGGTCCTGCCTCACTCCTTGACTCCGACACACTCATTCGTTTCGTTTTCCTTCATATTATATTATATTTATTTATTAGAGTCACCAACATAGTATACACCGATAAAAGTAAAAGCCATCAAAGTTATTGTCGGATATTTTTTTTTAGTTTTCCAGAATGTAGAAATTCTAACATAGGTATGTAACGTTTATCATGCATTATTTATCTTGGTTAGCTATCAAAACATTTATGAAAGAACGAGCCCGGCAACGGTACCTACATAGGTATTATCAATTGCGTAGGTACCTACCTACCTATCTATGCTTGCAATTATTATCAATGATTCTCGTCACGAAATAATAATAACAAGTTATTTATTTTCAACATCGGTTTCATCAAGATCTTTTTCGTTTTGTACTCGTTCCAATGTGCATCATTAAATATTTGTTGGCCGGTACGGTACCGAACCCGACTTTTGCAACATTCGTGATCATCGATTCGGTTGGCTCACAGAATATACCTGCCTGCCTACGTCTAACAAACAACCACTATAGGTGCATAGTAGGTAGGTACCTATCTACCACAGTAGTTACGATTACGACTAGGAAAACAATGTGCCTCGGCAATTTTTTTACGAGTCTAAAGATACTTACACTACCCTCGCTGTATATAAGCGAGGTTGCCATGTTTGTGATCTTTTTGTCATGTAGGTACCCCACGGGCAGCCGGCGGCGTGAAGGTTGCTTGCATCTGCGCTCTTGTAAAACTCGCCTTATGCGTATTAGTGTATTTTGTATGGCACCAATTATTTATAATAAAATACCGTTGTTAATACGTGCCAAAGAAAGTCATACGGAGTTCAAGCATGCTCTCAACAACTTGCTGATTGAAAAGGCTTACTACTCTGTTGACGAACTTTTGAAGGATAAGTGCATGACATTATAATTTAATTTTAACTGATAAGTAGATTATTATGCTTTTGTCTTAACTTCTATTTTTAACTATTTTTCAATGATTTTAACTTCTATTTTTAACTTTGATTTGTACACCTTATGGTAGGAACTAGAGGACTTTTAGCATGACATTTGAACACTATTTTATAGGTACCTAGTTTCACAATCAATAAATATTTCATTTCATTTCATTTAATTTAATTTCAATCGTCGTTTGAGTCTAACTGCCGCTTTTTCAATCACTTGCAACAAAGAGAATGTACCTAGTTAGGTATACCTACCTAATTACCTCAGCAGAACAATTGAGGTAGGTAGGTACCTAGTACCTACCTAATGCAATGAAAATCAATGTTTACCTATGTTTCGAAAAGCTATGATTGCCGAGGCATTACTTGCGTACCTAGTAGTATCGTATTATAGTACCTATGTAACGTTTCTGTAACTAAGTTATCGGATATTTATTTTTTAATGTGGGTAGGTTTACTACCTACCTATACACTGTTTATCGCGCAGGGAAGCAGCTACGAGGAGGTTGCGCACCTGACTACAGTGGGCTCCACCCTTCTAGTTAGCCGCATTAGATTACTGGGCCTGAAGGTGGCTCTCAACAAAACTGAGGCCATCTCTTTTCATGGTAGAGGCGGTAGGCTGCCAGCTGGTGCCTATGTTCGGGTGGACGGGGAGAGGGTCAAAGTTGGAACCCACATTAAATACTTGGGTCTCAGGCTGGATAGTGCCTGGATTTTTTCCGAGCACTTCCAGCTTTTGAGCCCAAAGGTAAAGGGGGCAGCTGGGTCTCTCGCACGTCTCCTGCCCAACTTGGGTGGACCTAGTGCGCCCTGTCGCCACTTGTATGCGGGGATCATAAGATCAATGGCCCTGTATGGTTCACCAGTGTGGGTGGACGCTCTGACAACCAAGAATAAGGCCATTCTGCGGAGGCCGCAGAAGATAATGGCAGTCAGGGCAATACGTGGATACCGCACCGTTTCACATGGAGCCGCGTGTGTGATTGCAGGGTCCCCTCCATGGGACAAGGAAGCGGAGGTATTAGCGAAAATGTATTTTCGAAAAAAGGATTGGCAGGCGCAAGGAGCCACAAGAAGTACGCCTTATTAGAAAACAGGCCCACGATGTTGCCCTACAGCATTGGGCTGAAGAATTGGAGTCTGCCCAGTTTGGTCGGTGGACTATAGACGCTGTACTTCCGGTGTTAGATGAGTGGGTACACCGGAAGCACGGCGTCCTGACTTACAGACTTGTGCAGATGCTATCCGGACATGGATGTTTTGGACGGTATCTGCACAAAGTAGCTCGCAGGGAGGTAAGCCCAATCTGCCATCACTGCAGTGACGTTGAGGATACGGGGCAACACACACTTGAAGTGTGCAGCGCCTGGGCGTCGCAGCGGCAATTGCTGGAAGCAGTGATAGGGCAGGATCTCTCGCTCTCGAGCGTGGTTAAATCCATGCTTGACAGTGACAGATCCTGGGAGGCTATGGTCTCCTTCTGCGAGGAGGTCATGTCACTGAAGGAGGCTGCGGAGCGGGTCAGGGAGGAGGACCCTCAAGCTGACATAAGCCGCCGTAAGAGGACCGGAAGAAGGCGGTGGCAATTCAACCGCCTTCTTCTGCTCGATGGTGGCCAGCCAGTTTCGGGTGCGGGGAGCCCCAATCTGGCATTGCACAGGTCTCCTACACCGGGGAATGTCCTTCGTATTCCAGTATTCCCCTCCCCCACATGGGGGGGACCGAGGGGTTCACTTTATGCGAACAATCACCGACAGGGCCGCGGTAGAATCCAACCGGGACCCCGTGCCCTGTCAAGTGTTAGTGCATCTCTAAAACACTCGTCAGATGATGAGTGGTTTGATGAAGCACTAGCATTAAGGTGAAGGAAGGAATATCGATGGGTTTTTAGTCGGTATGCCGTTGGGTGCTAGCCAACGGAGAGCCCGACAGACCCCCTCAGCTCTCCCCGAGCTGAAGGACATGCGTAATGCATATTCACAAAGTAAAAAAAATAAAAAAAAAAACATAATAAAAAAAGGTAACTACCTACCTAGGTACTATTCTGTTAGTCAGCTGAACCGAGCCGTCTCGAATCAGGGTGTTAGGTCCAAAAGTCATACAAATATATAGGTAGGTAGGTCATATGTAAGGGGTACAGCGGCGCCAAAACCTCTTGACTTTTTGACGACCTCTGTGGCGCAGCGGGCAAACGTTCGCCTGCGACGCAGGAGGTTGCGGGTTCGATTCCCGCCTGGGAACAAATATTTGTGTGATCCGTAGATATTTGTTCAGGGTGCTCTGGGTATTTTCTATACCTATATAATAAAAATATATCTATCTATGTAATATATTGTATTAAGTATATCAGTTGTCTAGTACCCATAACACAAGCTCTGCTTAGCTTGGGGCTAGATAATGTTGTGTGAACTGTCCAGCAATATTTATTTTATTATTATATATTTATTATTAAAAGAAGTTTTCGAAAAAATGCTCACCCTTTGCCCGTGTCGAATCCGAACTGGTAACTGTGGGGTCCCTTCATACCATGCATTCTGAACTCTGTTCTCTCGTCGGGGGCGGGTGCGGAGCTCGCCTCTTGCTTCGGGGCTTTCGGGGGCGCTTGCTTCAGCGGTGCAGGGTATACGTTACCTGAAATTTGCACGTCAGTTTACATGAGACATGTGCAAACTAGTTATAGGTATATCGCAGTAACCAGCAAATATTATGACTAGATTCGATTAACCTTAGCTAGGTACGTATTTACTTTCTAATACTTAGGTACTATTTTGTTTTTAACTGATTTCAAAAAAGGAGGAGGTTCTCCATTCGTCGGATCCGGTTCAGGCGTCTTCGAGTAGGTAAACGGGGAATTACATTAAAAAAAACTTTTTTTATTTGTTCCATTTGTCGAAGTCGCCAGTACCGACTTGATGTTGCCCGTCACAACACTATTCACAATAAGTGGGCTTAGAAAGTGGCTTTCCTCTTTTACACAACTAAATCTTATAAATTGTCAATGGAATTTGTACGAAATTTTCCTTTTTACTTCTCCAACTATGTACCTACATTTTATAAGTTGTTCGACGTAGGCACCTACCTACTTCTGCGATAGTTTTCCTTCTTTTATGCTAGGTATTACTGCCGTGAATTTTTGACAAATCCAAAAACAACCGTATATCTGTGTAAAATTTCTATGTAGTTTGATTTTTTATTTTGATCGAAGTAGTTTAATGAGATAACAAACAAAATAGGAACAATCTTCGTTTGCCTAATAGGCAAATTAAATGCCTCGAGCGCTCTAGCTGTAGGTACCTAGAGTACCTACCTCTACCTATACCCTACACTTCTCTTACTTATTTGATTTTGGGGGAAAAAACACTTACGCCCTGGCGGCCTGACGCTCTCAGATGTCTCTTGCTCCGACGAATCAAGCTTGCTGTGAGAGTCTTCTACTGAAACGTCTGATTGAGATTCCTGAAACAATTATTTACTTACAAACTTAATTACGAAACTAAAATGTAATTATGAAGGCTCAGCCAATTTGAAAATAAATTAAAGATTCCAGCTTACCTGTCTGAGTTCTTCGCCTTTCAACTTTCGTTTGTTTTCAGCTTTTCTGTAAAGGTAATTAATCTTCTCGTCAGCTGGAGTCAAGTAGTCGATTTCGGTACTTGGTAAAGGTTTAAACAACTTTACAGGTTTCGCCCTTGGAATTTCTGTTGCTGATTCTTCGTCATATTGAGCTATAGGTATCGGCACTGGTTTGAATTCTCCGCTGAATTTTTTAGGATACAATTTCTTTGGATATTTCTTTAGAATATATGGCTGTGGAGGAATCAAATGTTGAGGTAAAAGGGGTTCTACTTTGGGACGATAGATGAGAGGCAATTCCTTCTTTGGAGTGGATTCAATGGGGCTAGGCAAATCATAGTCTTCGGCCGATTCCGGAACCTGTAATTGCTCTGAAGATGTGTGTGTGAAGTATTCGTTAGGAGCATCTTCTAACGGCGGTTCGAGGTTTAAAGATGGAACTGGCACATTATACCTTTGTTCATATGCTTTTGCTCTTCTTGGGTTTTCTTCAATGGGCTCAGGATTAGTGTCTTGGTAGATTGGAATAGCTTCAAGTGGTCGTGATGGAGCATTTTCAGCGATGGGGTACCAATCCGTCTGTTCGCCGGGTTCCGTCGGGGTGTAGTAGTAATCTGTCTGTTTACCCTGACTAGGCGGTAGCAAGTACGTAGCTGGAGTCACAACCACATCACTTAATATCTCCTCAGGCCTGTGTGGATCTGGAGGTATGAGATAGCTGTCGACATTAGCTCCGTCTGAAACGTAGTAAATAGGACTATTTTGTGCATCGTCAGCCTTTTTGATTGGACTTTGTTTTGCATTGTCGTCGTTCTGAGTAACAGGAACTTTTATGCCTTTAGCAGAAAGGATGAGCGGTAGAATCTGAAACAAAACAGTAGGTAAACTGAGGTCACTAACACAAAAATAGCACTACAAAAAAGACAATGAAAAAAACACTGTTTTTCTATTACACCATGTTAGGTAATCTTCAAAAACTGTGTCAATATACCAAGACAAAAAATGTAAGAGAGTGCAAAGAAAAATTTTAAGGTGCGTGCCTACTCTAGCCCATTCGGGCTTTTCTCGTATCAACTAACGACAAGTTGAATACGGCACACATAAGAACTTTAGAAGCAGGTGGGTAGGTAGTAGGTGCCTAACTATACCTATATGCATACATATACCTACATATAAAGGTATACACGATTGTCTTGAATCCGAACTACCTACAACGTCAAATCTTCTCAAAAAGCCAAGATACAAGATACAAGATACAAGATACAAGATATTTATTTGCATAAATAAGTGTTACAATTTGGTCTTATAAAATAGTGAGCACTTATGACTTATTTGCCCTCTGCAGGCATCGCAAATTTTTCGAGCGCGTAAACTGCTACTTAGTTTACTAAGTATATCTAGTTTACCTTTGTTTTACCTATAGGTAAAAACAACTAACTACTAAAATGTTAACTAATACAACAAATAAAACATCCAAAGTTACTAACATTACAGAGTTATTAGGTACAATTTGGAAATTTAAAAATAGGTATAAAAGGTAATTTAGGTAGCTAAAGTTGGCAAATGGTCATTTTTATTCTATTAAATATTCGTCAACAGTATAGAAACACCTTTGAATAAGGAATGTTTTTAGCTTTCCGATAAACAACCTTATTTTAGTTTCATTTTTTATATTAATTGGTAGCTTGTTAAAAATTTTTACTGCCATATAATAAGGACTTTTGTTTAGCATACTTATTCTAGAATATGGCAGAAAAAGTCTGTCTTTGTGACGAGTGTTTCTGTTATGTGTTTCGTTTATTTTGGTGAAATGGTTATTATTTTTATAAACGAAAATGCAAATGTCCATAATGTAAATTGAAGGTAGCGTCAGAAGATGAAATTTTATGAAATAAGGTTTACAGCTTTGCATGTTATCAATCTGGGCTATGATTCTAACACATTTCTTTTGTGTAATGAATAGGTCTTTCACATTTACACTATTTCCCCATAGCATTATACCGTATCTTAGCCACGAATACGCATACCTACGCATAATACGCTGATAATGCAGTCTCAGTGTTCGTACTGTGTTTAATTTGAAAAAGGGCATATGTAAACTTGGATAGTTTAATTTGTATGTGTTCTATGTGAGTCTTCCAGTTGAGGTGAGTATCTATGTTTAAACCCAGTAAGCTGAATGTGTCAACTTTTTCTAAAGCAGTGTTTTGAAAATCTATTTTTAATGGAATGGTTGGACTATTGTATGTTTTAAACTGCATTACTTTAGTTTTACTGCAGTTCATTTCCAGGTTGTGGTCTTGAAGCCAATTTGTTACGGTCTGTAATGTACTCTAGCCTGTAAAAATCTAGCCCTAACATAAACAAGGAAGAGACACTTGATGTTCAGAAAATAATAACTTTAGTTAGCTACTAGTTACTTAGCAGAGTTTTAATAGCTTTCTTTGTATTTATTGGTTCGGTGTACGTAACCCTTTAGCAATACAACCGCGGTCTCTGTAATTGGTCCGCACGATGTTTATTAGGGCGTGACGAATGACATGACAATATTTTGGTAGCGATCGGCTGTGAGAAGGCTATGAGAAATAAAACCAATTTCAAATAAAAAGTACTACTAATTAATGAAGTAATGATTCTATGGCCAGCATTTTCAACAGAGGTTGTAAAATAAAATTAATTAAAATGGAAACTTGCTTCTGGCTTTTTAAAAGACTTCTTGAGACAAATCTTCTAAGTTATATAAGTAAGTACGTAGGCAGGGTAGGTACTTAGATTTAGTCTAACCTATACCTACCTACCAAAATAAAAAATGTCTGTTTGTTATTTCAAAATAGATGCTAAAATTTTACAGAAAAATTCGCCTCTAACATAGGTAAATGTAAAATTTTAGAATTTTTGTTTGTCTAAAGTTTGTCTCTATTACGGGTTCCGAAACGGCAACGGATTTAGGTAAATAAAATTTTTAGGTACCTATTCAAACTGGAATAAAAAAAGGAATTGTACGGTCCATTTCGATATCTGGCAGGGTTCAGAAGATACCTATATGAATGAATGTAGTAGGTAGGTAGGTACCTACGGCGCGAATGAAGTCGCGGGCACAGCAGCTATTTTAGTAGGTAATAGGTACTGTAACAAGATCTAAAATGATTAGTGATATTTTCAGTAGGTACCTACTAAAGGACTTGTTTAACTAATTTTCACTAGAAACGGGATATTTACCATGATTTTTGAATTTTATATGTTCCCGATATTTCGGCATAGTTGCATGCGCCATGATCACGGGAGAACTGACTAAAGTGTAAAGTGTTGTTTAACTAAGTACCGTTTGTTTGTTAAGTAGTTACCTATGAGTAGGTACCTACCTAATTGTAATGTTTTAATTTTATAAAAATCGAGATCCCTGACTTCTGGCCGAAAGGGATGTAGTTCCGGCGGTTCAAGGGCCGTCTGTCACGTGATCCCCCGGGCCGCGACGCGTCAGCGATCACACGTGTAAGGTACGTGTAAGATATAATTAAAGTGTTTTTATATATATAATTATGTCAGTTATTAATGTTTATGATCATGTTTATATCAGTATTTATGTTTCTTTGGGCTTATTGTTAAGGTTTAATACAATTCTCAATAAGCCTAAAATAAAGATTTTGAATTTAATTAAAGAAGAGATTTGATCTCTGGTGTGTGCAAGTAACCATGGATGTAACCAGATGTGGATGTGTTGGTAGGTAGCTAGGTACCTAAGTAATTAAAATAGACTTGTCTGTCACACAGTCACACCCATTACAGGAACCTATTAAGTAGTAGGTAGTTATCTACCAACTTAACTACTAGAATGTGGATCAACGCAGATTTAGCTCTAAAGGAAATCCAGTTCCTCCAGAGAATGCAGGCCCTACCTAGGTACAGGAAATCTAAGTAGGTATAGGTATGACATAAGAATTGCAGGAAGTAAAAAGTTGTAATCGTCGACATTAAGTGCAAGTTGATACAAAAAGTTGTGCAATACCCATTGAAGTAAACCACCACTTGCATTTTTAAAACAACAAAATTCTCGGTCGACCGACATGAACCGTTCGTTACGGAAATCTGTTTTTGTTTTTGATCGGCACCGGTATGTGGTTGGGTAGCTAGCTACCTACCTACTAGCAATCAGTGTTTTGAAATCTTATAGGTACTTAGGTAGGTACTGCTAAATATTTTAATTGAACTAGGTGCACGTTACGTAAGAAGAGCTTTGCTATCGTAGACGACATAACAACATCATCCAGTGTGATAAGACGAACCTCGCAAAAATCAAACTACCCCCGTTTGCAGTAAAACCACAGAATAAATAATAGTACAAGTAAAACTAGGCACGTGGCTCGAGGCGCGAGGTTACAAAGGCAAGAAAAGGAAGCTTTTGAACGAAAAAAAAATTAAGCAACTAGTTACATAAACTTACTTACCCACACCACAAATAAATAATAGTACCTACAAGTAGGTACCTACACTAGGTACATGAAAGAAAACAATAAAACTTTTTGTAGATATGTAGAGCTTCCGAAGCGCGCCCCTGAATTTTTCACGGCTCGCTCCGCCCGCCGTTATGTGTTGTCATAATAAGTAGATATCTGTTGTTTGAACTAAAAACACCGAATTTATTGCGTTTCGCTCCGCTCGCTCGTATTTCTTACAGTATATTTCATTATTGCTAAAGAGAGCTAATAAAAAAGAATTTTGCTAAAAAATGCATGATTTGAATTTGCTGAGCAACTAGTTAGCTTTCTAGCTATCCTCCATAGGAGACAAATATGGCAACAATAAATTACTTAGATTTGGTAGGTTGAGGAAACTGTTTTAGTGAGTAAGTACCTACCTACTTACCTAGTACATTATTGGGACGATGTAAACAACCTTTGTAGGTACCTAGGTACCTAAGTACTTATAGCTTATTCGTTATTTAGCTTAGCTTATTTTGTAGCTATTTTGCCGGCGGCGCTCGGTCTCGGGCTCAGTGGTCAGTGTGGTCACGGACTAATAGGTTCGATATTTTATTACCTATTGGCTTTCTAGGATTACCGACCGCGTGGATAGCCGGCTTTCAATAGGTATCGGCTGTAAGCGATACCTTTGCGGATCGAGTAGGTATTAGAAACCTGAATAAACTCCAGCGATTTGAGATAGGTGATAAGTATAATTAATGTACCTACCTACTTACCTACCATTAATTATACTTGTTAGTATGAAGGCTCTTTGTGAACAGTAGGTAAGTGACTCTACTATTTTCAACTGAAAATGCTTAGGTAGGCACCTAGGTACCTACTTACCTACATATTTTCCAAATAAGAAAATGGGTTTCTTGTTTCAACGGCAATAAGCTAACTCGATCCTAAGCTTTGTAGGTGCTACCTATTATTTATTCTGTGTCGTAAGTAATAATTGAGGAATCCTGACAAGTACCTATTACCTTGGAGAATTATTATTTTTTGTCTGGGTCTGGATATACCTACAATCAAAGTTACCAACGGAAACTAGGTAGGTAGGTACCTAATCAAGCTAACTAAAAACCTAGGTAGCCGTAGGTACCTACCTACCAAGTTAATTCGTGTGACTAAGGACTTTTAGGTACCTAAGTTAGTGTAGATACCCTACGCTTCGACCAAAATACTTCTTATTTTGGTCGAAGCCACTACATAACACCTTTACTTAGGAACCTACTTCCTATTGCTCGAAAAAATAATGACTGCTCATGCAGTTCTTTCTAATGTCTCTTCTGCCTAGGTAAGTTGTTGAACAGTTTTACTGAACACACGCTTAGAAAGTAGGGTAAGTACGACATTGAGTGCATTTTCTATCTAAAACTTAGAAACTTGAAACTTAGAACTTAGAGATCTTAACTCGTGTTTGGTCAGATTATCCACCTACTCTACCTATCCAGAAAGGAACTAACGCACGATTATGATAAACTCTATTTAGCGCTAAGATAGCCCTATCTAGAAAATAAACCTAGAGACTTACTCTACCTCCACCTCTCTACCACCATCTCTCTCGTATGTAATTAACTTTCTTGCTTTAAAAAAAACCCAACGCAATGAAACGGCTGAATAAAACGATTTTGATAAAACATGTCTAAGAATCACCGCTAGAAAACCTGCTTTCAAATAAATAAAACACATTCAAATCGGTTCACACCGGTGCCAGAGACAGACAGACAGACACACACACATAGCGGTCAAACTTATAACACCCCTCTTTTTGCGTCGGGGGTAAATAAAATTCACTGAACCATCTGCCATCGTTACTTTTCTATTATCACCATTGAAAATAGATTTGCGAGGTGCTATAAGTAGTAGGTAGGTAGGTACTTTATAGTTGCTCTCACCAGGCGAGAATATTGAAATGAAAGTGAAACTAATAGATAGCTCGGCGGATAAATCGTCCAGAAAGTTTAGATAGAATAGAAATGCCCTTGCTCAGCTCGAATTTATAAGGTCATTGATGTCGCCAATCAGTAAATTGGATGTGCTTTGATGTGGGAGGCAGGTACCTACAAAGTGTAGTAAGTACATACCTATGTAGTTATTCTAAGGGCAGGTAGATACACGTGTAGGTACGTGTTTCTACATACGCCGTATGCATAATTATGTAAGGACAGGGCGGAAGACGTGTAAAATTACTCAGTTTCAAAATCTGATATTTTTAGACACCAACGACACTCGATGCTACACCATGACTTGATTGGTTCGCATTTCGCATTCGCATGATGGTTCGCACGCGAGCGGTCGTGTTAGCTACAGAGACAATAATATCGTTGGCTAGCTATGACAAAATGATGCATTTACTTAGGTACACATAAGGTTAACAAACTACTCGTGAATTCGTTAGGTACTTGGACTAACGGCAACTAACTTAGATAGTAGGTAGGTAGGTAGGGGAGAGTTGGATATTACCGCGCACCTGATATCTCCGCGCCCCTGCATATATCAAAAACTACGAATAGCGAGTGCCTATAGTGCTAATAATATCGAAGCACGAGGCACAACAATAACAGCTGCCAATAATTTTAATTTTAAGCAATTTTGAGACTGATTATTCGATCTGAAGTTACAAATAAGTTGTTTTTGTTAGGTTTATAATAGTTTTACCAACCGTACAGATTATATTAACACAAATATTTGCAAAAATAACATGTAAGAAGCAGTTATTTATAAGGATTTACATTGAGGCTGGTTAAATTATGATACTGGTGTGAAGATATAACTTTTTGAAATACAGTGTGAGTCTTCATAATGTGCACAAATTAAAATATCGGTAGTTTTGGTTAATTTTATCTACGGAAAAAAGAACAAAAAAAAAACTATCATTTTTTTAATTATTTAAAGACGCTTTTTAAATTGTTGTTTGCTACAATGGCCTCCATCTAAACAAAACGGTGTAACTTTTAAACTAAGCGATCTATTTCAATAAAACAAACTGATTAATGATTAAAAATAACAGAAGCAAACAAAAATTTAAAAAGCGTCTTAAAATAATTTTAAAATACGATAGATTTTTTTGTTCTTTTTGCCGTCGATAAAATTAACCAAAGTTACCGACATTTTAATTTGTGCACATTATGAAGACTCACACTGTATAATGTTGCTAAGAGACTATATAATAAATAATATACTTTTTTATTCAATAAATGTAATATACAATATGTAACTAAAAAGGGAGTTATTTGTATTAACACGGTATTATCGAACTGGCACGAATTTAAAGGTCATGGGCACGATATTAACCTACCTGTTTCATAATATCGCGTTTTATAGTTTTTTTGGTTTTTCAATAATATCTTATTTCTTTGTTTAATTTTAAATGTTTTGCGAAGCTATACTATAAGCCAAATATATTTCCTACTAATATTCATATCTTTTATTTTTATAACCCTAACCTACGCTTAGTTTTAGGCGTTTTCTCTTAGGGGCTCGGTAATATCAAACTCTCCCCTACTCGTTTGAAAACTTTAAAAAATTCTACCATCTTCATGTTGACTATCTTTCGTTACTTTTAGCTACGCAGGTTTTTGTTCAACCCAATCAGGTAAGAACTACAACAGATGACCAACAACCCTTGAAAAAATAAATATAAAGTCAAGTACACCTATCTTAATAACCTAACCTAACCTACCTACCTACGTTACCTAGTTATTTTATTTCGGTAGACCGAATACATCATAAATACATACATAATCGTGGAAGAGGGTGGATGAGGCGGCACAAGACCGTTCGTCGTGGAGATTAGGTAGGTAGGTATATGGGGAGGGCCGGTGCAGCAGTGGCATGGTATACCTACGTACAGTGGTGTAATTTCTTTTGAGAATAAATATAACCTCTTGCGGTAGCTTTTTTTTTTTTTTTTTTTTATACTACTTGGATGACGGAACAAGCAAGAGGCCCACCTGATGTTAAGCGGTAACCAGCAAACTTAATACCTACCTACCTACTCTTGGAAGTCATAGCATCTCCTCTCCTACGATTAGACGTGTAAACTAACTAGTCCTAATTAGGTAGTTACCTATATTCTGTTTTATATAATTATTATGACATAATTGACTCAATATGTTTTGTTTCTTTGAATTTTGCAACCTATAATTGACGTAGGTAGACTACACTAATTAAGGATAAATATATCAAAAATACTATGTTTTTTTAAAATTAAAAACAAGATAAGGTTTGTAAATAAAACAAATTGGGTATAAAAACATAAAAATAGGTATAGGTATTTTCAAACAAATAGGACCATTTTATTTTTTATAACCGCTGCACAGTGTCTTCGGGGCACTGACTCGACTTCGACGGATGTTTGTGTCCATCGTCCAAGCTTCTTCAAAGGCATCACAAAGTTAGTTAGTCCTTACTTTAGCCAACCCAAATTTTTAATTGGGTTCATATCGGGACTAAATGATGGCCGGTCTAAAACGGATGAGTAACCGATTTATTTTCAAACCTTCGCTTTCACTGAACCTGCATGTTTTGGGTCTGTATTGTTGGAATTTCAGGTAAATTACTCGTAGCTTCTGCGTTAGGTAGGTAACAAGGATTCTTGTAATTGGTCCTTTCGATCGGTATCATATATAAATACAGTTTTTTTTTAATTTTTTCAAGTTAAACCACACTTATGGATAACGTTATTGGGTTAGGTAGGTAGGTACATTTAAATTTACAGTTTTTATTGTAATTTAGCGGGTACGATTCCCGGCTTAGGAAAGTAACTTTTTTAATATCCTTGAATGCCAGTATTACTGACTTTAAAAAATAAAGGAGTCTCCATTATGTAAAATTTCCTAACTTCAATATTTAAAGTAAGTAGGTAGGTACCTACTTGTCCTCCATGTAGCATGGCCGTGGGACACACTGCTGTATTAATAGTACTTGTACTATTATTTATTCTGTGATTATAGTACACTACCGTAGGTAGGTGTACCTAAGTCTCATCTTAACTGGCTGATGATGGTGATGAATTCATTTATAAAATTATATTATTTTATCTTATTTACAGCGTACTTACAAGGTATATTTGCAGCCACATTTTGAACAAATTCAAACAATATAGTTTTGTTTCCACAGCTTTTTAGGTTTTTTTTTCACAGCACTTTCCGACAGATGTTTCCGATGCAGACTGTCAGCGGGAAATGCGCTCGCGCCTCCTTGTGGGTCTTATTAGAGGCGGCTGCGACCACGATCGCATTTTATATAACATCGCCAATCTAACACTGCACAATATATAATTTAACAAAATCAATGTTGTTTTGTTTTACACAGGTTAGATAAGTCTAATCATGGCACCATCACACTTTGCTGAACTAACCATGCATGAAATGACCGGTCTTCGGACTGTCTGTCACCGGCAAATCACTAATTACAAGTTTGTAAGTGCGTACAAAAAGTGTATGTCGAATTGAGGAAGTAGAATGAATTTGTACTGACCTACATTGCAGGCTAGATCTTTGGGTGCTGGTGGAAAGCCTATCTAAACGAGATAATTACCTCGACGACCTCTGTGGCGCGGCTGGCGATGGTTCGCCTGCGACGCAGGAGGTTGCGGGTTCGATTCCCGCCTCGGAACAAATATTTGTGCGTTCTGCAGATATTTGTTCAGGGTGTTCTGGGTGTTTTCTATGTATAATAAAAAATATCTATTGATGTATTGTATTATATTAAGTATATCAGTTATCTAGTACCCATAACACAAGCTCTGGCTTAGCTTGGGGCTAGATAATGTTGTGTGAACTTGTCCAGCATTATTTATTTATTTATTTATTTATTCTAGTCTTTGGTACCTACCTTGGGTCAACATCGCTCGTACCATTCTAAAGCAAGTTTTGTCTGAATGTAATTAGCACCGATAATCGTGCGATCGCATCCGCGCGTTGTACAAAACACGCACCTATGGCCTATTATCCAAGCCTTGTAATGTATAAAATGTCCTTGTAATGTATAAAATGACATCAGCGCAGTGCTAAAGCGTGCGATGACACCCCGACCCTAACTTGATGGGCCCAACCCTAAAAGACCCAAAAGATGCAAAAGGTCCCCAATATTATGCGATTCTTTTACCGCTTCTATTTTACAAATAATAATATATAAGTATGTACCTATGTAGGTTTTTAACCCCCGACGCAAAAACGACTGTCTGTGTGTGTGTATTTGTGTGTGTCTGTCTGTGGCATCATAGCTCTCGAACGGATGGACCGTTTTTTTTTGTTTGAAATGTGATTTAGTCGGGAGTTTTCTTAGTTATGTTTGATCAAAATAGGTTCAGCCATTTAATTGCGTTGAGGGTTTTTTTATGTCGCTGAAATTGAGGAAAGAAGTCAACTAAAGGCGATTCGAGGAAGAAGAGGCATCTCGAGGTTGAAGAGGCCTCTCGAGGCACTCGATAGGCAGAAGACACTATAAAGGTCGCAGGAAGTCAGTGGGTGGAGGCGGCTCCAGACCGCTCGTCGTGGCATTATATAGGGGAGGCCTATGTCCAGCAGTGAACTTCTGTGGACTGATGATTATGATGATAATATAAGTAACCTACCTATCTATAATAAACAAGATTTTGTTGAAAATATATTTTTCAATACTTACAAGAAGTTAGTGATCGGAGCGGAGTGCTGATCAAAATGAGTCCAAACACTGCCAATCTACTATTACCACAGAATAAATAATACTTAGTACATTACCCATTAAGGAGTGCCGTTGTCCGCCTTCCGTCTCCATCATCAGTTCAGCTCGTTGTCACCATATAACACTAAATTGTGATCGGTACTTGACAGGGTTTGCCAAATTTCAGCTCAATTGAATACCGGGAAATGGGGCAAATTTAACTTTGATTTGATTACAGACACCGACACAGGTAAATAAAAGCTTGGGTTGGTTTGGTAAGTACCTATTTATTCTAGTCATGTAACTTCATGTACGGTAATCCTTTGATTTAGTTATCCAATCTATCCTAACTAAACCCTTAGGCGAGGACAGCTTTGTCGGCCCAAATTAACCACAATATAGGTAGGTAAGTCTTGGAAGTATGAACTACTTACCTACAAGGGACGACCGTGTTGAATTTGGCGGTCATTTCTGAGTCTATCATGGACTCCGAAGGTTTTCGAGACATAATCAATTAAAGCATAGATACCTAGCTAAACAGAATGATTATTTTTCAAAGTACTTATTAGTAAGTAATATTACCTATTAAAGGATATACAGAATTTAAGGATTTCAATTCCATCCGTCTCCTCCCGTGGATGTCGTAAAAGCCGACTAAGGGAGTACCCGGACTTGTTGATAAGATTCGTTGGTAGGTAAGATTTGTCCTGGTTGCTAGCTGGGTTAATATGGAATGTGTTGTTACTGGAAGAAAGCGTTAGCCGAGTTAGACGTAGGAGACAATGGCGGCGATGGGCTCACCAATTGTCACGTCTATATTCCGCGATGGTGCAACCCACAGTCAAAAGAGGCCCATTTGAGACTCTGCCTAACCTTTCGGGAAAACAGTTGTTATGTTTTAGGTTGGTTTTAGGTTGAAGATTCACTTTCCTATACAAAACCGCAGTAGTAGGAGTGATAGAAATTAACGCTTCAGAATCACCGAGTAGACTCATCAGCAATATTATCCTATTTCATCATCACCCTTTGGACATCCACTGCTGAACGAGGTCTCCCTCACAATGCAATGGAGGGACTTGCCATAATCACCACGCTTGGCAGGTGGATTGCTTATCGCAGTATTGGCGTTGAATACTCAGTGTATGCTACTGCTCATCCCTGGTGTAGTCCCTTGGTTACCTGTACTAATATTTATTCTGTGCCTTGGTCCTTCGACCAAAGTAAAATAAATGGACTGGCCTTACCCATACAAAACGTCCGTGAAAAATAAGACAATTCGGATTTAGGGTACGGTTAACAAATAAACTATCTATCTATCTATCTATCCAGCCACTGCTGAGTAAAGGCCTCTTCTCTATAGCGCCACTCCTGGCGGTCTTGTAAATAAACTAGGTGAAATTAAATTATTGAACTTCTTAAAAACTGTATTTTTTTAATACTTAATACTTTAACAGATGCAATGTGTTTTCTAAAGTTATTTCAGTAGGTTTATAGTACATAAAATCGCCCAAAAAAATTCAATTATTGAATGAAACTTTTACAAAAATACATGGTTACCTTCTGTTTTATGTAGTTACGTATCTATTTTTCAGCTCTCAAACATTCACAATATAAATCACTAGAAAAGCAAGTCCACCTAAGGTCTTCAGCTCAATCAATTTGTGAAAAATATATTTTTCATCACTCAATAAACTAAGAAAATAATTTAAAAATCGTACGGAAACATAAATGTATAAAAATTCCAGTATTTAAGAAACTGCAGAGTGCAGTTTTAAGAATTTTGCACAATGAGTTTTTTTATACTACTTGGAATGACAGATCAAGAAGATGGCCCACCTGATGTTAAGTGGTACCCTCTGCCTATGAACAGTGCATTACCTCAGGTCACGTCCACCTAGGACGCGCCCTATGTGGCATTCCACTGCGCCCGCCACCCTGAAACATAAAGAAGAAAAGTCCCATGTGGCCGTAATTTCATCGGCACCCTTACCCTTCAAACCGGAACACAGCAATGCGAGCACTACTGCTTTGCGGCAGAAACAGGTATGGTAGCAGTACTTCCCCGGACGAACTCTTTCACAAAAAAGCTCTACTACTACTAACCGTTTTTTGGCGTATAAAATTCATTGTGTAGAAAATGATCAGAGCAAATACGGGAAAATGTATTCCACTTCCAAAAGTCGTCTGTTCTTGCTCGTCTTATGACTTCTATCCATTTTTGTTTACCTTAGATTTCTTTTGGAAAGCTATAAGGTTAATTAACATGCCATTACATATTATATGCAATTACCTAAAGCGACGTGCTTAGCAATGTTTTGACGTAAAAAATGCAAATTACAATTCTAAATCAATACGATACCCCTTAGGCATCAGATTTTTTTGCAGTCTGTACCGGACCATCCGTCATGCGTGAAGTATTGTCAAATATTTCGTCGCTGTAGTTGGAAAACTAAATAACTAATAACAACAACAAAACCAAAATCGCAAGAAAAACGCGATTTACTGTTTTATTGCGTCAAAAATGGCAATAACATTTTTATCGTAACTAATTTTGCAGTCCGTGTTTTGATATGTTATAGATTGGTACTGTATCCATTTTTGAATTTAATGATAATACATTTTAGTTCTTTTGATTAAGAGAAAAAAATAAAAAACGACTATGTATTTTTCCCTCGCCAAAGTTTTGAATAATTGATGCAGTTATTTATTTTTGCACGTCAATTGTTTAGTTTTCCTTCGTCAATGATCTCCACTGAGGTTCAAAAAGCTAAAGATAAGTGCCATTATTTAATTTTCCCATAATAGTGAAATCATGAAATGATCTATAATTTACTTATTTGAATATGACAATCCTATCCATGGGTATAGATTTAAATAATATTAAAATACATTTTAAAATAAAACCAACTTATAATAAATAAATAAATATTTCTGGACAGTTCACACAACATTATCTAGCCCCAAGCTAAGCAGAGCTTGTGTTATGGGTACTAGACAACTGATACACTTAATACAATATTAACATAGATAGATATTTATTATTATGTATAGAAAATACCCAGAACACCCTGAACAAATATCTGCGGATCGCACAAGTATTTGTTCCGAGGCGGGAATCGAACCCGCAACCTCCTGCGTCGCAGGCGAACGTTCGCCCGCCGCGCCACAGAGGTCGTCTTCATAATCATTTCTTTTTATCTAGACTGAATATTATAAAACTACTGAAACACCTACATTATTTTAGCAGACTTATAAATTCAAAGTAAGTGACATAACAAACTTATCATACGACTAATGCTTATAAAATCAACAAAATGAAATCAATTTGTGGAACACAATAATTCTAAGTATCAAAAAGAAAAAGGTATGTCGACTAAAATTAAAACTATCTATGAGTATAAACTTGTGTCTGTTAACTTTCATTCAGAGTGGGGAACATTGAGATAATGTCCTGGGGCGTAGTCCTCCTTGTCGCTCGTCCTCTAGAGCAAGACGTGTCAATCGACATGTATGGGCCATCATAACCATGCAATAAAGTCGATTTCGCAAAATGTGTTAGTTATGTAGTTTTCCTACTACACGACGATTTATAAGTTTTTTATCAATTGATGAAAATTATATTACAAAACCTTTACTTACGAATGAAATGCGATGCCTGAAGCTTTATTTGTATTTCTTGTGTTGTTTGCACTTGCAGTAAAGCACAGGAAGGCATTGTATCACCAAGGTATCTAATTTTGGTATTTTTCAGCATAGCTGTCACTCGTTGCCGTGACAAAGACTGACTGAAGCGAAGTGTACTAGCTAGGTCTGTTTAGAAGCTTCAAAACTATCGTTCCCTGAGGCCCGTCCATTCATTTTATTTACGTCGATGCCTTGGTCGACTATTACGGTAACGGTAACGTGGGGTACATTCTCAGGCTGGACTGGCAATACCATCAGCAGTTTAGTGGTATCCAGGCGGCACGCTAGATTTGACATCTTTCCTATTTGAAACGGTAGGTTATACCGTTATAAACGATTTAAATCTTTCAAATTCAAATTCAAATTCAAATTAATTTATTGCGATATATGGGTTAGTAACTGGTCTTTGGTTATAGATAGATATTATAGATAGCCGTATTCAAAAACGTTAATATGCAGGTAACGTTTTTGAATACGGCTGCTTTCTGTGGTATCATGCAGATTAATAACAAGGGTAACAGTATTTATCCATTGAATTCCTGGTGTAGGTACAAAAAAAGATAATAGACACTTGTTCGTCTTTGTAATGATTTGTATGCTGGCAAAAAATAGTGTTTTATGCTCAGCAAACTTTTTCATACATCTAAGTACCTAGGTAAGTTCCTACTCACTATGGATCTTTAAGGTCGACGTACTCATGACTTTTTACCAGCGACAGTCTTAATTTATAGTCTTTGTATTTTTGTTTGTGTATCTTTTGTAGACCTTATTCTGTGATCTTTTGAATCTTGAGACAACGATGACTTTGATGCATATATACCGTTACAGCTCGTACACATGGTTGGCACGCCAACCAGAAAGGTGACATCTTACAGTGAACGGTCTGTAGCCAATGGAACTGTCATTTTTTATATCTACCTACCGGCACAGAGTAAATAATAGTACTTGAGTTCCGATGACAAAACACCCTTAACACCTAATAGGCACATAGCTTGTACTATTATAATTATATTCTGTGACATAGGTACAGTCCTGACCCCACACTAGGACCCCCTGTGTCGTGGGTTTCAGGAACTACGAGTACCATGGTACCATTTGCAGATCATACAAACATTTGTTTGTATCGGCGGGAATCGAATCCGAAACCTCTCGCATCTCTGCTCTGCCGGCTACTCGCCCACCGCGCCGACACTATAATGGTGACATCGAGCTTATCTTATGATGGAGGTGGAAAACGGACCACCTTTAGATGGTGTATAGACTGGCAGTGTTTGAGCTCATTTTGATCAGCTCGGGGTTCAATTACGTAGATTAGGTTTGAGGAGGCCCTCGCCTAAACAATATTACCTCAGGTCACATCCACCTAGGACACGCCCTACGTGGCATTGCACTGTGCCCTCCACCTTGCGACAAAAATCATCATCATCAACTGCACTGCAAACCAGATAGCGCGCTGGAGCCCTCTCCAATCAAAATAAAATTATACTTATACAGTATCTCATCAAACTTGATGAAATTGTAAGTACATCATCATTATACAAATACCTAGAACTGTGCTTTGTCAGTTTCTTATAAAACTATATGATTTCCAAATCGCACTGACTGGTAATGTATTCTAGACAATCATACCCTGACATACCCCAGGTTACATGCACATCTCTATATAGATTGTGTCAAGGATGAAACCTCGTTTTGTACAGAGCTGCCAGCAGGTTAGCGGACTCACAGACTACTAGGATGCTGAGCGGACTTCTCTCCTTTGCTGTCCTCATGATAACAGTAATAAGTATTAGGAAAGAATAAGGTACCTACTTAATTGGATCTACCTACGAAGGTTACTATACAAAATTACATCAATAAAAACCGCAGCTCTATGATTAAAAATAAACTACCTACTTTTGTTTTTCCTCTGCGGTTATTAATATCCAACAATAACAAGGAAAACATCTTCTAGACTAATTATGCTCTAGTCGTGGTTGTAATTGGATAGAATCTATTTATGCACAGAAAAAAATACCTGTGCCTGATACAGCTTCACTACTGAATATTGAAACATTGTGCAAGCAATAAATACCTGTAAAGTTTGCCGTGGTGTGTCCGGCCTAAGAATATACCCCTCCGTCTCCTTCCGTGGATGTCGTAAAAGCCAACTAATAAGGGATTACCCGGACTTGTTGATAAGATTCGTTAAGTACCTATATAAGATTTGTCCTGCCTGCTAGCTTATTATGGAATGTGTTACTGGAAGAAAGCATTAGCCGAGTCAGTCGTGGGAAGCAATGGCGGCGATGAGCTCACCACTTGTCACGTCTATATTCCACGATGGTGCAACCCACTCTGAAAAAAGTCCCATTGAGGCTCTACCTACCACCCTTCGGGGAAAAAGGCGTGTGTCTTTGTATGTTTGTATGTATGTATATATCATATGTAACGTCATCACCATCATCAGCATTTAGACTGGACTGCTGGACGAGGCTCCCCCGTATAATGCCATGAGCGACGCAAGAGGTTGCGGGTTCGATTTCCGCCTCCGAACAAATATTTGTGTGATCGCAGATATTTGTTCAGGGTATTTTCTATGTATAATAAAAAATATCTATCTATGTAATATGTACATCAGTTATCTAGTACCCATAACACAAGCTCTGCTTAGCTTGGGGCTATAATAGGTAATGGTGAGTGAACTGTCCAGCATTGTTTATTATTTATTTATTTATTTTATTTTATTTATCGACTCTACATCGATCGTCGAGACTCAAATTGGCAAAATCTACAAAGTTCATAACAAAAAATAATGTAGGTAATCTTCATCATATATCCAAGGGTATCATAGAACCCAAAATAAGATTTCGATAAATTTTCTCGATAAAAAAATCGCGAACCTCAACAATACGCTTATCCTACTTCCTTCCTACTAATATTATAAACGCGAAAGTTTGTAAGTATGGATGGATGGATGGATGTTTGTTACTCTTTCACGTAAAAACTACTGGATGGATTTGGATGAAATTTGGAATGGAGTTATGGACTCCCGGAATAACACATAAGCACATTTTTATCCCGATATTCCCACGGGATCGAGACTTACGCGGGTGAAACCGCGGGGCGCTGCTTGTAACGTAATATATATTATATTACCTATCAACGTATATAGGTACTCACTAAGGTTGTTTCTAAGAGTAACAAATAACATTATTTTAGAGGGAATAATTAGTCAATTTATATTTTCGATTAAGCTACGCAGCAAATATTTGAATAAATACTGATTTCGTTCACCTATAGCAAGATTCAAATAGGAATTCTGGGAAAATCTACAAAGTTTATAACAAAAAATTATGTAATCTTCATCATATTTCCCAGGGCACGATAGAGCCCAAAACAAGATTTCGAGAAATTTACTTGATAAAAAAAAATCGCGACTAACCTATACAATATGCTTGCGTATAATATAATATATATTTTATTACCTATCAATATATAATCTAATCTATGTTTTCAAGACCTGAGCCAGCCTCATCGCATCAGAAAATCAAAAGGTGGTTTCATTCTTGGTAGTTTGTTTACGCTTATTTTGACAGCTAGCTCAGACTTTGTTATTTTGCAGGAGTGCGGTTGCTGTGGTGCCCGCCGGTCCACGAGGCGAGCGTTTCGCCTGCCTGCCTGAAGTCTAGGTTTATTTTATTGTAAATAATTATTTATAAGTCTAATATTGTTGGTGATGGCACTATGTACTCGGCCGTTGATTGCAAACAGGAATGAGATCCATGCTGTCGTGTCTGTGCCGAATCTAGTAGAGTGCACGCTATGTTCCCAGCCACGCTTGTTCAAGGGACAGAGAGGTCTCAAAATTCACCAAAAAAGGTGCCACAACAACCCTATTATCCCGCTGTCTGCTCCGGTCGCAGGAGCGGTAGATGTTTCGGTGCCAAATTCGAATTTTAGTGCAGATTTACATCCTTTTTGGAAAGTGATTAGCCAGTATAAAACTTCAACCCCTATTTTGAAACGTATTCCCCGAGGTGCTCGCCTCTCTGTCGCTAATGCTCTATCACAGGCCATCAGGAATGTTGTATCTAAAAATACAAAGCAGGCTTGGGAACATTTATTAGTATTTCCCTACAGTGTACTTCACGTAACAAAAGAATTAGGCAACAAATCTTCACTCACTATTCGGATTAAACAAAATTGTGTGAGGTACACTGCACGCGATGAGCGCATGCCTTTTTCGTACAATGACCAGGACACAACAACAAATTCAAAAACTGGGAAGCCAGTCGCTGAGTCTACTGTTTACAAACTTGTAGAGAGTAAACTTAGCGATGGTGACATCAAGGGTGCCTCCCGTATCCTATTTTCTAGTGACACGATAGCCCAAAATTCTGATGATACTCTCAATTCTCTTGAGAGTAAACATCCGTCCCCAGGGCCAGATTCCCTCCTCCCCGATCCACCGCAAGAGAGTGATGGCGCTGTCGAGACGACCAGCCAGGATGTGCTCGCTGCCGTCATGTCTTTTCAGAGTGGCTCTGCCGGCGGCCTGGATGCTGTGACTCCACAGCATCTAAAGGACCTGCTGTCTGGCGGTTCTGGCCATGCAGGTGAAGTCCTTCTGGGAGATTTGACGACCCTGATCAACCTGATGTTGTCTGGTCGAGTCAACAGCGAGATCACGGAGCTCCTGTACGGTGCGAACCTATGCGCTTTAAAAAAAAAGGACGGCGGGATAAGACCCATAGCCGTGGGCACCACCTACCGCCGCCTGGCAGCTAAAGTCTGCTGTCGGAAAGAAGCCGCCTATCTAGGCGACTATTTCCGACCCATTCAGCTAGGCTTTGGTTCGCGAGGTGGCTGTGAAGCCGCAGTACATTCTTTACGTACATTTTTGGACAAACATTTGGGGGAGGTAGTTTTAAAGGTGGATATAAAAAACGCCTTTAATTCTGTAGATAGGGGCACTCTGCTAAAAGAAATTAAAGACAAAATTCCTGAAATTTACCCATTTCTCTGGCAGTGTTACGGCTCACCTTCTAAATTAATCTATCAGAACAATATAATTTGGTCTGCTGTTGGCTGTCAGCAGGGTGACCCTCTAGGTCCGGCCATTTTTAGCCTTGCCATCCATCCGATAATTCAACGTATCCAATCCAAACTAAACGTTTGGTATTTGGATGACGGAACCTTAGGTGGCGACGTGGACACTGTTCTTGGTGATCTAAAACTCATCATTGATGAATTTCGGCAAATAGGTTTAGATCTAAATTTTTCTAAGTGCGAACTTTTTGTTTCCGACACTTGTATGGATAGAAATTCAGTCATTGAAAAATTTCAAAGTTTGGCCACAAACATTACAGTTGTAGATGAATGTTCGCTTCGCCTCCTTGGTTCACCTATTCTTGACGAGTCTTTTCCGGCATTTGTAGACGAGAAAATTCAAAAATTTATGAGAACTTCCGACCGATTGCTCAAAATTAACGCCCATATGGCTTTTACAATTATAAAGTTTTGCCTTTTTGTGCCAAAATTTACATATGCTTTAAGATGTTGTCAACTGTGGAAACACAGTGAGCTGGTGGAAGGCTTGGACAACATAATAAAGAACACGTTATCGTCGGTTTTGAATATCGATTTAGATGACAGGGCGTGGTCACAAGCCTCCTTGCCTGTTAAATTAGGAGGCTTAGGTATTCGTAAAATTTCAAGTGTAGCCCTACCAGCGTTCTTGTCTTCCGTCTATAGCACTTGTTCTTTGGTTAATAAAATTCTATCTCCTTCTCTTGTGGCTCTTTCTGGCAACACTCTCAAAATTTCATTCTTAGACGAGGCTCGAAATGCTTGGCATAGTGCTTGCCCCAATACTACTCCCCCCAAATCTCTTTCGTCTCAACGGCAATGGGACGGGCCTCTGTGCGAGCTGACGCGGAATTGTCTGTTACAAACGTGCTCAAGCTCCACAGATCGTGCTCGTCTCCTGGCCGTTTCCAAATGGGAGTCAGGGTTTTGGTTGCAAGCACTTCCATCACACAATACTGGCACTTTAATGGATCCAGTTTCTTTCCGTATTGCAACTTCTTTACGGTTGGGTGCAGGGTGCTGTGCCCCTCATCACTGCCAGTGCGGTACTGCTGTTGATCAGCTTGGTCACCACGGATTATCGTGCACCAGGGCTGCCGGTAGGATTTCCCGCCACGCTAGCCTTAATGATATCATTCGTCGGGCCCTTACCAGCGTTAACATTCCAGCCATTCTAGAACCGAATGGTCTGTTACGTGACGATGGTAAGCGGCCTGACGGCATGACTCTTGTTCCGTGGGAGAAGGGTAGGCCTTTGGTGTGGGACGCTACATGCGTTGATACCCTTGCGCCATCTCATCTGTCCGGGACATCAGTTAGGGCCGGTGCGGCGGCAGATTCCGCTGAGGACCTCAAAAGACGCAAATATGCAAGTCTCGACAGAGCTTACTTATTTGAGCCTTTCGGGGTCGAGACTCTGGGTCCGTGGGGTACCGGGGCCCTTCGCGTTTTCAAAATTCTTTCAGGGCATCTGGTCGAAGCGACGCGTGACCCGAGAGCTGGCTCTTATCTGGCTCAACGCATTAGTATTGCCATTCAGCGTGGCAATGCAGCCAGTATCTTAGGGACGCTTCCGTCTGGTAGTGATTTGGATCAGTTGAGCTACCTTTAGATCGCTTGCAGCGGTCTTCAGGTAGCACAACTGTTTCATATGTATTTTGTACATACCTTGTATTATTCTTTCATTAAAAAATTAATATCTAAGAGTAACAAATAAAATTATTTTAGAGGGATAAGTAGTCGATTTCGAGTGTCATGGCTGCTGTAACGACAGCAGAATTCTAAGGCGAGGCTTCTGTGGCGAGGCTGAAAAACAGCGTGGCTGAGCCCTCGACCTTTTCTCTTAAACTAGACTAAATATGTTATTTTTATACCTATATCCTTTGTTATATATTATTTTTTAGTATAGTGTAAAGAATAAACGCCCTTTTATTTTATTTTATTTTATTTATTTACTTATATTTTCGATTACGCTACGCAGCAAATATTTAAATAAATACTGATTTCATTCTTTTTTTTTTTTTTTTTTTTTTTTTTTTTTAACAATGATAGACCTTAATTGACCACGATCTCACCTGTTGGTAAGTGACGATGCGGCCGAAGATGGAGCACAAAGGTCTAGAAGGCGCCTATTCACTCTAGCCTTGAAGAGACCCAGATTATAGTTTTCAGGAAAGACAGACGACGGTAGTGTATTCCACTCCTTAGCAGTTCTCATTATAAAGGTAGAACTGAAACGTTTAGTACGAATAGAGGGTATACTAATGAGGTAAGGGTGGTACCGAGCCGTGCGCCTGCTCGTCCTATGATGAAAAGGAGATGGTGGGATCAGATCATGAAGTTCCTGGGAGCATTCCCCGAAATGTAACCTATAGAAGATCGAAAGGCACGCTACCTTACGGCGGTGCTCGAGACTCTGGATCTTAGTCTCCGCCATATGTTGCTCACCAATAAGCCTGAAAGCTCTGCGTTCGATCGAGTCCAAGGCAGCAAGCTGGTGTTTGGCCGAGCCATCCCAAACGTGGCAGCAGTACTCCATACCAGCCCGGACTTGTGCTTTGTACAGACTTAAAAGCTGTCCTGGTGTGAAGAAACGCTTTACCTTATTCAGGATACCCAGCTTCATGGAAGCAGTTTTTGCCTTAGACTCGATGTAGGAGCCAAAGTTGAGATTCATTCATTCACTTTTAGTTGCCCAAGCACTATTCAGCCACTTTCTAACTTACCTGAACTTTACCGAGTTAGATAGTGACGGGATTTCGCTGTATATAGTGCGGTATAAGTACTACACTCCTCTTAAAAAGGCGGATGCTGCTCTCCATCCACTGGTGTAGGTAATTGCTTAGTTGGCTTTTACGACATCCAAGGAAGGAGACGGAGGAGTATATTTTGGACACACAGGGGCAGCAGTTTTATCAAAAAAAAAAAATACCTACCTAACTATCCTAACCAACGGAACAGTCTTCTGAAAGATCAACAGTTTCATTTGTATTTTTTAAATTTTGTACTTACATAATACCTATTTTACATTTAGGTATTTCTGTAACTAAATGTATTTTTCTGCCAAAGCAAGTTTGAGTTTATCCGTGGCTGACCTCTCTTTTATGTAGTTACCTACCCAAGTGCCGCCGTTTCGCTGCGCTTACAACAAATATTTTTTGCGTAGACTGTGAACAGGTGATCGCGTTCGACCATCCCGAATCGTTTGTCTACTACACAATCGTAATTTTCACAATGAAACTTATTGAGTAAATCTTTTTCCACGGAATGTAGAGCCGAGTGCAAGGTCACTTCACTGCAGTATTACATGGCATCAGAGTTCCTTCACTTTTACAGCAGACCAGTCGGCCGCGGCCGGGCCGAAGCGAATCATCCCGGCGTTTCTTAATTAGCCGGCCCGGCTCCGGCCTCCGGCCCGTCTCCGGCTCGGCTCTAACTAACACCGACGCCATCCTAGTAGTCTGTGACCGACACCGGTGGAAATAGTCTACCTAAGTTTTAGTAAAACGGCCACTGTTTTACTAAAAGATGACCTTGACCGTGACTTTGACGACTTGTAATGAATGTAACGTTGCAGCTTATAGGTATCAACTATTGGATATAGGTACCTAGTACCTAGTAGGTACTATTGTGTTATTCACGATTTTTATGGTTCCGTACCCAAAGTTTAAAACGGGACCCTATTACCATACACTAACTAAACACAATAGACTGCCAATCTCATACAAGAAAACGTGCATCAATAAATGATTGCCTACAATGACGCTAGATGTCGCCTAGTGTTTTAAATCTGCTTTAAACGATTTTAATGCTTTTTACATGTATCAATAGACCATAGTTTCATAATTAAAAAATAAAATATAAATTTAAATGTTTATTTTTAAATAATTAAAAGAGTTTAGGTAATTGGTTTAAAATGCTGGTTGAATGATTCCCAGGATATTTGCTAGCGCCATCTAGATATGGCCTGGAATGAGGGGTTTTCACGGACATTTCAAATCATGCGCTAATAGATGGCGCTGCTTTGAACCTAGCTTTCAAAATAAAGTGAAATGTCAATGTCAACAACATAGTGATATATTTTCATGGTATTTTGTTATCATCACACAAAAGCACAGACAATGCATTTGTTAATTTTGACAAGCATACTTGAGTCAGCGCCATCTATCGAGCCAAATTGAACTCCTTTTTTTTAATTCGTAAATAGAAAGCCCTCATTTGTCCTTTTTTGAGTCACAAAATGTTGTTCTATGTTAGCGGTCTGATGTGTTTAGTTAGTCTATGCTATTACTAAGGCTCGGCTGACCGTCTGTCTCTCTGTCTGTCTGTCTGTCCGCCTGTCACCAGGCTGTATCTCATGTTACACAAATAAAAAACAAACACACTGCACCCCACCACGGGTGTCTTTCTGAATCTACCAATTTTCAGGATAAATACCTAAACTTTCTTCGTTATACAGGGCGTTCCAAGACTATGCGACATGAAGGGAAAGTATTTTAGATATTGTAGATAGGATATTTTGCGGAAAGGAGACTTTAATTATTTTATTTTTAAAAGTTAGTAGTACTGCATCCAAAGGTTTTTAAAAAATTACTTGCTTCGTCTGGGATTCGAACCGACTTATGTGAAACAAAACGCCTAGTATTTTATAATGCTAATCGAAAGAATGGACAAAAAATAATAATTCCTCTTGTATAACACGGTATCGTAAAACAAAGGAATAACGTAAAATTAATCATTTTAATTTAAATTTTTCATTAAAAGTCGGTTCGATTCACAGACGAAGCAAGCAATTTTTTGAAAATCGTTGTATTTAGTATTACTAAGTTTTAAAAATAAAATAGTCTCCTTTCAAGATCTCGAGACCCAGAAGCTTAGAGCATTGCAGGCCTCCATAGAGTTGAAGCCAACGCGAATAGCATATGGGTCATTTCACGTGAAGCGGACACCCCAAAACACGGATTTTGTCCAAACTTAGGTATTTTGATCCTCTACCCAAGATACATAAATTGATGAGATATTAGTTGGAAATAATGAATAGTCTAGGAGCTAGCGGCATTTTCATTTCCGAGTTTTGCTCCGACCTGAGGTGCTTTAGATGTAGATAATTTAATCAAAATGAAATAAATAAAATATTTTTATAGCTGATATCTGTAGTCATTAAATTTTGCTTTTATATCTCATATTAGAATTTTTGAAAATATATTTATTTAAGTAAAAAACTCGTGTGTAAAATTTTAAAATGAATTTTTCGTCAATTTCGATATATTTTCAAATTAATTTAAATATTTAAATAAAATGCTTAATTTGTCTTGTATAAGCATATCAAAAATCATAATGGGCCTACAAATGGTTTAGGAGTTATAAGGCATAGAGCGCGGTCACTCCTCAGAATTAATGCGCAGAGAGCTCCATTATTTCTTATGGACGCATTTAAACCGTGCGCATAACCTATAATTACGTTATCCTCATCATTACCGATAGATGTATACTGATAGACATAGGGCTCTTTATAGAATGCCACGTAGAATGATCTTGAGCCGCCTCCATCCACCGACCTCCTGTATCCTGACATCGGTTCACTGAGTGGAGGCCGACCTAGATTGTGTCTTCCGTTTCGTGGGTGCAACGCAAAATAACATTATTGTAGAAATATTATAAAATCAAATCGTTAATCCTTGAATAATAAAAAAACACACGTTATCTACACGGAAACCGTTATATGCGCACTCAGTCTCACGTCCGTCAGTCGTCCTGGGAAATTTAAATTTGTATTTGAATTCTTTTGAAATTTGTAAACAAGCCAAGTTCTTCAAGAGAATCTTGAAAACGAGAGTGTAATAATGCAAAAGGAAAGTTGTTTTTGTTATTAACTCTTAAAAATTAACACAATAATTGTTTTATACTTCTTATTTTGTTCTTTTGATTTTGTTTTATCCTGTCCATCCAAAGGTTGTCTGGAAGAGATCGCTTTTAGCGATAAGACCGCCCATTGTACATTACTGTTATTGTTTTTGTTCTTTTATCTTTTTATTTATCTATTTGGTGTGCAATAAAGTGTTTACCTATCTATCTATACTCTCAAAAAGGCCTTATGGGTTTGTTCATAGTGTATACAAAACTCCTCAGGTATAAATAATCTTCCTCTGTATCCTATTCGTCGCCTAAAATTGGCAAGTACATTAGTTAGGTAATTCAGCTGCTTGATCGGCTATTAGTGGACCTCGCTCTTCTTTTGCAACTACATTAGTGAGGCATACGAGAGGTTGCGAGTTCGATTCTCGAAGCGGGGCAAATATTTGTAAGATCTGCAAATATTTGTTCCGGGTCTGAGTGTTGTGGTACTAACTACGGTACACGTTAGTAGTGATACCCACAGGGCTTCCTTTTGTGGGATCAGGAATCAGGACTCTGTGTGTGACTGTTAGGTGATATTATGTTATTATGTTATGTTTGTATGTTTTTATGGATGAACCTTCAGAACTCGAAAACCACTGAACCTATTTTGACAAATGAGGTGCTAAATGCTTTGTCTTTACTAGGGGATGGTTCATAGTTATTTTCAAACAAAAAGCAAAATGGCGGCGCGGGCGGTGACGTTGCCTAAAAAGGGCACGTCGTTTATTTTTTACGCGTTGGTCTCGTTTCGTGTGATATTTTGTTTGGAAGGTCTTTTAAGAGCACGATGAGGTTTAATGGCTACAGATATCAGCTATAAAAATATTATATTTATTTCATTTTGATTAAATTATCCATCGACGTAAATAAAATGAATGGACGGGCCTTAGGGAACGATAGTTTTGTAGCTTCTAAACAGACCTAGCTAGACCACTTCGATTCAGTCAGTCTTTGTCACGGCAACGAGTGACAGCTATGCTGAAAAATACCAAAATTAGATACCTTGGTGATACAATGCCTTCCTGTGCTTTTCTGCAAGTGCAAACAACACAAGAAATACAAATAAAGCTTCAGGCATCGCATTTCATTCGTAAGTAAAGGTTTTGTAATATAATTTTCATCAATTGATAAAAAACTTATAAATCGTCGTGTAGTAGGAAAACTACATAAGTAACACATTTTGCGAAATCGACTTTATTGCATGGTTATGATGGCCCATACATGTCGATGGACACGTCTTGCTCTAGAGGACGAGCGACAAGGAGGACTACGCCCCAGGACATTATCTCAATGTTCCCCACTCTGAATGAAAGTTAACAGACACAAGTTTATACTCGTAGATAGCTTTAATTTTAGTCGACATATCTTTTTCTTTTTGATACTTAGAATTATTGTGTTCCACAAATTGATTTCATTTTGTTGATTTTATAAGCATTAGTCGTATGATAAGTTTGTTATGTCACTTACTTTGAATTTATAAGTCTGCTAAAATAATGTAGGTGTTTCAGTAGTTTTCTAATATTCAGTCTTGATAAAAAGAAATGATTATGAAGACGACCTCTGTGGCGCGGCGGGCGAAAGTTCGCCTGCGACGCAGGAGGTTGCGGGTTCGATTCCCGCCTCGGAACAAATACTTGTGCGATCCGCAGATATTTGTTCACGGTGTTCTGGGTATTTTCTATGTATAATAAAAAATATCTATCTATGTTAATATTGTATTAAGTGTATCAGTTGTCTAGTACCCATAACACAAGCTCTGCTTAGCTTGGGGCTAGATAATGTTGTGTGAACTGTCCAGAAATATTTATTTATTTATTATAAGTTGGTTTTATTTTAAAATGTATTTTAATATTATTTAAATCTATACCCATGGATAGGATTGTCATATTCAAATAAGTAAATAATAGATCATTTCATGATTTCACTATTATGGGAAAATTAAATAATGGCACTTATCATTAGCTTTTTGAACCTCAGTGGAGATCATTGACGAAGGAAAACTAAACAATGGACATGCAAAAATAAATAACTGCATCAATTATTCAAAACTTTGGCGAGGGAAAAATACATAGTCGTTTTTTTTTCTCTTAATCAAAAGAACTAAAATGTATTATCATTAAATTCAAAAATAGATACAGTACCAATCTATAACATATCAAAACACGGACTGCAAAATTAGTTACGATAAAAAAGTTATTGCCATTTTTGACGCAATAAAACAGTAAATCGCGTTTTTCTCGCGATTTTGGTTTTGTTGTTGTTATTAGTTATTTAGTTTTCCAACTACAGCGACGAAATATTTGACAAGACTTCACGCATTACGGATGGTCCGGTACAGACTGCAAAAAAATCTGATGCCTATCGATGGGTATCGTATTGATTTAGAATTGTGATTTGCATTATTTACGTCAAAACATTGCTAAGCACGTCGCTTTAGGTAATTGCATATAATATGTAATGGCAATAGCTTTCCAAAAGAAATCTAAGGTAAACAAAAATGGATAGAAGTCATAAGACGAGCGAGAACAGACGACTTTTGGAAGTGGAATACATTTTCCCGTATTTGCTCTGATAATTTTCTACACAATGAATTTTATACGCTAAAAAACGGTTAGTAGTAGTAGAGCTTTTTTGTGAAAGAGTTCGTCCGGGGAAGTACTACCACCATACCTGTTTCTGCCGCAAAGCAGTAGTGCTCGCATTGCTGTGTTCCGGTTTGAAGGGTAAGGGTGCCGATGAAATTACGGCCACATGGGACTTTCATCTTTATGTTTCAGGGTGGCGGGCGCAGTGGAATGCCACATAGGGCGCGTCCTAGGTGGACGTGACCTGAGGTAATGCACTGTTCATAGGCAGAGAGTACCACTTAACATCACTTAATATCTTCTTGATCTGTCATTCCAAGTAGTATAAAAAAACTCATCGTGCAAAAGTCTTAAAACTGCACTCTGCAGTTTCTTAAATACTGGAATTTTTATACATTTATGTTTCCGTACGATTTTTATGATATTTTCTTAGTTTATTGAGTGATGAAAAATATATTTTTCACAAATTGATTGAGCTGAAGACTTTAGGTGGACTTGCTTCTCTATTGATTTATATTGTGTATGTTTGAGAGCTGAAAAATAGATACGTAACTACGTAAAACAGAAGGGAACCATGTATTTTTGTAAATGCTTCATTCAATAATTGCATTTATTTCGGCGATTTTTTGTACTATAAACCTACTGAAATAACTTTAGAAAACACATTGCATCTGTTAAAGTATTAAGTATTGAAAAAATACAGTTTTTAAGAAGTTCAATAATTTAATTTCACCTAGTTTATTTACAAGACCGCCAGGAGTGGCGCTATAGAGAAGTGGCCTTTACTCAGCAGTGGCTGGATAGATAGATAGATAGATAGTTTATTTGTTGACCGTACCCTAAATCCGAATTGTCTTATTTTTCACGGACGTTTTGTATGGGTAAGGCCAGTCCATTTATTTTACTTTGGTCGAAGAAATTATCTACATCTAAAGCACCTCAGATCGGAGCAAAACTCGGAAATTAAAATGCCGCTAGCTCCTAGACTATTCATTATTTCCATTTAATATCTAGTCAATTTATGTATCCTAGGTAGAGGATCAAAATACCTAAGTTTGGACAAAATCCGTGTTTTGGGGTGTCCGCTTCACGTGAAATGACCCATAAGCTAGAGGCCTTTACCCACAGCTCTGAGGAGTTGATTGATTGATTGATCATTTGTCATGTCATTGACAATGACATACATTTATTTTTGATGGTTTCATTCAAGTTTATTTTCATTAAAAATGGCGGGAACGGGAATTAATGAATGAAGGAAAGGAAGGCTGCAAAACAAATTTTGTAAATGTAAGTTTTCTTAAAACTTTTTTAGCAAGCACAAGCACAGAATAAATATTAGTACAGGCACAAGTACGAATATTTCCAATTTCTATACTTTCTAATAGTAAATAAACTTTTATTTTTTCAGGCTAGTAAACATAACGTCATACAAAACAACTTGCCATTATAGCAGTTTACTCAGCAGGCTCAGCAGTGATAACATTCAAACTTATTTGACGCAAGAAGCTTACTATTTGCACCAAAAACTTATTAAACCTATGATAAATCCGCTACCTCACGTCTATGCGGCTAGCCTCACGTGCAAGACAACCAGTATCAATATCAAAACAAGTACGATGGATAAACCTAGTCACGTAGATACAACAAGGCATAGGAAATGCCTACGACCAGAAGTACTACCTATCAGGATTACATGAAGCAGCCTTAATACAGTCCTAATAGTTGGTGCAAGTAGCTCAATCTGATAAAGAATTAAAATTAAACGAACAAGAGTTATTGCTGGAATTTGCTTTGAGCAAATATGTTGTCAAGTAAGTTGTCTAAGTATCAAAATATGTTGACGTACAACACAAAGTTTCCTCCAATTACAGACAGTAAAGCGAAGCCAGAGGTGAAACGGTAACAACAGCAGTGAAGACTGCAATGTTGGTATAAACATAAATCACAAGACAGTGCATCAGATATGAATAAAAGTCTAGAAATGCCTCTAAGTCAAACATATCAGAGAGATGTATACCTATATCAGTCGCAGAAATCGGGCTCTTCTTGTAGGTGTAGCCAGGCGGGGAAGGAGAAACATGCATATCAGCAGAATAATACGCTAAGTACTAATCAGAGCAATGAAGCCTCGAAAGGAAGTGGTATATTAGTGAAAACTAGTTCCAAACTCTAATAATACTACAAGCAGCTATATAGGATTTGGGGTGAGTTTAGTGCCATCATTTTACTATACTACAAAATATCATGAATTACATCATTAATTTTATTAAAATTGATCGAGTTCTCGTACCGGTCAATCTGTGTAGCCACAGACAAGTTTTAAATTATATTTAGTCTTCCTCGGGTCAGGGCCCACCCCCAGCACTCGCACCAAGTATCATCAAAATCCGCTCAACTGTTTCGGAGTTCAGTGGAACTAGACATAACAAGCCAAGTGCAAAAGCTAATACAACATAGCCTGTAGCACTCGAGGATAATTTAGCTTCCTATTAGAGAAATAATTTTTGGAATTGGATCAGGAGTTCCGGAGATTACATACAAACTTACAAACTTTACCTCCTTATAATATTAGTATAGATGTAGGTAGTATCTACCGAAATATGTACATGAGACTTAATTTGGTAGGTACTCATAGTTTTATTAAGTTTTTGCATAAATTTAGGACAACCATCACAACCTTTACCCGTAGGTTGGTAGGTTCCTACTTACTGTATGACAACATCTGTTTATTGAATTTGTTTTACTCTGTAATATATCTGTGTAATAAGGTAATAATATTAACTCAATCCTCACGTAATCTTTGTTATTATTTGCTCGTAGCTACCTACTCATTACTTATCTCCTACTAATGATGCTTTGACCCCTGTATCAGTGGGTCCGACCATTCCTTTCTTAGGACGGGCAGTAGAATGATCAATATATTGTAAAAACTAATTCAATCAAAATGTACAGAATAATAAATCGTGGTTTACTGAACAATAAAACTGTCCATAATTTTACAAAATGTGCTTCAAAAGAGTCAAAGTTTTTGAATGGGGCCAGGTGTGTGATGAGTCAAAACTCAAAACCCGAAAGTTTGTTTCCCGAAAGGATAGACTTTCCAAGTAGGCACATCGGACCCAGAGATCAGGACATAGTGACAATGTTAGATTCTTTAGGATATAAGGTAGGTGTTTGATGATGTAAGTGAGGCTTTATATTAAGATTCAGCTTACGAAGTAACTATTATGTAATCTGTGATTCAGCTGTATAAATTATAGATAATATGTCTATTTTTGCACATTTCCAATAACAACCGTGTTGGCATGGACACTTGACTAACGAAAATTAGTACTTTAAAGCTTAATATTTAGCAAAGGGATCCCTAAATCGAAAAATGGTTTTTACACATTCGCAATATTTTTGGACGACCTATCTAACATTATTTAGACCGATTTCCAGCTCTTCCCATCCACTTTTTTTGTTGCATCTTGAACACAAGCTCTGGCTTAGCTTGGGGCTAGATAATGTTGTGTGAACTGTCCAGCATTATTTATTTATTTATTTATTTATTTATTTACTTTCTACCAGCCTCCATACGCAGATCGTCGCTCCACCTAGCCAGGCGGCGCCCCACACTACGTTTACCAAGACGTGGCGAGCATTGGGAGAGGCCTATGTCTAGCAGTGGACTGATACAGGCTGATGATGATGATGATGATGATGATGATGGTGATGATGATGATCTAACGTCATCCCACATCATTTAGTAGTAGTAGACCTTTTTTGTGAAAGAGTTTGTCCGGGGAAGTACTACCACCATACCTATTTCTGCCGCAAAGCAGTAGTGCACGCATTGCTGTGTTCCGGTTTGAAGGGTAAGGGTGCCGGTGAAATTACAGGCACATGAGACTTTTCATCTTTATGTCTCAGGCTGGCGGGCGCAGTGCAATGCCAAATAGGGCGCGTCCTAGCTGGACGTGATCTATGAGGAATATGTAATGCACTGTTCATAGGCAGAGGTTACCGCTTAACATCACGTGGGCCACCTGCTTGTACCGTCATTCAAGTAATCCAAAAAAAAAAAAAACATGGGATAGGCAAAAAGAAACACTTTACCTGTGGGGGAGGTAGGTACCTACCGTTTTTTTTACAGTAGTACGGAGCAATGCTCTAAGGATAAAAAATTTACGAGTTGTTTACGCCGGGGAAGGAAAAAATCTGGGCCCATCGGGACCACTGGGACCAAGCGAACGAAATAGCGAGCTGGCCGCTAGTAACTAATATAATTAAAAAATTAGTCTTTTTGTTTTTTGTTCTATCACGCACGTAGCTGAGTTGAAACTCTGGTTTGTAGAGCTCTGGCTCTAGCTAGCTAGACCGATGGGCGCAAATAATAATAATAATAATAAATAATAAATAATGCTGGACAGTTCACACAACATTGTCTAGCCCCAAGCTAAGCAGGGCTTGTGTTATGGGTACTAGACAACTGATATACTTAATACAATATATTACATAAATAGATATTTTTTATAAATAAGGTCGCAGTATCGAAACCGGCAAAGCTGAATATATGAACTTTGCTTTCAGAGCCTGGATCAACTGACAAACGATGCAGTTCCCAAAAAGATTCAGTTTGAAGGTCTTATGAACATAAACGAACCAGTCAGTGAGTACCTAATTTCTACATTACTAGCCTTTTTCCTAGCGGCTTCGCACACTATGCGTGTCGGGATAAAATTCATCAAAATGCGCTACGGAGTGAATGAAACTAATACTTATAGAATTATAGCCTCGTGCATCATAGCTTGTGAGGATGCATCGTTATCTTAAGTTGGGTGTTATGTACCCGCCAACTTTAAAATCCTCGTAATGGCAGACGGTTTGATAGGTGTTTCCTTGTAGTAGAATATTATTACTACTACTATAACGATTTGTACGATTGTGTATATCTAGTGAGATTTTTGAAACCTGGTTTTTTAAAATACTAGATACTATTTTTCATTATGTTAAAAGCTAATGAAAAACTTAAGAAGATGTTTGGATGTAAACTGAACACAATTGTTGCAAAAAAGTTTGTGCTCTCGGGTCTACTGTACGCCTTACTACTACAGGTCTAGCGCTTAACTGAGTGAGTCCCTGAGGTATGGGAGCTGTAAGGGAGAGGTGTTTTCGTCTCTCAAATTATCAGATGACATGTGACATAATGTAAACGAAAACACCCCATCCCGTACCGCTCCCATACCTCAAGGACTGACTCAGTTAAGCGCTAGACCTGTAGATATAGGATAGATAGATAGATAATGAAGTTAAAAGTACCTGCCAGAAGTTCCAGGCACATGAGACTTTGAGACTTTCGTCTATATGTCTCAGGGTGGCGGGCGCAGTGCAATGCCGACGTGACCTATGAGGTAATGCACTGTTAAAGGCAGAGGTCACCGCTAAACATTAGTTGGGCCATCTGCTTGTTCCGCCATAAATTTCTTAAGCCGGATCGAGTATCGAGAGTGGGGTTTATTGTGACTGTAGCATCTTATATTTTTCAGGTGAATATGACCTCATAGAAAGAATCCGCATGTTGTCTGAGAAAAATCAAATATGGCGGTCCTATATTGGTATGGGGTACCACAACTGCTGCGTTCCTCATACGATCATGAGGAATATGTTCGAGAATCCTGGATGGTATGTTAGAAATGCTGCTTTTTCAATCTCAATGTTTTTGGTAGAGATTGCTGTTTGTGATAAGGCCGCCCATTGTATTGCCCTAAGTTTGTATGTTATATTTAGGGTTTCGGTTAAAAAAGGTACCAACGGAACCATTAAAGGATCACTTTGTCCTTCTTATTGTCTGTCTGGCTGTCTGCCAAGACCCTTTTTCTCAGGAACAGCTACAAATATCCCTAAACAAAAAAACGCGGTAAAAATCATTTAAAGGTATTCGTAGTAGCTAAACTAATGATATTTATGATATACTATGAATTACAACATGCGTGTTAAATGTCCTAGTTTTCGCGAAATCAACTTTTGCTATCTGCAGAAGTGTTAATGAGCAAAAAAACACCAAAAAAAATACTTTTCGCGCCACAAGCGAGAGCATCCACCTTAAAAGGGACTACTTTTATATATTTTTCAACCGATCTTAATGTTTCACTCAGGACAACACAATACACGCCTTACCAGCCCGAAGTAGCCCAAGGCAGGTTGGAAAGTCTCCTCAACTACCAGACCATGGTCAGTGACCTGACTGGCTTGGACGTTGCCAACGCCTCATTGTTGGACGAAGGAACTGCTGCTGCTGAAGCCTTGTCCCTCTGCCACCGGTAAAAGAGTTTTATAAGCACCTACCGACATGCTTCTTCTTAATACATAAGAGATTGCATATGAAACCTACAGCAGCCCATCTATCAAGAATCTAGTTTGATGGGATTCTAGATTTTTGCAAGCTGGCAGGCAAACAACTGTGGGAAGCTAAGAAATATATAATTTGATTCCACCTGCTTACAGCTGCCTTCGTTTTTTGTCCTGAAGAGGCTTTCAAGAGTCAAATAGGCTTTTAAAACGTATTTTTAGCAAAATCCACACTGTTTAAGACAACATTTTTTTTTAATCGTCATCTTATTTCCAAGGGCATGATCGAGCCTAAAAAACGATATGGGTAAGATAACTCGATAAAAAAAATTGTGAACTTACCTCTACAATGCGCTTATAACGTAAATATCTCTATTACCTATCAGCGTTCATTGATAAAATTAATAAGAGTAACAAATAATAATTATTTTCGATTGCGCAGCAAATATTTATTAAATACGATTTTTCGTGATTTTCGGTCACTTTTCGTAGCGCAAGCGCTGTTCTGTCACTTTCTAACTTACCTGAACTTTACTGAGTTAGGCACTGGTCCCACCACCGGCGAGTAAGCGATGAGCTATCGGCGATTATGAGAGATTATATTTATAGTTCATCACTGTACTATAAATACAATCTCTCTCTTTTATTTACAGGGGGGCGATTATCTTTTATTCGTTTCAATCGCCGATAGCTTATTGGTTACTCGCCGGGTGGTGGAACCAGTGCCTTAGGTAGTGACGGAATTTAGCTATTAGACAACACTCACGGTAAGGCCAATCCACCAGTTCAAGGTTGTACAGTGAGCATATGTAACGAGTTGTATGGAACGGGCTATGCTCGGAGTTTCTCTGAAAGATAAAATCCGAAATGAGATTACCGACTCTATGACCTAGAGCTATATATATTACGTATTTGCACCCTACACATTTCAGACACAACAAGAGAACCAAGTTCGTTGTATCGGAGCGCACGCACCCTCAGACGCTGGCCGTGGTGCAGACGCGTCTGGACGCTCTCGGGCTGCACGTGGACATAGTCCGCGACGCGCGCAAGGTCGACTTCGCGCAGCGCGACATATCGGCGGTGCTGCTGCAATGTCCCGACACCAGAGGCCTGATCTATGACTACTCTGAGCTGGCAGCCACAGCTCAGGAACACGGAGTAAGTAATATGACGACCTCTGTGGCGCGGCGAAGGTTCGCCTGTCACACAAGAGGTTGCGGGTTCGATTCCCGCCTCGGAACAAATATTCTGGGTTTTTCTATGTATAGTAAAAAATATCTATCTATCTATACAATGTATTTTATTAAGTATATCAGTTACCTAGTACCCATAATACAAGCTCTGCTTAGCTTGGGGCTAGATAATGTTGTGTGAACTGTCCAGCATTATTTATTTGATTTATTCAGCGACATATTGTTATAATCACAGACACAATAGTTTTTACAGTGTTTTTTTTTGTTTCAAGCACATTCATAGCCAAACTCATGATATTTATGTGATACAATAAACTAAAACTTGTTTGTGTGTTAGGTCATATAATTACCGGCAAATTGGTTTTCGCTATTTGAAGAAGTGGTGATGAGCAAAAACCACGAACAAATTTGAATTTCGCGCTACAAGCGAAAGCAACCACCTTAACGTGTTTGCGGTGTCTATCTTGATATGTGGTCTGTGGTTATCAGCAATATGTTAATTGGAGCAACTTTTGATTGACCCTTATTATTTCTCAACAGACTCTAGTAGTGGTCGCAACCGATCTGCTAGCCATGGCTCTGCTGCGTCCCCCTGCGGAATGCGGGGCTGCACTGGCCGTGGGCACTTCTCAACGACTTGGCGTTCCACTTGGCTACGGCGGACCACACGCAGGGTTCTTCGCCTCTAAGCATCAGCTGGTCCGGCTCATGCCGGGCCGTATGGTTGGTGTGACGAGGGATGCAGCTGGAAGAGATGCTTACAGGTCCCTACTTAATATTTCTACTAAGTTATTTTTAACCCCGACCAAAAAGAAGCGTTTCAGTTGAACGAGCGAAGCGAGTTCTCTGAGTCAACTTGAAAGAATCGGCGTTTGTGTGTATGTATGTTTGTCAAACATAACTTCCGAACCGAAAATGTAAAAAACCAAAACCTCTAGGGTACTTCCACTAATCCTACAATGCTGAAATTTAGTATGTTTGCAGATTTTATGACACAAATACTGGGAAAGGTCTAAAATTGAAGAATTTCGAAACTTGTACTCTATAAAACAATAACCAGTATAACATCCATTGTTGACCTCCTGTTTCTAGGAAATTGAACTACGTTGTAGGTCTAACTTTTCGAATTACACGTACGTATATTTTTTTCGAAAGAAATAAGGTAACCTACCTAAATCCACCACGAACCACGGGGCGAACCACTAGTAATAGTAGAGCTTTTTTGTTAAAGAGTTCGTCCGGGGGGGACTACCTTCATACCTATTTCTGCCACAAAGCAGTAGTGCTTGCATTGCTGCACCCTTCAAACCGGAAACCGGAACCGGTTTGAAGGGTATGGGTGCCGGTGAAATTACAGGCACATAAGACTTTCATCTTTAAGTCTCAGGGTGCCGGGCGCAGTGCAATGCCACATAGGGTGCGTCCTAGGTGGGCGTGACCTATGAGGTAATGCGTTGTTAAAGGCAGAGGTTACCGCTTAACATCAGGTGGGTCATCTGATAGTTCCGTCATTCACGTAGTAAAAAAAGGAGAAAAAAAAAGTTATAAGTTTCACACGTGTATCTGTGTATCTATCTGTGGCCTATCTGTGGCATCATAGCTCCAAAATGGATAAACCGATTTTTATTTTTTTATTTTGAAAGGTGACTTCGCGAATTTTTCTGAGCTATATTTAGTGGAAATTGGTGTAGCTGTTTCCAGGATCATCAGCTCGCAATATTTTTTTAAGGGAACTCTGCTTGGAATTACATCTGAAACGCGTTCTATTCTTTCATATGGTGACATCTAGTCGTGAAAAGAGTAATTCGCATCGGTACACTACATCATGCGCGTTAGAAACCGACGAGATTCCATATGTAAACCATTAAAAAATATATGGAACACTGAAAAAAGCGTAGGTTTTTTTAAATAAAATTAACTTGTTATTTCTGGCAATGTCGTTCTTCTGATCTATAAACGAAGCCAGAAGACGGTATAGCCTCATTCTCCGGCCAGAGGCTTTGTTTGGATGTAGAGCCCTCAGCAAAGCTAGTGTGTTAAACATACGCAAAATAATACTTGCTTACCAACAGCTACATATTCTGACTCCGATTAGCCTTCTTGACATTAGTAACAATGCTTGTGCTGTGGTAAATATTGTGTGACAAAACAAAATGTTCGTTTGTGTTCTACAGGTTAGCCCTTCAAACGAGAGAACAGCATATCCGCCGAGACAAAGCGACTTCGAACATCTGCACTGCGCAAGCTCTGCTCGCCAACATGTCGGCGATGTTCGCAGTGTACCACGGGCCGCAGGGTCTGAAGGACATCGCCACAAGAGTGCATAATGCCACTCTTGTGCTTGATCAAGGTGAGCTAAATACGAATTCAAAATGGGTATTGTTCTAAAGGTTTTTTGCAGAAAATCCAAGATAGCGGATATAACTTTCTGTTAATATTACAGAAAGCGTGGAAGCGGAATCTATTTCCCGTTTATGAAAGAGTCCTGTGGTGAAGGAGAAATGTTGGTCTAAAGTCCAAGGTTATTCTGATAAATACAATACAATACAATAACGTTTATTGAACAGTAAAAATACATTTACAAAAACATGACATTGTTGATCCCCAAACTAGGTTAACTGTATCTTGGGGACAATATAAATATAAATGCCCTAGGCACGACAGGTCTAGACTCTCCCTAGATTCCTTGCGTTATCTGACATAATGACTAAAATATATTTATGACGTTGGTTCTAGGAATTAGGCAGCGTGGCCACTACCAGTCCAACGATGTGTATTTCGACACGCTTCACGTGGTGCCATTGGCCGAGCATGACGCGGCCGCTATCAAAACACGAGCTGAAGAGAAGAAGATCAATCTGAGATACTTCGACGATGGCGCTATTGGAGTAGCCCTCGATGAGACCACCACTATGAAGGATGTGGATGATTTGCTTTGGATCTTCGACGCCCAGAAAGTTGACGAGGTAAACTTTAAAGTTTATTAAAAATGCTGTGTTTGTTGTATCCAGCAACTTGGGTGCTTCAAGCTGATTGCGTCCATAGCATTCCTATGATCTTCTCGACGTAAGGAACACATCTAATAGCTAAAGGTCTGACAACGCTAGGTTTGCTCTCGTAAAATAACTCATCGTGAACTTATAACATACTCGTAACATCTACTCCTTATAATCCATAATCGAATGGATTGTTGGAACACAATTTAAAAGTTTTTTTTTTTAATTTTAATTTTTATGATATGTTTCACGAAAGTTTTTATAGTAAAATTTATAAAAATTGCTTACAGGTGATTAAAGGCGGCGATGTTCGGTCGCGCAGTATAACACAAGGTTCATACCGGAGAACATCTCCATACCTCACGCACCCCGTGTTTAACACGCACCACTCGGAGACCAGGCTTGTGCGCTACATGAAGCGGCTCGAGAACAAGGACATATCGCTTGTGCACTCGATGATACCACTGGTAAGTGCTAGTACCATCTTTATTGCCATTCTGGTAAATTATCGCTACTACTCAGGGCCTTTTTCACTAAGTCCTGGTATGTATATTTTATATTTATTTGAGGGAAAACCAAAGGCTTAAAATTAACAGACTTACAAATTAATAAATACCAGAAAGCTTATTGAAGGTTTTCACGGATAGGTAGCGGAATAGTACAATAAAATAGACTATGAACAAAATGTGACTAGTCTACATGCATCATCTATACATACATAGTTAGTTAAGTAATTTTTTTGTTTTTTTTTAAACTAAGCATTTATCATCAAAATTACCACCATCGCCGCCAAAAAACTCTCCGCTGAGCAGCCGCCTAGCCGAGCTGGCACTTGTGCAGAATAAATCAAGGTCAAATTGCTTACATAGGTTGTTCAAATTGTTACTCGCCCTCCACAAGAAGGAATTTTGTCGGTAGTTAGTGCCAACATGAGGAACATAGATAGGGGGGTTAAATCTGATTAGTTTGTAGGGCTGAATTAAGCAGATCTTTTTGAAGTAAATTAAGACAGTTCAAGTTATTTGACGTGATTTTAAGCATAAAAGATAAATCAGCGATATAGCGCTTAGCTTTTTGACAATTGTGTAAATACTTTGAGCTTACCATGTGCCGATATGTAGTGGTTATCCTATACACCAGACAGGTAGTGGACGATAAAAAAAACGATTGACACTTGATGCGTAGGTACTCCTGTTTAGATACTATTATTATAACTTCTGGTTGGGCTAGTTGTTAACTCCTTATTTGGTCCTTACCTTATTTACTTTATCTACAGGGATCATGCACAATGAAATTAAACTCCACAACCGAAATGATGCCGTGTTCATACAAGCACTTCACAGACATCCATCCGTTCGCACCGCTCGACCAATGTCAGGGCTACCACACCCTCTTCGAAGAGTTGGCTAATGACCTGTGTGCAGTCACTGGCTACGATCGTGTCTCTTTTCAACCCAACAGGTAAGATAACAGAGAGCTGAAATTCTGACCAAACCGTCTCTGTAGAGCTCTTTCTTTTATCACGATTTCGTTAGGCCCCATATAACCCTCGATTGGCGAGTATTATTTGTTGACTGGATCGGGTGGATCACAGGTTTTATTTTTCTCTCTGTTGGACTATGCAGGTGAAATATATCCAAGATAAAATGGTTCAATGTCCAAGCACTTTTTAAAAACCTAGCCATAACACATACACCATTAAACTTTATTTTATTTGCTTTCTGCTTGTAGTCCTTCTAGTCAAAGCTAAAACGAAGTAATTGTAAAAAATATAGAAATATTAACATCATCAGCATCTACTTATGGAGTTCCTTACTTGTTTCTGTTTCCAGTGGAGCGCAAGGCGAGTACGCCGGGCTGCGCACCATAAAACGTTACCACGAGTTCCGCGGCGACGAGAAACGCAACATCTGCCTCATCCCGGTGTCTGCGCACGGCACCAACCCCGCGTCCGCGCACATGGCCGGCATGCTCGTCTGTGCGATCCGCGTCACTCCCTCCGGAGAGATCGACATGGAGCATCTCAAGGACAAGGTAGAGTAGTCTTTATGTAAATTGTGCCAAAGTCCAGTTTACGGCAACATGAACATCTACCTCATGACAACATCTTCGCGCATAAAAACACACTTGTTTCCCGTAACATTTCCTGTAACTGTATCAGGTGTTGAACTTTTTTAAAAAATATTATTTGGAATGACGGATCTAGCAGATAGCCCACCCACCTGATGTTAAGTGGTACCCTCTGCTTATGAACAGTGCATTACCACATAGGTCACGTCCACCTAGGACGCACTCTATGTGGCACTGCACTGAGACATAAAAAAGATGAAAAGTCTCATGTGCCTGTAATTTCACCCTTACCCTTCAAACCGGAACACAGCAATGCGAGCACTACAATTTGCGGCAGAAATATATATGGTGGTAGTACTTCCCCGGACGAACTCTTTCACAAAAAAGCTCTACTACTGCTAACACATAACACAACCCTGCCCTAGGATTCCCTGTCTTGTATATCAGCAGTATCAGTAACTACGAGTACCATGGCCTCTGCCCTATAGGATTCCCTGTCTTGTATATCAGCAGTATCAGTAACTACGAGTACCATGGCCTCTGCCCTAGGATTCCCTGTCTTGTATATCAGCAGTATCAGTAACTACGAGTACCATGGCCTCTGCCCTATAGGATTCCCTGTCTTGTATATCAGCAGTATCAGTAACTACGAGTACCATGGCCTCTGCCCTAGGATTCCCTGTCTTGTATATCAGCAGTATCAGTAACTACGAGTACCATGGCCTCTGCCCTATAGGATTCCCTGTCTTGTATATCAGCAGTATCAGTAACTACGAGTACCATGGCCTCTGCCCTAGGATTCCCTGTCTTGTATATCAGCAGTATCAGTAACTACGAGTACCATGGCCTCTGCTCTAGGATTCCCTGTCTTGTATATCAGCAGTATCAGTAACTACGAGTACCATGGTCTCTGCCCTATAGGATTCCCTGTCTTGTATATCAGCAGTATCAGTAACTACGAGTACCATGGCCTCTGCCCTATAGGATTCCCTGTCTTGTATATCAGCAGTATCAGTAACTACGAGTACCATGGCCTCTGCTCTAGGATTCCCTGTCTTGTATATCAGCAGTATCAGTAACTACGAGTACCATGGCCTCTGCCCTAGGATTCCCTGTCTTGTATATCAGTAGTATCAGTAACTACGAGTACTATGGTACCACAACACACAGACAGACACTGAACAAATAATTGCAGATAAGCCCACAGTGTATTTGTAATTCTGTGTTTTGTTGTAGGTTGAAGAGCACAGTGAAAACATATCGTGCCTGATGTTGACGTACCCGAGCACGTTCGGAGTGTTCGAGGAGAAGGCTGCGGATGTGTGCGCGTTGGTGCACGCTCACGGAGGGCAGGTCTATCTCGACGGGGCCAATATGAACGCGCAGGTAGTATCTATATCTCCTCCAGTCACTTCCAGAAAAAATAGTAAAGCTTTCTAACAATTGTGCAATAAACCGCTAGTATTCAATGAATACTTTAAATCTTGAAACTGCATAATTTAACGAATTATAAAGAAGGCATCATCTTACTTATTTTTTATTTTTATAATAGTACATTATTGTACTAGTGTGAAATGTTGGTGATTACCGCTGTGAACGGCTCGGGTCTTAAGATAGCCGAGGACGGTAATCATCAATACACACGTGTATCATACGACGTTTTTCAACACACTTGGGAAGAAATTAATAATAAAACAGAAATACACACTCTGTGTAAATGTTCAACTGTCTCTATAACTCACTTGTGAATAATAGCAATGAAAAAGTCACAGTTTGATTACAGGTGTCATTATGTGCCTAATTGCGGTGAAATTAGAGCCACTTTATGAGCAAGTGTGTTGAAAAGTATTTTTGGGTCGGTAGAATAATGTCCATAAAATAATAACGTCCAAATATAATAACAACCAAAAATAATAATGTCCAAAAGTTTTTTACTTTACTATATTTTTGTGCACGACGCCCGTTTGCGCGAGCGGGATGGCGCGCGGGTTATCGCGTACGTTGAAGAGGGAGCCTAAATCGTCGACCTAAGTGATAACTTAGTCGTAATTGTAAAAGATCACTGCTGATTACTTGCCTTAAAATATATTTAAATGTAGGTGGGATTGTGCCGCCCTGGAGACTACGGCAGTGACGTTTCACATCTCAACCTACACAAGACGTTCTGCATTCCCCACGGCGGTGGCGGGCCCGGTATGGGGCCCATTGGAGTGTGAGTACTTTAAATAACTGCTTGAAAGACTAGTAGCACTAATGCTAGTTAGTGCTAGAGTTTTTTCGTGAAAGAGTTCGTCCGGGGATGTACTACCACCATACCTATTTCTGCCGCAAAACAGTAGTGCTCGCATTGCTGTGTTCCGGTTTGAAGGGTATGGGTGCCGGTGAAATTACAGGCACATGAGACTTTCTATCTTTATCTCATGGTGGCGGGTGCAGTGCAATGTCACGTAGGGCGCGTCCTAGTTGGACATGGCCTATGGGTTATTGCATTGTTAAAGGCAGAGGTTAGCGCTTAATATCACAGGTGGGCCATGTGCTTGTTCCGTTATTCACGCAGTTAACATAACATAACACCCAATAGTCACTTACATAGTCCTGATCCCACACTAGGATTATCTGTGCTGTGGGTATCAGAAACTACGAGCACTATGGTACCATAACACCCAGACCCGGAGCAAATATTTGCATATCATACAAACATTTGTCCCGCAGCGGGAATCGAACCCGCAACCTTTCGCGTCTCAGCCGGCTACTCGCCTGACGCGCTTCAGAGGGTGCTCGAGAGTTAAAAGCTTGTACCATTGTGTGTGCTCTATGTGTATTTGTGTCGTGTTCTAGCAAGGCGCACCTAGCACCGTTCCTGCCTTCGCACCCCGTGGTGAACCCGATGGCTGACTTGGGAGACGCAGCGCACAGTTTCGGCTCAGTGAGCGCCGCCCCGTACGGATCATCCGCCATCCTACCCATTTCTTGGGCGTATATCAAGGTATGCAGCAAGAAAACTGTTTAGTCCAGGAACTTTAGACGAAAAATAGGCGGCCAAACTTCGGAAAAACTCCAACCAAGCTGAAAATTTGTGTACACGTACCTTTTAGCTCCCCAAATAACCTCTGAATAGTCCCACGAGTCCAGAGGTGTGCATAACTTTTGACAGCTAAAAAACGGTGTTTTTTTGTTGTTTTTTTCGGTTTTTTGCAAATATCTTCGTTCCTGTCAATCTTACCGCTATGAGCTATACTAATAAAAAAGAAAGAATAGAAAATTCTCTACAATAACGGTTATATAAAGTTTATTGATAACACTAATAGTTTTTTAGTAATCGTGAATTGAAACTCCGATATTTTCCCATATTCATTTATTATTAATTTAGAAGTTTTTATTGGTTCCAATAAACCGTTTTTTAATACCCATCCCCAATCTTGAAGGGAAGCACAGCTGCTATTGGCGCCGCCACACAGAACGTACCAGGCAATGGCGTAAACCTACAAAACTCAATCCGATGTTTCGCATCGTTTTCCGTGGAAATTACTAATTTTATCGATGAACTTTATATAACCTTTTTTGTAGAGAATTTTTTATTCTTTGTTTGTTATACGTATACCTCTTAGCGGTAAGATCAACCGGAACGAAGATAATGGCAAAAAAACGAAAAAAGGAAACGTTTTTTAGCTGTCAAAAGTTATGCACACCTCTGGACTCGTGCGACTTTTCAGAGGTTATTTGGGGAGCTAAAAGGTACGTGTACACAAGTTGGAATTTTTCCAAAGTGAAATGCTAAAGTTCCTGGACTATGTTGGCCAAACTGCTGAAAATACATCTCTTTTCACCGTGGGTTGTACAATCGTGGGAATATAGACGTGACAAGTGGTGAGCTCATCGCTTCCATTGATTCCCACTACTTTGAATCTTTTAACTAAACCATCCAGGGACCCACTCAAATACACATAAAAAAAGCATCAAACTCGTTCAAGCCGTTTTTGAGTTTAAGCGAGACTAACGAACAGCAATTCTCTTTACGAGCTTTTATTTAACTTGTAAAGAGCAATGTTTGTATGTTCGGGTCAAATCTTGCAAGCAGTTATCTTCAATCGATTGAGATGAAAATTGTCATACCTGTCAAGTTCCGATGACAATACAATATTACGGCGACAGCTAGCTGATCTGATGATGGAAACGGAAGGTGGACAACGGAACTCCTCTATGAATAATAGTAGACTGGCCGTGTTTAGGCTCATTTCGATCAGCACACGATTCCGATCACTAATTTTATAACAGCTTGTATTGAAAAAATATTTTTTCACAAAAAACTTAATTATTTATATACGTACGAAGATATTAGTTAAACGAACACTCTACCTACTACTTTACACATAATCTTTTGTATTGGGTAGAACGTACGTAGCATACGTCGCACCCTGATAGTTTTACTAGCTTTACGAATTAACGCATATTTTCAGATGATGGGCCCTAAAGGCCTGAGACGCGCCACTCAGGTAGCCATTCTGAATGCAAACTACATGTCGAAGCAGCTAGAAGGCCACTACAAGACGTTATACAAGGGAGACCGGGGTCTAGTGGCACACGAGTTCATTATTGACGTCAGAGATCTCAAGAAAACCGCTAATATTGAGCCGGGGGATATCGCGAAACGACTTATGGATTTCGGTAAGTATCTGAACAGTTCAGTGGCAAAATATGTGATTTCTATTGAAAACTCAAGCGCTTTTTTACTTCGCTCTTTTTGTTTTGTGCTCTGTAGCCTAAACGGCTTGATGGATTTGAGCTTGAGAGATGTCGTTAGATTCGTCGATAATTGTGAGAGTGAACTGGGTATTTCAAAATAATTCACGCAGACTTTTTTTAAAATAATTCTACTTGCTTATTTTTTCTTGGCCGAGGCGTATGCGGATTAAGAATAGACCTCTCCGTTTCCTCCAGTGGATGTCATAATATCCAACTAAGAGATAACACCTGGGGCTGGCCAGCAGTATGCTGCGATCACCAATCCACGAACCAAGCTTTGTGATGGCAAATCGCCCATTGCATTCTATGGAGGAGGCCTCGTCCAGCAGTGGACGTCTAAAGGCTGCTGATGATGATGATGAGAATGTCTACGTTTTTCGTGACTGTTAATTTTTAAGAATTAAATAAAAATACATTAAATATACGCAATGGAACGCAGCATTTTGGGTTATAAGAGAACCAACCATGTTAGGAACCTTTAAGAACACCACGCTGCGTTCCCTGAAAGGTATTGCCGACGTAGGTGACAAAACAGCCAGGCTTAAATGGGACTGGACGGGCCACGTCAGTCGAATGCTTCCCAACACGTGGACCCTGGATACCTAAAGGACGGCGACCTCGGGGTCGGCCGTGAAAGTGATGGCGGGACGATCTTGTTAATTGGAGATTGCCAAGGACAGGGACAAGTGGAAGAATTTGGGGGAGATCTTTGCCCAGCAGAGGGGCAATATAGGTTATGAAAACATAAAAATATACGATAAACCCGTTTAAAATAGTTTAACATGATATTTCTATATTTGGCTCACCATTATTTAAAAAAATGCCACTTATAGTTTTTCCCGAAGGTCTATTGGAGCATTTGCCAGGCCTTTACCAATTTTTTTATATATACCTTTCAAAATTTAGCGTAGATCCGTGATAGTGATAGTGTGAGATATTAAATGTAAGTTTTGGTAACGTTTTGAATCTACACGATTTAAATGAGTACGCGTACTTTTTGAAGGTTTCCACGCACCCACTATGTCGTGGCCCGTGGCTGGCACCCTCATGATCGAGCCCACTGAGTCTGAAGACCTCCAGGAGATGGACAGATTCTGCGAAGCACTGATCACCATTAGGAAGGAAATAAAGGACATTGAAGATGGACTCATTGACAAGAGATTGAACCCCCTAAAGGTAATGTGTCTAATCGTTACTAAAAAATCTTTTATAGGGTTCCGCACCCAAAGAGTAAAACGGGACCCTATTGCTAAGACTCCATCTGTCTGTCTGTCCGTCTGTCACTAGGCCGTGATAGTTAGACAGTTGAAATTTTCACAGATGATGTATTTCTGTTGCCGCTATAACAACAAATAGAATAAAATAAATATTTAAGGGGGCTCCCATACATCTAACATGATTTTTTTGCCGTTTGTATAAATAATTGTAAGGAACCCTTCGTGCGCGAGTGTGACTCGCACTTGGCCGGTTTTTAATGCCAAGTAATAATAAATTAAAGTGATAAAACTAAGTCAAGGCGTCCAGAGTCTCCGTCAAGTCATAACCCAAAAATGGTGGCAGAGAAGCCAAGGTGTTGGAGGACAAATCCTTAATTCTAAAAAGACACGCAATACACTTGAATCTATCTACAACAAACCATGTGCTCTTTACACCGGTTAAAATACCACCAAAATTACAGAATACAACTTTAAAAAAACAATAAAACCCATTGTGCATTTCTGTTATTTTTTGTTATTTAGTTTTGTATTTATGTGTTTTATGTATCTGTTATGTATAATAAAAAGATAATCTGTCTATCTAAAGTGAAATTAGATAAAAATTAAGTCGCTTCTTTCAACAAGAAATTTATTAAAATAAATAACCCCCTCCGCAATTAAAGGGCTGAACCGATTTTGATAAAACATGTCTCAGAAACATCGTTGGAGTACCTATTTTCAAATAAAAAAAAACGTATTTAACCGTTCAACCGTTTAGAGCCACAGACAGACACACATAGCGGTCAAACCTATAACACCCCTCGTTATGCGTCAGGGGTTAAAAATGGCAAATTGAAATCCATTATCAAACCTTTTGTCATGCAACATAGGTATCACAACAAAAGAAGAAACGTATTAAAATAAAATGCTTGTTAATAGATGGCGCCACATCCACAAGAAGAAGTAATTTCGGAGGACTGGAATAGACCGTACACTCGAGAACAGGCAGCGTTCCCTGCAGTAAGTTACAACATTTTATTATCACATATTTTATTAATACAGCATTGACTTGTTTGTAAGATTCGTTGGCATAAGATTTGTCCTAGCTGCTAGATTATTTAAGGGATGTATTACTACTGGAAGAAAGCGTTAGCAGAGTCAGTCGTGTGAAGCAATGGCGGCGATGAGCTCACCACTTGTCACGTCTATTTCCCACGATGGTGCAACCCACAGTGAAAAGTGGTCCATTTGTGGCTCTGCCTACCCCTTTCACGGAAAAAGGCGTGTGTTTATGTATGTTAAATGGTATGTTTTGATTTTAAACTCCCCTTTTCTTTACAGCCTTTTGTGAAAGGAGAAACGAAAATCTGGCCAACAGTAAGCCGCATCGATGACATGTACGGCGACAAACATCTTGTCTGCACTTGTCCACCGGTGCTGGATGATTTTTAGGTGAAAATGGCAACCTAGCAAAAGAAATAATGTAAGGCTGAAAGTGTGTATAATTCCTTTGTTCATTATTTATTATCCTATATATTATTTTATGAAGCAATAATAAGTAATATTTCAAACAAAATTGATTTATTTCGCAGAAATAGACTCACATAGCATTTTATTTATTTATTACAATTTAATTGCCAATTCAAAGACTCAATATTTATGTATTGACTTCAAACAGTACTCTATACACGTATTGGAATAGTACAAACTAAACGTTTTCATAATGCAATAGGTTACGCATATAACACTTTTGGATTCAAGGCAACTCGTTTGTTTTGTTTTTGCTAAAATTACGGAAATACAAGAGCTTCGTATTTCACAACAATGTAAATTATTACATCTAAAATTACCTACTAACTACCTATATAAGTACAAGTTTGTTGAAACGTTTCGTGTTCCAAATTAGTCGAAGGTAATTTTAATTCAAAACAGATTCAATGACATTGTATAAAGAAAGATTACATAGTAGGACAGTAGATTAAAAAAACTTTCACATAAAAACAGTCTTATCTACTCAGATAGACAGAAAAGATGCAATATAAAACGCTAAATAAACAATAACCACAAGAATAAAGTAAGTATTGTATTAACTTTCTCTCTAATAAGTTAGTTCATTTTATTATAAATGCTCTCTAAAGCATAAAATCTTAGGTATAAAAAATACTAATAATAGCTTACAGCAATATAGTTTGATAATAAATCAAGTACATCGTAAAAATAGTGAATCAAAGTGGATTTATTGCAAAGACCTCTATCATTTCGGAGCGGAATTAATTGCATCTTTGGGGTACAAGCCCAATTTAACACCTATTTCTTTTGGCATTCGCATCACAGGACGTGTGGGGAAAGGATGGTAGGAGCCGGTGGATGGACTGCGAGGATACGATAGCGAAGACAGGGTGTCTGTCTCCAGGAGCGACGTTATCGCACTGCACGTATCATCTGAATCAAATCTTATTTTATCACTCCTTTCCACATAATCCTTCGGAAACGTAGGCGTGTCCTTCACAGGAAACATTTTCGGAGATATAGGAGTAGATACTTGATCAAGGGATGCGATTTGACATAGTGTATCACTAGAGTTACTCTTCGCTCCTGCGAGTGAATCATCGTCCAAAGAAGGTTCATACGTGAAACTGATAGAAGAAGTCACATTTTGCGAAAACTCACTAGCTTGGCTTTCATCAGTCTTATGTATGTTCTCGCAGAGTTTAGACCCTTCATTGATTGTTTTCCGACATATATCACTAGCTGCCGATAATACGTAGTCGCTGTACTTATTAGAGAGTGGATGATGACAATCACCTGAAGTGAACCGTCTTCCATACGTTGGTGTGTCTTTTGGCTCCGTGGAGGGCATAGTTACCGAAGTCCTTGATTCAGCCGAAAACGAATTCCTAGCCCATTCAGACGACTCTGCTGGTTTCAACTCTGAGATACAATCTTCGTTTGAAGGTACAATGCTTTGTTTTTTGAAATCAAAGTCAAATTGTAGTTCTTTCTTATCTAATAATAGCGGACGATCACATTTAGCCAAAAATGCTTTGTTCACCCATCCATATGTATCTGCTTTATTAGCTAAGCATTCTGTACTTGGACTTTTTGCAGTCCTCAGAAATTCTTCATTCCGATGAAAAATGTTTCGTGATTCTAAAGAAAAAGGATCGTCAATGGATATAGGCCTTATACTAACAAATTTACGGTTTTCTGCTGCACCATCACTGACGTTTCTTTTTCTACACCCAATTAAAGAGTCAGATGTAGATTCTTTTAGGAGTGGCGACTCGACTAGCTTACTCTCAGATGATTTTTCACTAATAGTAGGGCAAACCCTTGATCTTTCATATTCAATATTTTTTGCGCCTACATAATCACTCGAAGCGATAGTAACATCAGCTGTATTTTGTTTTGTTAAAATTCTGCTTAATATTTTTGAATTTTCCTGAATTATTTTTAGGGCTCGTTCACTGTTCTTTCTCCCTGACCTCAGAATATAATCTTTCGGAGATATTGGTTCACTTTCTTTTTTGTATTCCGGCGTATTTGGCTTTGTAGCTTTAAACACATCATTATTTTCAAATTCGTCATCACTCATAAGTTTTTTAGTAAAACTATGACTTTGTGGGAGGGATGATGCTCTTTCAACTTCTGCTTTCAGTATTTTATCACTATTATTAGATTGTAACGTCAAAGACTCCGGTTTTTTAGAAAGTCGAGAAAGCCGTTTTGTTGATCGACGGTTGGGAATATCAGTGTTGTTTGGATCAGTTACACGGGCGCCAAAAAACTCTGGGCTGTGTTCAAAATATTTATCGATTTTTAGTTGAATTGGAGGTTCATCTTCACTAACAGTGATGCTTTCATTCCCGGGACTCCTTGGCGTGCTTCCAGGATCCGGAGAAGTGTTGTCTGATAAATCTATATCAGGGACAAAATTTGCATACATGGTTAGACTATCTATAATATCCGGGGGCCTTGAACTCGTGAAATGTTTTATGTGAGTGGGACTCTTGAAGTTGGTTAGAAAATCACAGCTACTAGGAGTTATATCGACGGGGCTTAGATATACTGAACTTTTCTGAATGGTTTCATGTTTTACAATCTCATTGTCAGTTTTATTACATATGTTCAGTCTGCGCATTACTTCAGATGTACTACGTGGTGTGGGGGTGTAGGAAGACGATAATGTTTCTTGGGGCATCCTGGCAATGTGAGACCTTTCAGTTGAAGGGGATGATCTTGCTTCATTTCTTGTTTCAGTCGGTGCTAGTCGTGGTATTCTGGAAATGTTTTCGATATCTATGGGTGATGGAGTTGACCTCGTTAGACGAGAACTGCCATGGAATATGGATGATTTAGGAGTAGGAGATTTTGGCAGTAGTGGTGATATTTCGATGCTCTGAGAATCCAAAACTAATGCAGGAGCGGAAGGAGACAATAACATATCTTGTGGACTACCAGTAAATTTATTTCGGTACATAGTTTTCTTACCTTGAGAAAGAGGCGAAGCCAACGCAGTTCGAAGATTATAACTATTAGCTTCGTCCGTTACGGAACTGTTAAGTTTGGTATCAAATTCATCAATGTACGTACGGAGCGGTTCGCCGGCTGCAGAGTCAAGATAATCAGTTATATCTTTGACAACACTTAGCTTTGTTTCAATTTGTTCACTTGTCGCAGTATGTAGTTTCTTATAATCTCTAAGTACTGGTGAATAAGACGCTTGTTTGTCTTTGAGAATCGGTGAAATCGGTGGTTTATCAGACTTTATTTTTATATTCTTACTTTTTGTGTCATCTTCGAGTAAATCCACGTCAGAGTCACTTCCTTTTTCATTCTCATCGCAAAGACTAGTATCTGTGCTTGAATCTGAATGTGAAGAATAAGATGATGTTTCACTGGAGCTTCTGGATCTTAAAGACGCGAGCATCTGATTTGCTTCTATTTCTGACACTATGGTGCCATCGCCAGGTTCATCTAAGTCGAATGACGCTTTTCGGAGGTTCCCTAATGATTTGTCACTTTTGATATCTTTCCATTTAACTGAGTTGCGTCTGCTTAATGATTTTCGGCTCTTTTCTTCTTGCCAACTGATTGTTTCGCTAGAGCGGACTCGGGTTCGGGAGCTTGTTTTCTCGTGACTCCTTGACTGTCTTGAAGGAGGAACTGCACCAGGTGGGGGACCGAGCCTTCTCCCTCTCGAGCTGACGATGGCACTTTTTCCTAACAGAAGGTTGTTGACTGTCAGTGAAGTCGGTGACGTCGGTACACCAACTACAAGGAAAAGAGTAGCGTTATTTAATACATCGTACATCTCGAAGCATTCAGGAAGGTTGGTAAGAGTAAGTGGTTCAGATAGATACCTGCCGCATGTCTTGCACAAGCTGCTGCCAGAATTACATGAGCCTGTCTCTGTCGCTCCCGCAGCCTTGCGTATTGACGTTTCAGAGCGCCAATGTCCAAAGACAGTCTGTCTCCAGTCCCGGTTAGATCTTCTTTTCTGGGTATTACCTGTTAACATAATCAGTTTTTTGATAAAAACTGTTTGTAAGTGGTATTCATAATTATATTGTTTTTCCGGTTAAACTTTCACGCTGCGTATATGTTCCGTGAGTCTGGTTTTAGTTACGGTGCGTCTCTCCGATATAACACTCATACATGACTAAGGGCATTTAAATTGCTCGAAACCTCGGGTCGCATACTCGATTAATACCAACGTAAGTTTATCAGGAAAAACATACTTTTTTCGGATGAATCCGTTTTTATCCATTATCATTGATTTGTAACAAACCTCGGTCTATTTATAAACAATCTAGCTAGATTGATTGGTTGGTATTTTTTTTACACGACGTATGATAGTGCGACATTTCAAATCATCACAATTGTTGTTTATTTAAAAAAAAAATTCATGTTTTATAATAATCAATACTCATAATTATGAATAAGATTGTTACAGTTTTGGTAGCATTTGGTATTATTAGGAGTAAGTTGAATTTCCTTACCGTTGTTAGAGCCATTTTGTTGCCATCGTCACTCGAGTCTCCCTCGTCTTCAGAGTAAAACAATCTAAGACCACGTTTTGTCATCGATTGCACCTGAAATTCATGTAATAAATAAATTATCTACACTACATTCACTATATCCTATTAATATTATAAACGCGAAAGCAGCAGAAATAGGTATGGTGGTAGTACTTCCGCGGACGAACTCTTACACAAAGCTCTACTACTACTAGACGTGACGCCAGTGTGTGAGTGAAGCAGCAGCACTGCGACACGTGTTTTACACAGGTAGGTACAAGTTAGGTAGAATATTTAACAATTAAATACGTAACAACGTGTAGAGTACGCGTTATGTAAAAAGAACGCTGGAACGCCTGAAGTTGTATGACCGTCAGCGTTCTTTTTACATGACGCGCGTTATACATACCGCTGATTGCAAAGGTGGTTGAAACACCGGGGCGGTGATGGGCGGTGCGGGGGGTGCGACTCGGTACCGATGGAAGCTGCGCAGCTTGGGCAGCTCCGGCGCCGAGCCGAAGGCCACCACGCGCGCCACGAGCGAGTCACCGGCCGCCCATACCGCGCCCACGCCGCCGCCCATGCAGCTGTAAAACTCGTCAGCCGAGCGCGCACCCAGTATACGACTGAAACATTTCATACAATCATTTTAATTACAACAGAAAAATTACATGGTCCTTTGAGCGTAGTGAATTAGACGGTAGTGGAGGTTGCGAGAGCGTAGCTAATTCTGAAAATAACAAAAAACTTTTTTTACAGCAAAATATGTTAGGTATCCAAACAATATTCACAATTTAACACAGTTTAAGAGCTAGGTATACTTCAATTGGACACAAGTATTTCGCAGACAACTATTTAATCCTACGTGGTAATATCTATCGGTTTCCTCACTAGGCATGGCCTGTATCGAGGAAACATGAACACGAGGAAATCATCATTTTATTCAAATTGCTCATCTGTCAGAATCAGACTTTGCCATTTAATGTGCAAATTATGATGAATAAATTGCCTAAATAAATAAAGTACAATGAGTAAATGCGAAATATGTGGATGTTATACTAACTCTTGAAGTAAATCCCAGATAGCGAGTGCGGTGAGCAGAAGCACTTCGTTACCGTCGAGAAGCACCAGGTCCCATATCCTCAGCAAGGAGTCGCGCGGCAGCCAGGTCGCGTACAGCGTGAGGAACCATTGCATCGTGAACACGTCGGGCAGTGGAGGCTCTACGCCGCCGCCTGGAAGGTCACCCTTGTTTACTTCTACCGCACGTTGTAATGCTTAATTACAACCTGCTGTAGTTTGTCCAGCCTAAGAATAGACCCCTCCATCTCGTAAAAGCCGTATAAGGGATTACACCACACATGGGAGGCAGCACACTGGAGCTCCCTACATAGTAGGATACTCAAAAAAAAAAACGCCTGTGTTTATTGCCTGATTTTTCTAGGTTTGGTCGCATTGGAACAGGATTAAATTTATTTTTTAAGACGATTCAAAATGATCCTTGTGATTTCAATGAATAAAATACTTTTGACTTTACAACAGGGCAATGGCAGCAGCATCCATCTTAGTACTTTACTCCACTACTGCGATCACTATTCCGCCTGCCAAGCGCGGTGATTATGGCAAATCCCCCCATTGCATTGTATGGGGAAGCTCTTCCTGCATGAATATATAGTTTTACGGCTCGACAAACTGGCAAACGGCCCGCCGGGTTGTAAGCTGTTTTTTTTATTTTATACTACTTGAATGACGGAACAAGCAGATGGCCCACCTGATGTTAAGCGGTAACCTCTGCCTATGAACAGTGCATTACCTCATAGGTCACGTCCACCTAGGACGCACCCTATGTGGCATTGCACTGCGCCCGCCACCCTGAGACATAAAGATGAAAAGTCTCATGTTACCGTCGCCTATTGACATCTGCAACACCAGAGGCATTGCCAATGCGTTGCCTGCCCTGAAGGACTCTTTTAACATATTTTCAAAGTTAAAATGATCCAATAATTTAGTTTTGAGTGATGTCTTTTCGCGGGTTCTCAATTGAATGGAATAAATACGGGCACCACGCTATCCTAATGGAGCTTTTAGGTAACCTCGTTTTCAAATACGAATGTCTGAGAGAGTATCTCTTACCGTCGAATAATCATTGTAAATGGTGTGTCCAGCGTAAGGATAGACCATTCCGTCTCTTCCCGTGAATTTCGTTTACGACAAGAGCCGACAAGTTTAGCCGAGTAAGAGATTACACCACGGGATGGGCAGCAACGTCCACCTGAGTACCTACTCAACATGAATACTGCGATCATCTATCCAATCCGCGTGCCAAGCGTGGTGATTGTGGGATATATCTCCGTTGTATCAGGTCTGGTTAATTCCATACATTTTAGAATTAGTTCACACAAAATATCGATAGATGGCAGTACTGGTATCGCTAGGAATATTGAACACATTAATTAGATTATTTTTTCACTTTTTTTGACGGCATTGCGTAAATAGTACCTCTAGAAGACTTTTTATGTGATTTTAACTAATAAAATAACAAAAATCGTTATAAAATAGTTTTTTTTTTCAATGTTTTTACTGACATCTAGCAATTTCTAACCGAAACATTTTGATTGGGTTCTAAGGTTCTAAGTTTGGTCAAGAAACACATAGATGGCGTTGAAATAAAACCATGTTTCGGTTAGACATAACATGTTAATATTTCGATAGTTACTCCACAGAGTAGTAAGAATACTAACGTGTTACTCTATGATATGATGTGATGAAATACGCTTGATTTCTCAAGTATCATCTAGTGCGCTGTAAAGAAGGCAAGAGAGAAGCGCCATCTAGTACGCTGTTAAGAAAACAAGTAAGAATGCATATTAGTACGTTAGTACCGAGCGCGCGCCACGGGCGCTGCTCTTGCGCGACTTATCGTGGCAACGATCGTAGTACTAAGATTGTCTCTCTGTTGTACGTTAGTATTATTCCTTACTCTGTGGTTGTATGTTATTATTTCGTGCAGTGCACGTCTAAACGTTCCCCATGATGATGATGAATGTTTAATTCAGTTTCGGAAAGCGCTATCATTAAACCCCGACGCAAAAACGACGAGGCGTTATAAGTTTGACGTGTCTTTGTGTCTGTGTGTGTGCCTGTGTTTTTCTGTCTGTGGAATCGAGCTCCTGAACAGATAAACTGATTTTGGTTTTTTTTGTTTGAAAGGTCAATTAGTTGGGAGTGTTCTTAGCTATATTTGATCAAAATCGATTCAGCCGTTTCATTGCGTTGAGGGTTTTTTTAATTTTTACAAAATTAATTGTTGACAATCGCTTCAATTGTTATGAATGCCGCTCGACAAACTCCAAGCTTAGAGCCGTCTCTAGCTTAACTTCCGCCCGGGTGTGAACTCAGATCCGGTGCCTTGTACCCCTCTCCCCCATACCAATAGCATTTATTATAATTAAAGTGATCACTTAATAAAAATGAAAATAATAACTTAACTAGATTAATTACCTAGCTTGGTGTTTTTACCTATAAGAGGGTGCAGCAAAAATTTCAAATTACAAAGGCGAGGGCTTGCTACCGCCGGCGCTGGCCATAACGTTGGCCCAGGGTCTTTAGAGGCGCCCCCTGAGACTCTGCGCCCGTGTGCACCGCACACCCTGCACTATAGGTAAAGCCGCCCCTGCCAAGCTGCTCCTGTCGAATATGTTTCTCGTGTTCACGATGATGAGCTACTAAAACTAACGCATTCGGTATAAAGTTTTTTTTAAATTATCTACGTGAATGACGGAACAAGCAGATGGCCTACCAACCTCTGCCTTTAACAATGCATAAGGTACCACATAGGTCACGAATGTGGCATCGCACTGCGCCCGCCGCCCTGACATATAAAGATGAAAAGTCACATGTGTCATGTGTGTTGAGGTAATTATCGCAATGTTCTTTTTTATACTCACTATTTATACCTTTGTTTGTATTTTTCAAAGGTGGGCAACCGCTGAACCAGAGGTCCCCTTGATGGAAGTAATTAGTACGGTTCTAATTATTGTTTTTTGTCCAATTTTTCTAAAGAACTTGTATATTTTTAGAAGTTGGGAAGCATAAGTTGTATTTCTAAATAATTAGATAAATCAGCTCATTGCATTTGCGTGAACAAAACGCAACAAGCTTCATTACATTCCCACAACTTCTACGCAATAAATTAAATTAGCTTTTTCATTATCTTAACATATATTATCAATAACCAAAAGTATATAAACTATACGATACGTTCGTTAAAAAAGTTGGGTCATACAATGCATGGGGAGTTGCCCATGTTCTTTGAGATCCCTACGAGAACATGGTCTACCTAGGAAAGTGGTGCTCACCATCAGATATCTTCTGCAAGTAGTCCATATGTTGAGCAAGCCGAGGCAAGCGCAACTTCAGCAGATCTCGGAAGGCGGCCATGTCTGCTGACAGACCCCGGAGGTCATCAGCAAAATAGCCCTCGGGTAGAACAGCTTCCACCAGATAAATCATGACCTGCAACGAACCAGTTATTGCTATTAATTTTTGTATCATAGGTTTAAAAAATTAATACTTATTACGAGTATATGCCAACGTACAGCAGTCTCACAAGTAATTAATTAATAAAAAAAACAAAAAACCCGACTAACTGAACTTAAAATTTGTGTAGGTACCTCCAAAGTAGCTTAACCAATTTTGATTTGTGTTTGTTGGTATTTATCTAGAAAAGTGCTTAACAGATTTGGATGTAGTTTTAGTAAACCATTAGAACTCAAAGAAGGTTCTTAAATACATACATATGGGTACCTAACAGTCACATATATTATGCAGGAATCCAAAAGTTTTTTTTTTTAAATTACCTGGCGCTTATTAGTAAATAATTTTACTACCACCACCATTTTTTTAACACCACCTTTTTTACCTAACTGTGCCTCTCAAATGTCAAAAATTGCTTTTCACCAAAAAAAGGTATTGAAGATTCTCCGAACTTTGGACATTAACAAAGCCAGTGGGCCTGACGGCATTCCTGCCGTCGTACTTAAACAGTGTGCGCCTGAGTTGTCACCCATTCTCACTCGCCTCTATCGTCTCTCTTTTGAGTCGGGGATTGTGCCTGATGAGTGGAAGCAGGCTAACGTGTAGCCGGTCCCGAAAAAAGGTAGTCGAGCCGACCCCAGTAACTACAGACCAATAGCCATCACCTCCATATTCTGCAAAGTTATGGAGCGTGTCATTAATACTAGGCTGCTTGACTATCTAGAAGATAATGATCTCCTCAGTGACCGGCAGTATGGCTTTCGCCGAAACCGGTCCACTGGGGATCTTCTAGTTTACGTCACGCATTACTGGGGTGAGGCATTGGATCGCCGTGGAGAAGCCCTTGCTGTATCTCTAGACGTTTCCAAAGCTTTCGACAGGGTCTGGCACGCAAGCTTTCTTGCCAAACTTCCGACATTTGGGCTACCTCCTGAACTGTGCAGCTGGATAGCTGATTTCCTTAAAAATAGATCCATACGTGTTGTCATTGATGGCAGTGCGTCTGACCTCATGGAAATCAATGCTGGCGTTCCGCAGGGAAGTGTACTCTCTGCAACTTTATTTCTTCTGCATATCAATGACCTGCTCTTACCAGGCATCGTCGGGTATGCTGATGATAGCACTGTTGTTGCTAGGTACTTTTCTAGTCCAAGAACGTCCGGTGCTGAGCTAGTAGACCTGAGGGGTGATATGGTTAGGCAGACGAGCGAGTCTCTTGGAGCGGTTTCTAGTTGGGGTGAGGCTAATCTGGTCTCGTTTAATGCAACCAAAACCCAGGCGTGTGTTTTTTCGGCAAAAAAGAGTTCGGTTGATCTTGCCCTACTATTCCGTGGTGTATCGGTGCCGTACAGTGACCATATCCAATTACTCGGCATGCAAATTTCTTCCAACCTCAACTTCGGTCTCTCTATTGAGTCTAAGGCAAAATCTGCGGCCAGAAAGCTTGGTATTCTGTCTAAGGTAAGATACTACTTCTCGCCCCAGTAGTTACTTACGCTGTACCAAGCTCAAGTGAGGTCATGCATGGAATATTGCAGCCACCTATGGGATGGTTCCGCAAAATATCAGCTTGCTGCTTTGGACTCAATAGAGCGACGTGCCATAAAACTAATTAATGACGAGGCACTGGTTGCGAAAAGGTTACAAAGCTTAGAGCATCGTCGAAGAGTTGCGTGTTTGTGTATTTTCTACCGCATACATTTCGGTGAGTGTGCTCAGGAGCTGCACGATTTGATCCCCTCGTCTCCATTCCGCCACCTGACGACCAGACGTGGAGAGGCGTTTCACCCTTTTGTTGTTGACATACCACCGTCGCGTACAAACCGTTTCTCAAACTCTTTCATCATGCGGACATCAAAGGCCTGGAACTCGCTTCCGGCTTCTTTGTTCCCTTTATCATACTACTTGGGCGTCTTCAAACGAAGAGTTAATAGGCATCTTCTAGGCGAGCGTGCTTAAATAGGCCTCATCGTCACTTCCCATCAGGTGAGATGTAGCCAAACGCAAGCCTATTTTAGGTAAAAAAAAAAAAAAAAAAAATATTTTTTAAATAATTTTAATTAACTTTTAAATAATTTTTATTTTTAATGCACAAATTTTTGAAACCAATAGCTATATGTTGATTTTGATTACACCTTATTTTTAATTTTTTAATAAAATATTACTTTATTTCTATAATAAGGGTAGTATAGCTTATAAACTAACATACCTTCAACGAATCGGCTTCCGATTTATCCATGACTTCCAAAATAATAGCAGCCAGCATATTGAATCCTTGACAATAGCCCACGTCTTTGTTCCATCTGAAAAAGGAACATTCATTAAATGTTTTTTCTTTGTTGACCTTTTCTTTCCATCTTGCCTGATAACTTATATCTGTAGGTACCTACACAAAGACCAACAAGCGTTATTTATTACATTGCAGGCCAGTAAATATGCACACAAAATATGAATAGAAACGCCTAAGGCCCTGGTTAGTAGGTAGGTACTATTCGCAGACACTATGTAAAACGTAGGTATTCTGAGGTTGTGCTTGGACGCATAAATTAACTTCATTAAAATGTCAAAGGAAATGCCAGAGATCGCGAGAGACTTACCTCGCATACGCTAACAAAACACGGCGCAGCATCCCTTGATTTTCCCGCCCTTCGGCGCCACAGAAAAGCGAGCAACCAGTGCGGTGAAGATCCTGGAATTATTATAGAAGTTAATATGTAAATATCGACTGTTCTTTACTCTCACAGAGTGAGATGGGTCTAAGAGAGAGAGAGAGTACACGGCGTATTTTATCAGCGCGTTTTAAGAACGTGCGTAAATCGCACGTTTGTACCGGACTTGTTTGTAAGATTCGTTGGTATAAGATTTGTCCTGGCTACTGGAGTGCTGACTTATTTAAGGAATGTATTATTACTGGAAGAAACCGTTAGCAGAGTCAGTCGTGACCAGCAATGACGGAGACGACCTCACCACTTGTCACGTCTATGTCCCACGATGGTGTAGCCCACGGTAAAAAGAGGCCCATTTGAGGCTCTGCCTACCCTTTCGGGAAAAAAGGCGTATTTCTATGTATGTATTATGTGCCTATAGCTTTAATACGTTGTTAATACGCTAGGCTCTCAGGTTTAATAACCCAGCAAGAAACCACTCTTTCAAATATAGGTACTATAGTAGGTAGGTATACTATTTGTATAAAGTTATCGTGGCTTAGTACCGTCTGAATTTACACTACGAATTCTCCTGCTAATGTATCGTGAACCGTTTACTAACCCTGTCATGACTTTCTATGTACCAACCTAACTACGCTCAAGCATAGAACAAATAATAGTAGGTGCGCTCAAGTAAGATAACGCCTATACCGATTACTTCTTCTGTACCTACACTACACGTCCTAAATACGCCGGATAGAATATTGAAAACGGTCATTATGATGCCTAAAAACTATCATCAACGCCGTTGTACTTTTAATTAAAAAGCTCTTTAATTATTGCTTTGCCATAAAACTACTTGTCTACCTGCCTACATTATAAACGGTTTTATAACCGGACTAAAATTGTCAGTTCTGTGAGAAATCATCTTTCTCAATCATGTTGGCACGTTTTTGTGGTATTGATCATAGCTTAACATGGAATTAAAGGAGTCGTGACCGACCTAGATATTTCGACTGTTACGAATAAATATGGGTGATTTAGTACACTTGTGTCTAGACAGCAGGGTAGACTTCGTCGTGCTTATTTTTACAAACAAAAGAGGTTCCTTTCGAGGGTATCGTCTTAATAAATTAATTTGCTACAAGAACAACCTAAGTATGAGGCCCAAATTTGGATGATACCTACTTACTTAAAGCCAAGGGATCAACTACTCTATTGACTCAATTGCCCTCGCTTAGTATCTCTGTCCGTATGTTCATCTGACTTTACCAGCGGAGAATCATGATTATAATAGTAGATTATGCACTATGGGAATAAAGCAGTGTCTTACATCGCGTCCGGCATATTGAACCCTGAGCGTAACGAGGGACTCTAGCGAGGGAGTTATATGAGTGAAGCGAGGGGTTCAAGCTGCCCAACACGAAGACAGGCTTTATTCCAGAGGAGCATACTCTACTTTTCACACCTTCTGCGAGACAATATAAATTCACTGAAAGTCACAGCACCAAACACTCTCTTTCGTTTCACATTCTTTGTAGTAGGTATACACTCTTGGTCTTTTTCTTTTTTTTTTTTCTTTATAATTGGCGCCGCACGGCTTGTGCATTTGCCATTTTCAAGTAAGTATCTGTATTTTCACTTTATTGTATTTTCAATATATTTTGGAACGTTACACTCCTTCCAAGTCGTCAAAGTCACAGTCGAGTCATGTTTTAGTAAAACGGTGGCCAATTTTACTAAAACTTTGGTAGACAATTTCCACCAATTTCAAAAATCACGCAATTCAATTCGATTCAATTTCACTACACTTGTGCTTTTTAAACGAGCTACATTAGTTAAAATGCCACCAAAATAACACAAAATAACTCAAGAAAACACTAGGAAAAGAAATAAAACAAAAGTAGACAACGTCTCTTTTCGAAAATGGCGGGAAGAGTCCCACTCTTGGTCTGTGTTCTTTGTAAACGTACCTTTTTATTTATTTTAATTCTGTTTATGGTGGCCAGTTCGATTTTCGAATAAACCTCTTTACAATGCCATATGGGCTTTTTTTTACTTAGAGCAATAGCGCACTAGCGGCCAGGCCGCTAGTGCGCTATTGGTCCAGAGTTTTCCACGAGTTTCCACACAAATTTGACATCCAAATTCAAATCACTTTATTCCCTAGGGAGTTTCATACAACTTTATATCCCTGGGGAGATAATGCTTTACTTTACGTTGAGGTTGCTTGATATGTAATTGGACATTGTCGAGCACGTGGTGTGAAAATTCTTTCGCGGCATTACGTAAAGTTAGAACATTATGAGGACCGATTTTTAATCCCCGACTAAGTGTTATAAGTTTGAGGCTATATAGTCTGTTTGATGTACAGCGGTGGTACCCGCCTGAGAATAGGACTCCTCAACTCGTCCCGTGAGATCTCCAGAACGCCAGAGTATGGTTAGCAGCTACAATCGGCGTACTAGACAACAACAAAAATACTTAGTTACATCCAATACTGCGATCACCAATCCGCCTGCCAAGTGTGATGATTATAGCAAATACTATGAGGGAGGCTTCGTCAAGTTGTGTACGTCAACCGGCTGATAAAGGTGTCTGTTTGTCGATGGTATCATAGCTCCAGCACGGGAGTTCTAATTTGAATGTGTTTTTTTGTATGCAAGATGGCGTTTCTTGCGAGATATAAAATATTTAAATTGGATTGGAAGCTATGTTCGGTGGAAATTGGTGCAGCCGTTTCCAGGATCGCATATAGTTTTGTAGAAAAGAACTCTGGCATTGACTGATGCTGAATGTTCAAGTTTGAGATAGAATATCAAAATTAAAACAACATGGCATTATCTCTCGCCTACAGACTCCAGGGTCTGATGATGACCAGCACAGGATGAATAGAATCAAGGGTGAACCACGTTTTAGAGCACCAGTGCTCTGATTTCAACGCAGTTTTATTTAAATGACAACTTGTGTTGAAAAACTGAAAACAGTCTGGCAGTTTTTAATTTCTATAAAATAAACTTCTTTGACTATTTATTTTTAACGCAAAAAGAGGGGTGTTATAAGTTTCACCGCCCTGTGTGTCTGTCTGTCTGTCTGTGTGTCTGTCTGTGGCATCGTAGCTCCTAAACTGGTGAACCTATTTGAATGCGATTTTTTTATTTGAAAGTTGATTTTCTAGCGATGGTTCTTAGACATGTGTTATCAAAATCGTATCAAATATTTTATTGCCGTGGGAGATTTTGAAATATTGAATTTTCTTCTCGTGTGTTTAGTTGTAGGTAATTTTTTAATGCAATGCAAACATATATCACACATAAGTACATTTTTGCCAAAAATTATACTAAGTTAAAAATTTCTTAAAGGTTATGTAAGAGTACCTACTTACGTAGGAAACTAGAAATAGAAGCACAGTAGATGGAACACAACTAAGTTATAATGTATGAAACTATAACACTATAGAATTCAAAACGAATACCTTGAAACTACTTGAAAGTAACAAGTTTTGCTGAACTCAAACCCTGCATATACACCACAAATATAAGTCAGGCTGTAATTATACTTAGTGGATAATTAGAGCCTTATGGTTAGGTAACTATACAATTTATATTCGAATGCCGCGTTCGTGTTTTCGCGTTTTAGCAACACATTATCACAAGAGTTATTACGTAGGTTATACGGAACAAAGTCGCCACGATCTCTACCAAGTGATCTGTTACCTATGTGATAAAACTTTGTACCTACTGTAATAGATATCTTTGAGATTGCAGTCGACCGTACATAGATACTCGCTATTAATATTAATTACAGCTTCCTTTATTTTGTTAGAAACCTACCTATTTGATAAGCATACCTACACAATACTTTCCAGAGAAAACAATAGGTAGGCACCTACTCTTATTTTCTTTGTACCTACGCAGAATTGAGACTATCGTCGTTTAGTAAGATATAAGATGGTATTAGATAAGCTAAATTACGTAGTATCATGCCTATTTTACAACTAATACGATTCATCACCTTCGCCTTAGTTCCCTTTGCGGCGAAAGAACATGGGCAACTTCCCATACATTGTTTGACCCTACTTTTTTGACTAACGTAATGTAAAGTTAAGATACTTTTGGTTATTGATAATATATGTTAAGATAATGAAAAAGCTAATTTAATTTCTTGCGTAGAAGTTGTGGGAAAGTAATGAAGCATGTTGCGTTTTGTCTCTCGCAAATGCAATGAGTTAATTTATCTAATTATTTAGAAATACAATGTTTGCTTCCCAACTTCTAAAAATATACAAGTTCTTTAGAAAGAATGGACAAAAAACAACATTTAGAACCGTAGTAGGGGCACTAGTTATTTTTTTTTTGACCTGGGTCAGAGGTAGACGTTTTGCTTTGCTCGGGAACGGCTCTACGTCGTAGAGGGTACGAGGAAGGCTAATTGGTATATTCTCACTTTTGAAAATATAAAATACAATCTTACTCTACTTAATGAGCTCTAAAAAAGTATACACCACATGCTGGGGTAAGGCAGTTTTTTTTAACGCCCCCCTTTACTTGGCGCTTTGGATACAGAACCCTAAAAATGAAAAACTATTTTTAATTGTTATAAGTTTTAGTCGAAACTGAAATATAAAATACTGGGACTCTCGAAAATTACTCGCAGACGACGTCAGGGCGGCTACTAATATAATAATCGGCAAATGAGTTTGTAAGCGACATTCATTGCAACTCTGCAAACAACTTCTAAAACCCCGCGCGCAGTTCTTGACATTATCATTTACAATGTTCTACCTTCTGCTACAAGATTAACCTGCAAAGTTATTTGGCCAGTCATGTTTGAGGTGGGGTATAACGCAAAATTACCAATCTTAGATTAGATTTTTAACTGACTAAATCAAGTACAATATTCAAATTAAAAATATGCATGGATACTACATTATAATACCGATGGATCACCCAGACAGAAACACGATAGGAAAAAAAAAACTCGATAAAAAAACACAAAGTTACCGCTAACTTTTGGCTAGATTCGATTGTTTGTCAATATGGTGAAAGGAAATGAAATGGTTTATTCGCTTCAAACATGGTTAAAAAAGTTCTTACAAGTAATTTATGTTCACATGTTTCACCAAAAACATCGGCATGCAAATTGTAAAATTCTTAATAGGTACCTAATTTATTAAAATTCTATTTTCATCAATTGATTATTATTTAACTACCTACATATAATTTTAGCAAATGTTATCCATTAAATTAAACAATAACAACATCACAAATAATCACAATAATACAAACACAGTACAGATAGTTTTAGTCACTATTAAGAAATTCGCTAACACTGTAAAAGGCTCTGTCAACAGTACAGATTATAGACTGTACAGGTTACAGATTATATTAATCTGGTACAGATTATGGGGACAAAAATTGGATAAATAAAATCAATACAATAAAACGGAGGGTTCACCCACGGTGTTTTTTTAAATTATCTATATTTCACGAGATATTCAATAAAAACCGCTTTTTCGAACGGCGCGTGGAGTTTTTATGAATGAAGATTTTTGCCTGGCAGCGCAGTCTTAATTTACCTTGATAATTTGAGCTCCCAGCTCCGTGTCGTCTGGTAGAGCGGTCCCTCGAAAGCAGGCGCGTTCAGCTATAGGCCAATCCACCCCTCTCGCTGTGAGGTGGCGTTCGGACAGTGTTAGCCATAACTGCGGGAAGAATAACTTTTAAGACACATACAACAGACAAATTTCGTCACTTTCTAACTCATTAAAGTTCAGGTAAATTAGAAAGTGACAGAATAGCGCTACGGGAGCGAAAAGTAAGTGAAAATCACGAAAAACAATTATTAGCCACGTTAAAAACCGTCGCATCACAGAATTATACGTTTCATTTGAAGATAAAGTTTTTGCCGACATTTAGGTGAAAGCAAAAGTACAAAATTGTAAGTAGTTTAGAAGTTGAATAAAATGTTCAGCTGCACTTTGTTATTTTTTCAGATTGCTAATGAACAGGTAGAACATTTTTGTACGTTCACTTTACAGATAAGGTCAATGAATAACATAGATTTTTTCAGCACATTACATTCACTCCTCTATTCTTCCAAATAACACCAATCAGCTGTCCTGTATACGTCTTAATATATCATTGTGTATAAAAAAGGACGGAAAAATTTCAAGAAAATGATTGGCGTTTCGTAAATAAAGTAATATTTGGCAATAGGCTTTTAGAATTATTTGAATTATTTAAGCTTCTTTTAGTTTGACTGAAATCCTACTACCATTACTGTATGATAAATTTGTTTTTGAATTTTAGTTTTAAGTTATTCATTAAAATATAATTGATGTAGCCTACTAACATTCTCGAGATGACGAAGTGACCATAATCACAGAATATTTATTAGTATGCCATTATACCTAAACAGGAAAGTATATTCGTCCACGAAAAGCCATGAATAAACTAACCTCTTGCTAGAAATATCTGTTTTGTGGTTTTCGGACAAATTACTTATTTTTGTAGAATCGAGAGTACCTACAAATTATTCTTTTACCACATCCTCCGTGAGTCAGCATCGGCAAATGATGTTATTCAATTAAGATTTGTTTTCCGAAATATAATACATATTGATACTTCGTTTATAATTCAAAAGGAAACAGAAGGAAATGACGAGGTTGGTTATATCGAGAGTGGTTATAAATAATTTATTTTCTTTGAGAGCGATTTAAATAATTTCAGTTGAGCATGTAATCCCATACGATACGTCACGAATGACGTCAACGAGTTACTTTTACTCTTCTTGAAAGAAAGGTCTACTAAACTTTTTCCTTACCTACTGCGTAAACATACGTACCGTGACCACTCAAAGAAGTAAGCTTAGGTACTCAGCAAGTCTTATGTAGAAAGCTTAGTTATGAAACAGAAAGAAATGTGACATTCACAGCATGGGGCCTGAGGTAGTTATGTTCCCATTTTTTTTATTGATTGACCTTCGTTACACCGTTGTATCACCTGTTGGTAAGTGACGATGCGGCCGACCATTAAGTGCGAAGGTAAGAAGACACCTATTCACTCTTGCCTTGAAGAGATCTAGATTATAGTTTTCAAGAAAGACAGATGACTGTAGTTTGTTCTAATTTAGCAGTTCGCATTACAAAGGTAGAACCGAAAGGCTTAGTGTGAATAGAAGGTATACTAATGAGGTAAGGTTGGTGCTGAGCCGTGCACTTGCTTGCCCTATAGTACATACTGTTTATCTATACGCTAGTCGAAAGTAGACTTCAGTCACACACAGCAGGTTGAAGTAAAAAGTACCTACTTTATGCTGCTGAGATGATGATGCGTTAGTAATCAGGTTCAAGGGTGTCAAGCCTGTGTCAACGGGCAACTGTGAGATGGGATATAGGCCTGCATATATTTTTCTTTCACAAAACCCACGTTAGTTAAACCGTAACTGGTTTTTTACCTTTCGTCGGAAGTGATGTGGCACGCCGGCGGGCAGGCGGGCTACTAGACGCATCGCCTGATGCCACTCGGCGTAGCCGCCCTCGCCGGGGCCTTCGCCCCCACTGGGCGTCACGCCGAAACGGGCTCCGCTTACACCGGCTACAACATTTCTCATTTACCTAGTGTTGATGCATTGTCAATTTTATTGTGAAACAGTTCGCCCGGAATGTACTACTACCATACCTACGTCTGCCGCAAATACAGTAGTGCTCGCATTGCTGTGTTCCGATTTGAAGGGTAAGGGTGTTGGTGAAATTACAGGTATATGAGACTTTACACCTTTATTTCTCAGGGTGGCGGGCGTAGTGCAATGCCACATAGGGTGCGTCCTAGGTGGACATGGCCTATGAGATTATGCACTTTTCATAGGTAGAGAGTACCGCATAACATCAGGTGGGCCGGGCCATCAAAATGGTGATCAATACAAACCACAAGATACTGGGAAGGAGTCACGATCCTCAACAATGAGAGACGGACTGAGAAAGGAGAGGAATGCTTTAGCTCGTAAAAAGAGTACCACCACCACCACCGCTAGTTTCCACCCACCTTTTTTTCACGCTAGGGGGTAAAAACTCTTCACCCTGGAAATATCACGAGGCTGACCTTCTTTTCATCTTTGTGCGCTACAATGAACACCCACGACGCTGACGTAGATTCGCATCAGTCAGTGCATATGTTCACACAACCATAGGCTGATGAACAATTTGCTCAGAGCTATACTACACTTATAGCCACTAAATAATTGAACTAAAAAAAAGTTGTTAAAAAAATACTAAACTAATGCTTTCTCAATTCTGTGCGAAAAGCGAAACTTTAAGGCAGCCAAAGTTTATTCAGAGGTTTCATCATTCGTCATCACAAATATTTCGAGTAGGTATACATTTTCTGTAATTACACCTACAACATAGAGGATATCATTAGATCTCCTTTAGATCCTTGAGAATATCCTACCAGTTAACCATACACCTCTATACCCCCCCCCCCCCTGTTGTATTCACCCTCTTATTTACAAATGTTATATAAAGTTACAAATTGTTTGATTTTTATTAAAATTTTATGGTTGCTATTTTGCGCTTTATACACATTTTTTATTCCTATTTCAAGAATTTTCATGAACAGCAAATTATTGAATAACAATAATTAATTCTACTCATATTAGAAAGTCTTTGATTCTACTAGTAAGTAAGAATAAGTCGAAAGAAATAATTCCACAAACTCACATTGTTATACCTACAAATACTAAATTACCTTCGAATAGAAGATAATTTGCGAATTCGTTGATAAAACTGGACGTTTATAAAATATCAAATTAATAAAATACATCACTTATTATGAAAACATAGATAACCTTCAAAAATCACATTAGGTACCTAATTTAATTAGGGATTTCCCGATTATAAATAACTTTAAATGTATTATACAAGAACATACCAGTTGTGGTTTTTGATGAAGAACCCGCTAAGCTCCTGAGAGAGTTGAGAAGTGCACTCATGTCTTGTAATCGGCAAGCATTTGACAATAAAAGCATATCCTTACTGCACTAAGCACCGAGTTAACGACCTGCCAGCCTATAGCGATGCAGTGTCGCTGCAGGCACGCCAGGCAAACACATCATTAGGACATCATTATACGTCACTGATGACACTCCAAAAACAATGAAAGGTTGTAAAGCGTCAGAAGAATGCAAAAATTTAAGGGCCATATCTCGAGAGCATTTGAGACTGCGTAGTCGGCCAGCTGATGTGATGTTTACTGGGAAAGTCATGAAACGAATTGGCGAGACTCCGAGCCCTGTACTACCGTACTGCATAGGAATTCCGCCTACGGACAAGTTAACTATAGCTTTGGCGAAGAGAGAGAAAGCGGTCTCCTGTCCAGTAATAGTGGCAGCAGGCAGCAAGTATCGTGGTAGATGCCAGGAGCATGCGCGTTGAGATAAAAGCAGGATGTCTGAGTGCGTCGTGTATCGATTGGACGGCCGCTGCTGTGTACGTCAGTGTCGGAAACAGATAGACGTGAAGGTACCCGCTTGCTTTGATGTGCGTATTTCTATATTAAGCCCCTATGAATGAAGTTGCTCCTTGTAGGTAAAAAGATAGTACAATGAATGTATGACAAAGTATTTTTTAGACGTTCACAATATTTAAGACAAAGATTTTTGAGATGTCGACACATTTTAAGATGTAACATTACCTAATCTGTGACACACTGCCTATCCAGTGCCTTGCGTGGCGAATGGACTGGTCCGTTTATGTTGCATTTTTTCGCGAAGTACAGTATTTTTTTATATCAAATATAGTCTTGCGTTTGGCTACATCTCACCTGATTTGATGCGATGATAGCTGCACCCAGAAGATACTTGTGTCTTCTTTTGAAGATACCCAAACTTCTTTTATAAGGATTCAGGATGGAACCACTTACTGGTGATAATTATGTTATAGGTATCTTAATTACTTGGTATCATAATTTGGCAACATTGCGGAAAAACTACTTAGATAATCTGCGATGCGAACAAGCGTAAAGGTTTTTTTTTTAACATTTGTAGGCCTTTGTTTGATCGCGATCTCACCTGTTGGTAAGTGACGATGTGGCCGAAGATGGAGCACAAAGGTCTCAAATAGGTACCTACTTTAAAATGCCTGCATGTGTTATGACCAAAGGTTTTGTGTGTAGCACAACATGCAAGCATGCGTAATCTAATGCTGTGAGGACTTTGAACATAGGTGTTACGAATAGCGAAGTAATGTGAGCTATGTAGGAATATATACATACATAGACACACACCTCTTTCCCCAAGGGGTAGGCAGAGCCTCAATGTAGGAATATATAAGGGAAGTATTGTACCTAAGTTCCTCGTGATAACGAGTTAAGCTCTTTTATGTACCATATTTTAAGTCATTACCGCTGTCGTGCTAGGTACATTTTATTTATTGTGTTGCTTCTTCTTCGTCGTGTCAAAAGTGGTTCTTTTTTATACTTTTACGTTTTTTTTTTGTGGTTTTGTTTTTAGCTATATATTGTGCTCCTTAATTATCTACGTTATTATTCACAATCCAATTGTACAAAAATGGTAAATAAAGTCAGTTTTTAAATGATTATTTTGGTATAGTTTAAGCTTACTTATATGCCGAAGCAGCACCGAGAAAGCTCCACAAAGCCGCTTCTGCTGCCGCCGCATCCGGTCGCGGAGCCGCACACACTTGGCCAGCCGCTCGCCTGCTTCCATCAATCGGTTCTCCCATTCTATTGCTTGCTCTTGAAGTTCAATCAGATCTATAATTTACACAAACATCATAATTATCATATTAAAAGATAAACGGCTAATTACCACTATTATTAGTGGTAATTAGCCGTTTATCTTTTAATATGATTCCCAACCACGATAGTTTCAATTCTATCATAATTATCTGCAAATGCAAAAACAAGTGTTTTTTTTTTATACTACTTGAATGACGGAACATGTACATGGCCCACCTGATGTTAAGCGGTAACCTCTGCCTATGAACAGTGCATTACCTCATAGGTCACGTCCACCTAGGACGCGCCCTATGTGGCATTGCACTGCGCCCGCCACCCTGAGACATAAAGATGAAAAGTCTCATGTGCCTGTAATTTCACCGGCACCCTTACCCTTCAAACCGGAACACAGCAATACGAGCACTACTGCTTTGCGGCAGAAATAGGTATGGTGGTAGTACTTCCCCGGACGAACTCTTTCACAAAAAAGCTCTACTACTACTAGAGTGTCCCGCCATGTAAAAAAAAATATTCCTTAGCATTGAATTAACCACATTTTTTTTTTTTTTTGTGTACCTAAATTATTCTCTCAACATTGGGGTCAACTATAAAGCTTAAACAACATTTCTTCGTTAGGTATCCTATTAATAAGATTAATTTGCAAATAGTTTTAGTATAAATTTGTATCTGCGTTCATAAAATTATAGAATGTACCTAAGTAACGCTTACCCAAAGATTCCAAATAACTCCGTTCGATTGCCTCTGTTTGTTCACCATAATTCAAATGTGATGATGCTACTGATGCTGCAGATGTTGACCTGACCGGAATCAAATCAAACATTATTGAAGCTGTCTTGAATAGTATTAACAGCTCAGTATTTACAGTACAGTACTATTACGAATAAATACTGTCACAGGTAGGTAAACGTTGTTCTACGACTGGTTTATATTGTTTGGTTCATTAACGTAGTTAGGCATGTAAGGTCACAATCCCAAATTTCATTTAAAAAAATAATGACCCTCCTACAAAGCGCCCCATTCAAACAGATTTTCCTGGTTGCTAGCTTATTAAGGAATGTGTTATTACTGGAAGAAAGCGTTAGCCAAGTCAGACGTGGGAAGCAATGGCGGTGATAAGCTCATCACTTGTCACGTCTATATCGACACGAGACGGTGTAACCAACGCTGAAATGAGGCCCATTGAGGCTTTTTGGGGAAAAAGGAGTGTGTCTATGTATGTATTTTAAAATGTGGTAGATTTCAAACTGTATTTATTTGTGTGAAATGAATAAATCCGTGGAAGAACTAAAATCACCGACATTGCTTTCAGAATGAGCAAGCTGAAGTTGCAATGGGCAGGTCATATAGCTTGCAAGACTGACAACTGTTGGGAGTAAAGGTTCTGGTGGCGACCACAAACCAGACAACGCAGTAAAGGAAGACCTGCCTCTCGATGGACCAAGTACATTATACATAGGTCCTGTGACCTATGTATAATGTACATGTGTATATGTATATGTAAATGTATATGTATATGTAGTAGATGGTTGACCGCGGCTCAAGACCAGTCTTCGTGGAATTCTGTGCTTAAAGCGTCTGTTACACAAGGAGAGTTTCTCGCACGCGACCGGCGAAAAACGTATTATTTCCTAGAAGAAATCGCCGCTCGCGTGCGAGAAACTCTCCTTGTGTAACAGACTCTTAAGTCTAGCAGTTGACTTCTGTAAGCTGATGGCCATGAATGTGATTTGTTTGTTTACCCTCTACTGTAGTCAGCTCCACTGTTTCCACCCCAGTCACGTTCGTTTGCGTAGAGCTCATCCAGTAGCTCTTCTACAAGGTCTTTTGTATCTCTTTTCTGTAAGTTAATAACAACTCGTACATTATCTTCTCTTAATTATAATCAGCTATTCAAGTTCTAAATATGGGCTGCTATTAGTTTTATAGTGGGTTTTAGCGTAAGTACCTGGCTATTTCCAACTGGCGGTGGAGGAGGCACATATTTCTTCTTATTGCTGAAATTTACTTCAGGAACTTTAATTTTCTTGCCCTTTTTAACTGGAACCGGCTCCTCAGCTGTTAGAGAGCTAAAGTCTAGCTCAAATCGCACTACTTTTAAGTTAAATGGTTGCTGAACCCCATCGCCTGGTGGCCGTGTTGCTCGAAGCTGAACACCCATGGTTTTCATTATTTTAATTTAATATAATTTTACCCAGTAAATAAATAAATTGTATCAAAACAAGCTTTTCCTTGACATTGATTTTGTCATTTGAAAGCTTCAGTGTCACGTTTTAAGTAAGTATATAAATACTTACTTAAAAAAGCTCCAAAAAGCTTTTAACACTATTTTAATTCTTCAAATAAAACAATAAAGGGATGTCACTTTGCAGAAAATAAACATTTAAAATGATTACAAAATAGCGTAAAGTTTAAACAACTTATTTTAAAGGACGGATAACATTGACTAAGCATTGAGGGGACGACAGGAGGCGATAGGCACCCACTCACGCTGATAATACTGATAACGCCTAATATATTCATGCCAAGTACCAATGCATGCCCAATGAGGTAAAGGTCAACGGACATTGAGTTTGCTGAAGGATATATACAGGCGTATTAAATTCAGCTTAGGTTCTCTGGAAGATCGTTATCACACTAAAATTATAAATGCGAAAGTTTGTGTGTTAGTGTGTTTGTTACTTCTTCACGCTGAAATGGCTGGACGGATTTGGATGAATTTTGGAATGGAGATAACTGGACTCCCGGAATAACACATATACACATTTTATCCCGATATTCCCACGGGATCGAGACCTATGCGCGGGGCGCAGCAGCAATGCGAAGACTTTTTATCCAATGTACCAGGCGAGCAGCAGAATGCAGGGTGCATAATGCATAATTTGGAAACAGAATATAACCTACTCTAAAGGAGAATAACGCGGGTGAAACCGCGGGTGACAGCTGGTATGTCATAAATTACAAATAACTGAGGACAATTTTTCCGTCATGCATGACTTTACGTTTTAATAAGCTCCTTATGAACGAAAAACAAATAAATATATACTTGTTATGATTTAAAATCATGTGGCATAATACTCTCAGTGGAAAGTCTTATTTTTTTACATTCTTAGACATTCGTTTGCTGCGATCTCAGTGACGATGTGGCCAAGGATGGAGCACGAATGAATGAACTTTTGCTGATTCTCTGTATCATCTTACATTTGACTGCCTACCTAAGTAAGGCTTTTAAGTTGGTTTTCTTTTTTTCTTTGAATCAGCTTCCACTTGTTCTCGAGACACCACACAGGTGCTCCCCAACTAGTAGTAAGAAGGATCATCAAAAAAAAACAGACCGTGTTTGTTGCCTGATTCTTCTGGTTGCGTTGGAACAGGAGTAAATGTTAATTTATTTATTAAGACGATTCAAAATAATCCTTGTGATTTCAATGAATAAAATACTTTTTGACTTTTTACCTTTGACTTTTGAATGTCTAGAAGGCCTATTCACTATACGGTTAAATAAATTACGGACATCGAAACTATGAGAAAACGTGAGAAATTTATAAAATCATGTTCATTGAACAAAAAGACGAGAAGTGCCTAAGTTGAAACAAGAGCACACAGTTATGTCATTGTGCGTCTACCCTGAAGATGTAAATAGCACTGATAACGCTACCGTGTTTTGTGAACTTAATTAGGTTTAAAGACGTGAATACTTTGCATTATTGTATAGTACCTATAGGTAGCATATGAGTAATAATAGTACAACACGGTCTGTACCTAGTACCTACCTAACCTAATCTGAGGAAAAGTTTAACTTTTGACTGACTGCTACTTGACACTTCATGGTACAACCTGAAGGTATAAACTAAAAATGCGACACGACGACGATTTATAAGACATATAAATCTTTTTACTATAAAAATATATAAGCAATGTTACGCCGACCGATTGGCGTACACGCATTTAGAGCCTGTTAGCGCCATCTGTTGACGAGGGCACGTAGAATTGCTAGCTCTATCTGTTGTAGAGCAGGACGCATATATTAATATGTCCTCTTTGAATGTTTCGAGGGAATTCTGCTGAATGCTCTATAAAACTAAAACATTATCAGCTCACGTATATAAGCGTATTGCGCTCGAAGAGCAGTCAGTCGTAAATTGGCTTTCAGTGAGAATCAATCAAGATAATTGGTAGTGATAATTAGTGCATCTTAGTGAATAGTGTATTAATGTTCTTTCATAATTTTATTAAAGTGTAATTTTGGTTAAACCAGAGTTCAATGTGATTATTTTAACCCGAACCCTAGCTCTTAGCAGTAACAAACATCAGTAGGTAGTATAATAACAGTAATAAAATAGTTTGTGGTAATAAAACTGTGATCAATCATAGCTTGATTGAATCCAACCATTCTCAGACGACAACTAGGTACCTACGAGAAGGAAGTCACCAGTTTAAGTGTGGTATCTCTTATTTATTTATTAGTTTTATTTGTATTGTAAGACCGATAAACTTTAGCAACCCTGAGAGTACTGCAAACAAGGAGGTACCACGTCATTGGCTTACACGATTTTTTTGAATGCTCACATTAAAAACTCCTAGTAAAATGAGAACAACCTCAAATGCCAGTAAAAAAATTCGTTGGCATGGTAACAAACAGTTGCCATCAAGTTGTTGCTGTCAAAAACTATAATAATTATATACTGGGGTTGCTGTGTTGATTTGCTTTCATTCGACATTTTGTATTTTGATCTATAATTTTATTTACCTACCTGACATTACTGTGGCTAATTGGAATATGTCTGGAAGTCAGAACTCTAAAGACCAACAGCCTGGTTTCTGTTCAGCCACTTGTACGGACAAGGCCAGTCTCCAGAGGGAGATCCAGAAACCTGAGCTGAAGACTTCGGATGTGTTCACGACTTGCAATTTGCCGAAACGATTCGAACATCCGCGTAAGTAAAATAGTTTTTATTACGGTATAGTTTTTAATAACCCACGTCCATCTAGGCCGCCCTATGTAGCATTGCACTGCGCCGAGACATAAAGATGAAAAGTTTCATGTGCCTGTAATTTCACCGGCACCCATCATACCCTTCAAGCCGGAAAACAGCAATGCGAGCACTACTGCTTTGCGGCAGAACTAGGTAAGGAGGTAGTACTTCCCCGGATGAACTCTTTCACAAAAAAGCTCTACTACTACTAAAGGGTTGTTTGAGATAACCAGTAAGTATTATAGAGTTTCGACACCTAAGTTAATTCCTCCGTCTCCGATTGCACAGTGCTATAGTACCCTACCTAGCAGGGAAATGTCAAAAATTCATCAAAAAAAAAAATTGTATTTGTGTAATTGGGTAAGTGTAATGTGGTAAATACCAAGCAGATGTATAAACGTGTTTTTTTAAGATGTTGAATTTTGCAATATTATTTGAGTAATCTGTCATGTTATGAATAACTGCAAATAAGCGTCGCTGGATTTCATTATTTAGAAAAAATTTATAGTACAAAAAAATATTAAACACAAAATTCCCCAATTGACTTGAACTCCACAACACGATCTAAGTAATTTAGACAAACTTGTGGACACCTACCTCCCTGTTTCAAATTGAAATTAAATTTCTTTGATCTCAATCATATAACTTCGAAACTTTTTTCTTTTAAGTTTGTGGAACGTGTTTTTTTCGGTGTGAAGGCTTTTTTTCGCTTTCGTTTTTTTTACTTTATGTAAATAAAAAGGTTAGAACGAAAAACAAATGTTACCTACTTTAGTAATATAGGCGTCAATCGTTAAAATGTTTCTTTGAACTGTTTTACCTATTTTATTTTAATATTTTTACGACTTATTTCGATATCTGGGTCATAGGAAATCTGGCGTTACGTCCAACAGTGGACTTGTACAACCGATGATGGATTAAACACTACTCTAAAAAATTGTAAGAAGATCTTTAAAAATAGGAAGATTCACCAACCAAAGAATATCGTGAAAAATGGCAAAATTGCGATTGACACAAAAACGGACGCACTGACGAAAAGTGATTATCTTTAAAAGTTTTACATAACATTTACACATTCACACAAGATTAGATATTAATTAATGCGGGCGGGTTTTACTTCGCTCAATCAATAAAACTTTATCTAAGTGTGGAAATATACAAACATAAGTTCGTTGTTCTATATTTCTTCACTCCTACTTTTAAATTCCTGATTTTATTTAATAAGGATTTATTATGCCATCATAATCTCATAAGTTTATCGTAGAGAGCTTTTTAGTAAATAAAGAAAATATTTCTAGTCCAGTCATTTAGTGTTTTTAGGTGGAAATTCTGGGATAGTTTTGTTTTCTTAATGTTCCGTCACGATATTTTGTTAACAAACCTCAGATTCCGCACCCCAAAAACATAGAATGGAACAAATTAATACTAACCCAGAATTATCCACCGTTTAAGGACAGTTCGACTGGATTATTCGGCTTTTTTTCGTTTTGTAGAGGTAGAGTCAAGTAGGTACTTTGTTTTATTATGAATCTTGTATTTTCTTATTATACAGACTGGTTCAATGGTTACGGCTCCCAAGTGAGTAATCAACACCCTTTCTACAGGACTTCATCCAGTGAATACGGGTGGTATGCACCAGGTAAACTTTGTTTTCTTTCTCTGTCCGATCCTCCCAAACCTGGCAACAGCCCAAGCCGAGGTCCGTACCTAAGTGGTGCCCTTGTGCTCGTTGCCCCAACCTAACTTTTCAGGTTGAGCGCCATCTAAGCTCATCAAAAGCCCGGAAAAGCAGTAGTGACCGCTGACGGTCAACTGCATTATAAGTCCATTCGAAAAAAAACAATTGTTTTCTTTTCATTTAATTGTTTATTTTTTATAGTAAGTAACATATATTTTTACTGTTGATCTCTGCACTTTACAAAAGTTACCTATACTAATATTATGAAGAGTTAAACTTTGCTTGTTTGATTGGTTGTTTGCTTGTTTGTTTGTTATGTATAACCTCAAAAACTACTAAACCTATTTAAAAAATTATTTCACCTCTAAAGCCACATTATCAGCGATTAACATAGGTATGTTTTATTAGCTTCATCCCCCGGCTACGCTCGCGTATGTTTGTTTATAAAGGATAAACTCAAAAATACTTAACAGATTTTGAACATTCGTTCACCTATATAAAGCTACATTATCATTGAGTGCTATGAGGTATGGTTTATTAGCTTACGCCAGCTGCTACGCTCGCGTTATATGTAGTTCCACTCAACAACTCCGGTTTAATTTGATGGTATTTGGTGTGTAGGTGGATGCGGGCGGGTTAGGGGGGTGTTAGTAGGAGGGCTGCTCCTCATCCCGACACTGCCCGTGCAAAGCTGGGGCAAGGCGCTAGTGATAAATAAAGCTAGTTTGTTTTGTTTTTCTGCACGGAATCAAGATACTGTTCATTAGCTAAAATAATTATTAAAATCTGTGACCAATCGTTTGTAGGTATGCATTCGGTTCCAACGTCGTTTTTCCCGAAGAGCCAGAGCTTTTCGAATTACTTGGCCCAGGCTGGCATGTACCGGAACTACTCACTCAACACGGGCCAAGACCGTCAGACAAACTAGTAGAAAAAATAACATTTTATAAGTTTTTACCTGGAAGAAAAGAGGAGGCTTCGAAAACAGCACGCAAATGCAGGAAGAAGAAACAACACGCGATGCGTTTATTTCTTTTCGTAGCGTTGGAAAAGTATTAGATTTGCTTTAAGTTTATTTTTAAGTTTGTTAAGCGAATAGTGCTGAACTTTATTTAGTTATTTTTAAGTTGAGTGAATATATGCTCACAATTTTAGAATCTAAAAGTTATTTTATTGAACTTTCCTTTACGCCTTTACATATTATAAAATCGTAAGAGCTGAGTCTGTATTGCCAAAAGACCGCAACCCAGCTCACCACAGTCTCGGCTGGACTCGCTCGGATTTTTCTATTTTAAAGTATAAGTCAGTGCTACCTACTGAAGACACGCCAAGGAAGCGGCCTTAACGCCTTAAACAACAGTTTTTAGATTTTCTATTTGTCTTTGCCTTTATTCGCGCGGTTTTCAGTGGAGTATTGAGTTATGCTTGGATTTAAATTTAGATTTTGTTTCTGGTTAATTTAAATCGGTTGACAAATAAAAAAGATAAAAAAAAAACACAAAACAAGGATTTTACGGTGTGGTGATTATTATCTGGATTGAGCTATATGATACTTTTTATCCGGAACAACCATTCCTAGGCTATCCAGTATTAATTCTGAAATGTATCCAATATACCAGGCGAGCAGAAGGTTGCAAGAGTGGATTGGATAAGGATAAGGGAATTCATCCAATATCAACACTAGGCACTCAGCAAGCTGCTGTAGTAGTTTTGTTAGATAGTCTTGCTTTCACGATATAAATGTCTCGACCAATTTTGATGAAATGTAGTAAGTTTATAGATAGATCAAAACCTGCATTAACTCATTATTGCGTACTCCATGTTTCAAAGGAGAATAACGCGAGTGAAACCGCCGGTGACACCTATTGTGGAATGAAGTTTATAAAAAAATGTTTTTGTTTGTTTGCAAAGTTACTTGATCGAGAGTGGTGTTAGCTATATTTGGTGGTAATTGGTGCAGCTGTTGCCAAGATAATGAGCTAACAACAATTTTTTGAAAGGACCACGGGCATTTTTCCAGCTGTAACTTTCAGTTTGAACAAAAAAATATAATTTTCGACGACATCAGTGTCCATGGTCTGATGATGACCCGCATGTAATGAACATGATCTAGGATACTAGTGAAGCTGAATTTTCAAATTTGAGTTCAAACTTCAATATGTGAAGTTATTGAATGAAGATGACATGGACATTTTCCGCCATTGTCGAAAAGAGACGTCGTTTACTTTATTTTATTTCATTTCCTAGTGTTCTTTTTTGAGTAATTCAAAAAGAAAGAAAAAAAGAAAGAAAGAAAGATATAGACTTACTTGAGAGCGTACAACGAAAAGCCACGAAGTTTCCACAAGCCCTGCGTCGTATGTCATACACAGAGAGACTCCGCGCATTACGCCTCACTACCCTAGAGGAAAGACGTCTGCGTGGCGACCTCTTTGATACCTTCAAGATCCTCTCTGGCACTTACAATTTGCCTGAATTTCATGAAATCTACATTTTAAAAGAAAGCTCTATGTTGTTGAGAGGGCATTGTCGCAAAATATCACGTGGACCATCCAACACAAACACTGCACAGCACTTCCTTAGTAACAGAGTGGTCCATAATTGGAATGATTTACCTGAAGATGTTGTTACTGCCACATCAATAAACGCTTTCAAGAACAAATTAGATAACTGGTTGCGAACGAACAAACTGTTAACAATTAAAGACATTAAACTGTTATCAGTGCAGCAAGTGAAACTAAGACATTTCAACACTCTGAAATAGGCACATCAGCGAAAGCTGCTCGTCTATAATTTTAAATAATAATAATAATAATTTTGTGTAATTTTGGTGTCATTTTAACAATGTTAGCTCGTCTATAGAGCACAAGAGTAGTGAAATGAAATGGAAATCTGTAATATTTTACTTTGTTTACGAAAGTACAATAAAGGTAGTGAAAATAATCTTAAAAACGTGAACTATATTAAATTCTGTTTCATTTATACAAAACGGATTTGGTTCACTTAGGTCAGATTCGGTTTTCGGCAGAATAAGTATTGGGCTGTTATTTTCTGACGAAAACGGAATTCCTTCTTCGTCATATTCCTTTTTTATTAGGGAGTTATTTTTAGGCATATGGTTTTCTGAAAATTTCGTATAAAAGATTTTGCTTTTTGGGTTCTTAGTTTGATCATTATGGATCGACATGATGCATAGAATAGCATAACACAAGTTTGCGCTCGCGAGGTCTACTGTTCGCAAAACCCACAGAAATTGGGTTTGAATCCTTAGTAGAGGTATTCATTTATATCATGAATATTAATGTTTGTACCTGAATAATTGATTTTGAAGTAAAACTTCATTTTGCATTTCTGTCCAAAAAGGAAAAAAACTCATTTCTCATTCGTCAGAAAAATAACAGCCTAATATTTATTCTGACGAAAGCGGAATTTGACCTAAGTGAACTGAATCACAAAACATACCAATCATCAAATTACCAATTATAATAATTAATGCAGTAGGTATAATAATTGTTGATGTAATATTTTGTTTACACAAATGTAGGTTTAATTATTTGCCTGGACTTTTTACCACCTTTATTAGATTAGTAGCTAAATCTTACTAAGCAGTGGGTACTGTGACGCCATTCAACTGTTTGGTTGCAGGTATCCATTCTGTGTCGTCGGTGTTCTTTCCAGCAGGGCAGACGTTTACCAACAGGCTTACTGCTGCCGGCATGTATAGAAACTATAGCCTCAACACGGGCATGGACCCAGCGGGATACTCTTAATTATGATTTCAGTCCGTTACGTACCTACTAAAATATTTTGGTTAATTACAGCTGCTTATCATCGGTGCCCAAGATTTTATGACAAGTTTGAGTAAACTTTTTGAAATATTTTGGACTGTTCCAAATTTTTAGAAATTATTTATGACGTTATTTATTATTAACTACTTATTATTTAATTGATTTCTTCATTTTTGTTACATTAAGGAATAATAAAAAACTGTTCAGGTATTAACTTACCAAAAGAGGTATTTATTTATATCGTATAGATTAACATGCATTCAAATTCCATTAACATATTCCATGGCTTGGAATTCACACGTCTACATTTTTCGAAAAACAATGTAAGTATTTTGAGTTTTTCATGAACAATTTGTCCACGATTTTGTTTCTTAATTTTTCGATTTGTTTGGTGTCATTCCATGCCTAGATATACCTTAGACTACAGAAGATTGTGCCATGATAAAAAAAACATGGGGAATCTTAATCCTTCGAAAAGGTCACATTTACTCACCACTGTGTTTTTCACCGTGACAAATCTAATAAAAAAGATTATCTATCCTTCCGTATTGAGTACCATAGTATTGTATAATTCGTCAGCAACAACAACAACAGCGTTTATATTAATTTAAATGTTTATATTATTATTTATTTAACAAGTATATCAAACGTTTACATATGAATTAATATTTTTTTAATTAATTAAATGAGGCTTCGCGTATAAAATTAAACTATGGTAAATTAATTCAGTATTGTAAATAATGAACTGTAATTTATCTTATTGCGCATCAAGTCACATGTCAAACATCCTAAAATTTGGCTATAATATACTACCGTCTGTGTCGAAATCTACCTACAGGTGCATTTATAATATTTCTCGAACATCCCTTAAATATTAAACGAAGATATGGAACAGTACAAAGGCCACATTAACAAAGGAAATGTTAATCTTAACTTAAATATTATTGACATCTATTGCTTCTTTCAAAACAAACATTGCTGATTGAATTGTTTTACTTAACTTAATGAGTATAAGTTACTTTGTATACATTTAACTATTTATTTCGTTGTAAAATCTACGATAACAACGTGGGCTTCAAATATAACCATTTTCTATTAAAGATAACGTACCCATAAATATTTATTTATAAAATTAATCTACTAAAATCTCCAATGAATTAAATATTAACTACACATTAAAACTCTACTCTTGTTTAGCATTAACTGACTAAGGAGTTAGTATAGTTAGTATGCTGACTTGAAAGTTCAAAGCTAAAATTGTCGAAAGCAATGACATTGAAGATGGAAAAAACCTACCAACATTCTTGATATGACAAACCATCACACACACCAAAAGCTCTTTATGTTTCTCTCCATTCCACAATGTTGTTGATGTTTAAAATAATAAATATTATTTACATTAAATAAATGATATACATAGTAATAAAAATAATAAACACGTATTATGTCTAATATGAAATAAACTTTTACATAGTGAATACGAATACATATTTATTAAAATAGCCAAGGGTATCATAGAAACATATGATACGTGTAAGTGAAGTCAAGGAAAATATTCGTATTCCAATATAGACATGAACAAGATGTTCTTATAGACGATGTGATAACTATCAATAGGGTATACAATATAGTAATAATATAAAAATGTGGTTCAACTCTTGCGTTTAACAATATTGTCTTCAATAGCATTGCTCATATTCTCAACATAGATATTCCAATTACCAACAACTTTAGATCCAAAAGACTTAATGATAGGATTATTTGGAATTCCAACTTTGACTCCTGAAAATAACTTTTTTTCAATCCTAGTTATTGCCACGTTTTCATTTCCAATCGATCATCCGAGTTTATAGACAATTTGTCTTAGACATAATTAGGGAATTTGCTACAATCTCTCCACTTTTTTACTTTTGAACTATTTGAGGACAAGTGTTTGAAAAGCATCGCATCCGTATTAGATTACTGATTTTGTTTATTTATAGCAAGGGCTTGTCCACATTATGCCAAGATAGATGTGCTAAGAAGGGTGCATCGAGTGTAGAAGGAGTTGCAAACAGTTGAAAGAAACTACTTGCTACGCGCCTATCGCGAGCCTTAACGGGTTCCATCACAATGCAGCTCAGTTGAGACGTATATTTATAACTTATTGTAAAAAATCTATATTAGCCGTATATTTAAAACTATGCTAAGTTTGTTAACAGTTGCCTTTTACACTCGTTTTCATTCAAATTATGTTATGAAGAAGACTTTTGGAAGCAAAAGACATCCATTGGTATCGATTCATATTAAGGTTTAAATTGAACTAAACGTCATCTTTTACATTTTCGTGGTAATTTTATGATTTTTGTAAATTGCGTCTTTAATCGAGAAGATATTTTTAATACCTAACAAATTTAAAATTGTAAAGGCGTTTTCTTCTATTGGTTTGTATTGTCATGTCAGTAGCTATTTACATATCGCCAAAGATGCCGGCGAAGGTTTTCCTAAGGTTCTTCATAGTGTCTTCTGCGTCTTCGGTGAGGGTGGCGCTAAGCGAGCCCTGGCGTGCGAAGCCCCCGCGCCCGGAGGCAGAGCCGGGCGCCGACGCGGGCCCGGGCTCCTTGCTGCCGGCCGAGCTGGGAGCAGCCGATGCCGACGACACCGTGGATGACTGGGACGCTGCAATACGACACAAGTTGTTTAGTTATTGTGGTTGAACTAAGGAAGGAAGAATTTGCAAAGTAGACTCTGAAAACGTCAACGGTTGTCTACGGTGACAGGCATATAGAGCGAGGTCGCAAAAAAATACACTGTACTGCTATTTGTGGGATGTTTACTTAGAGAATTGCAGGGATGGATGTTTAGGATAGTGGACAAACAAGTTTGCTGTTTCGACAGACCCTTAACTCTGTGTAATTTTCGGAAAACCTCGCCATAAGCGACCAAGGCCAAGGCTTCTAAGTCCATAGGCGGCGGTGACTGCTTTACATCAGGCAGGCCGTCTGCTTGTTTGTCAACTTATAATATTTAAAAAAAAAAAAAAAAAAAAAAAAAAATGACAACCGACTACCTGCAATATTTCTATTTGGGCTTGCGTTGGTGAGAACGCACCTTCAATATGAAACTTACGTAGATGTTAGTGATCTTACTGTGATAACTAGGTACATAATGATGATGAGCGTCGTGTGATTAGTGCTTCTCGGTAGATGGCGGTGAGGCGTGGTGCAGATAGCCTAGCTCAACGTCGAGCTCTGAAAGCTACAGAAAGCTTGGTGTTGAGCTTGACCACTCGCACCACAATACGCTGGCTCGCTGCGCCCTTCATCTCCTCGCAAAGAAACTAGATTATGAACGCTAAAGCAATGTTAATTGGTGCAATGATGAGGCAGTGCAAGTCCAGGTTTCTAGTTCAATTTGCACATGTTGGTGATGGTGATTGTTCTAGAGACGATTTTTTATGTTGCAAGAAAATTCATTGGCCATTAAGGTGGTTGCTTTTTCATACAAACGTATTTGCACAAATATGGGCGAACAGAGTATAATTTTACACTGAAATTACTGTTGTTGGCTTTTATATTCGTCATTATTTGCGGCAAATCATATTTGGTTGAAGAAAACACTGGATTAATAGCGAAAATAACATCGAAATTACTTGTATAGACTAAAATTTCGATGTTATTTAGGCTCTAAGTCCTATGATTTGCCGCAAATAATGACGAATATTAAAGCCAACAACAGGCATTTCAGTGTAAAATTATACTCTGTATGCCCATATTTGTGCAAATACGTTTGTATGCAAAAGCAACCACCTATATAAGTGAGGCCAGAGTGTGTCTGTCTTTATGTGTGTATGCATGTTTCTTTGTTGCCACGTTGCTCCAGAACATGTGCTCTGATTTCAATGCAGTTTTCTTGTATGAAAGATGGTGTCTGCAAGAGCTTTGTTTGGTAGAAATTGCAGTACCTTTCTGTTTCAAGGATAATCACCTCGCAACATTTTTTTAAGAGAACTCAGGCATTTTTCTATTTCAGTTAGAGCTATAAAAAGCTACTAACTTCAGGCTCCAAAGCCTGATGATGACCGGCATAGAATGGACAGGATCTAGGGTATAACTTAGCTGAATCTTCAAGCTTGATTTCAAACTGTAGTTTTAGACAATGAGACATGTCAAACTTACTTCCGTGATTAGTTTATACATTTTTTTTAAATAGCTTATTTTCTGTGTTGTAGCGTGTTTTCTATCAATCTGTCTTCCGCCCGCAGACTCCAGGGTCTATTCATCCTGTGATCTATTCATCCTCGCTTTTGGAGACACATCGTTTCACCCAGTCTGGGTGAAACGATGTGTCTCCAAAAGCGTTGTTTTTTTTTTTTTTTTCGAAAACTGTAAATATTTGGGGCTTTTTTTGAATAAAATTAACTTGTATAACTACAAGTTCTAACCCTAGTGCAAGTGCTCCATGTGTTTCCCATCCTGTTGATGTAGGAATGTTCTGTCCATACCTATGTGTCGGTTACCTTGCGAGTCGCGGCGTGTGAGTGGCGGCGGCGGCGCCTGCGAGGGCTCGGCAGGGATGGGCGGCAGCGGGCGGTCGATACTGGCGGCAGCAGACAAGGGAGCCGGCGGCGGTGCAGACGGGGGCCCGCCGGTGCCCAGTGGCGGCATGGAGCGCTCCTCGGGCGAGCCGGCGGCCGAGGTGCCCGACACAGAGCTCCGGGACGTGGCCTTCGTTAAGCCCGGACGGCAGACGGACTGAAAAAATGCAGATTCAATAATATTAGGTTTATAAAGAGAGCTTTGAGAAGTATGTGTAGTGTGACTTTGAGAGATAGAATAAGGAATAGTGTGATAAGAGAGCGTTGTGAAATTAAAGAAGACGTAGTGACTAGGATTGAGAGAGGTATGCTTAGATGGTTTGGGCATTTAGAAAGGATGGACGATAGTAGATTGACGAAACGGGTACATAAGACGAGCGTGAATTGGACAGTGGGAAGGGGAAGACCTCGGCGAACGGATTCAGACCAGATCGGAGACGTTCTGGAAAAAGGCCAGGTCAAGAGTACCCTTAACCGACGAGCATGTATGTGATGAGAGTGAATGAAGCAAAAGAGGTGTGTCAGGATCGTAGCAAGTGGAAATCCGTGGTCTCTGCCTACCCCTCCGGAAACAGGCGTGAGTTTATGTGTGTATATATGTATATTATTGCCTGGTCAAATCGGGGATTCTCTAGGTAACTTTATTAGTAGGCCGGTGCTGATTTTTGATTCGCAACTCCTCTCGTAACTTCAGCCACTACGTGATCCTAATAGTGAAGGTTATCAACCAACAAACCATTAAATCATCCTTAGATAGGTTGTCGGTTAGGATTAAAAATGGAGATTTCTAACGAACAAACTAGATAGTCTGTGAAAATGACACATCGAATTTCGACACTATTCCATTATCTGTGACCTCCACCTTGCGGTGGGATTTGGAACTAATTAGGTAAACAAATCTCATATACTAACCGTCCAACTATAGGTGTACAGTGTGGTTGGTCGGTTGGTAATAGTTTCAAGTCTTCGTAGTTTTAGGAGTAAGGTTACTTCTTTGCTAAGTACATCAAGCGTTTTATAATCATCATCATCATCATCATCCTCAGCCTACAGAAGTCCACTGCTGAACACGGGTTTCCCCAGGTATCACAACGATCGGTCTTGAGCCTCCAACCACCGCATTCCTGCGACCACTAATATCTTTGGTCTATCGAAAGGGTACATTCCTCTTTTGCGTCGGCCAGTTTATAGTCGCAACTTGAGCCACACCACCTTTATTTCCTAACGGTTACAGCACTGCGAGCTATATGGCCTACCCATTGTCACTTCAACTTGCTAATTCTATGTTACCTTGCATTCTTCTATGTAATTCTTGCCTATGTTATAATTATGCATGTCTTATATCATAAATGTCTGAGTTGCGATGTTTGGATGTTCGTTACTCAATCATGCCGAAACATACGAAACCGATTTCGATAAAATTTTGTACACGCAGATAGATTATACATACAAACATAGAAACACGCCTTTTTCCCCGACAGGGTAGGCAGAGCCTCAAATGGGCCTATTTTCACTGTTTGCACCATCGTGGGAACTAGAAGTCACAAGTGGTAAGCTCATCGCCGCCATTGCCTCCCATGCACGAGTAACTCTGCGACCTGGATTAAGCTATAGGCTACTTTTTATCCTGGTAGAACGTGAGCGAAGCCGCAGGTGGACACTAGTTCTTACTACAGCTGCATTATACATAACTGGTTTGCAGTTGGTATTATGTAGTAGCACAGATAAAATAATAATATACGTAGTAGTTTGCTAAGAGGGTAATTGGCGAAATGTTTAATGTAGAACAAAGTTGCTGGGCAAAGTTTCAATAAGATACCGCTGTTCGAACGTTACCAAATTTAAATGCCTTTAAAAGAAAATAAAATTTTTTTTTGGAGAAGTATGCTTATTATACAATAGATGAGTACTTGTCTAGTAGTTCTTGATGTAATGTAATGGGATTTTAAGGTTTTATTTGGCATATGTTCGTGTTCTAATTGATATTTAATTTGTGCTAAATTTATTATTTTATTAGAAGATTAAGTAAATTTAAATAAAATGAAATAACTATTTTGCATGCCAACATTGGTAAAGCATGGCTGGATGTACCATACTATTTGTCACCTGTTTGATATAAATAAATATTGCTGGACAGTCCACACAAGATTTTCTATTCCCAACCTAAGCAGAGCTTGTGTTATGGGTACTAGACAACTGAATATACTTAATACAATATATTACATAGATAGATATTTTTATTATACATAGTAAATACCCAGAGTACCCTGAACAAATGTCTGTGGATCGCACAAATATTTGTTCTGAGGCGGAAATCGAACCCGCAACCCCCTGCGTCACAGGCGAACGTTCGCCCACCACGCCACAGAGGTCAAAGAGGTCAGAGGGCGTCGTCATATGTACCCATGTTTGTAAATGAATAAATGATTATGATTATGTTGAAGTGTGGGTACCTGCATACGCTGCAGTACCAGCTCGGCCACATGCCGGCGGTCCTCTTCCTGCGAGTCTCCCATGAACGAGGTGGCGGAGTCGTTCAGCTCAATGATGTGTTCGCGCCCGTCCTTTCCCACCACTAGCTCGAGGGCGCACACTTCTAGTCCACCGAAGATCTCGCTCACCTACAATCATTCAAAAGTACCTCTATACCCACTTTCCTATAAACGAGCAACGTAGTAACGATTGTCTGTACCGAAAATCAAGCAAACGAGGATTTTCGGGACTAGAAAACCATAGCCCACATCTGGGAAAAAGTTCATGAGATAAGCTTAGTCGTCGACTGTTTAAGTCAGTCCCTGAGGTATGGGAGCGGTACGGGAGGGGTGTACGTCTCTCAAATGATGTGACATGAAGCCACGCTTCATTTTGACGTAACGAAAACACCCCTCCCGTACCGCTCCCATACCTCAGGGACTGACTAATTAAGCGAAGACCTGTAGGTAGTTCAGTACAGTTTTCGAATAAAAATTATGATCCTGGCACTCAAAATCTAACCTAGTACCTATAGAAGGAAGTGTTCGAACATTGCAAGATAAATCGGCTGTTTCGTCATAGTAACAGGATTTCGTCTCAATAATGGAACCATGAAGGAGACGTGACAGACTCGTGTTCTCATTCTATACTCGTTGTACATACAACTAATAGTAGGGAAGTATAGTATTATTTTATCTGTGGTAGGGATAAGAAACAGCGAATAAAAACAACTTCAAAAATAAATTAGACAACTTGTCGTTTGCTGTCGGAGTCAAATAAGTTTCTCTAAAATGTATTTTTAGCAAAATCTAAACAGATTATGACAACAAAAAATATATATGGTAATCTTCATGATGTCAGTTTTTAACTTACCTGAACTTTACTGAGTAAAAGGGTGACGGAATTTAACTGTTGTCTGCCTCTTAATTACAACTAGCCTCTCAGTTCGGGACTTCTTACTTTCCTTACTTAAATGTTTTTTCAGATAGAAGTCGAATCCGAGGTGAAACTTAACATGATAATGAAACAAAATCTTGCATAATACGAGTACAGTTCCATACTCAAAATTCGTAAACACTTGATTATGAATATGCAACTAAATTTTCCCGATCCATCACCTCACCCCACAGCGTTTTATTAACTGTATCAAAAAATACAATTTATTACTTCATCGTCATCATCATCAGCACCCTTTAGACGTCCACTGCTGGACGAGGCCCGTTGGACGCAATGGGGGATTTCCCATAATCACCACGCTTGGCAGGCGGATTCGTGATCGCAGTGTTAGTGTCGAGTACTCAGGTGGATGCTGCTGCATATCCCCTGGTGTAATCACTTAGTTGGCTTTTACGAAATCTACGGGATGAGACTGAGGGGTATATTCTTATGTCAGACACACCACGACACTAACTGACTACTTAATTGGCTTTTTTTACAATAAATATATCAATTTATATGCTCTTCCTAGTCCATCATTTACAAATTCCATTAAATAATATCAAGCCTGTTTATGTTATGTTAATGCATCTACCTCGTCAATCCACATCTTGTATCTGTCATTCATTCCGATGGCTTCAAGAATAGCAGAACCCTGATTGGTTTTCCAGTTGCCAGATATAGATTTGCGCCTGAAAAACAACAGCAGTTCTCGTTAGTCGATAAACAAATAAAATTAAAAGTGTAAATTCTAGACTAAACTGTTTGTTTTGTCGACATTGTGAGCAGCAGTTTCAGCTGGTCACTAAAGGTCACTTGCGCGAATCCAGTTTGTTTAGAATTTACAGTTTTTACCACTTTTAAACGGTGAAGAAAACATCCTAAGGAACCAGACATACTTACATTATATAACAGCCAAAAGTCACAATCACAGACCATAATATCAGGATAGACACTGCCGCAAACAAGTAAGTTTGTATGAAACCAAACATGCCGTTTTATTTTGTACCTACTAGGCTACTAAATATATCCATTCGCACGGCCAGCTGATTTCGAATAACTTTTACAGTTCACTATGGCTTGTTATCGCGAAAACAGCCGAGAGCGAAATTGGAGGTTTGCTAATAGAGTCTGGCCAACGAAAGCTGTCCAAGAAAAAGGGCAGGAATTTTAAAAAATCAAGAGCTGTTAACCCTGGCTTAAACGGAGTTGATACTTTTTATTATTCTATGCAGCATGTTTTTTTTAAATGTTTTATGAGCTGTAATTTTTGAGTGTATTATGAAGACTCCTACTAATATTATAAACGCGAAAGTTTGTAAGTATGGATAGATGGATGGATGTATCTTTGTTAAAACTACTGGATGGATTTAGATGAAATTTGGAATGGAGATAACTGGACTCCCGGAATAACACATAAGCACATTTTTACCCCGATATTCCCACGGGATCGACACTTACGCGGGTGAAACTAACTTCACCCGGGTAAGTCTAATAATACTAGCTTAATAATACTCCGCTGCTTAATAATCCTGCGCAGACGAAGTCGCGGGTTACAGCTAGTATTAAATAAAAGAGTACTTTTAATTCTGCCTTTTTATTATTTTCAAATAATCCATAACTTTATGTAAGGTCGAGGACTTTAATTGATGAGCACTTGCCACTATTCGTAATTTAGCCGTACAAAACATTGGGGCTATGAGTCATAGTTGAAATCGGATTCCAAAAACTCTTCACCTGATAATATTGAATCAGCTTCATTGCTTTCTTCGCTGCTACTGCTACTGCCCCCAAGATGTAATATGAATGGTTCAAGTTCGTTTTCAGTAATACGGTCTCTTAATTTGTACTGATTTTCCACATTTAGTACATGATCATTGTACTTCTTCCAGTCATCAGCAGTTATGGATAGAAAACATTATTTTATTAAATTTTGCATTTCAGACCCTGGTTTTTCTGTATGTTTGCTTGCTACTTTTCTATTCGCTTGACTCCATACAAGTTCAATAGCATTGAGGTCGCAATGATACGGTGGCAGCAACAAAATTTCATGATTGTGGATATGACTATGTTTTTTAAGAAGTACTTCTGTTTCGTAAACAACTGCAGGTTTATTATCTTTCACCAAACACATTTTTGCTTGGTGTCAGCTTTGGTGTGATATTCGTCAAAATGGATATTATTCTCTCCAATCGACTGGACTTCTGTAATTGAGGCTGACGGTATGGACAGCAAAGTAATCATGTTTAATGCTATTCTTACACGGCTTTATGATGTTCATGCACCAATGCGGCCCATCAAAATCAAGCATCTTCCTGCTCCATGGCTTACTGATGATATCAAAATGCTGATGCATAAAAAGGCAGTAAGCAAATACAAATTCAAAACTCGTCCAACTGAAAGCAACAGATATAAGTATATCCGGTCTCGTAACCACTGCAATAAGGTGTGTAGGGATGCTCAACGCCGCCATATTCATACTTCTGTCGACAGCGAAGATTCTGCCAAGGTCTGGCGTTTTCTCAGGTCATTGGGAGTTGGCAGATCACGTCAGGACTCTCTGCCTAGTGATCTTGATATCAATTCTCTCAATTGCCACTTTACATCTATGTCCTGTAGTGCTGTGTCGGACAAGACCAACACTCTTAGTCTTCTTTCTGCCATGCCAATTCCTGACCTTCCTTCTCTAACTTTTTCTGAATTCAATGGGGATGACGTTAAGAAGAGTATTATATCAATCACTTCTAACGCGGTTGGTGGTGATGGTATAAGCCGGAACATGATAATTCCTATCCTTGATATGCTTCTTCCCATACTGACCCATATTCTTAATTATTCTGTCCGTAATGGTGACTTTCCTTCGTTGTGGAAGGATGCTCAAGTGATTCCTCTCCCTAAAAAGTCTAATCCAAAATCCTTTTCAGAATACCGTCCAATTTCCATTCTCCCGTTTCTATCCAAAGTTCTTGAACGTCTCATTCACCGTCAATTAAGTTATTTTCTTACCAAAAATAGTTCTCTTAATCCTTTTCAGTCTGGATTTCGACCTGGTCACAGCACGGTTACTACGCTGGTCAAAATTACCGATGACATCCGTCATGGTATGGAGAATGGCAAAGTAACTGTGTTGACATTACTCGACTTTAGTAACGCCTTTAATACCATTTACTTCGATATTCTTCTAGGTTTGCTACTCTCCCTTAACGTTTCTCAGCCAGTGATTCGCTGGTTTCATAGCTATCTCTTCGGACGTCGGCAGCGTGTGCGTCTTGATGAATAATTTTCATCTTGGAGCTGCATGACTGCTGGTGTTCCTCAAGGCGGCGTCCTATCCCCTCTTCTGTTCGCAATCTTCATTAATTCTATTTCTCACAATTTGTCTTCTTCCTACCACCTTTATGCAGACGATTTACAGATTTATTGCCAAGCCCCGCATCAAAGTGTTTCTGCCGCCATAGATACTGTTAACGAGGACTTGCGTAAAATTGTGGAGTGGATTAAGTTGTTTGGCCTTAAAGTTAATCCCAGCAAGACTCAGGCTATGGTGATAGGCAGCAGTCGCATGATGTCCAAGATAGATATGGCGTTAATTCCTTCAGTTGTTTTCAATGGAACTTTGGTAAAATTTAGTAAAAATGTGAGAAATTTAGGTGTAATATTTGATCAAAATTTGTCATGGGGTCCTCAACTGCAATCGGTGAGTAATAAAATATTTGCGTCTGCGGCTTCCCTTAGAAGGCTTCGTAACTTCTTACCGACTGCCACTAAAGTTGCGCTGGCACAGTCTCTCTTGCTTCCCATTCTCGACTATGCCGATATATGTTACCTTGATCTCACAGAAGATCAATTTAACAAGCTTGAGCGCCTTCAAAATTTTGCAATAAGGTTCATATTCGGTCTTCGTAAATATGACCATGTTTCCCAGTTCCGCGCTAAGCTCAAGTGGCTTCCCATTCGCCTTCGCCGGAATACTCATATCCTCTCTCTTCTCCATAATATATTGTTTAATCCTTCTGCTCCACCGTATCTGAAGGAGCGCTTTGAGTTTCTCCATTGTTCCAACCCTCATTCTCTTCGTTCATCATAAAATCTAGCTCTAAAGTTCCCCATTCATCACAGCTCTTTCTACACTGACTCTTTTACGGTGCAAGCTGTTCGGCTGTGGAACTCATTACCGTTGTCGATTCGGCTTGCTCCGTCGTTGCATTCTTTTAAAGATCGTGTCAAACTGTTTTATCTCCAATCGTCTTCTTCGTCCTGTTGAGTTTTCATTGTTCTTGTCTGCTTTTATGTTGTGTTTATATTATTATGTATTTATTTTTATGTATTATAATGTAGGTTTGAATATATTTAATGATATGTGTATTTGTCAAGGTGATAACACCACTGTCCCATTCTTCCATATAGTCCTCTCCATCCTAAGGTTGTCTGGAAGAAATCGCTATAAGCGATAAGACCGCCCATTGTACATTTCTGTTATTTTTTTGTTATTGAGTTATGTTTTGTGTTTCTGTGTGTTATTTGTGTACAATAAAGAGTTAATCTATCTATCTATCTATCTATCTCTTGAAGCCATATTCAAAAATGTATCAAAAATATATTCCAAAGCCAATATCAATTTTGGCAGTCTTAAATTATTGCCACATCAAAACTTTTGAAAATAATGCATGGACAGCTTTCGTTGGCCAGACTCTAGGCATTGCACCTACTTCGGACAGGCAAAGTGACACGCAAAAGGTGCACTTGCGTTATCTAGTGTAATTATGGGTCTGTGGTCACAATACATTGTTTTTTTGCAGATCGCACAAATATTTGTCCCGCTGCGGAAATCGAAACCACACCTCATGCGTCTCAGCCGGCTCTAGCCCGCCAGGCTGCAGAGGTCATCATAGCTTTAAATAGCCCCAATAACATTCTCAGCATTATGGCACAGAAACTTGACGTCCCATCCTAAAATATTAGGTAAAACATATCATTCAACTTTTCTGATTTTTATTTAGAGTCTTACTTCGTAACAGTTGGTGGTATATTTGTAATGTTACTAATTATAACATGTTTACATACCTACGTCATACGTTGTAATAGTGGTTAATAGGTACCATAATATTACATCTTATTCTGCTGTGATTGTATCTAATCTAACTATGGGCTTTGTCTGAAATAAAGAGATGTGTTGAGTGCTTTCTCTATGATTACGGTGTGAACGTGGACGCTGTATTAAGTACAGCACAAAGATTGGTTTTAGACCAAAGTTTAGAAAAATAAGGGGTGTATCTAAACTTACATAAAAGCTTTGTAGTTGGTTCCAATCTTCTGTATGTGAATGTCATATTTAGCGTCGATGTAGGGCTCCACAGTGCAGTAGGTCCCCAGCATTGCTACTACCCCAGCAATGTCCTAAAAGGGAAAAAAGAGAGGAAAATAATGAATTTGAAATCAATATCATATAAAATCGTAGCGTAACTGAAAGACTAACTGATCAACGGGTAAGCCCTAGCATCCTGAAATTTGGAGGGTACATTCTTTTTGTGGTAGCTCTAAGCTTTATAGCTTTTAGCTTTTGAGCAGCTTTTTAGCTTAGAGCTTAGTGAATGTTGGAAATTCCTTTCTAAGTGCACCTAGAAACTTACGTGCACTTAGAAAGGAATTTCCAAAATTCACTCCTTTGTGTGTAGCAGGTATTGAAGTTTGTATGGGTATAACCTACATTCCTATTACTCTATACAATTTAAACCATCATTATTTTGATAAGACTACATGATAGACTAGTCAGTCTCAATGAAAGAATTTTATATCCTTCTCTTTCATAGTTACTTAGTTGCTAGTACTCCCTAGTTACTAGGTACTAGTCCCTAGTACTGCTAGTTGCAGTCGCTAGATGGGGGCGGCTCACAACCAATCGTAGTAGTAACTAAAAAACAAATAGAATTATCGGGACCCAGACCTATTCGTAGAAAGCTCTACACTCAATAAATTCAGCTTAGTGTTCTTTTCGACCCCTAGCTATGCCGCAGAGACTAAGGTTGGCAACGATTCCCTTTTCTTGAACTTAGGGTCGTTAGAGCGTGTTAGAGGCCTTTTAAGGCCGCAGATAATTCCACAAAATGAAAGCTTCATTTCTGTGATATCTTTGGGACGTCTTAGCTGTGCAGGCATCTTGTACAGGCTTGGATATTGAGGGTGTAGATACAGATTTCATACAAAACACATTTTATTTTTAAAAAAATACACTGTAGACGCGAACGCTATTATGTGGAATTTACAAGACGAAATGGCCCCAATCACATTGTAAGTAAGTAGCGGTGTTATCCCGGATTTTTACAACACGAAATAAAACTGTTGTGCAGTCCCCTCTCGACCATAAAAATAACATTTGACACAACATTGTAATGGGGATGCAAAATGCATAAAAGTAATTGAGCATGTTAGGAGAACTATTACCGGACACATATAAAAGAGAGCCAGGTTAACTTTGATTTAAAAATCTCTTGTTTTTTTTAAATCGAATCTACAATTTTTTATCAGTACAAGTATTCTTTGAGAGGTAGGGCTCCATAGTCGTCCATTAATTTTGTTTAATTTCGGCTCAGTATAACGCAGGATTCCAAAAGAGTGTTTTTTTAACTAAACGTTCTTATATAGTCTTTGAATTAAACCATAGAAGTTGGCAAGATTTTACCCCTTTTATGGCAGAGGATATATTTCGACTACCAATAATTTAGTTACTTTTTTTCAAAAATATTTATCATGTATTAAGTAGGTACTAAGTAGTTATTTTTATTATTATTTATTATATAAGTTACTTATCAAATTATTATTTTTGATTAGATTTTTCATATAATAAAAGGAATAAAACTGCAACTGTACCGTACTGCACTGTTAACCAACCCACCCTCATCTGTAATATCATTTCTCTTTTTATGTGAAAGTATATTCTTTTGAAAAATATACTGGCATGTTTCACATTTTTGAACGTCTGTGGACGCTTCCCCACCGGTGAAAGGGTGTACACTAATAACCTTTTTGTGTTTCTACCGTCTAATCTTCAAAATCCAATAGGTTGCTACGACGCTTGAGTAAATCCCCATTTAGCCTAAAGGCCTCCTCTACTAGGTATTTTATAAGAAATATAAGCACTTACTTAAGAAAAATTTACTTTTTTTTTAAATGTATTTGTTTTTGTATTTAGTTATTTTTATTTCCATAAGTAGGTATGCTCATTTCCTCTGCCTTATAAAGGGTCAGGTGGTTGCAGTGTAACAAATAGTGTGTTTTGAGAACGTTTAAGCTACATTAGCATATAAATGGAGCAAGCAGCGGTTACCTGGAAGTCGGTCGCGGTGTCCACTTTCACCTTGGCCACGCCGCTGTGCGCGTGCCCTATCTTGATCACCACCGGGAACTTGGGGGCGGTCACCTGCGACAATGGAAACACGATTATGTCATCGTTATGAAAGAACACCTGACTATGATATACTTGGTGTAAAACACATTGTTAAACTAATGGTGAAATAATGTTATCAAGCTTTTCTTCCTTAGACTTAAATTCAGATTTTGTCAAGATACCTTTTTTTAATGTTTCAGCATAGATAAAAATAATACTGAGTATACTGTTTTAGCTAGGCTATGACTTGACGGAGACTCTGACGACTTGGCCTGTATTCAGATGCCGAGCTAGGTTATGACCTGACGACATAATTTTACACAATAATACAATTCAAATTAGCGAAATTGAAGGAAAATTTCCTCTGAAGCCATAAAGAAGAAAAGAAGAATATGGAGATAATATCATGCTAGCCATTATGGTTATCTGAATCTTTGATCTGAATAGATACCGCAGCAAATCAATTAATTGAACATGTAAAACATAAGAAAATAAAAAATTAAAAAAAACATAACAATAATTAAGGAGTTTCACCAAAATCATAAATTCAAATAAAATTTACAGAATTAGCAAGGTGAAGTGACTATGTGACTGTGCTCGCAGAAGTGATAATAGTTTGGGTTGAAAGGTTCTTGAGTGGCGACCACAAACCGGACGACACAGAAGAGAAATGCCACCATTTCGATGGATCAAAGACAGTATAGAGTTCACAGGAAGGCGGTGAATGTAGGCGGCTCAAGACCGTTCATCATGGCATTCTATGGGGAGGCATATGTCCAGCTGTGGACTTCTGCAGGCTAATGATGATGATGAAATAAAATACAAAATCTATAGTATAAGTGTGTAGTGTCAGCATAGTAGTAGTATAGTAGTAGTAGTAGTAGTGTAGTATATAGTATCTATCTGTTACGAGTTCTCGGTGGTTGTCCTGCTGTTCCTTGTTTTTTCAATCATTGTTACAAAGTTTCTCTATTGTTTGGGAACAGCGGATAGCTACCGAGTTATCATGGCTGCTGAGACGACAGCAGCATTCTAAGGCGAGGCTGAAAAACAGCGTGGCTGAGCCCTCGACCTTTTCTCTTACATTATACTAAATATGTTATTTTTATACCTATATCCTTGTTGTTTTTTAGTTTAGTGTGAAGAATAAATGCCCTCTTTTTTATTTTTATTTTTTAAAATACCTAAATGTTCGAGATAACCAAAATTATAATTGGTATGTGCTTGACAAATTATAATTGGTATGTGCCTGTGTAATGGAGGTATTAATTATGGACTTTTGAGTAGGTAAATCATAAGCAAAGATGTGGCGTTAGCTGATTACAGCGATCGGTTAATTGTATATCGCGATAGCATCTAAATGGCGCTGGCGGCGGGGGCGGGGGTGGAACACGGAATGAGCACGTGTAATTAATACTTGGACACGTTACACGTTGTCTATTGAATTAAAAGCTTTACTTCAAACAAATCTATAGGTACGAGTTTTACTTTGGTCGAAGGGTACGAGTATATAAATAAAACTTGAATGCTGCATGGTCAGCGCATCACTTGATAACACCTGAACCGATCTGGTTTATAATAAATTGATCTTTATAGTCTGGATCAGGTTTTTAGGGAAAGAGAAATTGGAAAAGTTGCCCGGAAAACTAGAAAATTCGGAAAAAAAACGTACTACTAAAATCAATTTTTAAAACAATAACAGTTTCAAATTCGATCGAAAAAGACAGAAAAAGGAGTAACTATTTTAAGGATATTCAGCGTTTATTAGTTGCTACAAATAAATGCTGAATATCCTATAACTTATAACCGAACTCCGTATAACTTATTTAATACAGATTAAACACAAACACTGTTAAACACTTCCTTTTTATCCCCTGAAATTTTGTAATATTCCTTCTGGATGAGCATATTTGTCGCAACCAACTAGTTGAATTCAGACATTTAATTGGACGGTTAGCCATTCCAGTAAACTACGCTATTCACTACATAAAAAATCCTGGGACCTCGAGAAACTAACTATAATATTATCAGCGTGAGATTGTGGTCCCTGTAGGTTAGGTTATCTTCACTATTTTATTAGCCTTTCTATATAAAAAAACTTGGGATTGAAATGGCGTTGTTTTATGAAATGGCAGCCGTCCCAGTAAACGGCTGATTCAACCAGATGGCTGCGACATATATATATATACAAGGAACTTTTTTACCAAAATTCAAGTTTGTAGTCTTTAAAGTTTGAAGACCTGAGACGATGAGTCACCTCTTTTCGTTTCGCTTATATATTATTAGCTGATGATGCGTTTCGTTTATACGATGAGTAAGTAGTCATAACAATGTTCCGCTGAGGATTCTGTTAACACACTCCATGTCCAAAACACATGATGATAAATCACTTATCTAATTCGAATAATTGACCGAGCGAGCGAAGAAACCAAAGCGTCTCTGCTTCAAGTTCAAGTTGCTTTCCTCTGTCAGATTGTTGGTACTCCTCTACAGGTCGTATTTTACAACCGATCCGGACAAAACGGTATACAGGTTATCTAAAATTTCATATTTTTTTTCGTTGGCGATTTTTGATTGGAAGGGTATTTCTCCTGAAAAAGGGGGTAGTTTGCTGCGGCACCATTTACCGGCTGATAATAATATTTGGCAGAATCATTCGTTATTGAATTCTAAACAAGAATTTCGAATATAAGCTAAATTGGTCAAGAGGTTATCTAGATTGAGTTTCTTTTTTCAGGGCGACAACTGTGATACTTATTGAAAAGTGATGTCAGGAGAAACAGGCTCGAATTGAAATGAATCAGTCATGCATTAAAACATTTGTAAATTATTTTTAGATTTTCTCAAAAAATAAGTTTTTGATTTTGGGTGGGTGTGGGTTCTTTGTTTGGTCTTTATGGATCGACATGATGCATAGTTTTATACAAGTTTGTGCTCGCGAGGTCTACGGTTTGCAGAACTACTAGTATTAACATACTCCATGTCCAAGACATATGATGATAAATCACATAATTAATTTGAAATAATGTGTTGAAGTCCCTAATGAGATACAATTTTTGCTCATAAGCTACCTACCTTATTGTACAGGCAGAAAATTGTCACCTTATCCAGTACCTTAAAATTCATTGATTTCAAGATGATTCTAATTCAGGAAAAGAACTACCTACGATCACGTTGGTTACTGCATTTATTACACTAGAAGATGGAAGATATCAGAATTTTCCACGAAGTCTACGTGGCAAGTGGATCTGGCATTTTGATTTCATCATAAATATTAATAAGTAGTGCCTGCAGTTCATCTCTTGTCATCAATGAATGGGCTCCGATCAGCGTGACGTCACGGGGCTGCTTGCTGGCGGCATGGCGTCGTGGGCGGCGCGTCAAGCGTTCCACCGCTTTTAGCTAACCACGCTTCTAAGAATATGACGCAGTCGACGTAAGAAAAATAGCTTATTTATTACTATTTAAGGCGCGTCGTCTTAGCGTCGCCTATTCATGACGTATCGAGCTTCGTAAGTTTATTGATAACTGACCTGTAGGTTGTACGCAGAAAAGTATTTATGGAACACATTCCTGTGGTTCGGACGTATGAGTTAGTAAATAGCAAGTGCAGCGTGCTATAGTGATTAATTGTTTGCGTATTCACATTTGCTCAATGACAAGATGATTAGAAAAGGGTATTGTTTAACTAAGTAATTCACAGAACGTCTATAGATTGTCGTCACACGTTTTGTTGGAAAGAGTCATACTTCCTCAACAATAACGATGATCATTAAACTCACCTTATAACAAACAGAAGTTATCAACAGATCGATCTATGAGATAACTTCGAAGCACTCTTGGAAGCATTCAATTCAAATATCAGAGCTGTTGCTGACAATAGTTCTTAATGATCATAAACAGGCAAGGAATAATATTGCACAGACTAGATGGTATGTTTATTGTCCTAGGAGGACAAGACAATTGTCATTTATCACTATAATAGCCGCCTTTGAAGTCCGATATTATCTTACCGCTTAAAGTCTTACATGAATACTACTATAAATCAGCGCTTTGATAGGTGCTACGTCAACAAAATTGAACGAACAGCTATATCGCCTAAGCCCGTAAACGACCTACCGAATTGAATAGAACGTAGTAAATGATACGACATTATGTTAGTGGTAATGTTATTGACCTCTGCCAAGGTAAGATGTGCTCATCGACGAGATCGCGTCCGCAATAATTAGCACTCGATGCATCTTACCTACATGTTTACGGCCTGACCCCTTCAGCAAGCGTTAATAAGACAAATATTGATACGGCGCCAGTCTATGCCTTTTATACTTTTTGCGATTACCTTTAATCCGGGATCTGAGTTCAGTCTACTCGAAGCATGGATTACTACATTCCAATGCAACGATACGTTAACGTCAATCGAGTTGTTCCTTACTATCCTTGTGATCCCTATAGTTATTATGTTGTTCAATTTAACAACATTCGAATTATTTTTCGTGACTGTGACATGACATAATAAATCTAGGAATGTGATAACAGTGACACTTATCATACCGATGCATTTCGAATTGTTTTAATGATGCATTAGCTTAACAATTGCCGAACCGAAGTGGTCTCAAAATAGGAAATTTCTAACTTCATGCCACTAAAAACAAGTGGCGTACATTATGTCAAGCGAAAGAGCAGTCTTACAAAATAGGTAAATGTGTGGTGTAAGATTGTGATTTGCAATCGCGAAAAAAAAATCCTGGTTAAATTTCACAAGATTACAATTTTTACTAGTTATTTTTTTTTGTATCACTTAGTTTTAGTTTTTTTACGACATGTGTCGTTTCAAGAAAAAAAACATATATTCCTTCAGGGTAGGCAGCACATCGACAATACCCCCGGTGATGCCGGTGTCTATAAGCGACGGTGACCACTTTACATCAGGTGGGTCGTAAGCTAGTTTGCCTATTAGTTTCATAAAAAAATAACATATTTAGGAATCTTAAAAAAAATATACAAAAAGTTTTTACAAATCCCAACGATTTAATGGCTGTAAGAAGAGTGTTAAGAATCTAAGAGAACATTTCCTTAAAATTTGCCCTTGAAAAATAACACAGATTTGCTTACATATTAAAACAGCAACAGCAGACAGCTTTGTCAAAAGGACTAGGGACTCATGCCCCCATGCTCCGTGCTCATGCTACCTGAAGCTATTTAATATATCACTATTTTAACTCAAATAAAAGGTTTTATAGGTTGGTTAGATAGTAAAAACCTTTGCTAAACAGAGTTTTAACTGAGTTGAAGCAAAAAATTCTCAAATGAGCAGTTCCTTTTACAATGTATGTTGAAAGGACTTTCTACACAGATTCACAACATTGCAACAACATCTCGACCCACATTGATAAGGACCGCTGCCGCTAGATTATACAAACAACTGTACGAGCTCCGGGAATTCATCGAGGTACCAACTGGGAAAGTACTGACTGACTACAGGAACAGAATAAATGTTTTTCTGGCTGTTATGTAGGCACTAATATTGTGTCTATCCCCATTTGTCATCACTAAGTTGATAAACGGGGTTTTTTACCATTTTGTCACCAGAAGCGACAAATTTTAATTAATAGGTTCCAAGTACAAACAACTATCATTGTACAAAAATGTCACAAGTGGGAGACAATGGGAATACTCGTAATATTCATCACAATTATAATATGTTAGGTCTGCTTTTAACTATGAAATGTCAGATAAAGTATAAAAAAATATTAACAGTTTTTCTGGTTTATTTTTTATTAAATCAATAATTTTACTAGAATAAAACAAATGACTGAATTCGAGAATAGTATTCCATGTTACTAGATAAAAATTAGAACTCTCAGAGAAACAAATAAAAATAATAATATATATATATAAATAAATTTGAAAAAGACTAATTCAAAACGGCAACTTCATAGGCATATACGTATATAAGCCAACTAAGGGCATGCAGCAGCATCCACCTGAGTACCTAACATCGACACTGCGATCACTAATCCACCTGGCAAGCATAGTTAATTATAGGTAATCCCCCGATTGCATTCTATCGGGGAGACCTCTACCAGTATTGGACGTCAACACCTGATGATGATGATGATGAATACATATTTATGGAATTCCCGACAGGGCTGTGAATTCATAGATCTTTAACAAATATCCTCAAGGCGACAGTGACTTCAATAGTAAATTGCGGAACTCCCGAATATTTTTATGGGGTTCTTGGAACAGCGTCTTGTTTGTGCGGGATTTTTCCTTGACAACTACTTCAAAGATAAAGTGCGTTTCGTTTACTTGTGAGGTAGCTACTGAAATTCAGAGAACGAAAAACATAATTTTATTTTCGTGGAATTTAGTTTTGTGTATGCACGAGGTGATGAAAAATAAGCCTATGGAATTTCCATTATCTTGTTCTGCGGATCTAATATAATATTTGGCGGTAGATTAACTTTCACATTTGGTTGAAGGTATTATTATAATGTACCTTATCATTAAATATATATTTTTACGATCTCTCGAAAATAAACCACATTCTTAAAAGACAATATTTTCTCATCATAATAAAGTGAGTACAAAGCATTGTTAATTCGATGCTTCACAGTGTTCGAATGATTTATTCCATAATTTTACTTATGATGGCAATTTGTCCTTTCTATATTCTATATTCACGGTCGCATTTTGAATATTTTTTGTGGGTTTTGCGCGGATGCGATTCAGTCGGTAGGGACTGCGAATAAATCTGTATTTGGGTTGTAATAAAGGCACTTGACAAAAAATATACAGATAATGTACTTTCTTCCAGCTGCCATGTAATTTCATAATTGTTCGCCTAAAACCCAAGCAGGAAAAGGAATTTTTGTGTTAAAATAAAAACAGTGCAGTAATATCATATGAAGATCCCAGTTTCGTTAACAGTGCAGTAATATTGTACAAAAATTACACTTTAGCATTATAATTTTTGAGCATCGTTTTATTTCTATTAAATTTATATTAGTTGATATAACTTTTTTTAGTTTCTTTATTTAGTGTTTTCATCTAAATAAAAAGAAGTCCACTCATTGACTTGCTGATCACGAAATCTCGGAAACCATTGGGTCAAGAGGTCTGAAATTTAGCACATGCACTCTATAATGGAAGAAGGCGCGCACTAAGAACCATTTTTGAAAATTCGCACCCCAATTTGTTGAAAAGGGATGTTAAAGTTTATATGAAAGTCCTATGTTTTAAAAGTTAGAGACATTAATTTTGGCATGTATGTTCCTTTCGGATCGTATACGACCAGCAACCTATTAGGTGCTCACTTAGAATGGGTTTTACATTTAACATCGAAACTTGAATTTAGAAGATACATACCTACATTTCATACATTTTTTTAAAGTTCCTTGTATATCTCTCCAGGCACCTATCAAATGCGTCGTCGTCGTACAGTTTTTGTAATATCCACCTATATGGGAAATTAGTTTTTTGGGGAATGGGCTTTTTTGTGAAAAAGTTCGTCCGAAGAAGTACTACCTCCATCCCTATTTCTGTCGCAAAGCAGTAGTGCTTGCATTACTGCGTTCCGGTTTGAAGGGCATGGGTGCCGGTGAAATTACAGGCACATGAGACTTTTAATCTTTATGTCTCAGGGTGGCAGGCGCAGTGCAATATGCCACATAGGGTGCGTCTTAGGTGGACGGGACCTATTCGGTAATGCATTGTTAAAAGCAGAGGTTACCACTTACCATCAGGTGGGTAGTATGATTGATCCGTCATTCACGTTGAAAAAAAAACAGCAGGTGAAAGCATTCGCTCAAAAAGATTTAAAAATAGATAGTACGGTCCAAAATTAAATTTTTAAAAATGGCCAACAGCTTTTATTTATATCATTTTCATTATTTTTTGATAAAATTTTCTAGCTGTAGAATAAATACAAGCAGATTATGAACCTCGCATTGGGTGATTTCTTGTTGCATTCGTACACTTGATTGGACAAGAAGAAGAAATAAAGACTGCAAGCTGAAGCAGAATGTCTCTGCTCGTTGTAACAAATACACCTTTTGAGCGAAACAATGGTCTCTCTTCCTCAAGTGAGAACAACGATATGGCGAAGACCGAGTCTTCTGGCAGAGCGCAATATAAATTGAATTAGTTAATTATGCGGAAACGTTTGAAATTTGAATCTAGAGGAATAGAATATTATTTTATCTTATAATGTGTTTTCTTTTACATGATTTTATAAAGATGAACTTTTCACTGTTGACGGTATATCAGACAATTAAACTCACCTCACTCACCAAGCATTAAGTACACTTGAAAACTTTAATTACCACTGAAAGGTCACAATATTTCAAATTCCACTAGTTTTGATTGATTAACACATACATAGTCTTGATCCCACACCAGGATTCCCTTCTTTGTCGTGGGTAATAGGAACTACGAGTATTGTGTTGCCACTAAGCCCAGACCCGGAACAAATATTTGCAGATGATACAAATTATCGTCGATTGATTCAAATTACTTTATTGTACTTGTTAAGAATACACCTAACATCAAATAAAACTCAATGTACAATGGGCGGTCATTTGACTATAATGTCTTCCAGTTAACCTTTGGATAGAGAGGAGTTAAAGCTACGTCTGAAGATTGCTTGTGGTGATAACTTTAGTAAGTAAAAAGTTTTGTTGTATAATAATTATTCACAACACACTTATAATGTTACCAACTCTACATACCAACTTTGAAATTGCCTGTAAAGCTACACGTTTTGTGGTGAAATTCAAGATAAACTTACGTAATAATGTTACATGACACCGTCTCATTGTAAACCGCACCAGTAATTCCGCAGTATCCTTGGAATTCTGCCTTTCCACGTAATCTCACTTACACATCATGTGAAGACAAATATTGATACTCGTTACATTAGTAGTAGGTAGGTTACAAGGAACATAGACTACATTAGGTTATAATGAACGTGCTGCTAATAAATATCCTTGGAATAGCAACACCGTGTTTTGTCTCGTTCGATCGAGTTTGAAACTGCTTGTCAATGCAAAAGACAAAACATTGTAACTATTTCAAGGGTAGTCCGCGGTATGTTTACATTAGCCGCATACCTCGTTGATGTCGCACGCAGAACCCAATTGTGATGAATCATGAGCTTTCACAGCGATGCACCGATAAGCGTAGCTATCTTGCATATGTGTGATATGGCTCGCCGACACACGGCGGGCAAGACCCACGTGTTAGTGAAGTTATTGATGGCATCAGTGGGCGCATAATAACTGGTCCGACTCGGCCGAACGTTCAGTTTCTGATAGTCCGCTGCGGAGAGCGCGTGTCCCATACGATTATAGTTGCGCGAGAGCATACACGATCGACTTTAATGACATTTGGTTTTGTTTGAATACAATTACAAGGACTAGTGCGCCGGCTGTGCATGTGCTCTACTTTGGATGAGAGCCCATCCATCAAAAGCTGTAAAGTCTACGAGTGCAGGTGCAGATGTTTACATATTTATCTAGGCACTAACATGCGGATTTTTATTAATTAAGACCAAATAATTCAAGGAAAAACATTTTGTTTATGAAACCCTTAAGAGGCCTTAAATTATCGCGTACTCAGTCGAGCGAAAATTAAATATTTGCATGTTAGGAAAGATGACCACGATGCTAACAAACAAACACTAAAATTTCATATTGTATAAAAATATTTACAAGGCTAATGCAACAAGCATGCGTTTCAAATTCACATGTAACGTCTAACATGCAGAATGACGTCAACTGGTGCAACTGAAGGTAGGTACTTTTGCAACGTTTATTTCACTGTAATTAATGTAGGTCATTCAGCAATAATATGAATATAGATGGATATAGAAGTAGAGGTTGATCAAAGAAAAGATGATATGGATTGTGTGAAAGATGACATAGGTAAAAAGGAGTGAATACCAAGATGACAGCTGAGATATCAGGAATGGAAAAAGAAAATATGTTGTGCTGATCCAACCTATTAGTGGGATAAGGTCAAGAAAATTACGATAAAGGTATATTCAGAAATTCAATGCGATAGTTGTTACATAAATGCATTACAAACTAATCGAGTGTAGTGGCTACATAGGTACATATTACTCAATGATTGCATATCATTTTGGCACTGTTTAATGGCTGTGATGCGTTATGAATATAGTTCTGATGCGTCTTTTGGTATTGACTGAAGAAATCTTTTCCAATATCAATGAATGCATCGGCAATTATATCTTCAATTGGTTCAATTGGTTGTCAAATTTCCCACAATTTCTTGAGGTTTATTCAAGGTGGTTGCTTGTTCATGCAAACGTTTTTGCACAAATATGGGGGAACAGAGTATTAAAAATTATACTCTGTTCACCCATATTTGTGCACATACGTTTGTATGAAAAAGCAACCACCTTAAAGCAACCTCTGTGGCGCGGCGGGCGAAGGTTGGCCTGCGACGCAGGAGGTTTCGGGTTCGATTCCCGCCTCGGGACAAATATTTGTGCGATCGTCGATATTTGTTCAGGGTGTTCTGGGTATTTTCTATATATAATAACAAATATCTATCTATGTAGATAATATATTGTATTAAGTATATCAGTTATCTAGTACCCATAACACAAGCTCTGCTTAGCTTGGGTGGCTTGGGCTAGCTAATGTGGTGTGAACTGTCCAGAATTATTTATTTATTATTATTTATTTATTTATAAAGCTTCTCTTTCCATCGTCTTTCCACCAGTTTTGTCCTTGACCTTCTTTGCAAAAGACCAACTACGATGTTAATATTTTTTACTGTATTGTGTAACCCTCCAAATTCTTACCCACCGAATGCTTGCTAACCTACTTGTACTCGTATTTATCACGTTTGAAGTGTAGGTAAGATAAGGTTTCTAATTTCCGTTGTTGTTTTTGCGGAGCAGGAATGTATAGTTTTTTTTACTATCGGCGAAATAATAGAAACGTGACTTTTTTGTCCTCCACATCTAATTTACATAAATAACGCAATGGGGTAGAAACGTATACTTAGAATATATACCAGAAAAATAAATTTAAACGAAGAACGTACCTTATAGTTTTTGTGAATGAGTTGAAGCCGTATTCTGAGTTTTGCACCGGTTTGATGTTTTTTTATAGACAAAATGCGTTATTCAAACAGTTTGCTTCAAGCACTGTCTCAGTTTTCATATAAAAATAGGTGAACCAACCTCACGCGCGAGAAGACCAGAGGTAAAAAGCTCGGCCTACGGCGTGCCAATCATACCTATAAAATAAAGGTACACGATAAATATTTGTTACCAGCTACTCGCCCCGGCTTCGCCCGGGTATCCCCTGGTGACCCCCCCCCCCCCCCTCCTAACCCTACCCCCCTATTTCAATCTCCTGGTTCTAAGCTACCTCCCCACCAATTTTCAGCCAAATCGGTTCCCCCGTTCTTAAGTTATAAGTGGTGTAACTAACATGACTTTGTTTTGTATAGTATATAGATTTACTACATAGTTATGATTCGTATTCTAATTTAGATTATCCAATCATAGGAAAACACCAAAGTATAGGTTCACTAGGTACTTGGATGTTCGAATAAACAAAACTGTGTCCACCGTACCTCTGCACTGTTCTTCAGTAAATACACATAGCTTCCTCGAACCCTACATGATTGAATCCTATTTCAAGAATAGAACCATAATCATCGTGAGAATTGGACGGCCGACGTTCTATTAAAGGAGCAACCATTGAATTGTAACAATGGCCAGTCAGGGTGCAGAATCCAGGATGTTTTGCGTAGCAGCAAGATGGAGGAAGTGTGTCGTTAGCGCTCAGCGCAGCAGGACTCAGGACCCACTTGCTCTATTGATTAATTCAAATGATTTTATTGCATAATGGCCAGTTCGAGTGAATTGCTCTACTAGGCACATACGATATAGAGCGTTCTAGTCTCACAGAAATGTTCCTTCATAAGACTAACTATAAGACATTCTTCTTCTATAGCGTGTCGTTGGTTCCCATAGATAATTAAATTGTTTTAGACTAAAATTTAGTCACGTCGACAGCATTTTCAGTGGCTTCGCACAGGTCATTTAGGGTGCAGGTGTTGGTGCACACTGGACAGGACAGCAAGTGAGGCATCATCTGAAGAGTGAACCCACAGTCACTTTGTGCCTCGTCAGATTACCTTTAAATAAGTTATTTAAAATTATAGACATTATAACAGAGATAGTTATAATTCCCCTAATTAATCGACTCACCTCACATATTATCAGCCCGTGAAAGTTCTAACACGTAGAAATTTATGTTATCTATGAAGTAAATTATAAGATAGCACGTAGAGATAGGAAGATATTATAATAGTAAAGACTGTCGGTTAGAGAGGGCTGATGTCAAACCCTGACCCCGGAGACTTGACCCTCACGCGGAAGGAATTAATCACAACACCACAGATTATGAAACAAGTTATCAAGCGGTTCGGTATGGGATACCGACCCTAATAGGTATTACTATTGCCACTTGACTTATGGTGACACGTATACGGCTGGTATTTTATAAGAATTGGTTAGAAAATCATTGTCCAATATTCTAATTTTATCTATATAATTTATCCCATGATTCATAAATGTCAAAGTTTGTATTTTTGGATGTTTGTGAGTTTGTTACTCAATTACGCCGAAACGGTGAAATTTGGTAACGGCTGAATCGATTTCGGTGAAATTTTGTAAGTATACCGATAGATTATGACCTGGATTGAGCTATAAGCTACTTTTTATCCCGATAAAACGCGAGCGAACCCACGGGAGGACTTTATTTTTTCTTAATATTTATTGTTATTTTGTCCATTATGTATCTACATAGACAAGTTATGCAGACGTTGATAAGAATATTTACATAATGATCGGAAAACTAAGATTATTCTAGGAATAATCTACCTGGACTTAGATTTCCTTTTATAATTTTATCATATTACCAAATGGATAATAAACACTAAAAATACTTAAATATATACACTTTATTAATTAATTTAGTCTAAATAATTTAAAATACCCGTTTCATTAGAAGTTCGTACACCATTTTTATACCTGCAACTCTATGATTTCATTTGAACAGCTGCGTTCTATTTAATTTCCAAGAACACAAGCAATCTCCAGATCTAGCGGACGGAATAGACAAGCTCATACAGCACATTCTACAGTAATAGCGGGTCGTTCGTGATTATTGCACTTTATTAATAATTGCCTCAATGTCTGAATGCAGTCGTAGGAATGTCGCCGGCGAACCCGTCTGCGTCTATTTGACCCAATGTCGACGGTCAAGTTCAAGCTCAACTCGTGATAGAACCAGCCGATTCTTGTCTGAACAATGTTGCAACGTGAAAGCACCAACCAGTAAAGCTTTACGAGGAAGATAACAAAATATTCTACGAATTGAATTAGAAGGCCATAAAACTTATCTTAATTTACAACGCGAGCTGCGGCCGATATCGTGAGTTCACGAACATATCACGAACACGAAGAATTTAATAAAAAAGTTAATCTTGAAGATACATACATCAACAAAGAAATTCGATAATAGAATTCCATGTTTTCTAAATAAAATTTATTAAAAGTTAAAATTCTCACCGAAACCACAAATAACAAAATTTGAAACAGTCAGTACTACAAAACGGCAACTTCATAGTAAGACCTATTATTATACTTATTTTGCCGTGATTTGTAAGACTTTCTTAATAACTCTACGTTGGACTATGGCATTCCATACACTATGAACGCCAAAATATGACACCTTTGAAAATTCCAACTATAACAAATGAGTTCGATACACTGCCGGTTCACTCTCTTTCCTTCAAATGTGTGCAAGCTGTGCTGTTCAAGCAGCAATGGAAGATAAAACTTGTCAGAATTGTCCTTTATATCTCTCTTTTGCATCGGGCACTATTTGTGCGCTTACCTGAAGTCCATTTATTCCCAGAATTGACCCCTGAATGGAAAATTCCCTCCACTAAAATCCCTGAATGAATAGACCCTCCCTCTCCTCCCGTGGATGTCGTAAAAGCCGACTAAGAAGTAACATCAGGATAGACAGTAGTGTCCATCTGAGTACTCAACACCAATACTGCGATCACCAATCAGCCTGCCAAGTTGCTGTCCTGTTGCTATAGGAGATCACCTCAAGCTCTTAGGTGTTTCGCTCACGCCTACTCTCAACTTTGGCTCCTACATCGAGTCTAAGGCAAAAACAGCTGCCATGAAGCTAGGCATCCTGAATAAGGTAAAGCGTTACTTCACACCAGGACAGCTTCTCAGTTTATATAAAGCACAAGTCCGGGCTGGTATGGAGTACTGCTGCCATGTTTGGGATGGCTCGGCCAAACACCAGCTTGCTGCCTTGGACTCGATCGAACGTAGAGCTTTCAGGCTTATAGGTGAGCAACATATGGCGGAGACTAAGATCCAGAGTCTCGAGCACCGCCGTAAGGTTGCATGCCTTGCGATCTTCTATAGGTTACATTTCGGTGAATGCTCCCAGGAACTGCACGATCTGATCCCACCATCTCCTTTTCATCATAGGACGAGCAGGCGTACGGCTCAGTACCATCCTTACCTCATTGGTATACCTTCTATTCGCACAAAACGTTTCAGTTCTACCTTTATAATGCGAAAAACTGCTAAGGAGTGGAATACACTACCGTCGTCTGTCTTTCCTGAAAACTATAATCTGGGTCTCTTCAAGTCAAGAGTGAATAGGTGCCTTCTAGACCTTTGTGCTTCATCTTCGGCCACATCGTCACTTACCAACAGGTGTGATCGTGGTCAAACAAAGGTCTATCAATGTTAAAAAAAAAAAAAAAAAGTATGGTGTGGTGACTAAGTTGCATTGATGAGGGAGGCTAGTATAGCAGTGGACGAAAGGCAACTGATGATGAAGATAAAATTAAGTTGTTAGGTATGCGTGAACTGGAGTGGCGCATGACATGAAGTCTAATCACGTAGAATGCTGAAGCCGCTAGGGCCGGGCTCAAGTTCCATCGCTCGCTGGAATCAAAACAATGAGTTCATCTATCGAAGGTGACAATGGATGTTACTTGCTTTTCATCGCCGAACAATACCTACGCTACGTATACTTTCAACCTGTGGAAACGCATTCTGTCGGATTGAAAGCGCTCAGGCAAAGAGAATCAACGTAGAGTCTATTATAGAGCGGAAGATTAATCGAACACTTGGGAACAAAGATGTACCTGATGATAAATGGTAAGAATACCGATAAAGCTGAGATAAAGGAATAAATTGTTGATGGTATTGATTTTTTTGTATCACTTACGAGTGTTGGGTAATGAAGTACTATCATGGATACTGCCATCATTAATTCAAATGTCAGATCAAGAAGAGATTGTCTCTATGTACTATACTAGCAATATAGCTGATGACCTTAGACAAATAATGGTAAAGGTTTGAAGAAAAAAAACCGTAAGCAGATAATTGTCAAGAGTCACTCTGTGTCAGTTTACGAGGCTTTCTCTCGATAATCTCCCTCGAGGTGAGCGCTCATCTTCCCGGTTTATCGGCGATTGTGTCCGCCCACGTGAGCTGACGATTTATATGAAGTCCTGGACATGTGGCGCCATTGAACGTGCTATACAAGCTTTTCATATTTCGTAACCTTTGATTTTCCTGGATCGTCTTCATTTAGGATTTCGCTGATTTGATTATAAACGCAAACAAAATTTCCTATTTTTAACCGACTTCAAAAAACAGAATTCTCAATTCAGTTGTTTTTTAAAAATATTTGTTAGACATAAAGATTAAAATTCTCATGTGTCTATAATTTCACCGGCACCCTTACCCTTCAAACCGGAACACAGCAATGCGAGCACTACTGCTTTGCGGCAGATATGGGTATGGTGGAATTCAGGGAAACCCTCAAGTATTATATAAGTATTGATGTTAAATACTCAGGTGGATGTTGTTGCCCATGCCCTGGTATAATCCTGTACGGCTTTTACTACATCCATGGGAGGACACGAAGAGGCCTATTTTCCGGCTGGACACATCACGGCACCAGGCTGATGATGATGGATTGTACCTATGCTTGCCCTTTACATAGCCTTTACAGTGATTTGTCTAATGCTTCATAGTTCAAGAACATAAATCCTAACAACGTAGTGAATGTACCTATGTAGTTAACGTCAGTGTCGTTAAAACGCCGCGGGAAATCAGGAGTAATTATATTATTTTGGACAAACAATTAATATATATATAAAAAAAACTTACAATCAACATTACTGTAACAGGCGTTGTAACTTTCATGATGATGGCTGTTGGTATCAGCCAACAGACAAAAATGTACAAGTAAAAAGTTATAAAAACTATAGCCCAACTACGGTGAACCACAACATTACGTACTTATGTAACTACAATATATTTTTATAAAGTAGCTAACTAAATTTAACTTAATTAAACTTAATTTAAAATGCACATAAAAAACTCAATGAACTCAGAATTTTGTCCTCTTTTGTTTATTTTGACATCCCACTCAAGAAGGCAGCAAGAAAAATTCAGAGACCCCTACTTGAATGCCACATCCGTCATATTGATTGTGCTCGTATATCACCCGGACCATAATAACGATTTTTCGTTTGGGATATTTTGCGTCTGACATTTTGCGTTTAGGACATTTTTCTTACGTAAAATAGTTAATTATGCGACGACGCAGAATCGATTGATAACTCATTCATCAAAATCGGATGAGTAGTTTAGGTACGGTGGTAGTCGGGTAAAAATAAAACTTTGTATCATAGCTTTATTTCCAAATAAGGTATGATATTGAAATGTAATAGTAAGCATGGTGCATACCGCGAAGTAGGGAGCTGGCGCCTCGTCTGGTCGCCCGTAACGGTAATACAAGATGCCTAGCTTAGAAGCTCGGTCCACCATCACCGATATCAGACATCCCAAGGGATAAACTGACTGACAGAATGATACTATTTATAGGCAATAACGTAGAAGACGCAGGATATAGCGGCCCATTATTAGATCTGTTAACAGGAAGGAATTCATATGACGTAATCGTCGAACGCGACTGTTCCAGACCTTAGGAATGGAATGTCTTTGTAAACAATCGATCGACCCAGATATAAGCTCTGGAACTCCGTGCGGCGTTCATAATAACCACTTTAGGTCACTGTGTATTTTAAGAAGCGATTATTTTTATATGGTGGCAAAAAGGTGGATCGGCGCCGCTTGCGGCTTCCACGCACGATCAACTCCACACATTATAAAGAGATAAACAAGTGTGATTAACAATCAACTGTAAAACCATTTATCATTGCTCGCAAATTAGCTCGTAACTTCACATCTGTAACGACTTTATTGAAGCGTCAATTAAAATAAAGCACCATATTACAGGTGAATACTTACATATTTCTTGTGAAAGTTGAATATAACCGTCAAGGGATTCCATTTAATAAAACTCCAGTCGGCTCCGGAAATATAAGTAATCAAAACAAATTCAGGCCAAATACTGAAACGTACACTCAAAATAAAAGTTGTAATACCGCGTAACTCTTAATTAAAACGAGCTTCTGAAGGTTTAATAGTAGATTATGCACCGAGGGGATTATGCAGTGTCTTGAGTTATGTAGAGTCTTGAGTGAAGCGAGGGGTCAAGCTGCCCAAGACGAAGACAGGCTTTATCCCAGAGGAGCATACTCTACTTTTCACACCTTCTGCCAAACAATAAAAATTCACTGAAAATCACAGCACCAAGTACCTACCGTCTTTTGTTTCACATTCTTTAAAATTGAGTTCTGCTTATGGTGGCCAGTTTGATTATCGAATAAACCTCTTTACAATGTCATATGGGCAGTTTTTTACGAGTTCCCACACGAATTTGACGTTCCAAATTCAAATCACTGTACTCTCTTGAGAGTTTCATAAAACTTTACCTCCCTAAAAATGTAATGCTGTACTTTACGTAGAGGTTGCATGATATATATGTAATTGGACATTGTCGAGCAGGTGGTGTGAAAATGTCATTTGAATACTTAGAGTAATACGCTACGTTCTCTACGTTTAAATAACACCGAAGAGTTCAGAGGAGTTGCAGTACCATTCAAAGAGCGTTGGGGATGTGAGGGGGTGGTGGGGGGTGGTGGGGAATGTGTCACAGCCGCAGATATAATGGCTATGATTGAGCCTACATACTATTATGCAGATTAATAGTCCGCTATTTTCGAAAGGTCACATTCTACAATACAATGTTTTGATTCTAATTGACGGCTGTCCATTACCTATCGATGCGAACAGAGAACCGACAATTTGGATGGCGTAATGTGATCCGCTATACATTAGACTGTCTGCTATTGTTTACACTGCTCTACCGTTTGCCTGACGTTTCAATAAACTTGTTAACGTTCTCACCTACATCAGGGACAGAATAGACTAGCGAACGCCAGCAACTTCTTTTGCGTGGATTTATTTTCTCGCTGGTAAATGAAGGATATGACGTAATAGAACTTTGTAAAACGATATACTTCAGTTGACTTTTTATATATAAAGGATGGGGCAAATTTTTGGCCCCTTAAGGGTACCAATATACCTATACCTTTTCTTATGTAGTTAGAAGGTTTTGTTCTTAGGAACCTTCTGTTTTATTTTGAAGAAAAAAATATTGCTATTTTTTGATTTTTGATAAAAAGTACGGTTCGCCCAAAAAATTACATTTAAAAAAAAAAAAGATTATCTTAATCAACTCTATTTCCAATCAGGAACACTTTTCCCAAAGTAACTTACCAAATCAAATCGTAAGTTTTGGCAATAATAAAAAAAAACCATTGTTTTTTTTATTATTGGCAAAACTTACGATTTGATTTGCCGCAACAAAGTCTTGCATACCATTCGAACACGGAAAGTAATTTGTTCTAAATTCAAATTATTTATTGATATTTGTCATTAAACCTTATTGTTAGAATGATATACAACCTCTTTGAAAGACAGTACCGCTAAAAAAAATTGCCGTGTTTTTTTTTTATTAAATTTTAAATCCAAAATCTCTATTACGAATCAACAGCGGCTAAGCTTAATGTGATTTTTTTCTATGGGGTTACCTAAAAGATAAGGTATACGCTGGGCATTTCGAAAGTCCCGCCGAACAGAAAGACGGCATTCTAAGTGCATTGCAAAATATGCATTACATGAAGGTACTAGTATAGTATTCTTTTATCTGTGATGAAGGTAAGGGCTGCTACGCAAAGTGTGTTAACGCGTGCCAATCTGCGTATTAAGTAAATGGTCTACACTTTGAACATCTCAGGAATTAAATTTTTACTTATTTTTTTTATTAAAAAGCAATTTATTTACTTACCAAACAAGTTTTTTTTTAATTTAAACTCCATATATGGTTGATAAAAATAAATTGTTGATTAAAAATCAGAGACACTGTAGAACTCGTAGCTAGTTAGTATAGGAAACATTATACATACATGCACACATAGACACACGCCTTTTCCCCGAAGGGGGAGGCAGAGTGTCAATTCTCAGCAAGCTTAGAAAAGCGTGATTTCGGATTGAAAGTGATTTCCATAAAACCCTGCTACGGCGAGAACTCGTAGCTGTGAATTGTATAAGCCGTATGTTCCACTGTCCTTCTGCTTCGTGTCGCGTGATGCGTGGTGCAGGAAATGCTGACAGATTGATACAGGCGTAAAGTTTCGTGACGAGAAATAAAGCACCTCCTACCCACGTCTACCTCTCGAACGAACATGCAACCGTCATGCCAAGTTCCTCAGTACTAAAGTTTTGTTGCGCCCGAAATAACCATGACCGGCGACGATTTCGGGAAAGGCGTCATACCAGCTATTGCGAGTGCACCCACATACATGTCAGGATTAAATGGTCAACACATTTTACAGCTTAAATCGATTAATACGCTGCATTAACCATTAATTGAGAGTAGCCTGGTCCAATTCAAGGAATAACTCCATGGCATTCCTTCTGCATAGAGCTTTAAAACTTAGTGTTCACTCTTTGTTTACTTGTAACAAGAAAAAGTAAATAAAAAATTGTCGTGATAAAAACTGAACTAATAAGAAGTGACCGAAGTTAGCCGTAACGATAACGTAAGGATTTTGATCTTAATCAGTTCAGATTTTTAGAAATTTTAATGGAATAAAAACCCACCAACACACCTTAAAACAACATTTGATAAGAAAATAGAGCGAGCTGGTAAAGTTATACATCAAAATAGTCCTTAGAAGTTGGCTGTAGCTTGATCCATGAGTCAGTCACAGATATGAGCCGTATGGCCCAAATGACTCCATTCACAACCTAAAGGTTTTATAAGAGAGAATAAAATTAGGTGTCCTTACGACAAAGGAATTATTGTGACCAAGATTGTACTAAGCGTTGGGAGTAAGTAACTAGATAAGATCAGCTTTTCCTCTGGAATTACTTGTCAAAGCACTCGTCGACATATCAGGCTTGACAGTACAATGTAACTTAATTGGGTAAATATTCGTATGTTTTGTTAATGTCCAAAAACGTTTATAGTACTTGAATAAACCGCGATGTAAAATATTCCAATATGCTTATCCTAAACCATGGCTTGCACCTAGAATCGACAAGGTCAGGCTGGTCAATAACCATTACGTATCATGTTTATTCAGTTACGTATGAATGTTAACGCGACACCTAATGGACGCCAGTAGAAATGTATTGACGTCTGCTTTGTTTCCATAACGTAATGTTAGGTTAGATCATAATCGTCAGAATTACTTTCTTGTTTTTCACCTGAATTTGTTATAATGTAAACAAGACTATGAATAACATGTTCCAGGTTTCAAGTCGGCCAAGGTTGAGCTGTTAGTGAGTAGGATGTTTACAGAGTAGACTCTGCTTCTTCAGCCGCACACATCCTGAACACCTGAAGCATTATTCAGATAAGAAATGTAAACATTTTGTGCAATGTTACGTTTTGAGCAAACTAAATTCTTTTGTAGTCTACATATCTTCAAAATATTTACCCAACGTCAGGTAAATGAAGAACTATGTTTCTTAAGTGTTGTAAAGTTTGATATGAGTATGTGAGATGTCGTCATCGTATGTCATTGTACCCGCGCGGCCAGCCTCGATCACAATTGAAGATATTACCGCAAATGATTACGAAATTCATGCGCTAGGAACGTCGGGACGCCGGGAGATACGCCATCCATGATGGATAGTCCCGAGCGTAACTATTAATCATCCATTAATAATACGTCGTTGGATTACAGCCAGATTTGCACTGCATGATGCCTGCAGACTCATGCCGAGTCACTTGTCAATAATGTTTGCGACAAGTGCGCTTGGAAACGCTGCTGCTTCAACAAACGTTTGCCACAAACACTTTACGGTTTACTAGTGCCCGCCCACGGCGTCGCTCGTGTTTAACCATATTACAAAGTAACTTATAGCTTAATCCAGGCCATAATCTATCTGTATGCCAAATTTTATGGAATTCGGTTCTGTTGTTTTGGCGCGATTGAGTAACAAACATCCAAACACCTAACTGATCGTAACTTTGACAGTTATGATAAAAGTGGGATAAAAAAGGACAAGTGCGAGCGAGACTTCGCCCTGGGGGTTCAAAACCGTAAATTATCAAAGGGTAAGGGGCCCTTTGATAATTTACAACCAAAATTCCTCAATTTTAGAACTTTTTCTTTTTTATGTGTCACAAAACCGCCTATATTCCAAATTTCAGAATTGTGCGAATACTAGAAATGCCTTAGAGATTTCTCATTCACCCGAATTCTATTAAAAAAATAGACATGTATGGACATATATTTTTAATGCATTGAGTTAGATGATTGATATTTGTAGGGCACTATAGGATCACAGACCTTCATAAATGGTATACATTTCAAGGTAGCAACCTTCAGCCGTTCCAGAGAAAAGAGGTCTTGACAGACAGATAGGTGGACAGACGGACAGATGGACAACTTAGAGCATTGCGGCTCGGTGGACAACAAAGTAATCCTATAATGTTTTCGCTGGTATTATAAGGTACCAAACCCTAAAATCAACTTGACGTTACTCGTGGACCACCAAGCTTGACAAATCACGTAGATTTATACCATGCAGTGATGTACCCACAGAGCTATACGAGCAGAGCCAATCAAGTCAATTGTTAGTGACTTCAACCCCGTATCTGCGTAACTCTATTCACACGTTTGTTTTACGAGTGCTCAGCACGAGTCTGTGAACGCCTCCTGATTTACTATCGGACTGGGAATATGTGCGTGTGGAACTTCCCAATTCTATTTCCGCTGTTTATGACATCATAAACTGAATGTAATGAAGTCTTTTTACGAGACTATCTTCTAAAAGTATGCTACTGTGTACGCTTTTCTGACATTATAGGTAAGCGCCACATACCATTTATCAAGGTAGACACCGCAAACACGCAAATTTGTATAAAACAAAGCGTGCCACTGGCATATAAAAATGATTAGCCAAATATTTTTATAGCGCAATTAGGCATTTTTCTATTAATATCCGAAGTGCTTTCGCGAAGGCAGCTGAGAGCAAACTGATTTGAGGTTTGCTAATAGGTGCATTGCACCTACTTCGGACAGGCAAAGTGACACGCAAAGGTACCCTTGCGTTATCTAGTTTAATTATTGGATAATTCACCAGATTATAAATTATTATTTCCTACCCACGGACAATTTTCCAGATCTCAACAGTTGTTCAGAGTCTCACACGCTATGCTTAGAATAATTACAATCAGCACCGAAGTCCACGCACGCAAAGTGAAATCATTCAAACTGAGCCGGTATCGTCTCTGTTGGTCAAGCGGCTCGCCAGTGCGCTGTTGGTGTTGGTGTTGGTGCGAGGCTAAGGTGTTACAATTTTACTTCAAAATGCCGTAATATTTTGTCAGAGGATGCCACAATGTATCAGGAAAATATAAGAAGACTGATAAGGATAACATTTCACCTCACACATAAATTGTTTTGTGAAGACACGTTTGACAGGAACTTTGAATGAAAGGCGTTTTCCGTGTAAATTATTTGGCTTCAACATAAACTATTCATCGTACCTAAATAATTGATTGATATATATCGCCTTAATCATGAATAAATCGATTGCACTGTGAGTTATGACTGAAATTCAGCAGCATTCAGCAGCATTCGACAGCATAAGCACAAGCTTATGCTCTCGAATTCTATATTTTGACTCCATAGAAACCTTAAATTTGGAAAATAGCTTTCTTTTATAGCGTAGAGGGGTTCATTAAGAAAGGAAATTCTGAAAATTCTCTTAATAGTACTGTATCGCTTGCTCATTCCTTACAAACTAAAGATTTCTCCTTATATTGATTAATTAATGAATTTTATTTTGTAGGCACAGTATAGAAACTAATAAACTAACTAAGCCTGTGGTTTGAGAATCAAACTAAGGATGGCTTCCGTACAAATGTCGGTTTGATTTGGAAAATAATTTAATAACAAACTGACAAACCACGGGCCTGGATATTATTGCATTGATAATTTTTATAAAAAATCATAGAATTTGTTAAGATAATAACCAAATTTGTTGTAAACTTCGTTTGTTCATACAGTTTGTATGGAAAAACACAAGGGTGGCCGAAGCCACAGATGTTTTACTAGGTATACCATAAGTCCATAACCCTGACCTCTATAATGACCTAAAAATCCAGCGCAAAACTTGATACAAACCAGTCGTTGGCGCTCGTCCAGATCTTTCTAAAACGAGTTGCAACGTTTCAATTAAAATCATGATGCGATGAATATTACATTAAACAATTCAACGCGCATTTCACTTTATATTAGCTTTGGTTATAAACTTTTTATGACTTCGATTTCTACACAATTCATTACGAATCCAGGGACCCACCTCTCGGAATATCGAACTAGATATTTTCATGTACCGAAGTCAAAACTTCGAGTTCGACAATGTCTACGATACAGAGTTCTAGAACTCCTCAGAACTCCGAATGAAGGAAGGAACAGTCACAGGTTCGAATACCGCCTAGTTGGTAATATTTAGGAGGTTATTCAAATATTAGTAGGTATTTATGGTTCAGGAATTCTTAAATGTATGCAATATCCCTAGAAAAAATAATACGTTAAGTTAGTACCATAATGTACTCGTAGATATCAACTTTGCTTTGTTACATCAGCAAAGGTGCAGTTCAGGGATAAGTGGTATCGTCATTAGAACAGTTCCTCTACAATTAAGTAGAGCTTGACTCAGGCTACTAAGTATTCATAAATGCATTATGATATTTTATATGCATTGTGCAAAATTAATTTTAATTATCTCCACTATTACTAACTTAACTGTTTCAATTATGCTTAGGTCAATTATAATCAGGTATTACTTGTAAAGAAAATCTCTCATGTATTATTCCGATTCAGCATTGATGAACTGTTGGCAAGGGCTAAGAGTTCAGATTCCTGGTAAAATACACATTCAATAAATGAATGATGTTACAATGAGAAATATGTTTTTAAATTCTTTTTACAGAGCTATTAACCTATCACCTGGCTATAAGGATAAACGTATAAAAACATGTTTAGTAAGATCCCAAATTACAGGTAAAATAAAAATCAGCCCGATAAAAAAGGTTTGGTTGGAGAAAATTACAGTGATTACGGATCATGTAATAATGTTAGCCACCGACCACGTTCCGAGATAACCCGCAGTAATTGCCTTTCTCGTCGAAAGCAAGGTTCCGAAAGCGTTTGAATCTCTTGTCAGGTGATTATAGCCTTTTCTTTGCTGGCCAGCTTGTTAGCCAGATATACGTACATCAATTTTATAACTACGTATTTAACCTGCCAAAAGCGGACTCAAATTCGGACATTGAATTCTAAAATTATTTAAAAAAGACCTTATCAAGCACCTGTCCAGGGACAAAGTGTTACTGTCATTCGTGATTGAAACTGTAGTTATGTAGAAGTCGGGCTACTACCACTAGGTTATTTTTTGTGAATTCGAAGATTTCCAAAAAGATTTATCAAGTTTTTTTTAGGTCTATGGTTGGCACTGAGGCAGGGTTGGTGCTCTCACTCGCACCAAGATGCCCCGCACCCCTTGCACCTCCGAATAGAGACAGCCCTGGCCCAAAACTGAGAACAAAATGAGCCCAAACACTGAGAAAAACACCTAAAACATTAATCATTGAGGAGTTGTCCATCCACCTTCCGTCTCCTTCATTAAATCAGCTTGCTGTCATTATATTATTAATCTTTTGTAGTTTAAACTTGACAAGTATGCCTAATTTGAGCTCAATCGGTGGTGGAACGGTCTATGACGTCATCGCGGGGGGTAGATCAAACATATATTTTTCTGTTCTCGTTAGATTGATCTTCACAACCAAATAACGTAATCACTTTCGTAACTTTAGGAGATCAAAGCTCTTAAAAGTTCACGTATTTGGTAAAGCAATTTTTCTGAAATCTCGAGTAAGTTTTAGTTGATTTTGACGCATACTTCAGATTTTTACCGAAGTAAATCAAGTACGAGTACTATGTTCAGATTAAAATATGCATGGATACTACATTATTATTCCAAGGGCTGATTCTAATAAAAAACAACATTATATCAGCAGTTTCTGGATAGAAAATCAACACAAAGTTGCATCTATTTTCGTTTTGTTTGCAAATATGGTGCAAGATAATTGTAAAAAATGCTACAACTAACGAGATTTAGAAAAAATGAGCAGTGCTAGTTCTATTTTTGGACAACATAACGTAATAACATGTAACATATCATAACGACGAAAAGACACATAACTACATAATCCTGATACTAGGATTCCCTGTGTCGGTATCAGGAACTTCGAGTACCATGGTGCCATACAACACACAGACCCTACTAGACACCTACTACAGACCAGACCATACTAAAAAAAAACTCGCAGTGGTAAACGTACCCGCGATATCTCGCATCCCAGCTGGCTACTCGCCTGCCGCGCCACTGAGGTCGCCTCAGTATGAAATATTCTGTTTGCAATACGGTTGATAAGCAAAAATTTCCCCAGTTTATAAATAAGTTATGACAAATGCGAAAGTACTGTAAGTAATTATAACACATGTTTACGAATAAAGGTCATGTGCACTCAAATGCACAAAAGCAATATGACTCGACTTTTAATTTTATTAATACAGATACTAGTATAGTATTCTTTTATCTGTGATACAGAGTAGAAAGTTGAGATGAGACTCGAAGGGCAGCTATTAGCTGTAGGACAAACTTTGAGTGATTCACATATGATTTAAAAGATTTTGAAAAAAATCACTTTTATTCGTGTCTTTCAAACCTCTTACTCGATAAAGCACAAAAGCCTTGATGGTGTTGACTGGAGGTCAAGGTATCAAAATATTTATCAAAAATCCCATACACGTTGTCCTTTCGGACATATACCAGAACGTAATGCCCCTTGATGCCCCAGAAGTCAGGGCAGTCAGTAAGTTTATCTCAGAAAATAAACAATTCTTCGGCCTTCTGTCAGGCTATAAATAAATACTAGTGTGCCGATAATTTCATTAAAAGACCGAGCCTGTTTCCGTACCTCCAGTGTCATAATAGCGCTCTTGGCGCCATAAGCCAAGTGCCATGAGGAAACGCTCGTTAGCAGGTAAAATGGAAACTTGGTGAAATAATGTGAGTAAAATGTTGAGTTCTAATATAATTTTAAACTCTGAACTCTATGTAGAGTAACACTCGGGCTACATTTGCATGCGAGCTTATTGTTATAGAATTTAGAGCATTGGTAAGACCATGAACCAAACCAGCAGAACTTACTGAAGGGCTTCAAAGATTTTGGTAGAAGATTTACGCACGGTTTTTACGCACTGGTTTTTTCCAAAGTATGAAAAATATTCTTTCTCTCTTGGTAGCGGTTCACACGAACCTTTACTGTGGTGCCACGGTTGAATTGGTATTTTGTCATTATAAAGTTCAGTGAGCCGTGGTGTGTCCAGCCAAAGAATAAACCCCTCCGTCTCCTCCCGTGGATGTAGTAAAATCCAACTAAGGGATTACCCGGTCTTGTTAGTAAGATTCGTTAGTATAAGATTTATCCTGGCTTCTAGATTATTAGGGAACGTGTTATTACTGGAGGAAAGCGTTAGCCGAGTCAGTCGTGGGAAGCAATGGCGGCGATGAGCTCACCCCTTGTCACGTCTATGTTCCCACGATGGTGCAGCCCACGGTGAAAAGAGGCCCATTGGGGCTCTGCCTACTCTTTCGGGGAAAAGGCGTGTTTCTATGTATGCATGTATGTATAAAGTCTAGTGGTAATTTATAATACAGACCACACGGATTTAAGAAATCTTGAACCGCTACCAGAAGAGAAGTTTATTTTTTTCTTGCCTCTGCCTGTGTCTCGACACAAGATGTGATCATCTTTGTTGTTTACTCAAAAGTGTCAACTCACGAATTTCACCTAAAATAATGGGAATTCGAAGAAAACTATACAATTTACATTCGTCTTGAGTGATGATTAATGTAGAACTGGTTAGTTGCTTTCTCGTGCATACGCACCTTCGAGATGGGGACAGTTTTCTTTCAACTAGTTTACACCGCATTTTTCTATTCACAAAACCTAAGCGCAAATTAAAGAAATATAGTCTACAAGCTGTTAAGAAATATAGTGTGCAAGCTCGTAATAATTATGAGCTTGTGGGTATGTAGTAGTAAAAATTATATAATTCACAACAAACGTTGTGAATATGAAGTAGAAAAATGTAATTGACGGAGTGGTGCCGGTGCCGAGCGAGACTAATCAGATTTTCCGCTTAGGTCTAGTATGTGAGCATGGTTTTTATCGGTTTGTTCTAACTCATAAAATTGTTGTCGCCTTTACATCACTTTACATCACGTTTGCGCAAAAAATTACACATAGGTACTTACAATTAATGTCTAATGTGTGAATGCATTATTACATCTAAGAGATATCAGCGAAATACTAAAATATACAAGTTGATTAGTAAACAAAAAAAACAGTAATCTACTATCAATCTCTTACTAATATCTTATCTTAATTAATAGTTGGGAATCCTGCTGAATAGCTACGTGATGAATCTTCTTTAAAGTCGTAAAAATGCAACGACATTCATTTGAAATATAACCGAACGACCTTGCTGTGGCTTAGCACGATAAGAGAGCACATTATCTACCTATGTGTCACCTTATCACGGTGCATAAGATCAACAAGATAATGAGCACATAAGCACACACAGATATCAAAATCTAGCTCATTTGCAAGGAATGGACACACCCGCAGATTTTTCCTTTTAAATTACATTTCCTACGCCATCTCCTTGCAGCCGTTGCATGAACAATTTTGGTCCAACCAAACCAAAATTACAAACGTTTTAAAAGTTTAAAAAAATATGTTCATCTATAGAAGCGAAACTATAAGGCCTACAAACTTGAAATATTGCATGAATGTTCCTTTCAACTTCTAGAAAGGATTTTTCAACATTCAACCTCTAAGAGGAAAATATGGGTATTTAAAGTTTGCATCAAAAAAGTTACAAAGCATATTTTACATCGAAATTCGATTCGGAAGTCGATGCAATTTTGAAAAGTCGGTCAAACATCAAATAGATTTTTAATGCACTAGGTCCCATAAAACAAACAACAGATCAAATCAAATAAATGTATTGTTTGACACAGGCATAATAGTAGGATGTTGCATAAATTCCCACTGTGTTTGACATTTTGTATTTGTTTTTAAACATACTACACCACATTTAATGTTATCTTAAAGTATGTTTATTTTGTCGTTTAAATATTCATTTACTGTGCCATATTGAAAATCCTAACTTCTAAAATTACTAGCAGACGACCGACGGCGACGTTGCGTGCGTGACATCTACTGCGTGACATCTACATACCTATTCTGCATCTTTGACATTTTGTAGGAAATATCTTGCATATTATTATACATCAAGGCAAAGTCCATTACGGAAATATAATTTAAAGAAAAATAGCGTAATATCTTTTGCTGACTGACATCTCGATGCGATTTGCATAAGCTGAGGACACGGTCAAACGCAAGGATACTACTAAAATGAAATAAATAATATATTACGTTGTAGGTCATTTGTCAAATGAAATCACTAAACTAATATAGTAGTATTTCTGCGAACAGTAGAACATCGCGAGCAAATTTTTTTTGCAACAATTGTGTTCTGTCTGTTTATCATATATAATTCAATCTCGAAACGAATGACTCGGCTAACACATTATTCCAATAATAATACATAGGTGGGGCATGCCGCAAAATTCCTTATCTTAATTAAATCAAGTACAATATTCAAATAAAAAATATGCATGGATACTACTACATTACAATTCCGAGGGATCACACTACAAGAAACACGATAGGCCAAAATTTATCGATGGAAAAAAACAAAGTTACGTCTATTTTTTGCCTAGATTCAATTGTTTATTAATGTTGCATATTATTGGGTAAAAAACAAGGGAATTAAAATCAATACAACACAGCCGAGGGTTTACTGCAGGGGTTTTGTAAAATTATCTATATTTACCAACGAATCTTACTACAATCTTCATTTAAAATGTGTAAAATACAAAAAATTCTTGTAGGCAGGGGTTGAAATCAGCAGTAGCTGTAATACAGGCACCTAATGATAGACCTGTATAGTGTTCCGAGGACGTGACCAATGATGCTGTAAATTGAAATGCATTATCAGTCGGCTAATCTCGAAGCTACAAACGACTTATTGTACGTTGCAATCGTGCACCAAACAGTTGGTATTCTAATGATGAATAGACCATCTGTCTGCTATTTATAATTGAGCTATTTCTGTATTCATATACCTACCTGCCTGACAAAGTACCTGATAGACCAGCTTATTGTAGCCAAATAAATAGACCTATAGATCATCATCATATCAGCGTATAGAAACCCACTGCTGTACTTAGGCCTACCTAATAGAATGCCACGACCAACGATGTTCATCCGACTCCATCCACTGACTTTCTGCGACCTCCTACCTATCTTCTCCTTGAAATTTTTGTTTTAAATGTCTTAAGGTGTGGTATACATGAGCCGCTTCAAAAAAAAAGGAAAAAGAGTGCTTCAGGGCAGGCAACGCATTGGCAATACCTCGGTGTTGCAGATGTCAATAGGCGACGGTAACCACTTACCATCAGGCGAACCGTAAGCCAAATTGTCGAGCAACTACATAAAAAAAAACAATCCTAACATCAAGTACAATATTCAAATTATAAATATTAATAGTTAAATTATAATAGTTAGATAATTTGAGCAACAAGATTGTATTATTAGATAATGTTGGCAGTGATTCTTCGCTGACAGTAAATGCGATATGATGCGACCGGTGACCAAGTCAAAGCTGTCACAGTAATGTTTCTTGTCTCCCCTTTCATTACGCGTACTTAAGTTAACTGTATCGCTTGCCTGTACCATACAAACCGATGTATGCTCCTCATTTGGTTAATTAATTCATTCAAGTCAATTTAATTTCGTACACCAATGTCGAATATCTAGGCTTGTGGTTTGTCAGTTTCCTTTAAAATTTAATAGGATCAAACTAGTAAGATGTCCATACAAATTCTTAAGCCAGTGTGATTTTGTTACCTTATCAGAAGTAATTTTATCAGAAACTAACAAACCACGGGCCTAGATAAAACGGGGTCGCTCGTCCGCGCTCGTTTAAAAATAAATAAAATAAAATAAAATAGCCAGTTTATTCCATAGTTAAAATACTTAGGAGTACTTAGGAGGATTTTTAAATCTAGTTCATAACTAGGACCCCTCTCGGATAAAGGCCTCCTCCAGTTCCTTCCATTGATCGCTGTTCTACCCTAGTTGGGTTGTTCGAAACCTTCTTTATGTCGTCCGACCATCGAGCAAGTGGTCTACCTACTCTTCTTGTTCCTCTCGGTCCTTTCCAGATGGTTACCTTACTGGCCCGCGCCGCCGCGCCTCGCTCGTTTAGCCGTAGCTTTTTACTGTCCATATTTGCAGAGCTATGAAAAGGCTTCAATGCAATATTTTCCTAATGTAACCGCGACCTTTATTGAAATAGGTATGGTTACGGTTATTGATTTGTGGACGGCCCGTGGTTAAAATACTATTTGAAACGCTGATGTATATAATGAATCATTTGTTTACATACTTTGAGCATTGTAGATTTAAAGTTATGAAACAAAATTTTATAAAGTTAATGAGCGTGACTGTGAATGAGGTACTATCTCAATTTTCAAATTAGTTTTTTTTACTGTAATAGCTTATAATCTTATGGCATTATAAAGGATTAACATTTAATTGCTTAGGAACGCAACTACAGTAACGTATTTTTAGGACCAAACCAGCGTAGAAACTTGATTACTAGAAAGAATCCTGTCCATAAACTAGTATTAATTTATGTAAACAACCCCGCGACAACAGCGTCTGCACTAAAATAAATGAAAGGTACACAAATTGTATGGTAAATACTCGGATGTTGTCCTTGGCAATGCAACTTTGAAAACCTGTACAATAACTCATTCTATATTGAGTTAATTTTAAAAGTATATCATTGTTATTTTTTGCACACCGTTAAAGTTTACAAAAAAGATACGAAAAAGAAGAGTTCTTTTATCATCAGTATGCAGCACGAAGTTTTAATGAATTGCTTTATTATTATTATGAATTGTATTCACTTTTGAACACAATACCTGCAAGTCTTTTCTAGATTATGTTCAAAAGGGGCCCTCGTTTCTTATTCAAAAAAATATTAAATGTTAATAATTATGACTCATTTTCACTTTATAAATCTTCTATAGCAAAAAATCAATTAATGTGCGTTACATACATACCTAAACACGCCTTTTTCCCGAAGAGGTAGAGGCAGAACCTCAAAAGGCCGCTTTTCACCGTAGGTTGCACCATCGTGGAAAGATAGACGTGACAAGTGGTGAGCTGCTCGTCGCCCCCATTGCTTCCCATGGGCCATGACTGATTCGGCTAACACTTTCTTCCAGTAAAGTTTAATTTCATTAAACTGACGAATCTTACTAATAAGTCCGGGTACTTAGTCGGCTCTTACGACATCCATGGGAGGAGACGGAGGAGTCTATTCTTAGGCTGGACACACCACGATGGCTTGACTGATTTGAATATATTTGTTTAATCCGCTTTAATACAGGTTTGAAAAAATAGAAAAATCCAAAAAGAACAGCTAAATAAATAAAATTTAGGTGATACGAAGTTCACCGGGTCATCTATTAATATATAAAAATGTATTTAGATTTAATCGATAAATAAGAATGTTTTCCTTTTACTTTTCGTGCCTACCGTTCGTTACCTAACCATTTATTCCATGATTCACGTTTAAATCAATATTAGTTTCTGCGAACCATATCGCAGTGAAACATAGAGACCCTGATTACTTTTGGGAATTGCAAGCCGTTAAGTATTTGCTACATGGCGTTACAATATCTTACATACCTACACCGCACTGAGTGTGAAACATAACATAAAGCACCTGGACATATAACTGGAGCATACTATTGTTAACAAAATCATAAAAACATATACAAAGCCGTGTTTTGGCCGATTTTTGGAGTTTAGTCCTTAAGGGTCGATTTTCATATAAAGACCACGTTACGCAAATAGATGGGAAGTAAAATAGAGCGTTAACAAAAAGTGAAGTCCATTATGTTGTCCCTCTGCGCAACATATTCGCGCGTCTTATACTGCACTGGACTGGAGTAAACTCCAGTCGCGCGTCGGCGCTGACCCACCATTTTACCCTTGTTTGTTTTTCTGTTGTGGAATCTTGTAACTACCACGTTTTACAAGCTGATGTATCAGTACTTTGATTTGACGACCTCCATGGCGCGGAGGGCGAAGGTTCGGCAAGCGGTGCAGGTTCGATTACCGCTGCGAGACAAAGTCTGTATGCAAATATTTGTTTCTGAGTCTATGTGGGACCATGGTGCTCATACTTCCTGATACCCACGACTCATAAATCCTAGTGAGGTTAGGTTAGGACACCTATATCAAAATATGGTATGTGGGTCAGGCCTATATTTCTGTGACTGTTGCATATAATTTATTCATTAAATATTTATTTTATTTGTGTGGAAATATAAGCTGATCATAGTCTAATTTAAATTTGGCAGAAACATATCTAATGAGATTCCTACTTAGATTTTGTTCTGTCAAAATATTAGCAATATATTAAAAAAACAAAAAAAAATCATTGTGGTTCTTGATTGGCAAACACAAACCAGATGACGCAAAAGAGGGAGGCCCCTGCTCGGTGGACCAAAGTCATTATAAAGGTCACAAGAAAACGGTGAATGGAGGCGGCTTAAGACCGTTTGTCGTGGCATTATATGGGGAGCCCTATGTCCAGCAGGTGACTTCTAGAGCTGATGATGGCGATAATGTCGATGATGATGATACGTGTGGTATCAATAAAGAACAGTATCCATCTATGATATTATTTATGAAAAATAACGGTGGGATGCTTGGATACTTAATTAAATATTCATTCTTGTCGATGGCGTCGGCTTTATAAATAGGTGAGTTACCTCAATGATTGCTCGAATTACTCTCAATAGGTAACTGAATCAGCGTGATTTGTCTCTAAAATGGGTCGAGGCCGCCTCCAACGCCCGACCTAGGCGAACCGCAATGCAAATTGAGCTTCTCAATTTAGCACATACAAACTGTCTCTACATTATACATTTTACATTTTATTGTAAACCAAAACTAACTCACTTTTCAGTTCGTAGAATTGGAATCGTTTAACTAATAAATGTAATTTTAATATGAAAATTATTTTTTGAACAGTTTTATATCTATTTATTTTTAATATCACCCTATGTAGAAATAAATACCTAGCTACTACTAACATTACTCTAACTATTTAGTATTAAGTAGGTAAATTCGTAAAAAAAGGTATGTATAGACTCGCGATGCTATTTTAAACTAATATAATATATAAAAAAAGTATGATAGAACTAGAAGAAAAATGAGAAGCCCTAACTGTTTTTAGGAAGGCCCACCTCTCGATGTCTCGTTCGTCAGTGTGAATCTAGTTTTTTTTTTCTAAGTAGATCATTATTTTCGTTATGAAATGCACTATCAGCTTAATCACTCAAAAATAAAAGTAAAACACTTCATATTTAGTAAAAACTGTTTTTTTAACCCCCGACGTAAAAACGAAGGGTGTTATAAGTTTGACGTGTCTCTCTGTGTGTGTGTGTGTGTGTCTGTCTGTCCCATCGTAGCTTCCGAACGGATGAACGGAATTTGTTTTTTATTTTGTTTGAAAGGTGAATTTGATTATATTGAATAGGAATATACCGTCCAAATTTCAAGTGTGTAGGACTTACGGTTTAAGCTGTGCGTTGATAGTCAGTCAGGGAGTGAGTCAGTCCGTCACGCAACGATTTGATGTATATTGATGGATTTAAAAATAATTTTTGCTGCACTTCTTTCGAGTTACACTGAAGTTTTCGGGTCTTCCCACTGGCGCTGGCGGGTCAGGTACGGTTTTTTTTTTTTGTTTTCAAAAACCTTGCTACGCCTATGCATACCTACCACAGTCATAGGGGCCCGTTATCCTTATATATTTATACCCCGTTTTGTTTAGTTTATTTATTTAATAATAATTTAAAAAAACACAAATTCAAATTTTATTTATTCAACCAACATGGGGTCATTAGAATTACACATTACACAATTACACAGGTTACACACAATAATAACTTATATACCTAACACACATTACATTACATTTATTTTTATCCACAGTAGGTACATACAACTTCACACAAGCCTACCTAGATTTGACTGTCAATAAATGCACCATACAGCAATGATTCAATACTGACAATCAAACCTAGCAGCAAACATCTTCAGAATGTTGTTAGAGCTGGCCCGGACCCTACGCACCAGGGATGTGCAGCGCTCACGCATTATTGTATAGAAACAGTTGACTCGATAATAAACTAATACAAAATGTTTAAAAGTTCATCATAACCTTAATTGAAAACCACACGAAGAGTAACAAGAATTTTGTGGGAAAATGTGTTTACCTATTGAATTGTTTATTTTCCTCGTTTTATTGGTTTTCAAAACACCATACCTTCTATAAAATCAAATAGGGGCCAAACAGGGGTGTCAGCAATGATTTCACTTCTCATTTATTATGACTAGCTCGGCCGCCGTCGGTGCCGGTATCCTGTTTTTGCTTTGGAGAAAGTTAGGAGTCGATAGTACCAGAAGCATTCACTGACTGACTCATTGTTTACATTGCTTAGGTACCTAGTACCTACCTCTTGTTTTATTTATTGTTCAGGAAGTATGATCGTATTCCTATTTGTAAATTCTATTCCGAGTACAATGAAGCAAAGTACTTCGTTCAGGAATGCAGTGGAAATCGTGTGAAGTATGTCGTTATGCGCCTGCAATGGGCGCGACTCAGCGACTCGACGACGCGACACCGCGACAGACAAGCGACATCTCCTTATGAATGGCCGCTAACTGCACCCGTGTCGAAACCAGCACTTCGCTTGTTTAGCACGCAACTATACATACTACGTGTTGCAATATGTGTACGGCGTGTGTGCCTAAACCGTCGCGAATTGGTGAAACTATGCTAATGATCTTGGAGAAACAAATGAAAACTAACATGTTTTCCCTGTGAATATACTGTAGGCACAGCCGTAGGCGGTTCGAATTTGATATTCAAAAGAAAGTCACTTATGTCAAAGTTTCTATAAAAACCGAGAACACCACACAGGCAGCCCCGCGAACAAAGGGCAATTCATCTTGGAATTGACTTTTCGAGAACAGGTGAGGCTGCGTTGATCCTGTGCCAGACGTTATTCACTTTCCTTCACAACAGCCACAAGAATAATAAGCGAAGGCCGCTGTTTTTTATTTACAAGCCCACCTGCTGGTTTTGCCCACGTATTTCAGATTGTTTTGAACATTCTTTCATAACCTGAACTTCGTTTTACAGACGTGAACGGTCGTAAATCTCGGTTTATGTTTGCACATTCGAAAACTGTTTCGTTTAATTTTAGATATTATGCAACAACTATTTTATTGCCCAAATGACGAACAATTCACCTATTATTATGACTCCATCGATGAAAATACCTTACAAACCTGCATCGAGTTAAAATTTGTAATGCAAGGTATTAAAAGATACTTGCGCTATATAAATGACACTAATGAGGGTTTATAACGTCATGCACGTCAATTAGTGTCAATGCTCATAACATTTAACAATTCAGTCATCACTTGTCTTGAGTTTGAGGTAGGTATTGACGGCCCTTCACTACATGCAGGTATTCTTAATTTAATTTACTGCATAAAACATGCACTTGTCTTGCCTTTTTCGACTTGACGAAATTCACTTTTAAGAAGTGTTTCCACATCAGTCTGATAATGATGATCAAATTAGTAAGCAGAACCGTGAGCTGATCAAATTGAGACCAAATACGGCCAGTACACTATTAACTATCGATAGTTAACGGAACTACTCGAGGAGTTCCATTGTCCACCTTCTGACTCCATCATCAGATCATCTCGCTGTGACCATAATATTGCATTGTCATAGGAACTTGACAGGTATGGAAATTTAAAGTTAAACCGTGTATCAGAAAGGGCTCCTAAATTCAATCGTCAGATTTGATTCCAGGAAACAATAAAAGAAAAGTGTAAAAAATAAATAGAACCGTGCATAAGATGAAAAATAAAGATGTGAACCAAGGCCCTTTTATGGTAAGAGGTTTACAGTGAGAAATTTTTCAAAGCTCGTTCTATAACTGTTCATTTTCTAAAAAACTATTAATTAATTACTAAGTAATTTCTCGATGTCTATAGTTTGACATGGAGACCTCAGAATTTATTAAAGCTCATTCTATACTTGCTCAATTTGCTACCGACAAATGATCAATGTCGTCGTTTGACACCGAGATCTCAGTACCTATACTTATAGCTAAAACGGAGACAACCCAAGACTGTGGGTCATTAACGACCCCTACTCTATAAATCAGTGTGATCCTCCTCTATGTCTGTGTGTACCAACTTAACATTTCTATCCTTTTCGACTTCATCCTGTTTATCAGAAGGACTCTCCGAATAGTTCATTTTCAAGCAGTTTCGTCTTCGTAGGAAAAGTTATGATTGAGTGAAATGGCGGTGAACTTCAATAAAGAGATGTCAACTTATTAGTGAACTTCAAAAAGAGATGTGAACTTATTAGTGAACTTCAATGAAGAGATGTGAATTTATTAGTGACCTTTAATAAAAAGATGTGATTTTATTAAATTATTGCGAGCAAATGATCCTGGAATGGAAACGGCTGCACCAATTTCTACCAAACATAGCTAAGAACCATCTCGCTAACAACATCTTTCATTATAAAGAAAAACGTATCTAAATCGGTTAAACAGTTTTGGAGATCCTGTTTATCAGAAGGACTCTCCGAATAGTTCATTTTCAAGCAGTTTCGTCTTCGTAGGAAAAGTTATGATTGAGTGAAATGGCGGTGAACTTCAATAAAGAGATGTGAACTTATTAGTGAACTTCAATAAAGAGATGTGAACTTATTAGTGAACTTCAATGAAGAGATGTGAATTGATTAGTGACCTTCAATGAAAAGATGTGAATTTATTAAATTATTGCGAGCAAATGATCCTGGAATGGAAACGGCTGCACCAATTTCTACCAAACATAGCTAAGAACCATCTCGCTAACAACATCTTTCATTATAAAGAAAAACGTATCTAAATCGGTTAAACAGTTTTGGAGATAATATTCGTGAATATTGGTTTAAACACATAAATACATTACCTCTCACCCTAAATGCATAAGTCCTCATATTATTATACCCGATCGTTCCATCGGTAAAAACGCTTTTTATGTATTTTTATAAGTATGGCTCAGTTTTTTGCATTGCAGGTACTTATTTGTTCTGGGACAGAGCGTGGTTTGTAATCAATTTTCGCGATCGTGCATAACATAAGACGCTATTCTCCGAAGCAGTGCACATTCCAGCTAACCCAGTTCCAGTAACGACAGCGCGACGATAATATGAGCCAGTTGGGCACCGACATCCTAAAATGGTTTATTGGCTGGACAGCTCGCGAGTAAATGTTTGATTTACGGCGCAGACAAGATGACTCCACCTAACATGGCTCTTTACGGCCCGCATACATCGCTTGCATTGCATCTTGTTAACATTATGAATATTCTGACTTGCTATTGTAATCATAATAAATCATCTGTATAAGGTAGTCTAAACACATAAAAAAATTGGGACAAGAAAATTGGTTGGGTAACAAGTCTGTAAGTAGGATACGGTACGTCTAACGTACTCACGATGAAAAGGGCGAAGGTTAGATTAGATTTGAACAAAGCTTGGAAGTGTAATCCTTGTGATTGATTACAGAGTCGGAAGGATTATCTTACTTTAATATAACTACATATTATAGATAAGGTGTGTCATGATTATATCAATCAATTATAAATAATGATGCAGTCTTCTATGCTTATTACTTCACTACTGAGAAACTACAAATAAAATAAAATGGGTTGAATCGATACAATACCTAAATGGGTAGAAACTTATTGGGTAGAAACATGAAGCACTCAAAATAAGCACTATACGTCTTCAATCAAAGCTTACAGTTAAACCTATACGAAAATCCTGTCTTTTAATTTCCACAGGAAACGGAAAATATTCGAGAATAGATATTGCGTATAAAATTTTGTTGCTTTATTTCACCGAGATAAATTCAATTGGTGTAATGGGTAACTTCGGTAGGTACTATACGGTAGAGTACTTGAAAGGAACCTTCCGCACGCGAGTCTAATAGATAGATCGACAGAAATTACTTTATTGTATAACTTAACAAATAAAAATAAGAAAAAAAACGTAACTATATAATTAAAAGTACAATGGGTGGTCTAATCGCTTAATAGCGATTTCTTCCAGACAACCTTATAATGGCACTTGATCGGTTTTTTGTTTTGTTTAGCCACATCAATAATATAAAATCGTTGCGTGACTGACTGAATGACTAACTGACGCACAGCCTAGAGACCTGAAATTTGGAAGGCACATTCCTTTTGAGGTCTGGGGTTGCAGTAAGAAAATGATTCATGCATTTCATCCCCTAAGGGGGTGCATCGGGGCGTTGAAGCTTATAATTATGAAAAAAACCCCACGCGGATGAAGCATTCCACTAGTGCACTACTTAAATGTTGAAATATTTAACAGTAAATTCTAAAGCCAATAAGGTAAAACATGGCAGCAAAAGCCTCCGGTTGAATTTAATAACGTTATATCTATGTAACCTGTCTCAGACACATCGATCAACGTGGATATATGTCCGATAAATCAGCATCATTCAGGTGCACGAGTGGACAGCCTCGATCATCTCGCCAGTGACTCACCCTCATACCCACCATTATTGTTTCTGCCTAAAGGCTTTACGCATAAATTTCATAATTGCAGACGCGTAGACAATGCAGGAACAACTGAGGCAGTCAGGCAGTCGTCGCATGAATAAAACATGAAGTTACCACAAAAAGCGGGCGATACCTCCAGCAGATAAAGGGCACAAAGCCACGATAGGCCACGACACGACTTATTTTATTTAAACGTTACATTTCAGCGCGGAATCTCATATGATAAGGAATATAAAATGAAAATTCTCTCATTGTTTCTGGCCATCTTCTTATGACAACAGGCGCGTATATTTACCATTAAAAAAAGATCGAAACGAGTGACCCTTACAGTAGTCGCAAATGACGTGTAAATCTCACCTCCTTGGTCATAAGCAACGTGGCTGATTGTACCAACCACTAGGAAAAATGCGCGCTTTCTGACATTTATTTTTTATTTTTCATACTAAGTACTTGAATGACGGAACAAGCAGATGGCCCACCTGATGTTAAGCGGTAACCTCTGCCTATGAACAGTGCTTTCTCACATAGGTCACGTCCTACCTCCTCCTTGGTAATTAGCAACATGGCTAACAGTAGCACCAATCTCACGGAAATATGAGCACTTTCTGACATCTCTCATCTCACCTCCTTGGTATTATGCAACATGGCTAATAGTACCATTCTCTTGGAAAAATTAGCGCTTTCTGTCATCTCACCTCCTTGGTATTAAGCAACATGGCTGATAGTACCAACCTCTCGGGAAAATGCGCGCTTCACGCTTCATGTCCTATGTGTTGTTTGTGTCAGTTCCGTCCCTTTTCACGAAATCACTCCCACAGATTGCAGGAAAGCGAGAGGAAGGATGTTACTCATCAAAAATGGAAAATAGACGAATACATTTAATAGAAGTAGATATGGGCGAAGAAGAATAAGAATATTAAGAAATTATCTATAAGAAAAGTTATGTCACGTTTATAGCACACCACAAAGTGAGAAATAAAACTTGTAGGCAGCGCTTTACGATACGTGTGCACACATGATACCAATCAGTCTGAAAGTATTCGTAGACGAGTCATCCCCGAGTTATTTGATTCAGTAATTAAAAATAAATCCCAGAGGGAACTATCGTAGTTCGTAGTAAAGCATTTGAACACAGTGATGGCTATATATACTCGTAATTCAGCTAGCGTGAATCACAGTTCATTCAGTTTACGATGACGTCGTTTTATAACTGTTATCGTTGTGATAAAATATTTCTATGAAATAGTTGTATAAGATAAAGTTTAAGAGTAGGTAATGTTGTAATGAATCCACTATTTTATAATATCTGATTCGCTATAGATAGGTATTTATTTCGTTTTGTAAATTGTGTTTTATAATTTAGGTACTCTGTTAATTAGAATAAGTGGTAACAACCGTTCTAATTAAATAAATAAATAAAATTAGTGATGTGTCTGTAATTTTTTTGGGAACGTAAGCTCTACTAGTTTGAGTAGTTCAATTTGCTTTCTAAATCTATGCGATAAAGAAATAAATTAAAATAAAATACAAATCTTCCATGGCGTGTGTGTACGATTTCTTCTTGTTACCTACCTCAATCGAGCAATCCAGATCAAATTCGTTTGCCATTCCATCCAAAATTCCGTACATGAATCCGCAATTTTCACGTAGTTCGAAGCCCATTTGGTTGTAGGTAAAACAATATAATTAGTTTAATGTCGTTCTGGATTTGAGTTAAATCTGTTTTGCATTGTTTTTTATAGAATAATGTCGATGTCGCCATTTCTATAGGCATTCCAGGAATGATGAATCCGTCGAATCCGTGCAACTTTGGCACATAATAAAATAACTGTGAGCCGCATGAATCGCATTGTGTGACTACTGTGTACCTATCTAATAGAATATTACAATGTTTAGTTAGGTTATTCAGTACACATACCTACCTAATAACATAAAATAAATAAAAGTAGTTTTATTTTATGATGCAATTACTTAGTTGTAATTTTATTTGAATGTCACCCCAACATTTAAAAAATACAACTGAGATAATACACGTTTTTAGGCTGCGCCAATCCCAGACAGAAATCTTCATACAAAAATAACGTCTCACGCCACTCACTCGAAAAAGCCATTTTGATTGATATCTCTTAAACTATGGATAAGTTTATAAAACCCTTACAGTAAGCCTTCGGTAATATTGTGTGGAATTCATGTATTTAATTTTTGACCCAATAATCTGCACCAAATTGTCACTTTGTAATTATTTATACTGATAAAATATTATCATATCGAGTTGTTTGTACAGTGATCCCTTGAAATTATAATGTAATAGTATCCATGTATATTTTTTATCTGAATACTACACTTGTTTTACTCAGTTATAAATCAAATCTACGATTTGGAATTCTGCGGATACTCTTAAGTAATTTTCTATTACGTAGTCTCTAATTAAGTTACATAGATGGCCGGTACAGAGAGTGCAGGGGAATGGCAGCAAGCCGAGAAAGTTAACCTTGAGACTTAAGTGCACTGAGAGATTAACGGTGCGAGTAGCTTGCTGCTTTCGCCTGCAATATGCACTTACTCATTACTGTAGTACCTACAGTCGAGAACTTCTTTAGAATTCAAGCAACCGAATACAAGAACGAAGCTTATTACACAAAAGTACCAAAAGTACAAGCATTCCATGCACACAACGCATCTAAAACCTCACACATTACACTCAACACATGGTGATCATAACACCGGCGTCATGTTGGCGCAGTATTAAAAACTACTCGTATGACGCGCTGCGTACGTGTTATATGTACTTACTTAGGTTGTAAAGATGATAATGGTCAGTTTGGATGGTCAGATCTTTGGTCATTTAATCTGTTTTTCTGGAAACTGAGCTCATATCCTGTGAACTCCGTATAACCATACTCTAACGAGCAAAGCGTGAACATAACATCAAAATGACTCACAAGCCTGTCATAAATATTTTTAGAACATTGCTAAGTAGCAACCAGAGTAAGTATGAACCAGGTAGGTATGAATTAATTATTTCAAGAAATACATAAGTACCTAATAGGTATTCGTTATATGCTAATGATGTTTACGTGTGTTTTCACGGTAGACCATGATAATTCAATTCAACATAGATAATGATAATGAAATAATGATATAAAGTGAAGGCATGACTAAAACCATCGCACTACTAGGTGGTCTTGCATGAGATCAAATGAAAACTTCCAAATACAATTCATTCGACAAACTTGATACATCGGGATCGGTGTCAATTTACAGAATAACAGTAACCCCCAGGTAACATTTTGAGATAAGCGTTTACACCGCTTTCATGGCATATTGTGAATTGTGATCCGGCAAAAGAGAGATTTATTGCATGTCACCAGCTGAGGTCTCTCGTAAATCGATAGCGCTCCAATCGATACAGTAGGGTGCTATCGGTGCCGAGGAACCGCTATCCATGGAGCTCGATAATGGTTGTGAAAGGTAGGCGACGTGATCAAATTGAGTCAACATTCACCGTGAAAAGAATGACAATGATTGATCTTGACTGATTGATGCAGCTGCGACTGATTCGTGCAGATGGTTGCGTAGGTCTTTTGATCGTAGAAACAGATGCGGTTTTCGTTGTAGGTACCTATATGGTAGTGCGGCGCTATTGCTTCGGGCTATATTATCTCTAGGGCTGGTTAGAGGTTTGTGGAAGCGTTTTCGCGTGTGGGCGGTCAAGTTCCCTGTTGTAATCATCGTAAGGGCCGACGCGGGGTCAGCAGTTCAACATCGCATAGAATAAAAGAGCGGCACTGATTCACGCGGAAACAATAGTATTATTAGACGTCCCTACCTACAGACAGGTTGTTTGTTCATAGTTCTAGGTAATTCACCATATTGTATTAGAATGCGGTTAGGCTGAAGATAAACTTGAATGAAAGCGGTATATAGTGGCAAAATAAACGAGCTATGAGTAATTATAAACTGAAACAGCTGAGAACGCGGACGGTTTGGCGTGTAAATATTTGTTGGCCGCCAATAAACAATACACGGATCAACGCTTCACTTTATCTTTGAAGTGTGTATCATTTAGTGTACAAGAATTACATTTGATTGCTCTACAACATTTTACGTCTGAGAGAAACTGGAATTTATTAGTGTTTGACAACTATATCGCGGCAGTTTATTTTGTTCTTTCTTTGTGAGTTACAAAACAAGTCGAGGACATCGCTGGAAGATTTGGAGAGCGACCCACATCCCGAGAACGTGAGTTGGCCCCACATCAAATACTGTTTTTCCTTCTACGTGCCTTTGCATTGTGAGTATTTGTGTACAGAAAGGTTTGGAAAACTCAGTAAACAGTATCAAATACATAGCAATAATGAGCATCGCAGTCCTTAATTATAACTCAAGTAAACATACGAGAGGAAGGAAAATATCTTCAAATATCGCACTTTCATTTTACATTGCACATGCAGACTACCGGTTACCGGCCCACATTCCATACAGGAACATCGTATCAGATTTAATACCAAACAAAATGTTAAAATAGGTTATTTTTCTTTCTGAATTAGCGTTCACGTAACTATCAAATCCTCATTGAAACAAAATTAAGCTCAAACAATCGTTGGAAAAAAGTTTAAACAATTTAAGTGTTTAACGCTAGAGCTAGCGGATACAACAAACAACAATAGGAAATTATTATTTAAACGTACCTCTATAATGGTGATATCTTATAAGGTGATAAGAAATAAAAATGATTGAACAATCAGTGCACTCCCACACGACAATTACATACCATTTACAGGTAAATAAACAGTGCATTCGAACGTAAACTCGCTTTGTAGTGTGGCGGCAACAATACTCGATAACATACGATGAATTTAAAACTAATAAATGCTTTTCAAAGCGGCTATTAAGAAAAATAAGGTGATCTCTTTCGTTTTTAATGTGGTGCTGATTCAAAATAAAGTATTTTAATACTGGATTTGGGTGGTCGTTTAAGAGCTTACTTTAAGTCTCCAAAAGTGCTAATAAAAGAAAAAGGATAAAAAAGAACATTGATACTTACTTAACATAATATTTAGTTCAGGTTTTTAGGGTTACAAAGTCAACAAGACTGTCCGCGGCTTAGCTTAGAGACTCTACCAGCAGCCTTACCCTTGAATCCTATACTAATTATTGTCCAATTGCCGCTTGGATTAGCTAAGAGTTGTGTCAGTAACTACTATGAAGTTAGCTGGTCTTTGGGATTGGCTATGAATTGTGTCAGTATACCTACTATGAAGTTAGCTGCTCTCTGCTTTTGGACAATTTCAATACCAATACCAGTTATTTTATCAAATTGGTTATTTAGTAATTTGGCGCTAGGTTTGCATTCAAGAGTACGAAATTACACTTTTTTTAGTTAAAAGGAAAACTATCATAGCTAAGTAAGTAGCCGTGGTTGCTTGTTGGCTGTGGTTGCCTTTTTTACAAAGTGAGAACAGGCACAGATAAATGAACTTAGACAAGTCAAGTTTTTTTTATATTAATTAGTTTTTATTATAATTCCTGCACTGTTACTAAAGTACTGCTCCATTCACAGGGAACGCATCCAATTGTTTGATTCTATTATTAAGTTATTACTCATTGGCAATGCTAATAAATTAATAAAACAATAATTAAGAAGGTCTTACAAGTTAACGAAGTAATAGTCGAACAACTAATAAAATGTACATGAAGAAGTAATAAGGAAAATTTCGCACAAATTACATTGGAAATTACTTAGCTGAAGTTGTTCGTTGTGTAAAACAGGAAAGCCCCCTTTTAAGTCCGTATATTGTGACGAGCCCCCAAAATAAGCGTGGCCCGACGCGCACTTGGTCACTTTTATTTTAAAGTATACATTATATTGGCTGCAAAAGGCGTCTTATCTACACACACCGGCAAAATTAGGGCAACATGAAAGAAAAAGAATAATATTTTTATTTTGTTATTTCTGAAAGTGTGTTTTGTTTAGGTATACAATGCTTTTATTTAACTTGAAATGTATGTTTGTTTGTCTGGGATGAAATCCAGGTGGAATATTGCTACTGAATTATAAAGCAGTTCTCCTCAACCGATTGAACTGAAATTTGGCACACCTGTCAAGTTCCGATGACAATACAATATGATGGTGACAGCGAGCTGATCTGATGATGGAGACGGCAGGTGGACAACGGAACTCCTCGATGGATAATAGTAGACTGGCCGTGTTTAGGCTCATTTTGATTAGCACACGGTTACGATCTTTAATATTACGAAAGATTGTATCGAAAAATATATTGTATTGTAAATCTAAATCTATACTAATATTGCAAAGAGCTAAAGTTTGTTTGTGTTTGTATGCAAGGGGGGTAATCTCTGGAACTAAGTACTAATCTGATCAAGAAGTTATACTATCTCAATAGCCTATGTTTTGTTAGCTTCTGCTTGTGTTATGCGTAGTTCCACTAAACTCTGTAACGGTTGAGCGGACTTGGATGATGTTTGGTGTGTTGATGGATGCAGGAGGGGGTGCAAGAGGGGGGGAATGCATTTCATCCAGACACCATGCGTGCTTAGAATAAAGAATATACCAGAACCCGTATCACGCGTAAAAACTGTCACCACACAAACTAGTCTCAATGAGAATACATAGACACATAGTCATAGTTTTACATAGTCGGTCGGTAGGCCGGGCTAGTCGTGTCGAACTCGAAAGTTTTTCTTGTGATTATGCGTAAAAAGAAAAAGGATAGAAATACATTTCAAACGCAAATATTAAATTTAAATATCTTTTTGATTTAAATAATGATTTTTGTTTACCATTCATTCTTTGTAAAAAAAAGTCAAGCGTCCATTTTTTCATTGTTGCCAACATTACCTAAATATTACCGCTACTGGTGGCAAGTATGATAGGCGCGGGGAATGCATTGTGTTTTGGCGACACAGCGCCCTAATAGCATCGTACGCATCTGGTTTATTCTACATATATTCTAAGCATGCGTGCGAAACCGCAGGTGTTATATTAGTTTCATTATAAAGCATGAAATCGCAAAATAAAATGCTTCTTATTACAAGTCGATACCGAGTGATCGAGTACTAGATCTAAAGAACAAGATTGGTCAGCTGAATTTCTGTGTTGACAGACAACTCATATGGCTTATCGTAGTCGAATCACAATCTAGCATAAACACTCATCAAGTTACACGGTAACTGCATTATGTGTTTGTTATAAATGCCTCGCAGTTTGCTAGAATGGTCCTAAGGTCCTTATATACATTGAGTTTAAACTTGCTTTGCAAGTAATTACATCAGATAGGATAGGTACCTAATACATACAAAAGTACGTACAGTGTACAAATCAAACAGTTAATCTTTCTTAAGATTGTTGCAAATGATCTATAGATAGCTCAACTGATCTGGTTTACTAATTAAGGACATTTTAAAAAGAAAATGAAATATCTGAAAATACTCATAAATACACTTTATCCTCATTGAAAGTAAATTAATAAAAAGACGGCTTTAGACGGATAAAAAAGATTTAAAAAAAGTTGTATATTAACGTTTAAATACACCTCACAAAATGTAGGTACGCTTTAGGGTGCAGACGAGTTCAACTTTTATTGTGAAATACGTAAAAAGTTTTTTTTTATATAGAAACCATTCTAGTAATTAAAGTAAGAAATATTTAAAAACGGTTAATACCAACATATTACTTAATACTTTCACAAATGAGCAGACTATAATTTTTGTGAAAATTATACCATTTTATGATATTACATAAATACCTCGTGCGTAAATATGTTGTGTACTCTGTGATTGACGCAGATTAGCGGGTAGCGAATTATTAAAACATCTATTTTTGTGGAAATATTAATTTTACTACATGTAGATATGAGACCTGCTAGATCGATTTTTAAAATTTCATTGAAAACGTTAGAGCCGTTTTCGAGAAAGTGAATACAAATATATATATACTAGTGACTCGCCCCGGCTACGCACGGGTAGCGCCCGGTGAAAAACAGCCTCCCCCCCTCCCCCCGATATTTTATTACTTATTCTGCTATTCGGAGCGGAGAAGAATCCACCAAAAAACAGATTACTAACATCGGTCCAACCGATCTTGAGTTATAAGTGGTGTAACTAACACGACTTTGTTTTATATATATAGATATATATACACAATACTATTACGTGACTGTTGGGTGTTATGTTATGTTACCTTTATAAAAATATAGCTCGTTTAATATTATAGGATATGTGCTCTTGATAACAACTTGAGGAAATCTTTTTTCACTACGTAGTAGGCACGGAACCGTTAAATTTAATGGCCCTTAAAAGATAAAAGATATGTGTCAAGGTAGTGAAACGTTTCGAGAGGAGACGTTTTTATTTTCAGAACTTCCTTGGTTTTCTTTGTTTATTTTGCATATAGTCCAGTAACTTTATACATCACCAGTATGCGTCAAATCCAGTAGTTCTGATTTTTGTAGACTTGTTTATGATGTTGGCCTTATGAATAATCCAAGTTTTTGACCTCGAATGCCGAACGCAACCTTGTCAAAAATCGAAAAAAAAATATTTTTTTCATGTTTTGGCGATTATAACCCTAAAGGACTAGTTTTTGAGAAAACTTTCATAGGACGTTTGTAAAGTAAACTAAATTTGCTACAATATGATACTAGAACTGTATCTGTAGACCCAATAGTTTCTGGGATAAAGCCTTTCAAAGTTTATATTTTTTTTCGAACTTCGCAATTTTTTGCAATTCAGATGGCATATCCCCATATGGGGATGGTGGTGAATCGTCGAAGTCTTTTGCCCACAAGTCATCCTCCATTTCGACATCGGACAGATCGTCGCCTTCTGGGATCTCTACTACTGCAACATCAGGTATATTATCACAAGAGGCCCCGCTGCAGTGCCTGCAGACTGATGAGCATTTTAATCCTGCCTTCCTGCAGCTGCACGCGTTCCCACAACCCTTCGTGCACCCGCAAGAAATCATCCGCAAGAGGTGTTGTGGGGCTGCATCTCTGGTCATCATTTTAGGGTCCACTTCATCCCGCTAGAGTTATTCGAGTAACGTATAAAATATTGCAAAAAATTGCGAAGTTCGAAAAAAATTATAAAATAACAACCTTTTCTAAATTGATGTTAATATCTGAATCGTGAAATCAATTGGGAAAACCTGTTGGGAGCTATCAATAATACAAAATATCGATGAACGGATCAAAGTATATTGATTGGCATGTTGACCAGTGGGATGGACATGTCACGAATGTGTTAAGGATGGATAGATTTATGTGGCTTATCTGTTTTGTGACATTCGGTCAAGGCAGGTGGTCGTTAGAAGGGAACAGGCGGTGATCAACAGCGATGATGGTAAACAATGATCTCAAAGTAAACAGTCCATTGCTGCTTCATTATTGAACACATTTGAAGGACTAGAGTGTAAACCACCATTTTATCGAACTCCATATGCCATAGTTTGGCGTTGATCGAGTAATGCTAAGTCCATCATATAGTTGTTAGAATGTTTTTGATGGTAAAGCATTAGTTTAATTGTAGTGGCGATGTAGCCCCTTTTTAGGGTTCCGTAGTCAAAGACAAGGAACCCTTATAGATTCGTCATGTCTGTCTGTCTATCTGTATGTCACAGCCTTTTTTTTCCGAAACAATAAGAGCTATACTGTTAAAACTTGGTAGGTAGATGTATTCTGTAAACCGCATTAAGATTTTTACACAAAATTTTAAAAAAAACAATTATTTTTGGGGTTCCCCATACTTAGAACTGAAACTCAAATTTTTTTTTTCATTAAACCTATATGTGTGAGGTATCTATGGATAGGTCTTCAAAAATTATGTTGAGGTTTCTAATATCATTTTTTTCTAAACTTAATAGTTTGCGCGAGAGACACTTCCAAAGTGGTAAAAAGTGTCCCCCCCCCCCCCCCCCCGTAACTTCTAAAATAAGAGAATGATAAAACTAAAAAAAAAATATGATGTACATTACCATGTAAACTTTCACTCAAAATTGGTTTGAACGAGATCTAGTAAGTAGTTTTTTATTTTTGGGGTTCCTCATACTTAGAACTGAAACTCATTTTTTTTATTTCATCATACCCATACGTGTGGGGTATTTATGGATAGATCTTCAAAAATGATTTTGAGGTTTCCTATGTCATTTTTTTCTAAACTGAATAGTTTGCACGAGAGACACTTCCAAAGTGGTAAAAAGTGTGTCCTCCCCCCCATAACTTCTAAAATAAGAGAACGATAAAACTAAAAAAAATATATGATGTACATTACCCTGTAAGCTTTCACTTAAAATTAGTTTGAACGAGATCTAGTGTGTAGTTTCTTTTTAATACGTCATTAATCGTAATCCATCCAAGAACTTTTATATTATGTTACTTGCTGCTACGGAACACTTCATGGGCGAGTCCGACTCGCACTTGGCCGCTTTTTATTATTGAAGGTATATCATAAATAAAACACAAATAAAAAAAAAATAAAAAAAAATATAACAAATAAATATCATACTTAACTCCTTAATTTTCATTTTAGAAGCTATTATGCACTTTTCTTCTTTACCTACGTTATTAAATGTAGGTAGTATGTAAATAAATAAATTTAAATTTGTATCCTCACACATGTTCACTGCAGGAAAATCATTTGCCTAATACCCATTGATATAGAAAACCGCAATTCGGACCGCGACATACACACCTTGAACAACCACAGAATGCTGATGCATCACATAAATATACCAGCTACGCCCGCGATGTTACTCGCGACACGCGGATAAACGGTATGTGCTGTGTATTAATTCAGGGTATAAGTTATCTCCATTATAAATTTCATCCGAATCCGTTGGGCTATTTCAGCGTGAAGGAGTAACAAACAACAGCTAACTCACATACACACAAACTTTCGCATGCCTGAAACTAAAGTGCAAACATAATCCATCGATGACACAAAAAGGTTGAAAAAATGCTTTAATATGCATATATGTATGTATAAAATAAAATAAAAGGGTAGGCCTTTGGTGTGGGACGCTACATGCGTTGATACCCTTGCGCCATCTCATCTGTCCGGGACATCAGTTAGGGCCGGTGCGGCGGCAGATTCCGCTGAGGACCTCAAAAGACGCAAATATGCAAGTCTCGACAGAGCTTACTTATTTGAGCCTTTCGGGGTCGAGACTCTGGGTCCGTGGGGTTCCGGGGCCCTTCGCGTTTTCAAAATTCTTTCAGGGCATCTGGTTGAAGCGACGCGTGACCCGAGAGCTGGCTCTTATCTGGCTCAACGCATTAGTATTGCCATTCAGCGTGGCAATGCAGCCAGCATCTTAGGGACGCTTCCGTCTGGTAGTGATTTGGATCAGTTGAGCTATCTTTAGATCGCTTGCAGCGGTCTTAAGGTAGCACAACTGTTTCATATGTATTTAGTACATACCTTGTATTATTCTTTCTGTAAATAAATGCTTTTGTATGTATACATACTTAGAAACACGCCTTTTTCCCCGAAAGGGTAGGCAGAGCCTCAAATGACCCTCTTTGCACCGTGGGTTACAGCATATCGTGGAAAATAGACGAGACAAGTGCTGAGCTCATCGCCGCCATTGCTTCCCACGACTGACTCTTCTAATGGTTTCATCCAGTAATATCACATTCCTTAAATAAGCTAGCAGCCAGGACAAATCTTATACAAACAAGTCCGGATCTTAATACCTTAGTCGGCTTTTACGACATCCACGGGAGGAGCTGGAGAGGTTTATTCTTGGGGCGGACAAACCACGGTTATTTAATATTCATAAATAACATTTTTACACACAGCTCAAAATATTATAAGATCGTCTCGTAATGGTAGCTCTAGAGCTCTTTACTCTGCCAGCTCATTATCCATCTTAAAATAATTGAATTTCTAACTCGAGGACACGTTGAAAATGTATTTCACCTTTTTGTGGGTTACCATTTATTTCATATCCCTAATTATTTTGAATCTTCTCATTGTGAATCTACAAGCACATTTCAAAAGGACGAGTCAAACTTGGTTTGGAGTAAATTCAAAAAACGTGACTGATTTCAGTAAACATTTTTTGAAGAATCTCGTCACATTCGGGATTGCCCATGTTTCAATTAGGCGTATTCATATTACGGAAACCAGTCAAGTGCGAACCGGATCCGTGTGGAGAGGGTTCTTTACAAGTATGCGACCATAGTAACTAGACCAATTAAACTTATTAGTACACAGGGAAAAAGTAATCAAAACATTTTTTATCTGGTAAATTCGGAGAAAATAGGCTGTGACATACGGACAGACAGACACCAGAGTGATCCTATAATGGCCCCGTTGGTATTTTGTGAGATACAAAACCCTAAAATCACTGTTGCTACTGAAAATTATAAACCATGCAGAAATTCGTCGCCTTTTTACAGATTTAGCTAAAATGCATGTCATGTTGGCTTTATTATACAATAATATCTTAATACCGTATAATGTATTTCTGGCAATGACTATCACACACAATCAAACATTCACAGTATTGTGCATCTTATTAGTAAAACCTTTGGGTTGAACTTTGCATAATCCTGCAATACTCAATTTAAGGACCCTTGTTCGGTTTTATTTGCTGCGTTGCTGGTTATGAATACAGAATTTTACATTTCAGAACGTGATCACTGCATACAAATGCATAATAAATACTCGTAAACAGAGTATAAAAGTATTATGAGCGTCAATATTTCCGTCGAACCTTGACGAACGAGGTATTGTTGTGAACTGCACTCTAGCGACAAGAGGTCGCCAATATGGAAATGCAATCATTAAATTTCCGCATTGTGATTTTTATCCGAAAACCTCTAGTCGCATGGCACTTGCAGATCATTCTGTACTAGTCATACATCGGATACAAAAGGAGCGTGGATCGCTCACAATTATCTACTTGTGAGGAGACTTTGTGAAACGCGTGATGTGACTGAAATTACGGGAATTTTGTAAGTTATTTTAGATTTATTGTTATAAGATTTGTCTTAGCTGCTAGCTTAGGTATTGGTATTACTGGAGGAAAGCGTTAGCCGAGTCAGTCGTTGGAAGCAAAGGCGGCGATGAGCTCACCACTTGTCACATCTATATTCCCACGACGGTACAACCCACGGTGAAAAGAGGCCTTTTGAGGCTCTACTTACCCTTTCGGGGGGAAACGCGTCTGTCTATGTAAGTATGTATGTATTTTAGCATAGGTAACGTTTTCCTCTTCCACAACATTTGAAGTATGTATTATCATCATTAAAATAGTATCATCCATATCTGCATAGTAATCAGGCAGTATGTTGATCAGTGAGCACAATTTGAACGTGAAACAAAACACTGGGATTATTATATTGTGGTATTATCATAGATAGGTATTTATTAATTACCTCAGTATGTTACAGATAGAATTACGACTAATTAACTAAGAAATTATATTCCAGATTTGAATATTATTACCGCAGTAGTAATATTATAATTTATAATAAAACGATAATTTTCCAATTATCAACCTTGGCATCTAAAAGCCTTGTAGCATGCTGTTAACTCATTTCCATAAAAATTACTTGAGCATTATTATTAGGTTTTATAACCAGCACGTTTATTTTTTCAATCAAAATATGTTTATACCATTCCCCCACTAAAAAGCTTATTTTATAATCAGTTTATATAACACAACCTGGTTGCGCGTGCATTTTTATTAATTTAATTTTCCTTTTTTCTTTCGCTTAAATCTTTATTTTTCTCGTAGTCATGGTATAAATAAAGTATAGTATGCATTTCTTGAAAAAAATGGATTTGTATCGAGGGCCAAGAATCACTTGCGTCGCTCAGGATTCTAACACTTGAATCTGATTCAGTCGTTAGAATCCTTCACTTGCTCGTGATTCATCTATAGCCCTCGCTTCAAATCCGTCCTCTAGTCACTAATTGCATAATATACTACACGGTCAATATGGCCATATATTAAATGGTATATAATTTTCTTATTTGATCTTGATGTAGGTACCTAAGAATAATAAAGACATTTTGGAATGTAGTTCCGTTTCTCGTGCGCCTCCCACACTCCTCATTCTCGACTTGGTTATTGTTTGCTAACTACTAAACATTGTTATGATAATCCAATTTTAAACACTATATTATGTATTCTAAGACCGAACAAGTAGATAGTAATACCTTTACCGCTATTCTTAAGTATCGATTTATCTTTCTAAAGGAAATTATAGATAACAATATCAGATAGGTAGGTAGTCCTAAACCTACTTTTCTGAAAACTTGAATAGTAGGTAGTACAGTAACTTAACGCATTGTCGATTCGATGAATGTTCTAGATTCTAGTATTCAGTGTTTTATTATATTTTCAAAGTCAAAGTAAAGTGACTAGACTTGTATACAAAAAGAACTCAAACAAAATTGGGATCAACAAAGATTTTGTGGTCTTAATAAAAATATGTACTTACTTAGCTATTTTTTACCACAAATAAAATGTATTTCTCAAAGCATGGTTCAAAAATCAATATACCTCTAACCAACATAATCCTTTCAACCATCATATTTACACGTAGCCATTATTAGAATTAGTTCTCGTAATGCTCCGGCTCAATAGGCCAGCCGTGGGATTATACTAGTAAATCGGATTAACGCCAACACCAACAAAAGGACGCCACAGTTACTTTTTACGGTTTAGTTGACAGGATAGGTACAAAAAGTCCTCTTACAAAACAGAATATTAAAAGATAACCGTAACCTACACTGGCTTACAGCAAGAGACACTTCTCTAAGTCTAAAGGCTCGTCTACACTCTCTGTCTTGCCTGCACTGTATGCAGGTTATAGAACTTATACCTTCCTGTAAGTACTGAAGTCCGCGCCAACCCTATAGACAGATCATACAGCAAAAACGCCTCGGTTACGTTAAATATAACTAACATTAAAATACCCTCACAGTAAACCTTCAGTTTTGTTGTATTAATTTTACCTAAACAATTTTTGCCTTCGGTTTTGTTGTGTTGTGAAATGTAAATTAATGTAATTTTTACCTAGAAAAAGGCCCATAGTAATATATACCTTAAAACTGAGTAGTTCCTGATCGATCCCTTATACCTATAATTTTGTTCCTATTCGATCCTATCTCCAATGGATCAGTTTGAAATTATTATTTTGATTAGTTTTTTGTTCCTGATTGATCCTTTAAGGATTTCTCAAAGAAGTTTGATACAGTGAAGCAACAAATATCTACCTGTATACATAAATTACATGCATACACTTATACAAATACTTACTAAGTATGTAATAGCGTTTATTGTGCACGTAGAATAATTAACTGCGCAGTGTCTCGTGTGAGGCGTCCGATGAACCTTCTGAACTTGACACCTTTCAGCCAGTTATATCCATCAGCTGGATTCAGTACAAGGTACTCACAATCAGTACACTGTTCATCTTCTGATCGTTGTATTTTATTACATCCTTATCGGTTTTATGGCGATTTCAATACCTATTTTTTTCCTTAGCACTATTTAGTGATTCAAGGCGAGCTGAAGGTCGAATATTCAAATGAGAAGATTTGGTCGTAAGCTCGCCCCGTAGGGTTACCAGGTGAGGTCGGTAAAGAGTTACTTCTTTTCTCGCAAATAAAACAAAAGATTGCTTTATTGTTATTGGTCTGAAAATAAGATACGTAGCGGTAGCGGTCAATACAAGTTACAGTCTTGTTCTATAAGAACAATTTGAGGGCTAACAAGGTTACCTAGATAGTGATAAATAGGTCACCAAAACTACCCCACCATCTTGCGTTTTCCCAGAGGTTAAGTTAATAAATTATCCGTAACACGTTCCCCACATCAAAGTATTAATTAAAGGCTTGAGTGGTAAACTTCATTAATTAAAAGCTTGCTGGCATTATTGGTAATATGATTTCGTTGTTTTGCCTAACAATTATATCCTACAGCACGATGTCTATATTGTTTTTTGTTTTTATATATTAACACGTTTTTTTTTTTTATTATTTATTATTATTTTATTGTATTTTTATTGTAACTTCACCTCCTCTCACGTTCTTTACAATCCTGTCCATCCAAAGGTTGCCTGGAAGAGATCGCTCTTAGCGATAAGGCCGCCCATTGTATCACCGTGAACTAGTTGTAAGTTAATATAAGTATGCTGTTATTTTATTTTTAAGGTGATTACAATAAAGAGTTTTCTATCTATCTATCTATCTATGAATGTATAAATCGATAAAATTTTACATTGAAATTCGTTGTTCAATTTCTCTTTTTTTTTATATAAACGTGCATCCTAGGTATTCGGGGTACAAGTGAGGTGGTTAAGTGAAGTGAAGTGTCAACTTGCGCGCGATAATAATGACATTATAGATAATGCTGTCATCGAGACAGCCATGCAAGAGCATGAATTTTTGTTGTTGCTTTGCCTAACAATTATATCCTACAGCACGATGTATGAATGTATAAATCGATAAAATTTTACATTGAAATTGGTTGTTCAATTTCTTTTTTTTTTATATAAACGTGCATCCTAGGTATTCGGGGTACAAGTGAGGTGGTTAAGTGAAGTGAAGTGTCAACTTGCGCGCGATAATAATGACATTATAGATAATGCTGTCATCGAGACAGCCATGAGAGAGCATGAATTTTTGACACACCGAACTTTACCGGAGTCAAATATTATCTTACTGCGCAACGCGTGACTTCACCCCGTGACTTCACCCCGTGACTCGCTCAGCGAGTTCACCGAGCTCCGAATACCACTGCTGCACTGGCATGGGAACTGACTGTTTGAAAATATGTTCAGAGCCGCCACACAAGAATATGTAAAAAAAGTCACTAAAAACAAATACAATAGGTGGTGGCATTATCACTAACTGCGATCTCTACCAGGCGACCTTTGAGAGGACGGACTAAACATATATCTGTGGCGATCACAATGGGCCTACATGGCCGCAGTGATATGGACGCAAAAAGAAAATAAAAAACTGTTTTTTTGTTAATAAACTCTGAATGTTTACTGTTTTGTTTTGGTCCTTCGGGTTTTCCCTTAATGTCAGGACCTAATTAAGGTACAGTTCATTGTGTTTATTTTTTTTAAGCCATTAAAGTTCACCTTGAACACAGGTGAAATAATCCTTGAGACAAAATAAAGAACATGGGCAACTCCCCATATATTGTTTGACCCAACTTTTTTGACCAACGTTACGTACAGTTGGGATACTTTTGGTTATTGATAATATCTGTTAAGATAATGAAAAAGCTTATTTAATTTCTTGCGTGGAAGTTCTGGGAAAGTATTGAAGCTTGTTGCGTTTTGTTTCACGCAAATGCAATGAGTTGATTTATCTAATTATTTAGGTATACAACTTTTACTTCCCAACTTCTAAAAATATAAAAGTTGTTTAGAAAAATTGTACAAAAAACAACATTTAAAACCGTACTAATTACTTCCATGAATGGTTCATTTATTTTTGACCTGGGTCAGAAGTTGCCCACTTCCTTATACACACTGAGCACGGAGGAACTTTGCTGTATCGTGCACTATTTAGATAAAGGTTTATTTAGATAAATATTAAGTCCTACGGAGACTACATTGCTCTAATTATCGTCTCAATTTGTCAATTGGGACGTCTCAAAAGATAAGATAAGATAAAAAACAAAAATATATGGGACTGCACAGGCTACTGCTAATAACTAGATCTTGATTTCAATGCATTTCTCAATAAAAATTAACACATTGTAATGATTGTATCTACGTACTTAAGGGAACTAATCCCCGCTGCGGGACAAATGTGTGTGTTCTGCAAATACTTGTACCGCATCTGGGCTGTACCACGGTAATCTTAGTTCCTTGTTACTTAGGACACAGGGAATCATAGTGTGGAGTCAGATATAGCTAGATTCTAGCTGATGTTCACATAGGTACGTTAGAAACATAAAGCCCTTTAGATAAAAGATAGTGGCCCTTGCCTTGATAACCGTTTCTTGAATATTACTGAGGAACAATCGGCTGTTTTTTTTCTATTTAGTGGCATAAATATAATGGAATGTTTGTTTGCTTTTGTTGCAGATTATAAATATAGCATGCTCACGAGGTGGCTGGCACTAGCGCTGGTGGCGGCGAGCTGTCGCGTCGCCGTTGCCTGCTCATGCAGCCTCCAGCATCCACAGACGCACTTTTGTAACAGTGATTTTGGTAAGCACCTCTCGTTAACAACTCACAGCAGTGCTCGCATTGCTGTGTTCCGGTTTGAAGGGTATGGTTGCCGGTGAAATTACAGGCACATGAGACTTTTCATTTTTATGTCTCAGGGTGGCGGGCGCAGTGCAATGTCACATAGGGTGCGTCCTAGGTGGACGTGACCTATGAGGTAATGCACTGTTCATAGGCGGTGGGCCGTCTGCTTGATCCGTCATTCCAAGTAGTATAAAAAAACTGAAATTCTGACTAATATCTATATAAATAAAAAATGTATGCTGTTCGTTGGTAAGCGTTGGCATTTAATTCAAATGTTCGTAATAGTCCGAATAAGGTTTTTTATATTCTTACTACTCGTACTAGGTAAGAAGTCTCCATATGTTGTTGTCTCGAGAAAAAGCTGATTCAAAAGATAACCAACTTAAAAATCAAGATGGTAGCCAAAAGTAAAGATAAATCAGCAAAAGTTGATAGACAGCACACACTACGCTTGATATACTTATGCATACATCCCAATCCGCTTCTCCTTATTTTGAATTCTTGGGATTGTATCGACTTGAATGTTGATTTTAAATATGCGCTATATTGGGTATCCTTTGTTATTCAACAAAACAACTTTCAAACAGTGTAATAAAAATAAAATATTGATTATTGCGCCAATTATCACGAAGATAGCGATGTTAATACTTAAAAATAAAAGCTTTGTTATCTTAACTTCAGACAATCACTCAGCTCATCAATTCAGCATTTAATTTCATTAGAATCAACCCTGGACAATCATTATCAGTTGTGTTTTCCTTTTAAATTAAAAAAGCTTTTTCATTAGATCTGTCAGTCTCGGAGTCTGTTAAATGTTAATAAATTTTTAGCCGGATGTCCTTCATAAAGAATATTAATGTTACAAGTATTTTATGTTTATTTACTACGCATAATTTTCATGTTTCATACAATTGTTTGTTCATATTTGTGGCGTTGCCACTCGTATGGGTAGTTTCGTCCACTGATGTGTGAGAGACCCACACCGTAGAAAATATATACTTTCATTCTGTGCACTATCCATAGAATATTAATCGTCCTGAAAATATGAGCATTGGTTGTTTTAAAATCGTTTCGATGTTAGGCCTAGGTTTTAAAATACTTATAAATCTACGTGTTCCTTTTCAGTGATCGTGGGAAGAGTACAAAAAACGTTCAGAGGAAAGGACAACTACACGAATGCATACAAATTGAAAATTCGAAACGTCTTCAAAGTAAGTAACAATAAACCTAAAACTTTTTTACAGCTCGTAAGATTTATAGTGATATATTGTTAATATGCAATATTGTTTGGTATGCAGAAACGACCTATATTATGAGGATCACGCTTGTTAAATTGCAGTCTTAACATTTTAATATACTATAAACAAACAAGGTTTATCAAGGTCCTTATTTTTATCGATACTGCTTTCGTTGTGCCGATTTCATCGAATTAATGTTTTTTCTTTACTTTCAGTCAACGCCGAAAGCTACGGTCGCACTAAAATCAGGTCGCATCCTGACTCCCGCTGAAGAAAGTATGTGTGGAATCACCCTTAGACCACGGGAGACCTACGTTATCACCGGTATGTAACCCTTCACGCTCGTCATAACTAGTTTTAATATTAAATCTTATTTTCATTTTTAGCATCTATCTAATATAACGGAATGTTTGACATCCTGTATTAAAATTCCTTCCTTCTGTATTAAATTGTTGCTTAAAATAGCAAATACAGAGAAGAGAGAGAGAGCTTTGAGAAGTATGGTGTGGTGTGACTTTAAGAACAATGTGATAAGAGGGCGTTATGAAATGAAAGAAGACGTAGTGACAAGAATTGAGGAAGGTATGCTTAAATGGTTTGGGCATTTAGAAAGGGTGGATGATGGTAGATTGACGAAACGGGTGCCTACATAAGTCGAGCATGATTGGGACAGCCGGAAGGGGGAGAGCGAACGTATTCAGACCAAATCGGAGACTGGTCAAGAAATGCCAGGTCAAGAGTATCCTTAACCGCCGATCATGTATGAAGAATGTGAAGCGAGTGAATGAAGCAAAAGAGGTATATCAGGATCGGAGCAAGTGGAAATCCGTGGTCTCTGCCTACCCCTCCGGGAAACAGGCGTGAGTGTATGTATGTATGTACAGAAAATCTATCAATAAATGTAAGTATATAAAATCGTTGCATGACTGACAGACTGACTCACTGACTGAATTTCAACGCACAGCCTTAAGAGAGTGGTCTGTGAAAATGACACATCGAGTTTTGACACTATTCCATTACCTGTGACCTCCACCTTGCGGTGGGATTTGGAACTAATTAGGTAAACAAACCTCTCAACCGTACAATTGTGTAGAAAACACATTACTTGTTTTGTCAATTACTTCATTGAATTTTTGTTCTGTACGTAATCAGATAAATGTGAAAATAAATCAATGTATACCACCTATACAATCGTTGCGTGACTGACTGACTCAGTCACTGACTATCAACGCGAAGTCTAAACCCTAGGTCATAGGACCTGAAATTCACATAGGTACATTTCTTTTGTGGTATAGCGGTGCTTTAAGAAAGGAATTTCCTGAATACACACCCTAAAGTGGTGCAGCGGGATGTTGAAGTTTGTATAGCAAAAACTGCACGCGGGCGAAGTCCCAGGCGTTCCACTACTGGATACTTGAGAAATCTCTGTGCACATGTTGTGTTTTACATATTATGCTGTGTGCTTCAGGTTTCGTTATATTTTATAACAGTTTTATTCGTTTTATTTTACCCCAAATAGACAAAGTGGTCAACAACTTCAATAACTGTACCAATATGGGTGCAAAGTTAGTATATAAAAACCATCATAACCGAATCGCAAATGAACATGGGCAAGAAATGAACAAACCCACAAAAATAACCAAAAAATACAGGACCAAAAAAAACAAAATTAAATCAAAAACGCCCTAAAAACTCTCACAACCTAAGAAGCCCTACAAACCTTTAAAAAAACCCTTCCAACTCCTAAAAACAGAGGGTTTAGCCTACCCTACCTCCCTAGAGTTCATACAAGTCTTAAACTTTAAGAATCAATTAAAACCTCGTACAAACCCATACAACCCAATTTAAACGGGTATTGAACGACGGACCTTGCTCAGAAAAATATCTTGGGAATCAGGATTTTTCCCAGCAGGGCCCAAATTAGATCATTTTCTCCGCCTCAAAACTCACTATTCTGCCAAACTTCCTGCTGATGTTTTTTTTCCATTAACTTTCATCCACTAATATACCTACCTTGTTTGTTTATATTAATTTGAATGTGTATGTGCGCCTACTTTTTGGCGATTGTACCTAGTCAACCTTTGGAGGTTTTTAAGGTACAATATTATACCTAATTAAATGTGTAAAATATATTGTGTATGAAATAAATAAAAAACAAAAATAACCTACACGTGTAGGGCTGTTTAAAAAAACGCTCATACAGTGATTTTATTATTTTAACTATTAATTTAATCCTATTTCGTCAAAATAGTAACAGTTTTTCTAGTTATTTTGTACAGAAAGACGGATAAAGAAACAAATAAATTATATAGGTACCTACAAACTATGTTGGAAGAAATTCACGTAATTGAAACATACTGACCACAAATTGGCATAAAAAAACGGCGCGGCGAGGACGTTGCATTTGACATGACTAGTAAGACATTTTCAAACATTTATCGGATTCTAAATTCTAATTTCCATGTACAACCACAGAATAAATAATAGTACCTACTTCTTGAAACATGCCATGAATTGGTTTGGCGTCTTTATGAAAGGATTATAGGAAATTCAAACCCTAAAATCAATTGTGTTGAAGACCTCTGTAGCGCGGCGGGCGAAGGTTGGCCTGCGACGCAGGAGGTTGCGGGTTCGATTCCCGCCTCGGAACAAATATTTGTGCGATCGCAGATATTTGTTCAGGTGTTCTGGGTATTTTCTGTGTATAATAAAAAATATCTATCTATGTATTATATTGTATTAAGTATATCAATTATCTAGTACCCATAACACAAGCTCTGCTTAGCTTGGGGCTAGATAATGAAATGTCCAACATTATTATTATTATTTATTATTAATTAGGGTCATAAAGTTTGGAAGTAGTGTTTGTTATTCTATTAAGGCGCTATAGGGCCAACGAAAATTTTTATGTCAGGGTGTGAAGCACGCGGGGTCGCCCCGCCCACTGAGCGGGACGCAGGATGCGCCGATTTCAATGACCCGAATTCTATCGGCGGGTAAGAGCGTTTTCACACTTTCCGATCCGATATCCTTATCGGAACACGTTTCCATACATTTTGTCGGTATCTGATATTGGATACCGATAAAATGTATGAAAATTACGGCCGATAACGGTATCGCATCGGATAGTGTGGAAACTCTCTAAGGCGCCTTGCTATTATTTTCGCACATACGGTCATAAAGTAGTACAATATGCGCACAAAAAATAATAAGTTTTAGTGCTAGTAATAAATAAATAATAAAGAATTTTTACGTAAGTTTTTTTATTATTTCTGTTGGATATTTGGATAATCACATTACCTATAAAAATGGATCGTAAGGAAGGTATCTAATTGTGGCAGAAAATCAGATGTTCCATAAACAAAATAAGTACCTCATGATTCGATCCTAAGAAATTACCTCTCCGTCTCCTCCAGTGGATGTGTGCAGTGGTCTGTCCGACCTAAGACTAGGCCCTCCGACTCTTTCTGAGGAAGAGTGCAGAGGTGTGTGTCCGGCCTAAGAAATTACCTCTCCGTCTACTCCAGTGGATGTGTGCAGTGGTCTGTCCGACCTAAGAGTAGGCCCTCCGTCTCTTTCTGAGGAAGAGTGCAGAGGTGTGTGTCCAGCCTAAGAAATTACCTCTCCGTCTCCTCCAGTGGATGTGTGCAGTGGTCTGTCCGACCTAAGAGTAGGCCCTCCGTCTCTTTCTGAGGAAGAGTGCAGAGGTGTGTGTCCGGCCTAAGAAATTACCTCTACGTCTACTCCAGTGGATGTGTGCAGTGGTCTGTCCGACCTAAGAGTAGGCCCTCCGTCTCTTTCTGAGGAAGAGTGCAGAGGTGTGTGTCCAACCTAAGAAATTACCTCTCCGTCTCCTCCAGTGGATGTGTGCAGTGGTCTGTCCGACCTAACAGTATACCCTTCGTCTCTTCCCGTGGAAGAGTGTCGTGGTGTGTGTCTAGCTTAAAAAATTACCTCTCCGTCTCCTCCAGTGGATGTTTACAGTGGTCTGTCCGAACAAAGAGTAGCCCCTCCGTCTCTTCCCGTGGAAGAGTGTCGTGGTGTGTCTGGCCTAAAAAATTACCTCTCCGTCTCCTCCAGTGGATGTTTACAGTGGTCTGTCCGACCTAACAGTATACCCTCTATCTCTTCCCGTGGAAGAGTGTCGTGGTGTCTGGCCTAAAAAATTACCTCTCCGTCTCCTCCAGTGGATGTTTACAGTGGTCTGTCCGAACAAAGAGTAGCACCTACGTCTCTTCCTGTGAAAGAATGCCGTGATGTGTTTCCGGCCTCAGAAAATACTTCTCCGTCTCCTCACGTGGATGTGTGAAGTGGTATGTCCGGCCTAAGAGTTACCCTCCGGTTTTTCCTATGGAAGAGTGCTGTGGTGTTTGTCGGGCCTAAGAAGATACCTGTGCGTCACCTCACGTGGATGTGTGCAATGGTCTGTCTGGCCTAAGAGTAGACCCTCCATTAGTTCCCGTGGAAGAGTGCCGTGATGTGTGTCCGCCCTAAGAAAATACCTGTCCGTCTCCTCAAGTGGATGTGTGAAGTGGTATGTCCGGCCTAAGAGTAACCCTCCGTTTTTTCCTATGGAAGAGTGCTGTGGTGTTTGTCCGGCCTAAGAAAATACCTGTGCGTCACCTCACGTGGATGTGTGCAGTGGTCTGTCTGGCCTAAGGGAAGACTCTCCGTGTCTTTCCATGAAAGTGTGCCGAGGTGTGTGTCCGGCCTAAGAAAATACCTGTCCGTCACCTCACGTGGATGTGTACAGTGGTCTGTCTGGCCTAAGGGAAGACCCTTCGTGTCTTCCCGTGGAAGAGTGTCGTGGTGTGTGTCCGACCTAAGAAAATACCTGTGCGTCACCTCACGTGGATGTGTGCAGTGGTCTGTCTTGCCTAAGAGTAGACCCTCCGTCTGTTCCCGTGGAATAGTGCCGTGATGTGTGTCCGGCCTAAGAAAATACCTGTCCGTCTCCTTCCGTGGATGCATTGAGCATCACATCAATCTACAAATTCTACCTATATCATTCTACAATTTTCAATGTAATAACTACTCATTTTGATTTCTAGCAAAGATAATGTATGGTAGTAAATGTGTTACTACCATACATAACATACATACCATACCACCATCCAAAGGGCGTCGACGATTTTGGCATAGTCGTCAGCCGCCATTTACTTTTATTTTTAAGTTAGAGGCGCACTTTAAAAAAATTACATTTTCTAGAGGGTACGGGTCATTCGCAAAACATCCACTTCTCATAATGTACACCGCACTTTTCAAACTATTTTTTTTTTCAAAAAAGCTGGATATGGGTTACTGGCTCACTGACTCATTGACATCGTTATTCTCCTAGAAGGAGTCGTTTTAGTGATGGGTCATGTTCTAGGAAAGTGTTTAGTCCGTCTGTAAAATCTGTCATTTCAAAAATCCAAGCTGACCAAAACCTTTCTTCGAAATGGTGACCGATCGGATCCGTTCAAACGACGCATCCTACTGTTTTTTGGGAAAGATAGAAGAAAAAAATAAAAAAAATAAAAAAATAGATTGCTGCTCTAAAATGGGTTTTTCAAACAGACTTGTCCGACTAGACTTTGGTGAATTAAAGTTTTTTACTAAAGTTAACACTCGAAAATTTGGTTTATATAGAAATGTTGTAAGCATCTTGGTGTATATAGGGCGCAAAATCACAACTTTTTTAAAAACCATGATGGCGCATGGCGGATTGTTTAGTGGTCATTTTGTAGAATATAAATTTATATAATTTTCAAATTGAAAAAAGAGACTGCGGGCAACACCGGAGCTTGATGACTAGTAAAGGGCTATCGTGTGGGAGAACAAGTGGTGTTGCCTGGTGGAAATTGCAACTTTTTTACTTTTCGTTACATTTTACTTGTATTTATATTTTACTTTTAAAACCAAGAAGTAAAAATGTAATCATATGAAAAAAGTAAAAAGTCTAAAATAAAAAAACTCAAAAAAAATAAAATTGAAGTCATTTTATGAAAAGTCCAGTGTACATATTGCGAATAAAGGAGATGTCCAGAAGTGGTATAATATTCTGAGAAAATTTCAGAAGTTATGAAATATATCTAAAAAAAGCTTATTTAATGGGCTACTCGATTATATAAATTTTATATATTATAAAACCTCCGTTTCCGAGAAAATAATAAAATTGTTCTTGAAGGGAAAACATAATGAAACAAACATGCCAAAACCACACGTGTGTAATAAATAAATAAATAAATAATGCTGGACAGTTCACATAACACATTTCACATTTTTTATCTAGCCCCAAGCTAAGCAGAGCTTGTGTTATGTGTACTAGATAACTGATATACTTAATACAATATATTACATAGATAGATATTTTTTATTATACATAAAAATACCCAGAACACCCTAAACAAATATCTGCGATCGCACATAAAATAAATATGCTATTTCGTCTTCTTCTGCCTGTGCCCAAAGATATGATGACTAAAATATTCTTCTTGAATGGAATACGTGCTAACACACAATTTACAATAAATTTATCTGTGCCCTGAGCTACCTGAAAAATACATATGTTTATAAGGAGGCGAGGAATGTATGTACCTATGCATATTGCTAAAGGTACTATTATCATTACAGGCAGCTCCTATCTATTAGTGAACTCTACAACAGTGTAGGTAGGTATCTACTTAGAATGCATCCTGAACCTACACAGAACAGATAAACTAATAAGTGAAGTATTAGTAATAACGCGACAACATGGAACGAAGGTAGGATAGTCATATGAAAAGTTCTTTGTGGTTGTCTGTCTGCGGCCTGTCTCGCTAGCTAGAGAGTATCAAAATTCCTTAGTCTGCCTGCCAAAGAGCGTCAAGTTCACCTTTTGGGAGTGTTACAAGTTCTAACTTTATTTTGAAAAAAAAACATCATTTGAATCAAGTTTAAAAAAACTGAGGTACATTTATTATTTTTCATTAGCTGCAAAATAGCCAAATAATTAATGCCCTTTCTCCGTAAATAACTATTATGTTGCTTAGAATTTCTAGTTATTTTTATACCGGCCTTCATATATTTTTTGGACATCTCCTTTAGTCTATTTGAGCAAAAAAATTGAGTGTATATTTTGCGAAGTGGAGGTTATGCGAAGTGGTCATATTGAGAATAAGTGCGATGTACATTACAAGAAGTGGACGTTTTGGGAATGAGTTGTATCCTCTAGCCATAGCACAATAACTAGTGGGTCGGTGGTGCGTGAGGTGCTGCAGCTGGCGTACAGTTTTCCTTTGCCGCTTACTCGCGTGTATGCACAAACCTCTACAAACCCCTGCAAACCCTACCAACACTACAAACCCCTACAAAATCCTACAAACCCTACAAACTCCTTCCAACGCCTACGAACCTCTATGAATCTACTTTGATTTTGACCCTTAACCTTGACCTTGTCCTGTACCTGTACCTGTACCTGTACCTGTACCTGTACCTGTACCTGTACCTGTAATTATACCTGTACCTGTACATGCTCCTGCACTAATTAATACGAATGTCGCCTCTTCGTTTATCTCACTCACTCGACCATCGTTCCACTCAGTGGAATCGTTCCACTTCGTGTCACGCTGGTCTCGTTAGCTCGATAAGCTACAGCAAAGTTAATTTGAAGAGAGAAAACTAACGTAATATTCGTAATCAGCACCCACAAATTACTTGAAAACGACACCCATATTATTTTTTTCTGATCTTACATTTTATAGGGTTACCAGCTTACCTACTAACTTACCCACGTAACCAAAAAATTTAAGTAATATTCGTAATCAGCAACTACAAATTACTCAAAAACGACACCCATATTAGTTTTTTCTTATATTACCTTTACGCAGGGTTGCCAGGTTACCTTCCTACTCACTTACATACGTACCTGACTGCAAATTTGATGATTTATTCGCAATCGAACGTTACTATCGTTTTTTTCAGTCTCTCGATTATACAAGCACCGTTTCCTCCCAGGGTTACCAACAATATACAAATTTATATAGTCAAAGGTTATTTTTAAGGGCTTCCTTCATAATACCACATACATTTTATTATCAAAAACTTAATTATTTATATATATTTGGAGAAAATCTAAGAAATTGCCCTAAAAACGGGGAAAATATTTCCACCTGGCAACACCACTTGTCCTCCCACACAACAGCCCTATACAAGTCATCAAGCTACGTGTTGCACACAGTCTCTTTTTTTCAATTTGTAAATTTTATATTCCACCATTTAACAAAATGGCCGCCACACCATCTGCCATCTTGGTTTTGAAAAAAGTTAGGATTTTCGTATATTCACCGAGATGCTGGCAACATTTCTGCATAAACAAAATTTTCGAGTGTTAACTTTGGTAAAAGACTTTAATTAACCAAAGTCTAGTCGGACAAGTCTGTTTAAAAAAGCCATTATAGAGCAGCCTTCTATTTTTTTTTGTTTGTAACATTTTTCTTTAATCTTTCCCATAAAACAGTTGGACGCGTCGTTTGAACGGATCCGATCGGTCACCGTTTCAAAGAACTGTTTTGGTCAGGACCAAAAGTGCGGTGTACATTATGAAAAGTGGACGTTTTGCGAATAAGCCGTATCCTCTAGCCATTTATGTACAGTTTTCAAAGTGCGCCACTAACTTGAAAATAAAACTAAATGGTGGCTGACGACTATGCCAAAATCGTCGACGCCCTTTGGATGGTGGTAGCCGGTAACACATTTACTACCATACATTTTCTGTCCTAGTAATCAAAATGTAGTTAACATTGAAAATCGTATCCTAATGCAATAGGTGGAATTAATACATTGATTTGATGCTCATTGCATCCACGGGAGGAGACGTAGAGGTTTTTTTTTGACTGGACACACACCACAGCCCTCTTCCATGGGAAAAAACGGAGGGTTAATCTTAGGCTGGACATACCACTTCACACATCCACTTGAGGAGACGGAGAGGTTATTTCTTAGGCCAGACAAACACCACAACACTCTTCCATAGGAAAAAACGGAGGGTTACTCTTAGGCCAGACATACCACTTCACACATCCACTTGAGGAGACGGAGAGGTATTTTCTTAGGCCGGACACACATCACGGCACTCTTCCACGGGAACAGACGGAGGGTCTACTCCTAGGCCAGATAGACCACTTCACACATCCACGTGAGGTGACGCACAGGTATTTTCTTAGGCTGGACAAACAACACAGCACTCTTCCATAGGAAAAAACGGCGGGTTACTCTTAGGCCGGACATACCACTTCACACATCCACTTGAGGAGACGGAGAGGTATTTTCTTAGGCCAGACAAACACCACAATACTCTTCCATAGGAAAAAACGGAGGGTTACTCTTAGGCCGGACATACCACTTCACACATCCACTTGAGGACACGGAGAGGTATTTTCTTTGGCCAGACAAACACCACAGCACTCTTCCATAGGAAAAAACGGAGGGTTACTCTTAGGCCAGACATACCACTTCACACATCCACTTGAGGAGACGGAGAGGTATTTTCTTTGGCCAGACAAACACCACAGCACTCTTCCATAGGAAAAAACGGAGGGTTACTCTTAGGCCGGACATACCACTTCACACATCCACTTGAGGAGACGGAGAGGTATTTTCTTTGGCCAGACAAACACCACAGCACTCTTCCATAGGAAAAAACGGAGGGTTACTCTTAGGCCAGACATACCACTTCACACATCCACTTGAGGAGACGGAGAGGTATTTTCTTAGGCCAGACAAACACCACAACACTCTTCCATAGGAAAAAACGGAGGGTTACTCTTAGGCCAGACATACCACTTCACACATCCACTTGAGGAGACGGAGAGGTATTTTCTTAGGCCGGACACACATCACGGCACTCTTCCACGGGAACAGACGGAGGGTCTACTCCTAGGCCAGATAGACCACTTCACACATCCACGTGAGGTGACGCACAGGTATTTTCTTAGGCTGGACAAACAACACAGCACTCTTCCATAGGAAAAAACGGAGGGTTACTCTTAGGCCGGACATACCACTTCACACATCCACTTGAGGAGACGGAGAGGTATTTTCTTTGGCCAGACAAACACCACAGCACTCTTCCATAGGAAAAAACGGAGGGTTACTCTTAGGCCAGACATACCACTTCACACATCCACTTGAGGAGACGGAGAGGTATTTTCTTAGGCCAGACAAACACCACAACACTCTTCCATAGGAAAAAACGGAGGGTTACTCTTAGGCCAGACATACCACTTCACACATCCACTTGAGGAGACGGAGAGGTATTTTCTTAGGCCGGACACACATCACGGCACTCTTCCACGGGAACAGACGGAGGGTCTACTCCTAGGCCAGATAGACCACTTCACACATCCACGTGAGGTGACGCACAGGTATTTTCTTAGGCTGGACAAACAACACAGCACTCTTCCATAGGAAAAAACGGAGGGTTACTCTTAGGCCGGACATACCACGTTACATATCCACGTGAGGTGACGGACAGGTATTTTCTTAGGCCGGACAAACACCACAATACTCTTCCATAGGAAAAAACGGAGGGTTACTCTTAGGCTGGACATACCACTTCACACATCCACTTGAGGAGACGGAGAGGTATTTTCTTTGGCCAGACAAACACCACAGCACTCTTCCATAGGAAAAAACGGAGGGTTACTCTTAGGCCGGACATACCACTTCACACATCCACTTGAGGAGACGGAGAGGTAGTTTCTTAGGCCAGACAAACACCACAACACTCTTCCATAGGAAAAAACGGAGGGTTACTCTTAGGCCGGACATACCACTTCTCACATCCACTTGAGGAGACGGTGAGGTATTTTCTTAGGCCGGACACACATCACGGCACTCTTCCACGGGAACAGACGGAGGGTCTACTCCTAGGCCAGATAGACCATTGCACACATCCACGTGAGGTGACGCACAGGTATTTTCTTAGGCCAGACAAACACCACAACACTCTTCCATAGGAAAAAACGGAGGGTTACTCTTAGGCCGGACATACCACTTCTCACATCCACTTGAGGAGACGGAGAGGTATTTTCATAGGCCGGACACACATCACGGCACTCTTCCACGGGAACAGACGGAGGGTCTACTCCTAGGCCAGATAGACCACTGCACACATCCACGTGAGGTGACGCACAGGTATTTTCTTAGGCTGGACAAACAACACAGCACTCTTCCATAGGAAAAAACGGAGGGTTACTCTTAGGCCGGACATACCACTTCACACATCCACTTGAGGAGACGGAGAGGTATTTTCTTAGGCCAGAAAAACACCACAACACTCTTCCATTGGAAAAAACGGAGGGTTACTCTTAGGCCAGACATACCACTTCACACATCCACTTGAAGAGACGGAGAGGTATTTTCTTAGGCCAGACAAACACCACAGCTCTCTTCCACGGGAAGAAACGGAGGGTCAACTCTTTGGTCAGACAGACCACAGCACATCCCACATCCACTAGAGGGGACGGAGAGGTAATTTCTTTGGCCAGATCTCTACTCCTACTAGGTATGTAGCTATCTAAAGTAACAGTATGAAGTCAGATTTTATTTGCAAAACAAATCGGATAATGTATTTGTTTACCTAGGTTTACTTTTACTTACCTTTGTCACAGAATAAATAATAGTACAAGTACCTATGTTGGCTCTTTTCATAATTATGATTTGCGAGTAGCCTGACTTGATAGTTTCCATTTCATCCGTAGTCACGTGACCGATGGCGGGAAAATTGACACAGATCCTGCCTCGATGCGGTCTGCGACCGGTCTGAGCAAGCCGAGAGCACGCTCTGGTACTTATATTTGTGTTTAAAAAATTATATAAAAAAATCCCTTTTAGTTTTGCTAAATTTTGTTATTGACTTCACTAATTTAAATAAAAATGAACATGACACCAAGTGTTTCGTAAGTTAAAACGTGAAAGAAGTAAGTCAAAAACATGATTTCAATTTTAAAAAGGTGGTATCTTTGTGTTTTTTTTTTATTGAGTGAAGTAATTCAAATAGTGTATTGAATTAATGATTTCACTAGATAAAATGATCAAAAATATCATATATTTTTTTCTTCATAGAAAACTATAAGAATTCTTATCAAAAACTTTAAAATTCTAGACACATTTGAGAACCTATGGCGTCAAAAAAAGTGATTTTGACAAACGCTGTATCTCTTGATCCGCAATAGCTAGACACAACAAAAAATAAAAAAAGTGAGTTATAAGTAGGTATGTACCTACCTAGGGGAAAACAAACATGTTTATATTTACTTGCCTTATTTTTATTAATTATCATCATCCGCCCAGCTGGAAATATAACATTTCCATAGAATGCCACGACGACTGGTCTTGAGCCGCCTCCGTCCACAGACTTCCCGCGACCTTTATAAAGTTTGGTAAATTGGAAGTTCCCCTCCCACACTGCGTCGTCCGGTTGTTGGTCGCCACTCGAGGACTTTATTTCAGTCATCTTTATAAGTGCGTGTTGCCAGAGATGACTTACGTGACTGAGACGTGATCGCTAACTATCACACACACAAAAGCTCAAAGTATCACAGCGGGCTATGCATGGAGAGAGCTATGCTATTACCATCAGTGTACAAATACGTAGTCTGCGACAACCGTAACTACAAGAAATATTGTTACGAGATATTCGCGCCTAAAGTTTTTTATCTTATATTAGTGATCAATGTCTTTGTAAATATTTATCTGTTATGATTTTGATCTGTACGATCGCTACGATCATTCCCTTTAAAACTGTGTTTATTATATCGTGATAACATTAATGCTTTTGTATTATTTAGTAAATAATACTTGTTTAGTGTAACATTATTTTAGAACGTGCTTTACCTGAGCATGTGCGCCGTATGTAACATAGTTACTGTTCGCATGTCTAGGGATTTTGTTATGGTGTTCAACAAACGGAATATGCTCAAGATTTACTAATCTTATGTGCGGTAACATAACTACTAACTCAGTTATACACTTTATTGAGCTGGGAGAAAAAAAAAATAACTGTAAGTAAGACCACAGAATAAATAATAGCAAGAACAAAAGGTTCACATCGTGAAAAAAAAATAACGAACCTTGCTGGGACGCAACAAAGTGCATTTCAGTTCGCATAAGTGCTTAGTGCCTAGCGCCAAAACCACCTTAACACCCTAAACACCCACCACCCTTATTCACCTAAACATTGGCGCTCGCTTGTAAATGTTTGAATCTTTTTATTTGTGTATTATATTTTTGTTTAGTACTCAATTTATAATTTTACTAGCTGTAACCTGCGACTTCGTCTGCGCAGGATTATTAAGTAGCGGAGTATTATAAAGCTAGTATTATTAGACTTACGCTGGTGAAGTAAGTTTCACCCGCGTAAGTCTCGATCCCGTGGGAATATCGGGATAAAAATGTGCCTGTGTTATTCCGCGAGTCTAGTTACCTTTATTCCAAATTTCATCCAAATCCATCCCGTAGTTTTTACGTGAAAGAGTAATTAGGATAGGATATTCGGTTACCAAATTACTCCTGCATTCTGCTGCTCGCCTGGTACATTGAAAAGAAAGAAAGAAAGAAAGAAAGAAAAACATTTATTTGTGTCACCAACATGGATGTAGTAGTAACAGTCAACAAACAATATTCCACACAAAAATACACACACACACACACACACACACACACACACACACAGAAACAAAGATAAATAAAACATTGGATGAAAAGTATTCGCATTGCTGCTGCGCCCTGCGGTGTTTTCCGCATAGGTCTCGATTCCGTGGGAATATCGGGATAAAAATGTGCCTATATGTTATTCCGGGAGTCCAGTTATCTCCGTTCCAAGATTCATCCAAATCCATCAAGCAATTTTTACGTGAAAGAGTAACAAAGATACATCCATCCATCCATCCATCCTTCCATCCATCCATACTTACAAACTTTCACGTTTATAATATTAGTAAGATACCTTTTAACATTCTTTGTATTTTTGAATTTTAAACACAAATTAAATTTAAATTAAATGACTATTCCAAGTATATTCGGTACAAATTTAATCTGCGTAGTGTTTTTTTTTCGAATGGAATTAAAAAGATTTAAACTTTTGTTTTCTTGACAAAATCCGAATAAATTTATGGATATAATACTTGTTTTTGACTTTGTACGATGACACGTGACGCGTCGAAATAATAACTTGGTAGCTTTCCATGGCGCATGCACTATTAAATTGTTTTGACCAAATGTTCCCATTTTTAGGGTTCCATACTCAAAGACAAGGAACCCTTATGGATTCCCTTTGGATTTTCATATTGTGTCCTACTAATATTTATACCATCAATTTGTACATATGTTTAAGCAAATAAATTATCTTTATCTTTATCTTTATCTTTATCTTTTATCTTTCGTCATGTCTGTCTGTCTGTCTGTCTGTCCGTGTATGTCACAGCCTTTTTTTTCCGAAACTATAAGAGCTATACTGTTGAAACTTGGTAGGTAGATGTATTCTGTGAACCGCATTTAGAATTTTACACAAAAATAAAAAAAAACAATTATTTTTGGGGTTCCCCATACTTAGAACTGAAACTCAAATTTATTTTTTCATCAATGTGGGTTATCTGTGGATAGGTCTTCAAAGATGATGTTGAGGTTTCTAATATATTTTTTTTCTAAACTGAATAGTTTGCACGAGAGACACTTCCAAAGTGGTAAAAAGTGTGCCCCCCCCATAATTTCTAAAATAAGAGAATTATAAAACTAAAGAGAAAATATATGATGTACATTACCATGTAAACATTCACTCAAAATTGGTTTGAATGAGATCTAGTAAGTAGTTTTTTTTTAATACGTCATTAATCGTAATCCATCCAAGAACTTTTATATTATGTTACTTGCTGCTACGGAACCCTTCATGGGCGAGTCCGACTCGCACTTGGCCGCTTTTTTTATGGTTATTTTTGGAAATTGTTATTTTGTACCTTTTTTTTGCATAGAGTCAATCTTTATAGAATACTGACTATCCATGTTTTTTTTGTTGTATTTGGAATAGTGGTGTATACCTTATTTTATACCAGTCAGTTAAATCATCCTAACGATGAAGTTATAAGTTGGTAAATATTGCTACAAGTATCTCCTATTTTTTTTTTTTTTTTTTTTATACTAATGAATGACGGAACAAGCAGATGGCCCACCTGATGTTAAGCGGTAACCTTTGCCTATGAACAGTGCATTAGATAGATAGATAGATAGATTAACACTTTATTGATTACCACACAGAAATAATACAAAAAATAATAATAATAACATTAAAAAAACAGGCAAAACAATGGGCGGCCTTATCGCTGAGAGCGATCTCTTCCAGGCAACCTTTGGATGGAACGAACTGAGCATAATGGACGGCGGTGTACCTACAAAGCTATTCAAAAAGTAAACAAGAGATAAAAGATCTAAAATCTAAAAACTTACATACCTATTATGTAAAATTCGAATACTTGTATATTTATAAAATAAACTAATATATATACCAACATAACTCTAGTAATAACTATGAAAGAACACTATCAATTATAACGCTAGGTAGATGTGACCGATAGGTAGTGCTGTTTCACCTTCATCTTGAAAGTGTGTTGTGAGGATGCTTGTCTAATTTCAATAGGCAAAGCGTTTCACAGCCGCACAGCTTGGACTGTGAAAGAATTACTATAGAAGGAGCTGTGGTGCAGTGGAGTTCCAAGTAATAAGGTTTCTGATGACCTAAGAGAAAAATTGTGTAAAGAGTGAAGATATTCGAATCTATCCTTAAGATAAGGAGGAGAGAATGGATTGAAAAGGATAGAATAGAGAAGAGAGAGAATATGTAAATTACGGCGAAGACGAATAGGAAGCCACTTGAGCATTGAGCGGAAGGGAGACACATAGTCATATTTTCGGAGGCCAAAAATAAACCGAATACAAAAGTTTTGGAGGCGCTCCAGCTTGTCAAGCTGGTCCTGGGTGAGGTCCAGATAACAAGCATCAGCGTAATCCAATAGAGGAAGCAACAGGGATTGTGCGAGCGCAGCTTTGGTGGCAGTAGGTAAAAAGTTGCGCAGTCTCCTCAGAGAACCGGCCGATGCAAACAGCTTACGGCTGGTTGCCTCCAGCTGATCCTTCCAAGAGAGGCTGCGGTCAATTGTAACCCCCAGATTCCTGACAGTCTTGCTGTAAGGGACTGCAACCCCATCAAAAACAACGTGTGGAAGTGCAGACCAGTCAACTTTAGCAAGTGTTCTCGAGCTGCCTATGATAATGGTCTGTGTTTTGGTAGGATTAACCTTCAACCCATGGACCTTGCTCCACTCAGCGATACGGCATAAATCTAAATTGGTTAACTCAATAGCATCAGCAATACTAGTGAGAGGAGCCTGTGTATAAATCTGAAGATCGTCTGCATAGAGGTGATAGGACGAAGAACGATTCAGAGAAATACCTCATTACCTCATAATAAATGCATTACCTCATAGGACACGTTCACCTAGGACGCACCCTATGTGGCATTGCAATGCGCCCGCCACCCTGCGACATAAAGATGAAAAGTCTCATGTGCCTGTAATTTCACCGGCACCTTCAAACCGGAACACAGCAATGCGAGCACTACTACTTTGCGGCAGAAATAGGTATGGTGGTAGTACTTCCCCGGACGAACTCTTTCACAAAAAAGCTCTACTACTACTTTCTGGTATAAATAGCACTTATTATGATTTCTTCTTTTATTTCTGCAGTTATACATCTTGCCATAACTTTTGGTACGGCTTCTAGAAAACAATGTGTTAAAAAAAACTAGTTAATATATTGTGATTTTAACTCAACACCGTGACTAGTTTATATTTTGGGGTTCAATCCTCCCTATCTACTTTTACAGCAAAATCTCTCTCAGGTACGTTTGATGTAAAAAAACTGGAGCATGTGTGTGATTCGTGATCTTGATAATTATAAAAATCCCATGTTTCCAGAACCTTTACACAGGTATTGTTTGAATTGACACAATTTATAAAATCCTGAAAATCATAGATTTGATTTGCTGATTTTGTTATCTTGTAGGCAACCAGTCCTTTTTTTCAGAATCCCCTTCAGTTTTGTTAGGCCAGTCACCGTAGACACAAAAATCGTGTAAGATCGCAAAAAGTTGCAAGGTTCTGTTTTTTGGGATGTTGTTAGGATAAATACCAATTGTGTAAAACCAAGTTTGCAACTTCGATAGAGCTGTGCGAACTTTGCAATTTTTTTACGACCTCGAATGTTTAAGATGACTGGCCTATGTGTCGTTTGTAGGTTAACAGCTAATATTTGTAAGGAAAAAGGTTATACACACCTCAGTTTGTTCAAAATTACTAGGTATATAACTAAGTAGTTGGAAGAAACTTTTCTTTTCGGTACTCGTCGTCGTCGTCGTTTCGTATGAGGTAGTGCTGGCCTCTGGTGTCAGAGTTTGTCAAGCCGCCCGAGGGCCTCTGACATGGCTTATCGACTGCTATTAATCTATAACAGCCGGGACCGACAGTTTAACGTGCCCTCCGAAGCACAGAGCGATAGAAATCCGCACATAACTTAGAAAAGTCATTGGTGCGGAGCCTAGGATCGAACCCGGTATCGTTGGATTCTGAGTTGCACTATTGAACCGTTAGGCTACCATCGCTTATACTTTTTTGGGTACTTATTTACTTTGTATTAGCCATTTTGCATTTTCTAGAGCGTTCACATGCGTACTTTTCGTCGCGAGTATCGCCTTTGCATAACTCGCCACACACGACCTACCCACTTTTCAGCTTTGGTGAGTCACTGTTTGTTGAGCTCCCACTGACTGACTGGCACCAATCCCCCACTTTTTATCTTCGTGAATGACGTGGAACAATCAGATGGCCCACCTGATCTTGAGCGGTAACGTCTGCCTTTAATAATCCATTACCTCATATGTCACGTCCACCCCTTGTGGCATTGCACTGCATTCACCGGCAACTATACCTTTCATACTAAAACACAGTAATACAAGCACTAGTGCTTTGCGGCAGAAATACTACTGGTAGTAGTTGTGGTTGGTAGTACATTCCCGAACGAACTCTTTCACAAAAAAAAACTCTTCTACTACTAAACTACGATATAATGCGATTTTAATGTCTACGATTACTTTTTCGTACAGTTTTCGTTTACTAAGCAAGACGATGACACAGAATATATAATAGTACAAGCACGACGATAAGAAGCGACGATGATAAGATTCGATTCCTTTGTTTTCAGAAGTAGTTAAGTGCAATAAAGAATATCAACACTAGTCTTAAGCACCGTATATGTAATGTATGATGTTACTATTCATATGTGTAGTATTTAGTACCACATAATAAAAAAAATTGTTCTATATCCACCGTATAATATGTTACGGTGATTATATTTAGGATACATTTTTGTTACATGATCAAGCTCATACAAACACGTCAACCTCATACCTCATACCTAACTTACAATAAAATTTATATTGATCAACTGGATTATCTATGAGGAACTAGTATGTCACAGATAACCCAGTTATTATAGTTGTACCTACTACAAATAATATAACGCGTCCAAATTAAGTCGCGGGTGACAGTAGGTACCTATACCTAGCTTGTATTTTATATTATAAATTTCGTCCAAAATTAGTAGGTACCCAAAATCTGAATTCGTTTATTTTTAACCCCTGACGAAAAACGAAGAGGGTGTTATAAGTTTGGCGTGTCTGTGTGTCTGTCCCATCGTAGCTCCCGAAAGGATCAACCGTTTTTTTTTTTTTTAATTGTTTTTGTGGGGAGTTTTCTTAGCTTTGTTTGATCAAAATCAGTCCAGCCGTTCAACGTTGGAGGTTATTTAAATTTTTACAAAATTAATTACTTTGTGCTATACGTTTTTAAATTCCGACGGGAAACGAAAATATTCGTGAAGAGAAAATATGTACAAAATGTGTGGCTACGTTTCACCGAGGACTTATCGAGGACTATACTAAGTTCCATTGGTCTAGTTGTTACTATGTTTTGACAGAGTTATTTATATGGTAGCATACTTGTACGGAGCACTCTACACGCGAGTCCGACTCGCACTTGACCAGTTTATTCATCTTCCGCCTCCAATAAAGCATGGACTTTAATAGAGATTTTTTGAATAGCAGCATTTTATCAGCAAAGTATCTATCTATGTAATATATTGTATTTAGTATATCAGTTATCTAGTACCCATAACACAAGCTCTGCTTAGCTTGGGGCTAGATAATGTTGTGCGAACTGTCCAGCATTATTTATTTATTTATTGTTTCGATATCAAAATTTGAAGTACCAGTATTATTATTAGTAACAAACAGTCAAACATAGATAAAAATTGAATGATAGTATAAATAAAAAATAAAAAAACATACCGTTTCTCACTAGTAAGTCGGTAAATAAGCAAGTACATTTTTGCAAAAAAACTATAATCACTTAGTATAAAGAGCTAGGCATATTCTAAGGAAAATCGCTAAGCGAAACTCTTTTGGTCACAATATAAACTCCTTCGTGAGTATACTACCGTAGAATTGCACCGAGCAACTACGGAGGCCTGCAATGTTCTAAGTAGAGATCCACCAACTTATCTGTAGAATGAAATGTATGTAGATGATAGAAAATCACATACATTTCATTCTACTGATAAGTTGGTGGATCTGTAGAATTGGTTTGTGTTCACGACTGTATGATTGAACTGTCAAACCATGTCCGTCCCGTTAATTTTCACAAACCTCAAATAAATAGGTATTTGGATGGGTTTCCTATTTCCGAATTTCAATTATAACAACGAAAACCAACAATTTTCAGTAATATAATACAAGTTTTTGTAATGATATATCGAAGTATCCGGTAGTCGGTTTTCACCTGTGAATAAAAAAGTGAACGAGGGCCTTCCTTCCAGCGCCGTGGATAACCACGGAATGACAGAAAATGGCATAGAAATCGTGTAGATACGGCGAATTGAAAATGTTTTCGTGTTTTTACACATCTTTTATATGAAAAGATTAAAAACCCCAACATACTTTTAAAACTATGTGTATAGACATGATACTAAAGTGTTTTATTTCTCAGAAATAGCTGTAATTCCGTAGATTTAGGCTCATATGTAGATGCTCTATTTTGATCAATTTCGTGAAAATGGGTAGGTAGTTTTTCAATTTACACAAAATCTAGAAATAACTTTAGAAAACCCCAACATATTTTTATTCAGCCTGAAGTGTTCTTTCTTCTGATCTAAATATTGTTAAGAATAAAGCTAAATTTGGAAAGTTCTAGGCTTTTCAAAACACCACTTTTCAAGGGTTTTCACAGACTAGCCCCTTAAGGCGATATGTTAAAATACCGAATGGGCGGAGTCTAGCCAGAAAACAATAGCTGTAAGACAGTGACAGCGCTATTGCTTACTTGAACCCGGGAAAAGGTGAGGTATAGATTTTTGCCACTCGGAAGTAACTGACGTAAGCGACAAATGATAAAACTTCGTTTAGCTTCTAAAGTAGCAAATATAAAAATAAATTATCTATAATTAATGTAAGTAATGTGATTACCTACTGAATAATATAAAAAAATATGCTTAATACTTTCTCTGGTCGAAGGAGGGACCTAAAAAGAGCTTTAGAAGAGCCAATTTCAAAAAATAAAGCTATCGAGAAAAGTTTCGCGAATCGTGTTTCTAGTCTATAATTTATTTAGATTACATCCTCAAGTAATTATTGTATTAACATCAAGTTTGTAACCTTTACTGTTACTGAGTGAGCATGTAACGAAACGACTCCAAAATTTTAACATAGCGTCTTAATCGTAAGACCTAGAGACCTAAAATTTAGAAGGTCCTTTCCTTCCATGGTCTAAGGGTGGACTAAGAAAGGAATTTCCGAAATTCAACCACTAGGGGGTTCAGCGGGGTGTTGTAGTTTGTATAAGACGCTGTAGAAGACGCTGGCATTCCACTTTATTGTACTTTGGTCGAAGATTCCACTATTAATCTTTTTTCTTATTCTTATTATGGCTACTGAGGAGTGCTCCAAACAATTTCGCCAATGTCATGTGATAATGATTATATTTTTTATAGTCAAGTAGTCAAGAGTCATTTTGGCGTATGAATATTAGCAAAAATACTATATCACTTGACATTGATGGCAAAATTGTTGCAAATAATGCACAGAAGCATCGAGCAGAGGCCTGTAATGCTAGGATAAGCACAGAAGCCATTACCTAAGATAAGAAGAAGAAGCTGACACCTACGACGGAATACTACGAGTAGTATAAACAACAAACGATCGCTTTAGAGCTCACACAAATTGTAGTAGGATTTATGGCTGTAAACACAAACAGTGAATTTGGTTTGTTTTAATTATCACCTCCAATGCAAATACGAGGTGTTAAGGCCAATTGGGTCGTTAAATCTTAGTCAGTGGTATAGGTACTACCGGATATACATCTACTGAATCAGCAAACCTCACATGCTGGAAGGGTTTCGGCGTGCCATTAGAGAAAGAACGACCTCTGTGGCGGACGAGTAACCGGCTGCATTTCTCAGAGGTTGTGGGTTCGATTCCCTCTCAAATATTTGTTTCCGGTTTGGGTGTTGAAGGCACCAATTAACTCGTAGTTGACACCCACGACTCAGGATATCTTGGTGTGAGATCAGGACTATGTATGGTGTTAAGTTATGTTTTTATTAAGCTTGGCGGGTGATCAGCCATTTTTAATTTATACCAGTGTCTGCCTGCGGCTTCACTCGCGTTTTGTAGCGTATAGCTCAATTTAGGTGATAATCTATCTGTGTAGGTACCAAATTTCATCGAAATCGGTTCAGCCGTTTTGGCGTGATTGAGTAACAAACATCCAAATATTGTAACTTTGACATTAATGATATTACTAGAATAATTACTGTACTTGGTACAACATCAGTTAGGAGTTTCAGCAAAGACTTAAAGAGAAAGATTGAAAAACTAATTGATTGGTGTTCTTTCTGATCTAAGCAAAGGCTGCGTTGGCGGTGTGGAAGCAAAAGCAACAGCTTTACAAGTCCACACTAGTGCGATGTTCTCTAACGACCTACTTACTGGCTGACCAGAAAAGCCAACGGCATTGAAGCAAAGACTTCTATTAAAACTGAAATCTTTGCATTGAAGTCTATATTCCTGCTTGCTTGCATTATGGTGTTTTTATGTCTGGCCAAGTTTTCTTATACTAAGTCGTGCACCGGTTCTTTCCTAGTCACTTTGCATCAGGCCAGATACCAGCTTGAGGTATGGAGGCTCTGAAATAGACCAGTGATCAATGATGAAAGAACCAGGGTGAAAGTACGTTTCGCAGAGGCATGCACATGAAAAGATTTTCTTATGATATTGAATGAATTTGATTAATTACTATGTTACTACCTGACCTACTCATTATGTTAAAATTAATTGTTGTGTTTTTTTTTATTTTTTATTTGTATGCCATGAGAAGGCGAAACATGGTGATACTTTATTTTTTATAATATCTGTATGTAAACCTGTGTTTCGGACAAATAAATGATCTTATCTTATCTATGAACATCTAGTTATCCATTGTATTTATTTCCAGGTCAAATAATGCATCTGGAGGCCCATGTCCACCTCTGCGGTTTCGTCAGCCGGTGGAGAGATGTTACGCCCCGGCAGAGAAAAGGATTCCGGCTGCTCTACAAACAGGGTTGCACTTGCAAGGTAAATTATTTATCTTGTTTTTTTTTTAGTAGTAGTAGAGCTGTTTTTTAAAAGACTTCGTCCGGGGAAGTACTACCTCCATACCCATTTCTACCGCAAAGTACCCTTAGTGCTCGTATTGCTGTGTTCCGGTTTGAAGGGTAAGGGTGCCGGTGAAATTATAGGCACATGAGACTTTTCATCTTTATGTCTCAGGGTGGCGGGTGCTGTGCAATGCCACATAGGGTGCGTCCTAGGTGGACGTGACCTATGAGGTAATGCATTGTTAAAGGCAGAGGTTACCGCTTTACATCAGGTGGGCCATCAGCTTGTTCCGTCATTCAAGTAGTTTAAAAAAACATGGTTTTTGGGCATACCGCCGCTCGCACAGCACTTTGAAAATTGCAAAACCGGTTTTTTTTTAAGGTCCTAACAACATATTACAAAATCTGAATAACCTGCACTTTTGCAAGCACGGATGTACATCATGACTGGACTAATAACAAGTATTTTGATAGCAAAACAATGCTTTAAAGTATGTTTTTTTCTTATTACGGGCGAAGTTAATTTAAAATTTGTCATAAAAACACTACTTTTGAGTTAATAATGAGTGTAGATAAAAGTACAAACAGTCTTACTATTGCTGTTTCTCGATGACTGGCTCACATAAGAATGATGTCATCAGTGTTATAGGTACCTAGGCTATAGTATCTGGTAGAATGGGAGATAGAAACTGTTCATAATAAAACGAATGATGAGTCAAAGTTTTAAGCGTTGCACTACTATAAATAAACGAACGACTCACTGAGCTTTCATAAGAGTTTTCAAACTTTAGCGAAACTTATGCAATTTAAGTTTTAAAGAGAAATTGCTTTTCGTTGAGTTAGGAATAGTTCAAGATGCTACTTGTACAGATTCATAAAATTTGTACCTGGTTCCAAATAAATATGCACATCCAAATAAACTTATAACTTTACTGCAAATGTTAGCTAAGTCATATAGTGTTGTTAAATAAACAATTTTACCCACAAGGTTCTGCATGCTCAATGTTTATTTTAGAACTTAAGTTTAAATTAGTAACTTCTCATCAAATTAAATGTAATTTATGTTTTGATCTTTAACCTAAAAATGATCATTGAACACAAGACTTGTAGACCCTCTAAGCTATAGCACTACTATGGGACACGCAATAAAATTATTCGTTGAGTTTTCACAATCATTATTCATTTTTGTTCAAATCATTATTACTCGTAGAAAAATAAAGCAGTTTAAACCGGTGAATAGATTTGATACGAGTTGTAGACTTCTGCTATTATGTACAGCGTAGCACTGCTACATGTCCCACGATCTCGTTGATTTACGGTACAAAACGTATCCCACATATATCATTAAGTTACGTAGTTTGGATGGTTAGTAATCATCATTGTCTTGCCCTTTTCACAATTTTAGAGTCGGCGCATTACGTCCTTTTCTTCCACTCTCCCTTGTCAGCCGTCACCTCATTATTCACTCCCTTCTCATTAATATCATAACATAACATAACATAACATAACACCCAACAGTCACATACATAGTCCTGATCCCACACTAGGATTCCCTGTGTCGTGGGTATCAGAAACTACGAGTATACCATGGTACCATATAACACCCAGACCCGGAACAAATATTTACAGACCACACAAACATTTGTCCCGCAGCGGGAATCGAACCCGCAACCTTTCGCATCTCAGCCGGCTCCTCGCCCGAAGCGCTACAGAGGTTGTCATATCATCTCTCAGGCAATCCATCCATCTTTTCTTAGGTCTTCCTCTTCCTTTCCATCCACTAACATGTTAGTATGTTTTTTAATCAATTAAGATGAAATGGCTGAACCGATTTCGAAAAAAATCGGTACTTGACTGAGCTATATGCTACTTTTTATCCCGGTAAAATGCGAGCAAAGCCGCGGGCAATCACTAGAGCTAAAATGTTGTATATCTGTCAAGTTCCGATGACAATACAATATTATAGTGACAGCAAGCTGATCTGGTGATGCAGACGAAAGGTGGACAACAGAACTCCTCGATGGATAATAGTAAACTAGCCGTGTTTAGGCTCATTTTGAACAGCACACGGTCTGCTCACTACTTTTACAAAAGATTGAATTGTTTTTTTTTTCACAGAAAAAATCTTGCTTGTCGTATTTGCCGCCTTAAAATAAGTTTAAATACTTATGTTAACTTTTTTCTATAAACTTTATTCTAGGTACACGTAACCCGCCGCCGCACAAAGTCCCCGAATACTTGCGTGACCAACAACGACGAATGCTACGAGCGACATGGCATCTGTCTGCATGATCGCGAACGACGCTGCCGGTGGACTAGGTAATACTTTATCACTTTTATTAGATAAGGCTAGCTCTAACCACGCGGTTTCACTCGCGTAGAGGTGGTATTATTACTTATCTCACCTATCAAACTAAAATCATAAATGTCAAAGATACGATACTTAGATGTTTGGCTGTTTGTATGTTTGTATGTTTGTTACAATCACGCCAAAACGGCTGAGCTGATTTCGATGGTATTTGATACACAGACAGATTATGACCTGGATTGTGCTATAGGCTACGTTTTTTCCCTGTTAAACGCGAACAAAGACGCGGGCTAACACTAGTCTTAAAAATAAAAAAAATATGAAAATAAAAACAACACGTCCAGAAAAAAAAACTTCAGAGTATGCATAGTATCGACAATGCCCCGGTGTTGCTGTGTATAAGCGACGGTGACCACTTTACATCAGCTAGGCCGTAAGCTAGTCTGCCTATCATATAAATTAAAAATAAAAAGTCTCGGTTAATTTGATAATTAAATAGGAGAAAACAAAATCTTTTTAATCTGCCCTGTAAACAATACCGATTTTCCAACAAAAATACAACAATTTATCCTCAGTATTTTATGTTATTCAAATAAACGTGGCAGATTACCAATTAAAATCAGACCTAATCAACGAGGTTTATAAATTTGTTTTTTTTTTCTTTCTTTTTTTTCTTGCATTTAATGGGATACCTACAAAAATACCTGAGTATATACGATTTCCTGTGTTAACCAAACAAAACCGTAAAATAAATAAAGTCAAGCCCTCATTTCAAAAGGAGTTACCACCTACGAGAGATATTTAACGCGGTAGACATTCACAAAGCTTTCACAATCGCAACGTAAACAATCCTTTGATGTATTAACTCCGTATCATCAAGTACCTGAGTCGACTGATAAATAAATGGCAGCTACAGCTGAAAGGATAAGCTTCGGAGCTAAAATAAAAGAAGTAGGTGTCAAGCTTGGCATACTTTTGTTTTGAAAATTGCCAGCCGCTATCATAAATTAGCATTATCTCAATAAAGCGCCAACTTTAAATTCCAGACATCCGTTCACGATCGATCTAAAGCCCAAGAGAAAAAGCTTTCTTGGTGGTTGCTTTTTCATACTAACGTATTTTACCAAATATGGGCGAACAGAGTATAGCTTTACACTGAAGTGACTGTTGTTGGCTTTTATATGGGTCATTATTTGCGGCAAATCATATTTGGTTGAAGAAAACACTGGGTTAATAGCGAACATAACATCGAAATTTTAGTCCATACAAGTCATTTCGATGATACAAGTAATCCACTATTTTCATCAAACAAAATAAGATTTGCCGCATATAATGAGTAATATAGAAACCAACAAAAGTAATTTCAGTTTTTTTGTAATCTGTTCGCCCATATTTGGTAAAATACGTTAATATGAAAAAGCAACCATCTTAAATTAACGATCTCTGTGACGCGGCAGGTCAGTAGCTGGCTGAGATGCTAGAGGTTGCGGGTTCGATTCCCACTGCAGACAAATGTTTTTATGATCTGCAAATATGTTTTTCGGGTCTGAGTTTTGTAGTAAATGGTACTAGTAATTCCTGATACCCACCAGACAGGGAATCCTAGTGTGGAACTGGGAACAAGACTTGTATGTGACTTTTGGCTATGTTATGTTATTTATTCATGTTCTTTTCAGGGCCCCAGCTTTGACGAGATGCCGTCAAGCAACACTTAACCACAACACCACCATGACTTGATTCAAAAACGACTTGACGCATACTTTAGTGTACCTATTATTCATGATGCGTCCACGAGAAACTACAAAACCATTTAAGTACTAAAATAATGCAGCTGTGTCACACTTAGCCGGATAATCTAACTCATAAAACCATTAACATATAAATATATAAAAACTAGGTATGTCGAAAATATTCATTTGTTATCATATGTAATTGTTTCGTTGGACGGTCCAAAATTGTTGTTGTCTTATATGACGAAATGAAGTTAACGTTATTTTTGTATTATTTATTTGTAAGTTAATTATTGTAAATTAACAAGTTCTAGTGATATTTAGATTTAATTAATAAAAATGTAAGTAAACTAGTGTAGTATTTTTACTCCAAATCTATTCTTCCTTCTCAAAGGAAATTATTCTGCCACAAGAATGATATTATGCAAGAATAACGCCTGTGAAAATAATAGCAGCAACATTTATCGGAATAAAAATCGGCACATTTGTAGCCTTCCTGCGACACGAAAGAAAGTCATTAATTAAATTTGAATAGCTATTATTCTTCAGTCGAGACTTCTTTGTAGTCAATACAAGGTACGTATTATATTATTGTACATAAGTTAATTCTATACCAAGTCACTGTATAGGCGCGGCGGGCAACTAGTCTGCTATGATGCGAGAGGTTGCGGGTTCGATTCCCAATGCGAGATAAATTTGATCAGCTCATATTGATACATGTATGTGGGTGACATCTATCACCACATCGAAGAACTAAGAACGCAAGCAGATGCTGTTACGAAGTAATGCAACGGTCTTCTAAGAGATGGCGCAATAAATCACGAAAGTTCTGAATCGCACAAGTGAAATAATTTCGGAGTTTGACCAGTCTTTAAAGAACCTCCCAACAACATATGTTGGTCTTACGACCCCGGACAAGTGGACAGACCAAATGGAAGAACTTGCCACTTCAATGGAGAACACAATGGAGAACAACATATATACATACACATACATATATTCTCCATTAGGTTTTTGCTCTCTAGCTAGAGTCACACTGAGTTTCACCAGCTTATCTTCACTCCGGTTATATAATATTTGAATCTAAACTCACCATATCAGTGTGGTTGTGATAATATGTCTGTTCGATGAGTGGGAAGTTCTCCCTCCCGAGACGACGCTGCAGTTGTAGAAGATGACCGAACACCCAGGGCCGATCCTGTTAGGCAGAAAAAAAAACGTCGAAAGTGATTGCACTTTTCTCATAACATGAATCAATTGGAACTATCCATGAGGCGGGATATGCCGTGGATTGGCACCAAAGACTACGAAACTTGCAACAGCATAAGTCACATCAACGGTAAGTACTAATTTTAAAATTAAACTTCAAAAATAATACAAGTATGGATAAAATAATAAAATAATCAATCACTGTGTAGAGAGCAAGGCACTTGTACCTTGTAACTTATACGATTTTAAAAGCTGAGTAAAGTTTGAGATGTCCAGACATAGGTAACATACATAGGTATAGGCACTCTGTGCACCGCTGCAATCATTTAAAACCTGAGCATCGTGACACAGTTTTAATTATCTAGCATACACTACAGTGGATGTTTACCTGGAAGTGGTAGATAGAATTGAGGCTGTTGATGGAAGGGACTCCGCCAAACTTCAGGCCCAGAAGTAGCGCGCGGTTGTCAGAACCTGCATCACGGACGTTTTGCCGAACCAACACGAAGTCAGGCCTGTTACACAAAACACTTATCACCTTATGTAAAACGCAATAAAGAATATGTTTGATTGTCTCTACTTACTTGAAGCATCGAGTGACTTTGGTTCCACCGCGGTACACAGCCATGGATACATTTGAGCCATCCGAGTTCGCCGTCACCGATATCTCCTGTTTAAAACGAATAAATCAGTACTTTCAGTATAAACAAGTTTTTTCTGTTGCAATATATCTTTTTAAATCAAGCTTTTCCTAAATAAGAAACGGAACAGATAAAAAAAAGGTCAAGTGCGAGTCGAACTCGCGCACGAAGGGTTCCGTACCATTGACTACGAAAACGGCAAAAAAACAGGGTTGTAAAAAAAAACGCAAAAACTGGTCACCTATCAAAAAACTGACCCTGAAGAGCATCGCTTAACCTTCGAGAAATCACGTTTGTTGTATGGGAGCCCCCTTAAATATTTGTTTAATTCTATTTTTTTGTACATGTTGTTATAGTTGCAACAGAAAAAAATCATCTGAAAATTTCAACTGTCTAACTATCACAGTTCATGAAATACAGCCTGGTGACAGACGGACGCACAGACGGGCAGCCGAGCCTTAGTTATAGGGTCCCGTTTTACCCTTTCGGTACGGAACCCTAAAAATGAGACCAATTACTGTCAGCTTCTACATATTAATCATCGAGTAGTTCCGTTCTCCACCTTCCGTCTCCAACATCAGACGGTCGCTGTCACGATGATATCGTATTGTCATCGGAACTTGACAGGTTTTCATCTCAATTGGATAGGTATCGGGATGTGGTCGAAAATTCAATCGCCAGATTTTTCCTTTTCAGTCAGACAGTTCTGTTTTCCACCTTCCGTCTCCATCATCAGATCAGCTCACTGTCACCATAACATTGTATTGTCATTGGAATTTGCAAAATTTAAGCTTTTAACCGGGTGAAACTACTTTAAAATTCACTTCCAGAAATTTAAAGTTTTAAATGTCACCCACAGACAGACAGACAGGAACGCAAGTTAATTAAAAGTTTTTAAAAATATCGAATGTTTTTTTTAGATACTTCTCTTGTCCCTTTCTCAATTAAGAAAGCAGCAATGGCACTTCGTATTATTTACTAATAAAACTCCCTCTGTATAGTAATGGGTGCCATATCTATAAAATTATTAATACCCCGCAGGGTTGTAAACCAAACTTTACACAGCGAGGGTGTTGAATATTAGAATATTTAAACGACACCTAGTTTGTGGACTTTGTAGCATAATCTGCTTAAATGATAGGAGCTGTTTTAGCTTGCGTTGACCTTCCCAACCGTGCGTAATTTACGAAGGGCGCATTAAAAATGGATGCTCTGTCGAGTTGTTTACAAACAACACTCAAAGTTCAGCTACTTACCATGCTTTGACTACAAAAGTTAGAACCAACGAAGATACAAAAAAGTAGATTAAATAAATATTTACATTAGGGCAAAACTTTATCGGAACTCGTAGTAGATCCAAAAGTACGTTTTGTAAGCTCGTAACACCAGCTTTAGGTACCACATACCCGAAACTCAGCTTGCTCGACACGGATGTCCCATTCTCCCGGAAGACGCTTCCCACGGAAATACTTAGACCAGTCGGTATTCTGGTCATCCACCACGAGAAGAGTCACGCAGCGGTCGCGATTGTAGCCACGACCCACTGAAGCCACAGATGTTACACTTCCTGTTTGAAAAAAATACTATGCAATATGAACCTTAGAGCTCCTGAAAAATCTCATTACAAAGACTAGCTAGGCAAGTGACTTTAAAACCTCTAAAAGCGAATGGGTTCATGAAAAGGAATCACGTGAACACTCGCCATGTCACGTATAGCAACTGCTCTTACGTCTGTGGAAAGAGGATTAAGGGTGGATTGTCGTATTGAGGTTAATATTTACATAATAGTAGACAGTAATTTGCTTAAGCCTACCTATTTGTGGTTAAGTGGTCCCACAGTAACAGTCGTAATCCAGGTTTATTACCCGACAAAATACTTGCTGCCAAACGGAAAACATTTATAGAGTGCCATCATTCTACACAAGCCTCTCTAAATAAGCATGAAAATTACTCAGGTAGTGCCTTGATCACGCCAATGAGTGTTGAACAATTTACTGCTGCAACAATTTAATTTACTCACTGGAGCCGTTTGAGCTGTGAACTCACGCTCTAGTAGTAGTAGTAGAGGTTTTTTGTGAAAGAATTCGTCCGGGAAAGTTCTACCACCTTACCTATTTCTACCGCACAGCAGCACCTATAGTGTTCGCATTGCTGTGTTCCGGGTTGAAGAGTATGGGTAACCGGTGAAATTATAGACATATGAGATTTTTCATATATATAACAGAGTAGAGGGCGCAGTGCAAGGGTGCATCCTATGTGGATGTGACCTATGAGATAATGCACTGTTCATATGCAGAGGGTGCCGCTTAACATCAGGTGGGCTAGTTAAATGTTACGTCATTACAATTTGAAGAAAAAAAGTGTCCTTCACAGATTCTACAGACTAGGACTAAAATTAATCCAGGGTATAGGGAGCTCTCTTTATATCCGCATTATTAATGAAAAAGCGGCCAAATGCGAGTCGGATTCGCCCACGAAGGGCTCCGTAGCAGCAAGTAACATAATATAAAAGTTCTAGGATGGATTCAAAAAAACTACTTACCTACTAGATATCGTTCAAACCAATTTTCGTTGGAAGTTTACATGGTAATTGTACATCATATATTTTCTGTAGTTTTATCATTCTCTTATTGTAGAAGTTACGGGGGGGGGACACACATTTTACCATTTTTGAAGACCTATCCATATATACCCCAAACGGATAGGTTTGATCAAAAAAAAAATTTGCGTTTCAGTTTTAAGTAACCCCAAAAATAATTGTTTTTTTTTTGTGTGAAAATCTTAATGCGGTTCATAGAATACATCTACCTACAAAGTTTCAATAGCTCAAACTATAGCTCTTATAGTTTCGGAAAAAAGTGGCTGTGACATACACGGACAGATAGACAGACAGACAGACAGACATGACGAATCCATAATGGTTCCTTGTCTTTGACTACGGAACCCTAAAAAGGAGAAAAACAGCATTAGCGGATATAAAGATAGCGCCTTATACCCTGGAGTAGTTTTAGTCCTAGTCTGTAGAATCTGTGGAAGAAGAATCTCTTAAAACGCACTATATTTTATCAATAAGGGCTTTAGGTAAAATTACGCGATGGCTACAAGCGACCCGGTATAGGGCCAGAGGTGTACTGACGAACTCACCTAGAAGATTAGCGCCTTGATCACGAGCGGCGCCGGTGAGCGACTGTACACGTTGCAGCAGCGACTCGCGAGACTTGGCCGGAGACGACGGGGCCGAAGTCCCACGGGAGCCTCCTCGTAGGTTGAGGGAGAGATCCCCTCCTCCTGATGTAGAGGCAGACGCCGTGGCTGATGGCGCCGGTGGAGGGCCAGAGGCACTGCTGACACTGGTGATGCTCCCTCCAGTCGCTGGGCGTACATCAGAATATGATACATGCAATTAAAATGTGTCTGGCATAATATTCAGTTTACTATTGGTAAAAGAGTAAGTCATTTGCTTATAATAAGTCGAACAGAGAATAGGAAATGCAACAATTTTAAGGTGTGAAGAATAGCAGACAGATTCTACTTCATACTCAGCATGCCGTAGGCCTGTACCACACAGTTTTTTTTATACTACCAAGGTATCAGACAAGCATACGGCCCACCTGTTGGTAAGCAGTTACCGTAGCCTATGGACGCCTGCAATACCAGAAGCATTACAGTTACGTCTAAAATAGAAATAGACAAAGATATATAAAGTGGCACCCGTGAGGTAAAGACCTACAGTAATCTCCTAGAAGATGACATTCACTAAGAGAGACTCACCCTGGGAAGTCGGCCTCTGGTTCTGTGGCTTCGGCTGGCTGGTGGTCGCCGGCTTGCCCGTGTAGGGGTCCACCTCGCCCTCATCGCAGTCCGACTGCAAGTCCCCGGAGCTGAATCTGCGCAACGCCTCCGCTGAGCTACTCGCACCGCCACCGCCAACCGCACCCGCACGGGAGACACAGGGACAAAACCGATACTATGTAACCACTCAACTCTTCCTACACCCAACAATTTACCCTCGCTTTTTACGTAGATAAATCACTTAAACAGCCAATAACTTTTAAAGGAATACAATAGGCTCATCACCAAAGTATTTTATCCCTTTTTATCAAAATTAAATTTGTGTGTCGAATCACTCGAGTTTTTCAAACATCCCTAGCTTATGTTATTCGAACCCTTACTAAACTAATCAGTTAGATTGTAAAAGTTAGTCGAAACTTCATTTGGAAAGGGTTCAAAACTATATGCTTAGTTAAACTGGATTCAGGAAAGCGACAACATCGAATCACGGCGATGAAATCGAAAAAGCGCCATGCATAAAATGAACGTTGGCAGCAACTGTTATTCGGTGACGAGGACGGGAACTGCTTCGACAAACAACAATGCTTTTGCGATCACGGTTACAACGACATTAGAGCTGATGAGTGGTGGTACACGGTATGCAATGTGGAGGAGCCAGGGAGTCAGGCATGGCAGGGGGAGGCAGGTGGACGGTATACTCAGTGCGGGCACGGGTGGAAGCAGCGCGGTGAAGCGGCTTTTTACGGTGCCATAATTGGTTTTAAAATCCAAGCTTAAAATTACACTTTACTTCATAATTAATTAATGTGCTTGGGACCCTTTACCCTATCGTGTTTAAAATGCGTGGTGCGCTTGGCTAAAATCAGATTAACGTGATTAAAAGATTAAACACTTTTTTTTTTATAAAAACACCTCTTAGAAATGATATATATTTCAAGATAGTGTAAGATTAGAAAGAAGATTACAGGATTTTAGCAATATTAAGAATCTTTGAAGAGAAGAAAGCAAGGAAACAGTCATGCAAACAAGTAGGTAATTGAGACAGTTAAATCAAGCAAAAGTAACACTTACGAATACCTTCGTTTCAGGTAATTGACATTGCTGGTGAATGAGGTTCGGAAGCTTGAGAAAGACAGGGTTGATGTGGTCGCGGCCTGCGGGCCACAGATCCCAGGACACCCTGACCGGTCTATTTTGACGTCCCTGTATTAGCAAAATATAAACATATTACAGTGCTTTTATTATAACATATTTTTACAATAGATACAAATTTCTAGTTAAAATGGCCTATATTTTTCATTCTTGCCTAAAATTATCAACAATGTTGTTTAAAATCACCCTTCCTTGAAACGCTATCCTATTTGATCTTTTTATCAGTAGCTTACATCAATCTTTACCCAGAAACCTTTGGAAATATGGGATAACTTTGTCCGATATGAATAAATCTATTTATCTGCAAAGCTCAGCTGGTTTTTACGGTCTTCTTAAATCTGTTTAAGTATATATTTTGGTTGAAAGGATGCTATATACGAGTATATATTAAGAAATCCTAAGAGCAGCTTCAGTTTATTTTCGTTTTACAGCGGGTTTCTCTGATAAACTTTTATGTGGCTTATAACCCCCAATATATGTTATATGAGGCTTCTGATAGAGATACTAAAGTGTGTAAAATATTATCGTACCTTTTAGTTTCGTCTTAGATTTGACTAAGCACATTTTGCCAAAGTTATATAAATGTTGGAAAGTAATCTCATTACAAATTCAAAAGACGTTCTCAAGGTTATTAGGACAAGAGAATTGAGATTATTAGATAGACTGAATGGAGTATAAAACGAATACGCAAAACGAATAACCAACTGAAACTTGGTATTGTTTTACCATCCGCAAACCAATTTATAGAACCCTTAACACATTATTTTAACAATTTGGTTGTCAAGTAAAAAGTTATAAAAACTATAGCCCGACTGCAGTGAACCACAGCATTAGTTACCTATTACACATAAAATAATACTACCTATACATACATACATATACACACGCCTTTTTCCCCGAAAGGGTAGGCAGAGCCTCAAATGGGCTCTTTTCACCGTGGGTTACACCATCGTGGGAAACAGACGTGACAAATGGTGAGCTTATCGCCGCCATTGCTTCCCACGACCAGTTACCTATCTAAGTACAATATTCATAAGTATATCTTAATGCATAATGTAAATACAAATTTAAATAAACTCTGAATATTCTCCTCTTTCATTTGACATACCAATCAATTCGATAAAAAACAGATAAAAGACCATCTCTTTTTTGGCTGTAATTTCCTACACGTTGATTTTGTTAGTATAAAATGTAGCCTGTACGGTGAAAACATAACCCTTCCTTTTGGCTTTGCCGTCGGGTAACCATTACTTACCTTGAAAAATGTAGACGCAAGTATGGCAGCTATTACCAGTTCTTGTAAGCTTGTGATGCGCTTGTTTCAAGGCAGGAGCTTTCTGCAGGCAAAGATACAAATTAGAGTAAATAACACTCTTACATCGAGTAACGGTACGGAGGCCTGCAATGGTCTAAGCACTCTGACATGCTGTCAAGAGTCAAATAGACTTCTCTTATACGTGTTTTTAGCAAAATCTACACAGTTTATGACAACATAAAATATACATGTTAATAATCTTCATTATATTTCCTTGATATAACCCAAAACAAGATTACAATAAAAAAAAACGATGAAAAAAACGTGAACTTATCTACAATGCGCTATAACGTACATAAAATATCTGTTACCTATCAAGGTATACATTGATAAAATTTATAAGAGTAACAAATAATGTTATTTTATATAATGTAATGTAATTATAATTTCGATACGTAAAAAATACTGTTTTTGTTGATACTCGTTCACTTTTCGATGCTATACTTTGTAACTTTCCCGAGCTTTACTGAGTTAGATAGTGAAGGAATTTGTCTGTTGTCTGCTTCTCAAACATAACGCTAACTCCGCGCCTGTGCGAACCCACGAAATAACTCTAGAAAGCCATTTAATTTAAAACTGATTGCTCATTCATATTAATCAGGCGATTCCTATCGTAGAGAATTGTTTTCGCAGAAAGTTATTTTACTGTTTTCAAATAAACATTTACGGTTAGCTCGTAAAATGATTATTTTTTTATTTAAACCAACCTCGGGCGCCGTTTCATTGTCCCATTTCTCCTTCGTATGTACCTAACCATACCTACTTAGGTGCCTATTAGGTTTAGGTAATTCTTATCCTCTGCTGAAACCGCTTACTAGGCTTCAATTCAGCAAGCTATTAGGGTACACGATGACGACATCTGGGTGAACCATCTGTATTTTGGTCAGGATCTTAAACAAGGACGTGACAAGAACATTTATCGTCTTTCCTTGGAGAGTTGGCATCCCTTATCTGACCCCAACAGTCATGGTTAGTTTAATAACACTTCCTCCTCCCATCAACCTACTTTTCGCTTTGCGATTTAACAGAGTGCAATGAAACAGCAAATTACATAGGGTTTTAAAAGCGTTTTTTTTTTTAACTACGTTAATGGCGGAACTAGCAGATGGCCAATCTGCCTTTAACAATGCATTAGGTAACTCATAGGTCACGTCTGCCTAGGACGCATGTGTCATTGTACTGCGCCCGCCACCCTGACACATAAAAATGAAAAGTTTCAGGTGCCTGTAACTGCAGATGCGCATATTGCAGGTACGAAACTCTAGACTCATTTATCAAGATTGTATTGCTAAAATGTATCCGGTACGAATGTTCTGCATTTACATTCATAGCTTTGTGATCCACGCGACGGAATACACGATTGATCATGTTACATGATAACATAATGCACGACGTTGCTTTTACTGAACTCAAATACCCACTATATGGAAATTTTCTATCCATAATGTTTTTCGGGTTTCTAAATAGTAAATTCACAGTAGATACCTATATAGTAGAGTAGTAGATTAGTGTTGCCAATTATGTTATTTTTTTTTCAAGTGTATGACAGTTTGAATGAATTAATGAGTAGGTAAATGAAATAATGAATTATTTATTTCACAGAAAAAGGGCATACAAATGTAGTTCTTACTCATATTTATCCAATTCCACTAATTCAACCTATAAAAAGTAGGTGTACGAAATTTTCATGGTTTTACATAATATAATTTAAATCACTGATTATTGATTTAGTTCGTACACACATTGATTCATTGATTTTAGACTAATATAACATTAAATTGAAATGTGCAAGGCATCGCTGATTGGCTATGACGCTGGTTCGAATCCCGCTAGAACGGAATTTTTGAATCACATTTTAATTGTATGATAGGTAATCCATGTTGTCTGTATTTATAAAATTCTTAGACATGTTAGACAGGTTACTCAAGTATTTGTATGAAAATTCTGAAAGGGCTAAATTAAAACTTTCTTATTAGGTTCTAAATTATATCCAAACTTTTCACACTAATCAAATTAAACACCGCAGTGACCGCAGTCCAGATATATATATTTACGGAAAAATCGAAGCTCCTGTAGATGACAGCTCATAATTGAATGCATAGTTAACTTCGTAATAACTTAGTTGGTCACGTAATGTTTTCAGTAAAATAGTTGCTGGCTCCAGGCCAAGCTGCGGAGCCACCCCGTCTCGCGTGTTTTCCAAATTACGCAACCACCGAGGGTGGTCCTTTGGCCATTGACTTGTATTCGCACGTTTTTACACAAAATACCCAATTTTCCATCAGCATAATGAAAAGGTTGAACTTAATGAAAAGGAGAACCTATTACTTAAAGTTGAAAGTGTTTCCTAAATAAATAGACCTCCACTATCTCCAACTACTACAGGCCACCACTGAACCGTGGATTCTGGCACGATAGTCAGAATACTTTATGATACAGGCAATACTGCCTTTTATCTGTAGCGCTGAACGAAACAATGGAGCTTTCAAAAAGAAAAATACTTATATATAAGCTGACCGTAAAAAGGCGGCCTAAATACGATTTCATAATTTGCCAGTCACTAATTTATTTCACAACCCTTGGAAAGCTCGCTTGCTGAAACGGTACGGATGAAAAATTCACTCACATGTAATGGCCCTGAAAAGTGCCTCCTTTATTTTCATAATTATTTTTTTACTTATCATGCTCTAATAATGTGTAATTTTAGATAAGCGTAAATAAACTAAAGTTATTGACTAAACAACAGTTTGTTACATTATTTTTTAGACTACAAAACTAATGAACAAGACTCAACTTTTCAATGTTCCATATTTTTTTTTTTTTTTTTTTTAATATGGAACTGAAAGCGACCTCTACACTGCTGCACTATTTTGGTCGAAGACTGCAGTACCTAGTATTTCTGAGAATTTCTTGGCAATCGTTGGATGTATGCGTCCAGTGAGATAGTTTACAAGAAGAAATTAAAAAAAGTTGGTTTTGTCGCGAAATCTCTTACCGTGCTACTATAAAACGCAAATCTTCCTTGGAATAGCTACACAGTGTTTTGTCTTTTGCATTCACATGCAGTTTCAAATTTGATCGAATGAGATAAAATACGGTGTAACGATTCCAAGGATAATTCGTGTTTATTAGTAGCTATGTGTCAGAGTTTTTACTGTATTTTATTGTCTCGCAATGGAAGTGAAAAGTAGAGTGTTTAAATCGGGATTAAAGGTTGGAAGGATTGAAGCTATAGAATCGAGTATGAATGGGTATTCATACTTGATTCTATAGCTTCATAGAAACAATATACCTAATTAGAATTTCATAGAATTTGTTTAGCTTCTATAGGTATCTTGTACGACAGCATCTTGTACGATATGGCTCGTTATAGTCCCTTGTTGAACAATCTACTACGCAGTAACATAATACAATTTTGATTCTATTGCTACATGAACATGAACTACTCGTAGGTAATCCCAAAGCAGTTCGCATAATCAACAAGTTATTCGATCAGGAGTATGTTGATCTATTTGTTATTCTGATTTATATTTTTGGTCTCATTTAACTATATCTTAGTAAATAGCTTATATATAAAACATGACGTTTGAGAATTCGCAATGCCCATTTTTAGTAAAAGAATAATGCATAAAAAAAGCATCAAAATACAATTGTTTTTTTTTTATATAGAGTTCTTGGATATATCTTTAGGAACTATAATTATGAGCTTATTTGGTTTGAACTAGCTTACTAAAGTCATACCTACCATATCACAAACAAATATTCAGATCAACCAACATTTGCTAGCATCAATCCCTGGGTAAACATTACCTCGCAAAGTTGGTATTTCTGGCTACCAGCCAAATCTACGTGACGTTGGTATTACCGGAGCAAGGTTGATCCCTAGGGGATGAACGTTGAATGTAGACACATTACTAAGACAGTTTGCACGTTTTTTTTTTTTTATACTATGTACTTGAATGACGGAACAAGCAGATGGCCCACCTGATGTTAAGCGGTAACCTCTGCCTATGAACAGTGCATTACCTCATAGGTCACGTCCACCTAGGACGCACCCTATGTGGCATTGCACTGCACCCGTCACCCTGAGATATTTGTTCCAGCTCTGTGTATTGTAGTACTATGGGTACTCGTAGTTTCTAACATCCATGTCTCAGGGAATTTAGTGTGGGATCAGGAATATGAATGTGACTCCAGGAATCGCCCACTGCTCGGTATAGGCCCCTCCTTATGTTTCCAAACACGAATTTATGCTCAGCTTGATGTTTTTATAATAATGGGTGCAAAGCATTGTAGTAACAAAATTAAATGCTAGCGTGTGTAAGTCGCTGGCATTCATCATCCTGGGATTAGTTTGAATCAGTATTCGTATCGTCATCGGATGACTTTTTGTATTCTTAGTGCCGTGTTGTGTCATGCCTTAAAATAGACCCGTCCATCTCCTCCCGTGGATGTCGTAAAAGTCGATTGCGGGCATTCACTAGCTAGAGGATGGGCACCACCTGAGTACTCAACACCATTACTGCGATCACCAATCTGCCTACCTAGCGTGATTGTTATGGCAAATTATGTTATATGGTGAAGGTGTCGTCCTCGCAGTGGATGTCTAACGGCTTATGATGATAATAATGATGACCAAGAGACTATTCCATTGCAATAAGTATCATTTATGATGTTCGAGTCAGTCGTGGGAAGCAATGGCGGCGACGAGCTCACCACTTGTCACGTCTTTATTCCTACGATGGTGCGACCCACGGTGAAAGGAGGCCGATTGAAGCGCTGCCTACCCTTTCGGGGAAAAGGCGTGAGTCTATGTATGTATGTATGTATGATGGTATATTTGTGATTTTTCTCTATCAGGTAAACCTATCTTCGTGTCAATTAAATTAACGCGATGCTGATACAGATTTAATTTTATGGAATCTTCAAATTTCATCTAAGGATTGTTGAAAATAATTCTTTCAGAACGTTAAATAAATAAAATATAGAAAGGTATTGAATTACTCTCTATTTGCGTTTGTTCTATCAGTAAGAGGGGTTGCAAATATACTGAATAGCTTACTGAGCTCCTCTTTCTGAATAGGTATTTGCCTTTATTCTGAACCTCCCTTGAACGACTTACAACGCATCTTTTTCGTGTTTGGTTAAGCCTATTTTCAAATGTTATCATTTCCAATAACCCTTTATTTACTTGCCTAATTTTTTATTTACCTATGAACTATGTGTATAAAAATATTTCATATATATGTTAGGCTTTATTTTTAATAAACTAGGGGTCCTAAACATTTTATGATTTTCCAATACGGCAATAAATCGGTCGGCTTGTCCTGAAAAACATCAGCGCTGTACGGACCCGTACTAATAAAACGTTACAGCCGATAGGGACTCCGGATAATTGCTCAGTAAACACTGACTAACGATATAATGATCCAGATGGAGCCTTGTTTAAAAGTTATCAGTTTTATACAAGAAAACTCCCGAAAACTGAAGGCGATTTCAAAATCACGTCCCGTTTTGCGAGTAGAGTTGTTTTACAAACTTTATTTCGGTATGAGTATATTTTTTTTTTTGTTTTTTTTATGCAATACAACCTTTTATGAATTTAGTGATCGGAACCATGTGCTGATCAAAATGAGACTAAACACTGCCAGTCTTCTATTATCCGTCAAGGAGTTCCGTTTTCTACCTAATAGGTACCGTCTCAGTCATCAGTACAGCTCGTTGTCACCACAATATTTATATTGTCATCAGAACATGTTTTGGTTTAAAATTCAGTTTTGAGATTTTCCCACACTAACATACAACAGGTCAATTTAAATAAAAGTTTTAGGTAACATTAAGCCCGCCACATCCATAACCATCAGCACACTTTTGCTAGCTAGTCCAACTAAACTAGGCAATAGGGTAGTAGGTACTTGGATAAGGATAAGAAACTTTAACTTTTCTAGGTCAAAATAACAAGAATCATCTTATACTAAAACAAGGTTAGCTTACCGACTAGATAGGTTACAGAAAGTGTGATTAGTTATAAAATCAGGCTTAGTAGTAGTAGAGCTTTTTTGTGAAAGAGTTCGTCCGGGGATATACTACCACCATACCTATTTCTGCCGCAAAGCAGTAGTGCTCGCATTGCTGTGTTCCGGTTTGAAGGGTAAGGGTGCCGGTGAAATTACTGGAACATGAGGCTTTTCACCTTTACGTCTCAGGGTGGCGGGCGCAGTGCAATACCACATAGGCTGCGTCCTAGGCGGACGTGACCTGTGAGGTAATGCACTAGGCAGAGGGTACCACTTAACATCAGGTGGGCCATCTGCTTGACCCGTCATTCGAAGAACTACAAAAAAAAGGCTATACAGGGTGGGCCAAATTTTTGGCCCCTTAAGGGTAGCTACCTTTTCTTTTGTAGTTTGAAGGTTTTGTTCTTAGGAACCTTCTGTTTTATTTTCAAGAAAAAAATGTTGGCATTTTTTGATTTTTGAAAAGAAGTACGGTTCACCCTAAAACTACATTTGTCAAAAAAAACAAGTTGGTCTTAATCGACTCTATTTCCAACCAGGAACACTTTTCCCAAAGTAACATACCAAATTAAATCGTAAGTTTTGGCAATAATTAAAAAAACCGTTCCCATACATTTTCTATGAAAAAACGAGTAAGTGAAAACAACAATGCCACCATTCAATGGTTCATAATTTAAATTCATATGTAACTACTTTTTTAACTTGGTAGGCCAATTTTGAAGGCTTATGTCCCTACCCATGTTCGCTCTAACGACGATGGTTTATACGTAAAAATGTCTCCAGACCAAAATAAGAAACATACTTATCTAGTTACTTGTTAGTAGCAAAACACACCCATTTTATTGAGTTTAAATAAAAATAAACTTGTTTGCTAAGTAAATAAATTGCTTTTTAATAAAAAAAAATAAGTAAACAGTTAATTCCTGAGATGTTCAAAGTGTAGACCATTTACTTGACTACGTGATAGACAGACAGATTGGCACGCGTTAACACACTTTGCGTAGCAGCCCTTACCTTCATGTAATTCATCTTTTGCAATGCACTTAGAATGCCGTCTTTCAGTTCGGCGGGAGTTTCGAAATGCCCAGCGTATACCTTATCTTTCAGGTAACCCCATAGAAAAAAATCGCAAGGGGTAAGGTCGGGAGATCGTGCTTATAACTTTCTTGTCTGGTAGTGGTATTTCTTCATTTTCTCTACGAAATACTTCTAACACTGGTGGAACACGACAGTTATTTTGAAAATAAGCTTTTATTAAGCTTAGCCGCAGTTGATACGCAAGAGACATTTTGGATTTAAAATTTTAAACAAATATTTCCCGCCAATTTTTTCTAGCGGTATTGTCATTCAAGGAGGTGGTATATCATTTTACTAATAAGGTTTAATAATAAATAATTTAAATTTAGTACAAATTGCTTGCTGTGTTCGAATGGTATGCATGACTTTGTTGAAAATGTATGGGAATGGTTTTTTTTAATTATTGCCAAAACTTACGATTTGATTTAGTAAGTTACTTTGGGAAAAGTGTTCCTGGTTGGAAATAGAGTCGATTAAGTGTTTTTTTTTTGACAAATATAATTTTTTGGGCGAACCGTACTTTTTTTGAAAAATCTAAAAATGACAATATTTTTTTCTTCAAAATAAAATAGAAGGTTCCTAAGAACAAAACCTTCTAACTACAAAATAAAAGGAAGCTACCCTTAAGGGGCTATAAATTTTCCCCAGCCTGTATATGGAACATTATTTATTTACCTTGACTTGTTTCTTATATTCTTGTTTCTTAGTAACCCGGACTTGTTTGTGACATTCGTTGGTATAAGATTTGTCCTGACTGCTGGCTTATTTAAGGAATGTGTTAGCAGCATCGATATAATATAATTATATCGATGGTTAGCAGAGTCAGTCGTGGAAAGCAATGGCGGCGATGATCTCACCACTTGTCACGTCTATTTCCCACGATGGTGCAACCCACGGTGTAAAGACGCCTATTGAGGCTCTGCCTATATACCCTTTCGGGGCAAAAGGCGTGTGTCTATGTATGTATGTAAGTATGCCAGTCTGCAATAATGTGTTGCCAATGTTAAACGAGGCCCATTTGAGGCTCTGCCTACCCTTGCAGGGATAAATCACCGAAACAGCTCTCAGAATTAACAATTTGAAGTGGAAATTGGCAGGTCATTATAGCTCACAGAACTGATAACCGTAAAGATTCTCGAGTGGCAATCACAAACCGGACGAAGCAAAAGACAAAGACATTATAAAGGTCGTAGGAAAACGGTGGATAGAGGCGGCTCAAGACCTTTCGTCTATAGGCAGATGATGATGATGATGACCTAGCCCTCCTTGACGACCTCTGTGGTGCGGCGGGCGAGTAGCCGGCTGAGATGCGAGAGGTTGCAGGTTCGATTACCGCTGCAGGACAAATGTTTGTATGATCTGCTAATATTAGTTCCGTGTCTGTGTTGTGGTACATGGTGCTCGTAGTTCCTGATACCCACGATACAGGGGATCCTAGTGTGTTATCAAGACTATGTATGTGACTGTGGCGTGTTATGTTATGTTGAGTAGCAATCGAAATCGATCTCCACTCGACGACATCTTATGAAAGTAATAACTTTATGAAGGTGACTTCAAGATAACACTCAACCGAGAACAATCCCATGTGGTTATAAAATAACTTTTGCTTTCTTTATATAGTATACTAGTAGAACGCGCGCGACTTCGTCCGCGTGACAAATATTGTAATCTCAATAACACCGTGAAACTAACTTTTACAACGGCGAAATACACTGGTTACTGGCTAAAAAGTAAAGTGGTTTTTTTACAAAGATAACGATCCAGTCTTCGACCAAAGTAAAATTACGTCGATGGATCCAGTGTCATTTTTTATGAAAATTTCGGGTACCGCCGAAACATGTGTTTGATAATTTATTTGAGGTATTTCGTTGTAAAATTTCCAAGTTATGGTACCAACAGATTCCGAAATACAGAGCATTTTTGTTTTACATTAGAAACCCTATTTTGAAACTTTCAGAATGCGAATTTAGACAAAGACGCTCAAATTTCAAGTCTCTACGAGTAGCTTCTGACAATTCACTCAGTCAGTCAGAACTTTACCTTTTATATATTAGATCCCCCGGGCGTTTATACGTGGACCGTTTTTCTGAGGACTTGGCGTGAAATATGGAAGGAAAAGCAATTTCCATTCAATTCACGGTCGAATGGTTCCAGAAAGTTAGTCAGAAATTGTATTTCAATTGGTTCGATACTAACGATACTCCAAGGTTCGATCGTTTTTTTTTTAATTTTTCCATGTTCTTTCGAGTTAGATTTCTTCTATCCCAGTTGTGGGAACATTAAGGGTATTGGACATCTTATTTTTTTTGTAATTGTTTCAGTAATTGGGTTAATGTAGATATTCAATGGGGTACGACTTCAAAAAAAACCAAGTCAAGTGCGAGTTGGACTCGCCCATAAAGGGTGTCGTAGCAGCAAGAAACATAATATAAATGTTCTTAGATGGTTTACGATTTATGACGTATTAAAAAAAAACTACTTACTAGATCTCGTTCAAACCTATTTACGGTGGAAGTTTACATGCATATTTTTTTTTTAGTTTTATCATTCTGTTATTTTATAAGTTACGGGGGGGGGGGGGGGGGGGGGGGACACACATTTTACCACTTTGGAAGTGTCTCTCGCGCAAACTATACAGTTAAAATATATATATATTAGAAACTTCAATATCATTTTTGAAGACCTATCCATAGATACCCCCCGTATAGGATTGTTTTTTTTTTTAATTTCAGTTCTAAGTACCCCTTAAATTTATTGTTTTTTTTTTCTATTTTTGTGTGAAAATCTTAATGCGGTTCACTGATTACATCTACTTACCAAGTTTCAACAGCATAATTCTTATAGTTTCGGAAAAAAGTAGCTGTGACATACGGACGGAACATACAGACAGACATGACGAATCCATAAGGGTTCCATTTTTTGCCATTTGGCTTCAGAACCCTAAAAAAGAAGCAAATCGAAAAAAAAACAAAAAAGAAGGGAAAGAAGACATACAAAACCTTATTTATATTGGTAAATAAACAAACAGACTCTTGGGATTAATAGCAGATAATGTTTCGTTGTATATCGGATACACCCAAAAATTAAAATCATAATATCAAATCAACTGAAATAAATTATATTTTGCTCTTGACGAGTAATGATGTTGAATTAGGTATGCAATAAAATAATATTATAGGTGCGAAAATAACTCTGTTACCTTTTCAAGCCTAAACAGCTTAACATATTTCTATAAGATTTGGCAAGGAGATCTATTTTAACTTGAGGAAGGACACAGGCTAACTATTGTCTCAAAAAATAACCCGGGTGAAACTGCGGATACCGGATTGTAGGTATATTATATACTAATATCAGCTGGCGGCTTCGCTCGCGTTTTACGAGAGTAAAATGTAGCCTATAGCTCAATTCAGATTTTATTCTACCTGTGTATCAAACATTGAAACAGTTCAATTCAGTTTCAGCGTGAGTGTTTTGTCTTTTGCATTGACAAGCAGTTTCAAATTCGATCGAAAGAGACAGAACACGGTGTAATTATTTCAAGGATCATCCGCGTTTAGGTCTGTGTTTTAAAACCCTGGTTTTTAAACCAGGGTTTTCCGTCTGGTCAGACCACATCTCTGCTATTATTACGTAGGTGCCTCAACAATTAATGGACGCGAATGTACCAACATAATCATTATCCCACTATTCCACCAATATCATAAAGTTCTATGTTTATATGTTTAATGTTTTATGTTTTATCAATCACGCCGAAACAGCTGAACCGATTTCGGTGAAATTTTTTATACAGGTAGATTATGATCCTATGTTCTATAGGCTTATTTTTACTCCAGTAAAACGCGGGCTAAGCCGCGGTGGACACTTGTTTTATAATATAATATTGAAAAGACGACGATGGAATTTTGATTCGCGGAAACGTTCTTGCACGCGGCTATATATAATTTAAGAAGGCAATATTAGGTTTAGGAATTAAATATATATTAAATATATACTATCGTACATAAAGGTATTTAACATGTATGCATAACATACCTATTATTTAAGAAACTAAGAAGAAAAAACCTCAGGTTAATTATTAACACTACACCGATAATTACAAAGACAGTTAGCTTGCTAATTAAAAAATATAATTGTTTCACTGGCCAAATCCGCCCTACAAGTTCATTCCCCGCCCCATATACCATTTACCGAACCCGCGATATTTCAACTAGCCATTTTGAGGGTAACGTCGTTCTTATTACCAACGTTTTATTAATGGACTCCCTTTAAATAGTCTTAAAAAATATCGTGTAATCATTTAAAAATTGATAGATAAACATTACTTACTGATGTGATGTGGTTTTTTGTGTCTAAGAATCCTTTATGGCACTGGTCGCGTGGCCGAGGAAGATAACGAGCAGTAGTGCAGGGTGCTTACTGAAACACTGGTGTAGAGTTGGAGGTACCGCGCACGCCGGCCAGGGTATCGATTTTGGGCGGCAACGTGTTCACGTCGACAGTGGCGCTAGCGGCAAAGTCTGAAAACTCAGCAGCACTACCAACTATGTGTATTATATGTACTTGAGAGTTTCTGGCAGATGGCGCAATACCACTCTTACTACGTGTTGAGCAACGATAGTGGGTTTTCTTTCAGCATTCAGCATCCATCTAACATAGTAGTAGTAGAGCTTTATTGTGAAAGAGTTCGTCCGGGGAAGTACTACCACTATACCTATTTTAGCTGCAAAGCAGTAGTGCTCGCATTGCTGTGTTCCGGTTTGAACGGTATGGTTGCCGGTGAAATTACAGGCACATGAGTATTTTCATCTTTATGTCTTAGGGTGGCGGGCGCAGTGCAATGCCACATAGGATGCGTCCTAGGTGGACGTGACCTATGTGGTAATACACTGTTCATAGGCAGAGGGTACCGCTTAACATCAGGTGGGCCATATGTTTGATCCGTCATTACAAGTTTTATAAAAAAACAAAAAAAAACTCTGATACAGACAAATAATGCGTTCTGAAATTTCTCAGTAGTAGAGCTTTTTTGTAAGAGTGTGTCCGATGTAGTAACCACCATACCTATTTCTACCGCAAAGCAATAGTGTTCACATTGCTGAAGGGGAAATTAAAGGCACATGAGACATTGACGACCTCTGTAGCGCGTCGGGCTGAGATGCGAATGGTTCGATCCCCGCTGTGGGACAAATGTTTGTATGATCTGCAAATATTTGTTCCGGGTCTGGGTGTTATGGTACCACGGTACTTGTGGTTCCTGATACCCACGACACAGGGAATCCTAGTGTGGGATGGTCTATGTATGTGACTGTTGGGTGTGTTATGTTATAAATGTTTTCATCTTTACGTCTCAGGGTGGCGGGCACAGTGAGATGCCACGTAGGGTGCGTTCTAGGTGGACGTACTTGTGAGGCAGAAGTTACCGCGATCCAACATTCTATCATTTATTCAAATACAATCCGCCTGCCAAGCGTGATGATTAGGGCAAATCCTTATTGCACTATGCGGGAGGCCTCGTCCAGCAGTGGAAGTCTAAAGGCTGCTGATAGGGTTGCCACCTCTAGGGCCTTTGATTCCACGAGATAGAACACCTCAAGATACAACCAGTAATCTTTAACACATTTAATTTAATTTTTGTGTCTCCCTCTCTTTATGATCCCTCCGTCTCCTCCCGTGGATGTCGTAAAAGCCGACTAAGGGATTACCTGGACTTGTTGATAAGATTCGTTGGTATAAGATTTGTCCTGGCTGCTAGCTTATTATGGAATGTGTTATTACTGGAAGAAAGCGTTATAGCCGACCCAGTCGTGGGAGGCAATGGCGTTAATGAGCTCACCACTTGGCACGTCTATATTCCACGATGTGCAACCCACTGTGTCATTTAGGCCATGCCTACCCTTTCGGGGGAAAAGACGTGTGTCTATGTACTTATGTATGTTATTTTAAATTTATATTTTTCATTTGATCGTACAGATTTCAAAATATCTGGTCTGGAACTCACAAATTGAAAAAACTCTACAATCCATTTAAAATATAACGATTGCTGCCGTGACATACGATTTATTTATTTTGTCCATAGTCCATATATCGAAGACGATACTAGTGCGCGCTAGCTGTATAGTAATTTTTCCTAAAACTTTGAAATAAAATAGTTGGAAATTCCGGAATAATTTAGATTATCATAAATACTTCCGGGAGACGGGAGATTTTTATTTTCAGGGCACGATTCCGCACATAGGCACGCCCGGACATCCGGGAGAGGAGGCAAGCCTACCTGCTGGCGTTAATGATTATGATATACTAAAGATTTAACAATTTTATAATAAGTACAATTTCCAGTTACCTACTAAGGTCAGAGGAAACACGAGGTCACATGAAACCCTTGAGAAAATATAATTATGCATTGTAGATACAAAACGATAAATAAAACAAAGTTAACATTATCTCCATCAAAGGGTATCTTGTGGAGCTCTGTGGTCTGTGGGCTTTGTGACCAGGGCCATCTCCATCCCGGGGCTTTAAGGGGTACGGGGCAACCGGGTGCCGATATATCAGATTTAGTAATCAGTGGTATCTCAGGGGCAATGTCACCAGAGGCTTCTTGGCCTCTTGCCGGACGAGGCTTCAAGGGCGCCAAGGCCCGAAAAGTTATTTTCCTCGGCTAAAACTGACCTACTTCAAAACAAACACATGAAACATACAAATTTTGAAATTTCGACTCGTTCTTTGAGGACGTCATCAAAAAAATAAGAAAACACAAGGGATTTTCACCAAACTGAACGATAATAACAGATTTTGAGTGGATCGTGGACATCTTTATCCCATTACATTACATTACATTTGATCACAAAAATGCGTCTGCATAGAACAACGTCTCGTGTGGGTCTCCTTATGCAGCCTCCTCACCTGTATTTGTGCCCATGTTGGAATCACTTAACAATAGATAACACAAAAGATTTGTGCTACCACTCTCATTGAACTACTACATTTTTCGCGGTTCGTGCTCACCACGTATATAGATCATATTTGCACTATCCTCGAGCATTTATCGCGGTTTTAACAGATAGCGTTGTTGCTGCACTCTTTTTGAGCTAAAAACACTGAATTTTTTGCGGCTCGCACAACTCGCTGTTGTAAGTACCTTTTGTACTCTTTGAGTTTTTTTTTTCAATGTTTTCTGTATCTTTTCTAAAGCAAGGAAAATTGAGGGGACATTTTGAGGGTCAGCAAATTTTGGGGGTGCCTGAGCTGGATTTTTACCCCGGCACCAGATAAGCTAGAGACGGCCCTGGTTGCATACCTTTACCTGCTCTATCGTGTGACGTTGTGTGCGTGTGTGTAGCACAGATGGTCGGCTGTGGGCGTGTGGCGTAACGATACCTGCGCCTGCGACTCTACGTGTTGCGTACGGATAGAGCAGCGGTTATACTAGAGGAACTGACTTGGTATCCCTAACCCTAAAAATCTCTAATAGAGCTACGTTGTCTATGTGTTTGTTTGTTTGGCAGTTTTCTGGCTTTAATTTATATCTTCTTGACATTTATTTCCTCATTAAGAATAAAATGCATTTCCAAAAAATACCTTGTTAATTGATGTAATCTGCCTCTATATACTACATAGATCCTACCTACTTAAATTATTTGTTATATATAATGTACCTACTTCATTTTTTGTACTATCATGATCATCATTGTAAAATAACCATATTCAAAACGAAGTAAATTATCTTTATCTTTACTATATCTCGGCCGAAACTATCGGCATTGGCCCATTACCAAAGAACTAATGCATGGTAGAGGCCCAATGACAATTATCCACATTATTCCAATGGATAACTGATTCTTTAACAGGTACAATAAAAACCAAACCAAGCATAACCAAACGATCGTCGTTGTGAACACGCCCGCTCGCGGAAAGTAAAGTTTGTCTGGTCGTCAGTCAGTCGTGCTCGGCAGTGTTGCTCCGACCCGCGTGCCGACCGGTCCGCCATGCGCTGACATCCCGCGCTTACTCCCGTCAAGTTTGACAGTTTTGTGACAGATAATAAATAAAAGCAGAAGAATATGTGGCCGGTGTGGTGCCTTCTCGCCGCTGCCTCGCTGCTGGCAGCAGTGGCGCAAGCACAGGTAATTAACAGCAATAGTTACCGATCCTGGACATGTTTTGTTGTATAGCCTCCTGCGTTTGTTGTTTCTTGCTAATCAATTTCGTCATCGGCAGACACCTTCACCTCAAACCGACGTAGGTGGAAGGCATTTTGGATTTCCAACTTGAGATTACATATTAAGTTGTTCGTGCTATGAAGCTAGTCATTCCTATTCTGTGTAGGTAGGTTATTATGGTCAAGGGAGTTCCAGTTTCAACCTTTTCATGATTTTATCAGATGTTTTAATAGTATCCGGTAAATACATTTTTGTAGGTATATGAGTATGAATAATTGTATTTTTATGAGCTTATTTGTTCAAATGTTCCATCTTCATATTACTCTTTGTTCACAGCCTAAGCTAAACACAAAACTGCATACATTAGATGGGATGTAACATGAAAATAATTTTGCTTTACTATTGAATAGAATATTTTTTTATTTTGTAAAAAAATACCTTATTCAAAACAAGGTTTAATGAATTAGTGACCAGAACCGTGTGTTGATCAAAATGAGCCCAAACACGCCCAGTCTACTATTATCCACCGAAGAGTTACGTTGTCCACCTTCTGTTTCCTTCCATCATCAGATCAGCTCGCTGTTATCATAATATTGTATTTTCACCAGAACTAAAGGCGTATGCAAAAGTTGGGAGGAAATGGTTCAAAATTAAGTTTCAATAAAAGTGCAATGGGCGGGTTTTGCTTAAAACCTATTACTTCCAGGCAACCTTTGGATGGAAAGGAATCTATAAGATTGGAAGAATGGCAGGAGGTTTATTATATAGGTACTTAGCTTTATAGTCGCGTGTATTTACCATCGCGTGGTACCACGTACCTACTAAGATACCTATGTAATAAAAATACGTAGTGACATAAACTAAAAAACTTTTTAAGTCCCTGGTAGTATTCCTGTCCTTAGGAGTTCATAAAAAAACGGCCAAGTGTGAGTTGTACATGCGTGGAGAGGGTTCCGTACAAGTGGGCTAACCACTAGAGCAATTTAACCTATTAGTCCTCAGGTTCACCTTAACCTGTATCCCACTAATATAATAAATGTCAGTTACGATGATTGTATATTTGTTACTCAATAACGCCGAAACTGCTGAACCGTTTTCGATGAAATTTGGTACGCAGATAGATTATGATCAGGATTGAGCTATAAGCTACTTTTTATCTGGGTAGAACGCGAGCGAAGCCGTGGGCGGACACTAGTGTGTACTAAATTACAACGTAGAAAATATTCTATGATAGACAGACATAATTAAATAGAGATACGAGAGTGATCCTACAATGGTTCCGTAGGTACCTTCTGAGGTAGGGAACCCTAATATCCGGCTCTATCAATTTAATAGAAGGCACTTAGTAAGTACTTTTAAAGGATTTGTATCAACTATCGTAATATAATAACATCAACTAGTTTTATATCTGCAATTAAAAACAGAAATAGCCTACCGAAGTCCGTTAAACGTGAGCTTGTGGGGTATAAAACGATCTGTTTAATTGTGGTTTAGTTAAAAACAATTACAAATTAACTACCTACTCGTATATAATTGATATTAACAGAAATGTTGGTAAAATGGGTTGAAACTATACTAGACCTAAATGGGTAGACAATTATTGGTAACAAGAAGCACTCTTTTAAAGGTCGCAAGAATTATGTGGATGGAGGCGACTCCAGGCGTTGCACTCTAGGGAAGGCATATGTCTAGCAGTGGGCTTCTACAGGCTGATGATGATAAAGATGATGTATGTGATGAATAAAAACACCGCTCTGTCTTGTGTATAATGAACTGTTGTAATACAAATGTTATGTATGAACGCGTAACTAAGCGTAACCCAGTTTTAGCGCATCGGAGAGTTCTCACCACACTATGGGTCGGATTTGGATCTTTGAGTAATAATGAGCAAGATATAGATATGAATATATGAACCATATAGTTTTTGTTAGTACTTAGTAGAGTTTTTGTGAAAGAGTTCGTCCGGGGAATTACTACCACCATATGTATTTCTGCCGCAAAGCAGTAGTGCTCGCTTTGCTGTGTTCCGGTTTGGAGGCGTGCATGTGAAATTACAGGCACATGACACTTTTCATCTTTATGTCTCAGGGTGGCGGGCGCAGTGCAATGCCGCATGGGGTGCGTCATAGGTGGACGTGACCTATGAGGTAATGCACTGATCATAGGCAGAGGTTACCGCTTAACATCAGGTGGACCATCTGCTTGTTCCGTCATTCAAGTAGTATAAAAAATAAAATAAAAAATGTGACCTACCAAAGTAATACATTTTTATACGCAGCGGTTACCGCTTAACATCAGGTGCTTCGGCTTGTTCCATCATTCATGCAAATAAAAAAACAGCACTGTCTTTGGGAATCATACTAGACGGACAATGCAAAACAATGTTTCTATCTAGGAAAGCCAAGATCGGCTATGTAGTAGATAACGCCCGCAACTTCATCTGCGTGGAGTTTTTCTTACAAACTGGGTAAAATTTCGGAAATTCCTGTTAGTCCACCCATAGGTTAAAAAAGGAATGTATATACCCAACAAGTTTCAAGTATCTAGGACTTACGACAGGCAGTGTACAGATTCAGCAACTTATCTGTAGAATGAAATGTATCTATTTTTCTATCATCTACATACATTTCATTCAACAGATAAGTTGGTGGATCTGTATTTATAGTCAGTCAGTGAGTCAGTCAATCAGTCGCGCAACTTTTTTTTTTTATTGATATTATTGTTTAATACATCGTTCTTATTGTTATTATTTTTACTCTGTTCACTGCCGTTCGTTCTTGCTTCGCTCATCCAAAGATTGCCTGGAAGAAATCGCTTATAGCATTGCATTATTTAACCTATTAATATGTTTTTCTGGTATACAATAAAGTGTTAATCTATCTATCTACCTACAAGGCTCTGTATTTGTTTTCGTTACTCCGTGGTTACAAAGAAGGTACATAACCATGGCTATAGTACCTACATACATGATAGATACCACTTGAGTTATTCATTTTGAATATTGTATGAGAATTTTATGTAAATGTACGGGTAAGGTTGATCAGCCGCAAGCTGAACAAATAGTTTTATTTCCATACGCCTTCGCTAAGGCATTGTTGTACTTAACCTGGTGTGTCGTCCTTTTATGGGTGTCTTGCCCTTGGGTTCATGCTTTAGACTTTACGCATGACTGAAGCAAATCTCACGCTGTCTGTAAAAAACCTAACAAAATGATTCACAGCATAGTTACCGGTGACGAGTTCATCTAACAAGTTCATTTTATAAACATTTCAAAACCCTGGCTATTTTCAGTATTAAGTTCCATTAAAATTTAAAAAACACTCTTAGGCCGCCAAAATTCCTACTCTTATATTTCATTTTTAACAAACTAAATCAAGTACTCACTATTCAAATTAAAAGTATGCATGGATACTACATTATAATTGCGAGGGATCACTGTACGAGAAACACGATAGGAGAATATTTTTTCGATAGAAAACAAACAACAACAACAGTTACACTAACTTTTTTCCTAGATTCGATTGTTTTTTAAAATGGTGCATATTACTGGGTATAAAATTAGATAAATAAAATCAACACATCAAAGCTAAGGGTTTGTAATATTATCTTTGTTACTTTTTAGAACGATGCGAGGCAGTTTTTTGGGTTCCGTAGTCAAAGACAAGGAACCCTTATGGATTCGTCATGTCTGTCTGTCTGTCCGTGTATGTCACAGCCTTTTTTTTCCGAAACTATAAGAGCTATACTGTTGAAACTTGGTAAGTAGATGTATTCTGTGAACCGCATTAAGAATTTTACACAAAAATTTAAAAAAAACAATTATTTTTGGGGTTCCCCATACTTAGAAATGAAACTCAATTTTGAGAAACAATCGAATCTAGCCAAAAGTTAGAGGTAACTTTGTGATTTTTTTCTATCGAGAAAAGGTTGTCCTTTGTTGTTTTTGTTTATAAATCAAATCCACGATTTGTAATTTTGCGCATGCAGTCGAGCGCTAAAATAGTAGATTATGCACTAAGGGAATAAAGCAGTGTCTTACGTCGCGGGCGGCATATTGAACCCTGTACGCTCCGGAGTTATATAGAGTCCTGAGTGAAGCGTGGGGTTCAAGCTGCCCAAGACGAAAACAGGCTTTATTCCATCGGAGCATACTCCACTTTTCACACCTTCTGCGAGACAATAAAAAATCACAGCATCAAATACCGTCTTTTATTTCACATTCTTTGAAATTGAGTTCTGCTTATGGTTATGATGCTGGTGCCCGTTCGATTTTCGACCAAAACTCTTTACAATGCCATAAATGCGCATTTTTTACTTAGAGTTTTCCACGAGTTTCCACATAAATTTGACGTTCCAAATTCAAATCACTTTATTCCCTAGGGAGTTTCATACAACTTTATATCCCTTAAGAGATAGTGCTTTACTTTATGTTGTATTTGCATGATATGTAATTAGACATTGTCGAGCAGGTGGTGTGAAAAAATATTTAATTCGATGATGACGAAATTATCTTCAAAGTATGGAACCTAACTCACATAAGTAGCGCCTAGCACACTGTGCTACCCTCAGATCTTTAGTTTGCTTTATTACCCTCGACGGAACGAAGAAGGTGTATGCGTTTAGGGTGAGAGGTTGTCTGTGTGTGTTCTCATTTATCTCCATAACGGTTTGACTGATTTAGTACGAATTTTTTATATGAAAGATGGTGTTTCCAAATGGATGTTTCTTAGCTCGGTAGAAAATAGTGTAGACATTTCCAGGATCATCAGAGGGTACAACAGGTTTCTAATTTGGAACCACGCGGAACAAGGAAAACCGCTTTTAAAAAATTACCACTTGTATCATTAGCCTTGTATTATAGTTTGCCTATGTACTGCTTTTTTGTCCTGTGCAATAAAGAATGTTCTATCTATCTATCTATCTATCTATATATCTACCATTTGGCCAAGCGTTATCAGAAATCCACTTTTCTACAAACTATCTATAACCACACCTGATTTAACTTGATATTGTAATCTAGTGTATTGTAAGACTGGATAGAACCTTGTTACCATAAAACGAAAGTTGTTTTACGAGATGATATAATACGTAAAGCCTAGATTGGCGATTCAAAAAGTTCAGCTGAATACTAAGGTATACAATATATAAAAGAGAATTCCACTGACTGACTGACCACTCATCACGAAATCCCGGAAACTAATGGGCTGAGAGGTCTGAAATTTGGCACACGCATTCATTAAGGGGTGTAGGCGCGCACTAAGAAACGATTTTTGAAAATTCGCACCCTAAGGGGTTGAAAAAGGGTGTTAAAGTTAGTATGAAAGTCCCTTGTAATAAGATGCTAAGGTTCGTAAGTTTTGTGGCAACTGGCTTTGCTGCGCGGCGCAAGGTTATGCAGTATCTAAGCACCTACGCATCCCACGTGATGTTTGCCAAATATGAAACGCGTATGGATTCATTGATAAGTTATTGCAAAGTTCACAATGCCACCTAAATATAGCCAGGTAGGAGTTTCACCCTGAGCGAACATATGGCATTTAATTGGAGTAGATATTAATAGATCCCGTATACTTTAATTATGATTAAACGGAAAATGGACGTGGAGGCCTTGGCATAATAATAGGGCTTTATTTAAATGCGTGAATGACGGAACAAGCAGATAGACCCACCTGATGTTCAGCGGTAGCCTGTGGCTTTAACAATGCATTACTTCATAGGTCACGTCCACCTAGAACGCATCCTATGCAGCATTGCACTGCGTCTGCCACCCTGAGACATAAAGATGAAAGTCTCCTGTGTCTGTTATTGTGAAGAGACTGATCCACCTCCTGCCGTGAATGTCTTAAAAGGCGTCTAAGAGCTTACACTAGAGGATGTACCATCTGAGTACTTACCTTTGGAAAACCTATACTGCTATCCATTCCGCCTGTCAGTCTTCAACACTATGGAAAATCCCCCATAGAATATGGTGGAGGCCTCATCATCTCAGTGGACGTCTACCAGCTTATGAACAAACAGCCATCATCATCATCATCTTCATTTCGGACCGTTCACAGTAAGATGTCCCGCCGTTAAGATGGCACTATCCCCAAAGCATCTAATGATGAACAGTCTGTAACAACCTTTAGACGTCCACTGCTGGACGAGGCCTTCCGATAGCAGTAAATAATGAGGTCTCTACAAATATACAGTAAATAAAAAAGCTCCTTGAAGTTAGCTTTCCAAACATGTACAAGGAGCCAGCCCATTCATTCATTCACAGAAAAATGTAATACGCTGGTAACTCAATAAACCCATAAATGTGTTATTGAGTCACACACATAACTTATTTATTGTGTAGGTATATACGTATTGTAGTACTGTACTACACCACTGTTTACTTAATGAATCATAATTTGATTAATCAAATACCTAAGTAAGGTAATTTTATGTTCAAGTAGTTACATTATGCTTTTGCTACCTGAAGGCCGCTGCTAACGATCTAAAGGTAGTTCAGCTGATCCAAATCACTACCAGACGGAAGCGTTCCTAAGATGCTGGCTGCATTGCCACGCTGAATGCCAATACTAATACGTTGAGCCAAATAAGTATAAATTAAAATATTTAAAAAAAAATAGTGGACAAGTTCACACAACATTATCTAGCCCCAAGCTAAGCCAGAGCTTGTGTTATGGGTACTAGATAACTGATATACTTAATATAATACATTACATAGATAGATATTTTTTATCATACATAGAGAACACCCAGAACACCCTGAACAAATACCTGCAGAACGCACAAATATTTGTTCCGGGGCAGGAATGGAACCGCAACCTCCTGCGTCGCAGGCGAACCATCGCCAGCCGCGCCACAGAGGTTGTCAATATATTGTCATATAATATCTAATATTTATATATGTATACACTCAAGTCATTGTGAATCCTTTTTCTGAAGGTCGGCTCTAGAAATATTTTATCTCGATCAAGTGAACAGAGTCAAGAAAAACTAGATTCTTTGTTCGGTTCAATTAATTTATTTGCTCAATGTGGAATTTGGCCTATAAAACGGCATTTATGTAAGCATAATAGTTAAGAATAACTTGTACTAACCATAATAGTGTTTTGTAATGGTTTTAATTGCCAAACGGATTTTATTCAATGTGAAGTTTGTTAATTGCTTCCTAAAACTATATAGATATAAATTTAAGGTGGATGCTGACGCTTGAGGAGGAGTTCAATTTTTTTGTTTTTTTTTTGCTCATCGACACTTCTTCAGATGGCAAAAGTTGATTTCGCGAGAACTAAATTACCTCTACTATTTACTAATTAACTAAACTAACTCTAGCTATCATAAGTTCAGCTAGTTTACCTAAACAAAAAAAACCACTAAAAATGTGTTTAGGGGATATCGTAGCTAAACTGAGGATATTTATGAGATACTATCAATTAAAAGATACCTATGTGTTAAGTCTCCTAGTTCTCGCGAAATCAACTTTCGCTATCTGAAGAAGTGTTGATGAGCTGTAATCGCGCCCCAAGAGAGAGCACTGTTGGACGGCGATCTAACTAAACTAAATAATGCTGACACTTGTATAAAAACCTATTCGGACGGTAATGTCCCTGTTTATACATGTAATGTTTTGTTTGTAATGTTTGACGACCTCTGTGGCGCGGCTGGCGAACGTTCGCCTGCGGCGCAGGAGGTTGCGGGTTCGATTTGTAAACAACCAAACCAACCACCGGAAGAAATATTTGTGCGATTTGCAGATATTTGTTCAGGGTGTTCTGGGTATTTTCTATAAATAATAAAAAATATCTATCTATGTAATATATTGTATTAAGTATATCAGTTGTCCATAACAACCCATAACACAAGCTCTGCTTAGCTTGGGGCTAAATAATGTTGTGTGAAATGTCCAGCATTTTTTTTTTCGCGAAATGTCCCGCATACTCAAAATGACCTAGTTTAAATACTACTCCAAAACTTCTTAGGTTTAAAAAATATTTACGTCTGACATTTCGTTTTGGTAGCTATTTTGTTGTTGCAACGGATCCAAGGATAGGAAATGAAGTTCAAAGAAGAAATAAATATCTACGGCTCAGACACATTGAGGCAATTTATGTTTTTAAATGTATTATGCTGCGAAGTAAGTGTACTATAAAATAAATCAGTACTTGGAAGATAAAAAACTAAATAAGCTGTCTGTACAGCCTCTAATAACTTCATGGACGACATGACATCATACACGTACTGGAACATGCAACATGCCATGCTGACTCGTGCATCGCATAAATATGTGATATTCAAGGCGAATTCGTCCACAAAACAACGTATTTTAATTACAATACCCAGCGAACTCATACAATTCAGACAGACAGACGACGTTCATATACAGTATGTCCCACAGCGCTGGTGGACTTTAAATATTAAAGTTAGGAAGTTTTACATAATGGAGACTTTCCTTTTTTTTTAAAGTTAGTAATAGTGCATTGTAACTTGCCTTAAGCCGGGACAAGAACACGCTACATTACAAAAAATTACTGTATTTTTAATTATTATTGAATTAAATTTAAATTTAGTTGCTAATTTTGTCTTGTGCAATAAATAATTTTCTATCTACCTATCAATTTTTATGACACCGATCGAAAGGTTGATTTGCAAGGATCAATTAGATTTCAGTAACATGGTATCTCAAATCAAAGGAACACCATGAAAATATGAAATAAGACACAGAAACTGAGTAAAAAAACATTCTCCATCTTTTGATTACTTATTTGCTGTCAAGTTCCAATGACAATAAAATATTATGGTTCACCTGATGATGGAGATGGACGTGGACAACGGAACTCCTCGATGATTTATAGTAGCCTGGCAGTGTCTGGGCTTATTTTGATCAGGACACGTTTCCGATCTCTAATTTCATAAAAGCTTTAGTTCAAAAACACATTTTACTACGGAAAAAACTTATTTAGGGCTATTTAAAAACCTGAGAAACATGCTTAGACGTTTATAAGTTATTCTACTACACCATACCAGTTACTATTTACTTTTTAATTCTCCCCTATTTTGTATTTTTTATAGTAATTATTGGTTTACCTACATTGGTTACCTTATTGTATTTATACCTTCTTTACTAATCACTACAGGTAGGTACCGATGAAGCTGGTAGAAACTTTTTGTATACTTTTTTGTACGTGCGTAATACAGCATTGACTAAATAAACAAAGGTCAGCATTTCATAAATAAAAAGAACCTTCCAACTCGCTGTTTGAGAAATGACTAATGATTAAAAACTCAAAACTCTTTTTCTCCACTTCTGAAGCTGGTAACTGCCATCAAAAAGGTCAAGCTTGTTTATTTGCTTCTTCCACAGAACTGAATTATCGAGAAAGTAAAAATATGGCCGTAATGACATATTCGTTAGCACTTTAAAAAGCATTAAGTTCGCGTGATCGAGCTAAGTGATTCGACCTGCGCAGGCGCACGCGGCCTCAGTTAGAGGCCACATCTTCCTCCTTCATTACCTTGTTAATTTATAAGTCGGCTAATTTCGTGGCAGCTGGGTATCTTGATATTATGTTCTCATTACCATGTGCTTATAACCGCAAGTTGATCTGGTGCAAAACTTAGGGTCTAGAGGTTCCAACAAGGTTTTCTTTTTGGCAAGTTAATTTTATTAAAAAAAAATCCTCTGTCTTGTGACAGTTTTCCATTAAAATTTGATAAAGGAACACATCGGTGTTATCCACGCATAATGTAGGACCGAAGCTAATTAATCTATTCACCACTAGATGTCGCCATAGTAAAAATTAGAACGCTCTACCTGACCTGTCATTGCATACAAAAATATTGCGAGCTGATAATCCTGGAAACGGCTGCACCAATTTCAACCAAATAAAATGAGATAGCTAAAAACCATATCTCACAAACACCATAGGTATTTCATACAAAAAAAAAACAATTATATCAGGGCACTCGCAATTGTCATCCAAAATCATTATTTCTGCACCAATTTCCACTGAATATAGCTAAAGCCACCACTGCCACTAGTCTCGCTGACACCATATTTCATATAAAGAAAACCGTATCTAATCGGTCAAGCCGTTTTGATGATTGAGAACATTCGTCGGCACACGCAACTACTCAACCTCTCACCCTAAACGCATACTTACTCGTTCTATTTTCCTAGCTCAAAATATGGCCTGGGTGGTGAGTATTGCCATAGTTTCAACAAGATTCATGTTATGGTCAAAATCGAGATGTTCCCGATGGAGACGCCTGGTGGTGCAGTTTGTGATGCCGATGAATAACTTAACTGTACGAAACTGTAATTAGTTGTAGGGTACAAAAAGAAGAATATATTATGATTAAGGTGTTTAGATATTCGCCACGCATGCGCAGTGCATGCAACGCTCTGATTGCCGCTGGCCGATCGTGCCTCGATAACGCTCGCGGAAGTATCTATTACTCCTCGGCAACCTTCTGTAACCACACTTTATTGACTCCATCACCTTTGTAATTCACTATTAGCGTAAAATATTCTTGCTACGATACTGTATTCACCGAGCGAGCGAAGACTTCATCAACTGGCAAAGTTTGCTTTCATCTGTCCGGATGTATGTTTGTACTCGCGAACAGGTCGTATTTTTAGACTAGCCTTCAGGAATCTTGATTTACATGTTCTAAAATTTCATAGTTTTTTTTGTCGTCAGCTATTTTGAATACAGGGGTAGGCCCCCCAAAAGGGGGGAAAGTTTTCTGCGACGCCTTTACCGCCTGATTTTGATAATATTTGGTAGAAACATTCGTTACAAACAAGAATTTCGAATATGATCAAAATCGGTCAAGAGGTTGTCAAGATATAGATTAATGATTGTCATGGTGCATTGAATAATTACACCAAAACATCATCTTATGTTTTTTTTTTATACTACTTGGTTGACGGAACTAGCAGACGGCCCACCTGATGTTAAGCGGTAACCTCTGCCTATGAACAGTGCATTACCTCATAGGTCACGTCCACCTAGGACGCACCCTATGTGGCATTGCACTGCGCCCGCCACCCTGAGACATAAAGAAGAAAAGTCTCATGTGCCTGTAATTTCACCGGCACCCTTACCCTTCAAACCGGAACACAGCAATGCGAGCACTACTGCTGTGCGGCAGAAATAGGTATGGTGGCAGTACTTCCCCGGACGAACTCTTTCACAAAAAAGCATTTTCATTAGCTTTTATCGTAATTAAAAAAGTTCTTGTAATGTTTAAGCTTTCGAGGTCTACAGAACTTTGCTTATACACATTGTATTAGCTACATGGTTGGATTTGCGAGTACCGGCTTCCCATACAAATAATTATACTCTTCCTTTCTTGTATAAGAGGCTGTGTGTCTGTGTGTGTAACTGTGTACATAAATGGGCACCTAATTTATATTCATGAAAATCTTTACCTCTAATTAGAATAGACAGACTACAGTCCAATTCGAAGTGTTTCATCTCCATAAAACAATACCTCTACATCTTAGTAACGCGAACGTCGTATATTGGTCAGGAAACATGACAAATCTTGCTTAATGTATGTGTAAATAGATCTACCTATAGTTTACACTTATTTAGTCACGATTGGACTATTACGTCACGCACTATAGAATACCAAGTCAAACTTGTTTTTAACGACAACCTTACTTATCTGATTTGCGAGCGTGTCTTTCGCATTGTGTCAGTTTGTCGGAGTTATTTCTAAAGCCTTGTCGAATCCTCCAGCATACAGACATATCTTTATTATGATGAAAATAAGAACACTGTTTTTCATATCTCTGAAATTCAAATGTCTGTGCCGTTGAAAGGATGTGGAAATCTCAATTGTTTGTTTCAAAACCACTAAGTATCGCAAAAACTTCGCAATACGATGATTCCTAGGTACCTTACATGGGCGGGGAACGACAAACAAATGACTTGTCATTATTTACGCTGATCCGCTGGTCCCTGTAATCATCATTGACCACTTCCCACTCGCCAAATGTGTTCCGGGGCTTACAATACAATGCTGTACTGTTTTCCGTGGGAATTCAAAGTGATAGAAAACACAGAAAACAGTTAACGGGTGATAATTGCTTGAAGTGGAAGACACATGATTTGTTTGGCAATATTTCTTCTAAAGGTGAGGATAATAAATACAGACAAGCAATAAACACTGAATTTTAATTTGGAACCGCGCGGGGTTTCAACATTGTATGCAAGCAACCGGCAGACGACGGTATTGCACCTAGAGACGGTGGTAGTTTGACGTCTCTGACCTTGATCCTTAAGCTCCTCCCACACAGGTAGGTATCACAAATACCAGCCAGAATTGTCACAATGCTATAATGCCTTTCTATTCTTAAAACATTTTGTATGTAAGCACTTGCGATCTTACACAGACAGCTGCGAAATACCAGTTGGTATATCGCAACACGACAGTAAGACGCATTACGTCCTGTGATGTGATAATGCATAGTTTCCACTTTTCCAAGGCATTCGGCTTTATGTGTGCTTTTATGTGTCTTGACTTAGAGAATTTTTATCGTATTACGAATTTAGAGCATTGTCATCTATAATCAAAGGCGTTATTGCCATTTTTTCATAGTAGAATCTGGGTTTTAAGTATTTTCCCTCAAATATGTAGAAGGCAAAGGAAACTTAGTTTTACCTGATTTGCTAATAATACAATAATATTATATAATATTTAGCCAGAATTTCGCAGATGTGTGGGACGATGTTGGTGCCGAAATACGAACCGGTCAGTAGCCTCAGTGGTATTATCAGCCGGTATTTGGTACCTGTGTGGGAGAGCCTTTAGGCATTGCTTGAGATTGTAATAAGGAATTTAGAGCATTGTGAGGTAAAATCGTAACGGCAGGCGCAGTGCAATGCCACACAGGGCGCGTCCTAGGCGGACGTGACCTATGTGATAATGAAGGTTACCGCTTAGGTGCGCCATCTAATAGTTCTGTCATCCATACAGTTAAAAAAACATTTCAGCTGGTTGACATCCACTGCTGAACCTAGGTCTCCCCCCATAGAAAGCCACGATTAATGGGTTCGAGCCACCTCAATGCACTGACTTACCGCGACGAGGGAGAAGTCATCCTACACTACGTCGTCCGTAATCACTCGAGATTAATACAAACATCTCTTAGTACGTAAGTAAAAAAGGTTACGGCGACCGCTGTAATGAAAATAAATAAATACTATATTAGCCAAACTAGTTGTCAAGCATAGTCCACCCACTGAGATAAATGGTGACGTAGTTGGCAGTAATATTGGGGCCAGCCGAACCGGTCTGTGCTTATTGCATCAAGTCGATACATATGGGAGTGAACCCACAAAGTTTCTTATATAATACCATTTCTGTTGCGCTAATACTTCTTATAAATTATTGAATTACCTGCGATTATTTTAGGTCACGACACTCATGAAGGCCTGAAAAATAATGCTAATAATGGGCTCCTGCGTCATTTCCTTGCATCTGTCCAAATTTTTGAAGACTGAGAATAGAGGTATAGGTTACTTTACTATTGCTCGCGTGTCACTGTAAGGAACAGAAAAATCAAGGTTAAAAGGTAAGGTATTTGTTTAGCAAATAAAGTGCTGACCTTGCAAAAAGTTGCACGCGCTAAGGGTCAAAAATGTTAGGCTCTATCTCTTTTCTTTACAAGCATCTTGTACCTACACATTTTTCTTTTTCTTGTGTTAGGGAGATAGAAGGCGTCCAGCAGTCTATTTTGAACTGGCTACCATACCAACCGAAGTTACAGACGTTTAAAACATCTAAAAGTAAGTTTGAGTCAACGTCTCACTCAATAACACTGATACCTACAGCTTGAACCATGGCGACCATGCGCGTCGCCGATTCATGGCTAAGAGAAATCAAATCCTAACAGTTCGGAACTTTTGTGTTGCCTTAAACTAAATTTAAACAGAGCAATACTAATAATAAATTATGATGTTTATAGTTCTACGAAAACATTAGATTAAATCTACCTCTAAACTTGAATCGACGGAACAGAACATTCCATTTTCCGGTAGCCATGATTGCGTAAGGTTCTATCTATACGGGTGAAGGATGCAGAATAATGCTGATAATGGTTTCAACATACCAATGGCTCCTTATTTAATGATAGGCTATGCTACTTTCGGAGCCTAACCTAATAGAGAGGAAAAACGGGTAAAGCTTTTGAATGCAAAATAACACAGCTAAACTAGGAAGCGTCCCAATAGGTGCTTCATAGTACCTAGGTACTATAATATATTTCGAGACAACAGCCGATATATTATTTAACAGCACATAACTTTACTCGGTCATACGTAGATGAAGTTGTGTTTCTTTTCTGTAACTCGATCACAATAGGGGTATATAAATTAATACTTGTTAAATAATATAATTTTCAAAGCAACTCGGAACCGTGAGCTGATTAAAATAAGCCCAAACTCTGCCAAGCTACTATGACTCGTCGAGGAGTTCCGTTGTCTAGTTTCGTCTTCATCGTTAGATCAGCTTGCTGTTACCATAATATTGAATCAAATTTCAACTCAATCAGTTGGGTTGAACTGGTTCAAAATTCAGTTGCAAGATTTGACCACGTTACGAGTAGCGTTTTAAGTTTTTGATATTATTCTTGATTTGCCACATACATATGGCATCAATAATCTACCACACACTTTTGTGAAGATGGAAAAAGTGGCAGTTCCATTTAAAAGCTTATAAAATTAGATCCACGTATCCGAACTACTCCATTAGCTATGCGTTCGATTACTGTAACGGTAAAATATCGCAAATATATCAATTTAATTGAATAGTTGCCTTGGAAAAATGTTTCAGTCTTGGGATAGCATAATGCTCACACACCATCAAAGCTATAGATTTCGAATCAGTACCGTTTGGTGTGTTACTTACATTATAATGTAAGTGACTATGCCAATTTACAAATTATGCTCATATAATTCGTTACTTACGAACCTACTCCAATATCCGCTCTGTATAATAAATTATAGTGGCAGTTCTATCGGCATTTGCTCGCTCTTGTTATTGAAAAGAATAGTACGTAGACTAAAAGTACTCATAATAATAGATGTTTTCGAAGACAATCATTTTGTATAACTCTACATAAGTTTAACTTCACACGAAGCTAACCACCACACGGTAACCAATTTCATAGTTCATAAAGTTTTATTAAAAAATAACCCAGGCCTCATTCATAGAAAAACTATACAACTCCACAGTGCGGCTTAAAATTTATTCTCAAGACGAATTATGTCACACATGAGAAAAACATTTACACATTTATTTACAGATATATTAATACAACTAATACAAGGAGGAAAGATTTTTTTTTTAATACTAATGGTATAGTTGTACTACCTGAAGACTGTTGCTAACGATCTAAAGGTAGCTCAACTGATCCAAATCACTACCAGACGGAAGCGTCCCTAAGATGCTGGCTGCATTGCCACGCTGAATGGCAATACTAATGCGTTGAGCCAGATAAAAGCCAGCTCTTGGGTCACACGTCATTTCAACCAGACGCCCTGAAAGAATTTTGAAAACGCGATGCGTCACGGTAACCCACGGACCCAGAGTCTCGACCCTGAAAGGCTCAAATAAACTCTATCGAGTCAAGACTTGCATATTTGCGTCGTTTGAGGTCCTCAGCTGAATCTGCCGCCGCACCGGCCCTAACTGATCTCCTGAACAGAGGAGATGGCGCAAGGGATCATATCAACGCATGTAGCGTCCCACCCCACACCATATTATAGTAGATTAAACAATAAACTAGGGCGTCATCAGTAATTACTAATGTTTTCTACGAGATGAGTTAGCAGCCATGTCGCGTGATCCGTGTACGAAACCAAATCATCGAATATAGAAGTCCACTTTTCTGGACATAGGCCTCCTCCATAGAATTTCACGACGACCGGTCCCGAGCATCCTTCATCCACCGACTTCCTGCGACCTATATGATCTTTATGCCGCAATATGACAGGGCGCAGCGTCATCTTGAGACGACGGTTCTTTCAGCAGTGGGAAATAGAAAAGCTGGTTCGAAAGCTGTGGACCTTTACTATGTCGTCCGGTTTGTGGTCGCCACGCGTGAACCTTTATTCCCCAACGGTTATCAATCCTGCAAGCAATATGATCTGCCCATTTCCACTACAACTTACTAGTTCTGAGAGCTATGTTGGGTGATCGTGGTTCTTCTACGGATCTCCTCATTCCCGATTCTGTCACGTAGTGAAACTCCAAGCTTAGCTTTTTCCATAGCTGTGTGACTCTGAGCTTTTGTATGAGATGAGGCCAAAGCGTTCAGCCCGCGTCCTCAGTGGCGTGCACGGTGGCGATCAATGGTAAGACAATGGATCACCACCGTGCACGCCACAGCGGACGCGGACTGAACGCGTTGGTTTGGCCTTAGCTTTAGTCATCACTGGCAGGCAACACTGATAAAAACTTTCGTCTAGAGACTGCGAAACACAATCAACCGGCCAAGTGCGAGTCGGACTCGCACACGAAGATAAAGATAAAGATAAAGATATATTTATTTGCTTGAACATTTACCCGGACTTGTTTGTAAGATCCGTTGGTATAAGTTTTGTCCTGGCTGCTAGCTTATTTAAGGAATGTGTTATTACTGGAAGAAAGCGTTAGCAGAGTCAGTCGTGAGGAGCAATGGCGGCGATGAGCTCACCACATATCACGTCTATTTCCCACGACGATGTAACTCACGTGAAAAGAGGACCATTTGAGGCTCTGCCTACCCTTTCGGGGAAAAAGACGTGTGTATGTATGTATGTATATGAACATAATGCCATATAGGTCTTAAAAATAAGTAGGTAAGTTCCAATTATGTTCTACCTTATCTAGCATGCAAATTACAAAAATACAAAAGAATGTCAGAATTAAATAGGTACATCAAATTAAAATTAAAGTCATAAGTAGCCCTAAAATCACAAAGTGTCCTCCATAAATTCACGAATATTATAATAACATTTACTGATTAACAATAGTTTCAACTTAGATTTAAATAAATTCTCATTTAGGATTTTAAAAGTGTTGGTATTTTATTGTAAATACGTGTTGCCACGTAGAAGGTTCCGTATCATTTAAAATTACTGTACTTTTTTAGAGTGTGGAAAAAACACGTTTCTTGTATGGGTCCCCCTTATTTTTTATAATTTATTGTTATAGCGGCAATGAAAATATACACTCTGTGTAAATTTCAACTGTCTACCTATTACGACTCATGAGATAGGTACAGCCCGTTGACAGACAGACGGACGGACGTACAGCGGAGGCTTAGTAATAGGCACCCTTAGTAATACGGAACTCTAAAATCATTCGTAGTACTTCTGGCTGGTAGCATAGTTGCAATCTTCGACCAAAGTAAAATAAATGGACTGGCCTTATCCATACAAAACGTCCGTGAAAAATAAGACAATTCGGATTTAGGGTACGGTCAACAAATAAACTATCTATCTATCTATCTATCTATCCAGCCACTGCTGAGTAAAGGCCTCTTCTCTATAGCGCCACTCCTGGCGGTCTTGTAAATAAACTAGGTGAAATTAAATTATTGAACTTCTTAAAAACTGTATTTTTACGGTACTTTAACAGATGCAATGTGTTTTCTAAAGTTATTTCAGTATGTTTATAGTACAAAAAATCGCCGAAAAAAATGCAATTATTGAATGAAACTTTTACAAAAATACATGGTTCCCTTCTGTTTTATGTAGTTACATATCTATTTTTCAGCTCTCAAACATACACAATATAAATCAATAGAAAAGCAAGTCCACCTAAGGTCTTCAGCTCAATCAATTTGTGAAAAATATATTTTTCATCACTCAATAAACTAAGAAAATATCATAAAAATCGTACGGAAACATAAATGTATAAAAATTCCAGTATTTAAGAAACTGCAGAGTACAGTTTTAAGAAATTTGCACAATGAGTTTGTTTATACTACTTGGAATGACAGATCAAGAAGATGGCCCACCTGATGTTAAGTGGTACCCTCTGCCTATGAACAGTGCATTACCTCAGGTCACGTCCACCTAGGACGCGCCCTATGTGGCATTCCACTGCGCCCGCCACCCTGAAACATAAAGATGAAAAGTCCCATGTGGCCGTAATTTCATCGGCACCCTTACCCTTCAAACTGGAACACAGCAATGCGAGCACTACTGCTTTGCGGCAGAAACAGGTATGGTGGTAGTACTTCCCCGGACGAACTCATTTACAAAAAAGCTCTACTACTACTAACCGTTTTTTGGCGTATAGAATTCATTGTGTAGAAAATGATCAGAGCAAATACGGGAAAATGTATTCCACTTCCAAAAGTCGTCTGTTCTTGCTCGTCTTATGACTTCTAACCATTTTTGTTTACCTTAGATTTTTTTTGGAAAGCTATAAGGTTAATTAACATGCCATTACATATTATATGCAATTACCTAAAGCGACGTGCTTAGCAATGTTTTGACGTAAATAATGCAAATTACAATTCTAAATCAATACGATACCCCTTAGGCATCAGATTTTTTTGCAGTCTGTACCGGACCATCCGTCATGCGTGAAGTCTTGTCAAATATTTCGTCGCTGTAGTTGGAAAACTAAATAAGTAATAACAACAACAAAACCAACATCGCGAGAAAAACGCGATTTACTGTTTTATTGCGTCAAAAATGGCAATAGCTTTTTTATCGTAACTAATTTTTCAGTCCGTGTTTTGATATGTTATAGATTGGTACTGTATCTATTTTCGAATTTAATGATAATACATTTTAGTTCTTTTGATTAAGAGTAAAAAATAAAAAAACGACTATGTATTTTTCCCTCGCCAAAGTTTTGAATAATTGAAATTATCTATTATTTACTTATTTGAATATGACAATCCTATCCATGGGTATAGATTTATATAATATTAAAATACATTTTAAAATAAAACCAACTTATAATCATTTCTTTTTATCAAGACTGAATATTAGAAAACTACTGAAACACCTACATTATTTTAGCAGACTTATAAATTCAAAGTAAGTGACACAACAAACTTATCATACGACTAATGCTTAGAAAATCAACAAAATGAAAAAAAATTGTGGAACATAATAATTCTAAGTATCAAAAAGAAAAAGGTATGTCGACTAAAATTAAAACTATCTACGAGTATAAACTTGTGTCTGTTAACTTTCATTCAGAGTGGGGAACATTGAGATAATGTCCTGGGGCGTAGTCCTCCTTGTCGCTCGTCCTCTAGTGCAAGACGTGTCCATCGACATGTATGGGCCATCATAACCATGCAATAAAGTCGATTTCGCAAAATGTGTTACTTATGTAGTTTTCCTACCACACGACGATTTATAAGTTTTTTATCAATTGATGAAAATTATATTACAAAACCTTTACTTACGAATTAAATGCGATGCCTGAAGCTTTATTTGTATTTCTTGTGTTGTTTGCACTTGCAGAAAAGCACAGGAAGGCATTGTATCACCAAGGTATCTAATTTTGGTATTTTTCAGCATAGCTGTCACTCGTTGCCGTGACAAAGACTGACTGAAGCGAAGTATACTAGCTAGGTCTGTTTAGAAGCTTCAAAACTATCGTTCCCTAAGGCCCGTCCATTCATTTTATTTACGTCGATGGTTGCAATGACCTTCGCCGTTTCGACAGACTATTGTGGTTATAACGGGTTCCAGTCCTCATATCGGAATCGAAGTGGAATATTGTCTTTTACTTTTATTGCATGCCTCCGAAAAATTATAACAAATTATTTGTAACTTTAAAGGATAATGAACAATATTTAATTTGTTAAAGGTTCATTTGTTAAGATTGCTCATTCATAATACAAAAAAAACATATCGAAGATCTTGTAGATCATATGTATCGACTTTTATATAATCGTATACAGGTGTACGTTTCCCAAGTCTGTTTGCCGTACATATGTTTACCCTATTTGGTACAGCAAAGCTCTAATTAAAACCCCATCCACCGCCTTCCTGTGACCTCTATATTATTGTCTTTATTTCATCGAAAGGGATGCATTCCTCTGTTGCATCGTCCGGTAGCAACACAATAGCTTAAAACGTAGAACGAGCTAAGTATAAAGAAGAGAAGAGTTATTCACACAATCAAAAACATTACACAGTCAGAGCTCTGTATAGACGAGTTGCACAAACTATTTATTGTTTCCCTAACTTGATGAATACGATAGGTACTGTGAAGAAGCCAGCGTCCCGGTGGCCAGCGGTCAGTTGGTACAATGACCTCGCCAGAGGGCACCATCCACATTGACAATAGCTCACGACTTATTTTACGACCAGTTTGATAGTAGAAAGGTACTTGCAAGTACTCAAGTACTTGCAAGAAAGGTCTTACTGCATTCGCTTTAGTGCGTTTTGTAGTTTAACAGGCTTTTTTATGAGGAAAAACTTTTTGCATAGTTTGCTATCCAGGTTCAACGCAAGAGTAACCTATGGGTCTGCGGAATTCAAATGACTCAGCTTTCTGGGCCCGAACTCCTAGAAAATGACGCACAGGCTGTTGCGCATTGCATTCATGTCTCGTTATTTCACAAATAAGGTAGATTGTAAATCTATAATACTTCCTGGAAGTTTCCTTATAAAGGAAATCCAAGCAGAAACTAATATTATTGATTTTACGATAAAACTTACGTTGGTATTAGTCGAGTTTATAACTGAAAAATCTATATAAGTAGGAATACCAATTCAAAAAGTTTTTATCATAAAACAGACTCAAACGCTTAACATATTTACTAAGACATTATACAGCAAATTCAGACCTGAAACGATTTTTTCACAGTGCCGACGGTTTTTGGGGAATCTGCTACCTATTTTACATAGACACAGGCTTTTTTTGACGAAGGGAGAATCCTCCAGAGCCTGATTAGACCACTTGTCACCGAGGTCGAACAATCGTTCGAATAGGCATCACCGGTGGTGAGCTGATTGCGCCATTTCTTTCCCACGACTAACCCGGCAAACGTTTTCTTCCAGTTTCCAAACATTACTGAAAAAGTACGAAAATTATATGCCAAAAATACCTACTAATGCGCTTAAAAATCTTCAAAATCGAATATAGGTATAAGTATCACACTAATCACATTATACCACAAGCACCTATGTCTCTCTATGTGTAACCTTTACACGGCTGAACCGATCTTGATGTGACAAAGTTATAGTGTATATTTTTTCCGGAAAAGCACAATATGTTAGTCATGATTCACGACAGCGAAGCGTGGGTTTTCAGGTAGTACATTATTTATTGCATAAGATATAACAAGTAAATAGGTGAACTTGACGCTAGAATATTCAATATTCTTCCAGCTTATTTTTATAACTTAAAAAACTGTTCTCTACAATTTGGTTAACATTTCAAAGGTGAACCGCCGATTGTTATTTAAATTACAACATAATTTACACAGGAAAAAAAACAAAACATTCTTCGACAATTTTACGGCTGTTCCTCATAATTAAGTTGAACGACAAGCAATAACGTTATTCTAACTAAATGACCTTCACGAATAAGTTTTTCGGTAATATCTGTGCATTGTCTACTGCCGCTCCACCTAGTGGCCATAAAAACTGACTATGACCTCAGAAGTGAATCTAGGGTAATTTCCTGAAACCTACAACCATTCCGTGGAAACAAAGAACCATTTTGCCTAGTACATGGAACCGTCGATGTAATCTACCCGAGATTGGAACAGATAATGCTAGGAAGCTATCAGCTGGGTCGTGTGGATCGTGAGCTCTCGTTGCCCGCTGGGCTCGACCCTACATTATGCAACGGAACCCGTCCCTAGATAAAATGTTTACGTAATGTTATATTCTAAAACGAGCATTTATTTTTACCCATTCATTTCATTTCTAGGTCTTTAGTAGAAGACACTGACTCTATTACGCTAAAACCAGGCAGGTCTGATATTGTATGAAATTATTTAATTTTAGTTTCTTCACACCTTTTTCAGAAATAATTATTTCTACATTTGATAACTTTTTTATCATTTTCCATTCTAAAAACTTACTCTCTCGACAAAACTTTCGAGAATAAAGGTTTTTTTTTATACGTAAGACTTTGTTGCTATGGCCGCAGAATCTATATGAGTAATCTAGATATGCGCTAATATCACAGAATAAATAATAGTCCAACTAATATTCCAAAATAAATGCACCGACTAGTCCTAGTAGTAGAAGTAATATGAAGATTGTAGGGCCAGCCCTACATCTAGGCAAGCATAACAGCATGAACTGTCCATTGAAACGATTCTGTTCGATTCAAAGAACCGTGATGTGCTCTTGGGCACAGATTTGTGCATTGTGACCCCTTGTCCGTATGTTAACGGTCCAGTTATTGTATGCACAGAAATGAGAAATAGGTTCGCGGCTTTTCTCAGACAGATCTTATCTTATAATACGAGAATGTTATTTTTCAATTACACAACAGCATGATTTCGAAATATTTCAAGTTGAATTGTTTTTTAGGATGGTAGCTACCAAACACATTTTTAGCCAGTTCTTTATACACTGATAAATCAGGTTAAACCGACATCTCATACATAATGTCAGCGTACATGCAATCCATGCGCAGTTACCGTAAATGGAAAAACTATCGACAACACAGGAAGTCCTTGTATACCGTTCCTTATGAGTAAGCCGAACAAATTGCAGGTAAAGAATAAAACTGCTTTAATTGTTTGCGATGTTATAAAAAGCTAATAGATGTTCACTTTCCATTCAGGGAGTCAGGCGGATGGAAAAGGTAGTTAGCAGTTGAATTAATCAATAGAAATACTTTGCGGTTAGGACAGTATCGTGTGAGTAAGTAAGTCGACCTTAGTAGTCTCAGCCATTATAAAGTGAATTTATGGCGGCCTGTAAAAATAAATAAATAAATAATTAAATATTGCTGGACAGTTTACACAACATTATCTAGCCCTAAGCTAAGTAGAGCTTGTGTTATGGGTAGGTACTAGACAACTGATATACTTAATACAATATATTACATATATAGATATTTTTTATTATACATAGATAATACCTAGATCACCCTGAACAAATATCTGCGGATCGCACAAATATTTGTTCCGAGGCGGGAATCGAACCCGCAACCTCCTGCGTCGCAGGCGAACGTTCGCCCACAGAGGTCGTCAAAATTATGGATGATAGCAATATTAGTAATAATTTAATTAGAAAACCTGAGTTCAGTCAGTCAGTTCTGGAATATGTGGCTTTTCTGGAGTAGACCACAACTTCGCCAATATCACGTACTTGTAAGCAAGTTTTCAGCTTTTATACAAAAGAGATTACTGTATATGGAGAATGGACGATGTGACAAATTTTGAAACCAAACTAAGATTAAGCTAAGATTAAGCTGAGATAAAAAACGGCAAAATACCAATAAAATTATCTCTACAAAGCATACAATTACATATTGTATTGTGCATATTACATACAATTATACAATTACATTAAGAAACTACTTACATACTGATAGATTAACATAACTAAAAGTTTAATTTAAAGTTATCTATATATTTATAAAAGTGGTAACGGGAGTTATTTAGAGGGAGTGGGACGAGGTATATCAGGGGAATAATATCATATAGTGATAACCACACATTTTGACAATTAAATGATAATATATGATCCACATTTCCCACATCAAAAACCACATAAAGCGTGATCCCTAATCCGGAGTTTAGACTGAAACATAATATAAGAATTTTCACTAGAAACGGGATATTTACCATGATTTTTGAGTTTTATATGTTCCCGATATTTCGGCACAGTTGCATGCGCCATGATCACGGGAGAACTGACTAAAGTCTTTGCGAGTAGATGTTATTGGCAGATATATCGATCTACCCTCTTTCTCACTCTTTTACGAACGATACCACTACCATCGGTTTCATTGTCACAATTCACACCAACTCGACACACAACACTAACGGTGTCCGGACGCGTAGCAGGTACCACACTTTTTTGATTCTTACACATTCTTACCACAGGCTTCCATACTCCAGATAATTGAAAACCATCTTCTCTATTGAAGTTTCTGTACTTAGTAATCTCAATTGCCTCTTGTACCATTTTCGGTATGTAATGTCGCTCTGTCGAGATTACCTGCGGACTGTGTAGCTCGATCCAATGATTTGAGCCAGATTCCAAAAGGTGTTCTGCTATGGCTGACTTATGTATGTCCCTGTTCTTGACCGCTCGTATGTGCTCCTTAACCCGACACGCTATCGTACGTTTCGTTTGGCCAATGTACGAACTCCCACAGCTACAATCAATTTTATACACCCCTGGCTTTTCAAGTGGAAAACTGTCTTTTGGTGAACGCAAGTAGTGCGATATCTTCTTTAAGGGAGTGAAGATGGTCTTTACGGAAAACTTTTGCAGGACTTTCGCAATTTTGTCCGTCACCCCCTTAACATATGGCAGAAACGCTGGCCTACGTTCTACTCTGCATCTGTGGAGTCTTGGCCTAGGTTTCTAGTGAAAATTATGTACATAACCATGATAGTTTCAAAAGTTATATAATATAAGAATTACGGATGATGGAGGCCACTGAAGACCGTTCTTCATGTCCTACCTACGTCATCTATGCTACGGTCAATTGTGCAAATCTTCCGACTGATGATGATAATGAAGATTTAAATACCTTCGTGTTTTTAACAATGTTTAAATTTGATTACAGACGGACGGAACTGGCGACTTCTCGCCGGTAGTGACGGCAACATGCAAGACCGGAGTAATGTCGATCAAAATAAACTTCAACCAGCCCTTCAATGGTGTCGTACACGCCAGGGAGTTCAGGTAAGGATATGGAGTAAATGTACAAATACAGAGAGGAATTTAAAAATTACTACTGTAAATAAAACCAGAAGTTTGATTTAGTTAACCACTTTTAAACCAAAAGTTTCTTAGACTTTGTACTTATCTACATAAAGGTAGACTAGTAGGTATCAAGAACTTTTAATACAGGATTACTAACTAAAATATCTGAAATGCCTAAAACAGCAGATATTATCTTATTTTTCTTGGTAAGTATAGTCAAGGTCAAAAATATTTTATTCATTGAAATTACAAGGATCATTTTGAATCGCCATATAATTATAATGTTTCGACCAAAGTTTTACACTTTGGTCGAAACAACCTCCTTGCGTAAAAAATACAGAGATTGAGATAGAGGTGGAAGTATGTTCTAAATTCAAACACCAAAATCGTGATTAAAAGTGCTTTTTATTCACTGTTTTCAGTGAATAAAATAAGCTTTTGAGAGGGGGCATGGTATAAACTAAATTTACTCCTGTTCCAACGTGACCAAACCTATAAAAAACACAAAAAACACGGCTTGGCTTATTTGATGATCCTTCTAACGTGTGGGAAGCGCCTGTGTGGTGCCTGGAGGACAAGGAAAAACTGATTCAAAGAAAAAAAGAGAACCAATTCCTTAAAAACCTGGTTACCTCAAAAACTCCTGGTTTCCTTAAAAACTCCTTACTAAATGTTTCAGGACTCCAGCATGCATGGCGCTGGGTAACGGCACGGAAGCCCTCACATACGATATCAACCTGGTTGCACCGCACGGTTCACCAGACTACTGTGGAGTCTTCTGGAATAATGTAAGTTCTTCATAAAATTATGTCTTTAAACAAATACCTGTAGTTAATGGAAGTATGCATGCTACTGAATTCCTACAATGCAAGGACATATTGTGAATATTATTGGACTCACAAGTTCATTTTATTTTTAAAAGAACCCCATATATTTTCTGTGTTCCATTTAAGGCGCGATAGGTTCTCAAATGTCTCTAGAGTTTTAAAGTTTTTGATAAGAATTTTCATAGTTTTCTATGAAGAAAAAAATATATGATATTCTTGAGCTTTTTATTTAGTGAAATCAATAATTCAATACAATATTTGAATTACTTCACTCGATAAAAAAAACTAACAAAGATACCTCCTTTTTAAAATGTAAATGCTATTTTTCACTCACTTCTCTCACGTTTTAATTTTTGAAACATTTGGTTACATGTTAGTTATTATTTGAGTTAGTGAATTCATCAACAAAATTAAACAAAACTTTGAACGACATTTTTATATAATTTTTTTATACATAAAAACACGGTATCAGAGCGTTCGCTCGCCTTCTTCGCCTCGTACAAAAATGTTCGTTGAACCTATAGCGCCTTAAATTTATCTGGATTATTCTGGAAATGGCAGCACCAATTTCCACCAAATACCATCTTTTATACAAAAAAACTGCATTGAAATCGGAGCAACCGTTCGTAGCTAAATGACAATAAAGAAACTTGCATACAGACAGACGCACTATGGTATTATTAATCGGGGGCTCAAATATATTATAACTGATTCCAGACAGGTATTCCAATAAAATTAGGTCAGGTACGGAAATAATTATGGAAAATTATGTAGAAAACCAATATCCAGCAGTCAAAAGGAAAGATTTTAACGAAAAAAAAAACTGTATAATGATGTTGTTACCCCCAGCGGAACTGAGTGGATATGATGCGAGATGGTTCTTTGCTATGATTGGTGGGAACCAATTTCTAATGATTCTGAAAAGGAAACCCATTCTAGGATCATCAGCTCGAAAAATGCTTTTGCCATTGCAAGGAATGACAGCTGATAGCGCGTTCTATTTTTTCCTGGGGCGACATCTAGTAGTGAATAGAGTAACTAGCTCGGGGCCCTACATTATCTGTGCTAAACACCGATGTGCTTCCCTAAGTGTTCCTTTTTCCAATTTGAATGGAGACTGAAGTTAGGGTTCGGTAGTCAACAAGACAAGGAGCGCTTATAGTTATGCCATGTTTATAAAATTAACTTGTACGTATTTCCGTTTGTCGTTTCAGCGCACTGACGAAAGATCCCTCCCACTAGCAGTCCGTGTGCACCGGACACTTGAGTTGGCGGAGGATAAGTTCTACGTCATCACATGTGGCAAGGCCGGCTTCAGGAACGCGAGGTAATCGTCACTCCTACAGACTTACCTTACATAATAGCTAGCAACAGTGGTCATGCCTCGGTAAGCTCAGTGGCTGCGAGTTTGTTGAAATAACATGCATAGAATTTTCTGTTTATAACTGTTTGGTATCAAAACAGAAGACGTTCAATGTTCCTAGCTTCCAACTCTAAATAACTTCTAGATGCAAGTAGGTATTTGTAAAGTTGATGGCATTGCACCTGAAGAGGAAAATAGTAGAGAATAGACTTAAGCTACGGATTACCACGTAACAGTTGAGTTCCAATGTCATTTCACACTTTTTATAAGATTCAAACCGCGCTCATATCAGTTAGAAGGAAGACAGAAAAACAGGACGTGCAACGCATTGGCAATGCCTCTGGTGTTGCAGATGTAAATAGGCGAAGGTAACTGCTTACCATCAGGCGGGCGTATACCAGTTTACCGAGCCATTACACAAAAAAAAACCTATCTAATATGACATACTGAGCAGTAGATTGTGCCAGTAAAAGTAAGTTGGCGGTGGCGCTTTTGAGGAACTAAATCTATAATCATCATAATCTACATCTAACAGCGCCACAACGGTGGCCACAATTCGCGCCAACTTACACTGGTCGGTCTGCACTTAGTTTTTTAGGGTTTCGTACCTCAAAAGGTACCAACGGAACCATTATAGGGTAGCTTTGTTGTCCGTCATAACCCTTTTTCGCAGGAACGGCTAAATATATGAACTTGAAATGTATACCATGACTAAATGTCTGTAAAATTATAGTTCCAGCGTCTAACTCAATGCATTAAAAAGATATGGCAATAAATGTCTAACTTTTGTATGGTAACAGCGAAAATGAAAAACTCCCGGGTACTTCCAGTAATCTTGCAATTCTGAAATTTCGAATGCTAGAAGCCTTTGTGACACAAATATAGGAAAAAGTCTAAAACGTTGGCATTTAGTTTTTTCCCCCTAAAATGGCTTGGTGAAGCTGGTAGGAAAACGTGTCTGAAACTCGAAAAGGACTGACAATTTTGAAATAATTTTGGATCGGTTTTTTTATTTTTTTTTTTAACATTGATAGACCTTTGTTTGACCACGATCTCACCTGTTGGTAAGTGACGATGTGGCCGAAGATGAAGCACAAAGGTCTAGAAGGCACCTATTCACTCTTGACTTGAAGAGACCCAGATTATAGTTTTCAGGAAAGACAGACGACGGTAGTGTATTCCACTCCTTAGCAGTTCGCATTATAAAGGTAGAACTGAAACGTTTTGTGCGAATAGAAGGTATACCAATGAGGTAAGGATGGTACTGAGCCGTACGCCTGCTCGTCCTATGATGAAAAGGAGATGGTGGGATCAGATCGTGCAGTTCCTGGGAGCATTCACCGAAATGTAACCTATAGAAGATCGCAAGGCATGCAACCTTACGGCGGTGCTCGAGACTCTGGATCTTAGTCTCCGCCATATGTTGCTCACCTATAAGCCTGAAAGCTCTACGTTCGATCGAGTCCAAGGCAGCAAGCTGGTGTTTGGCAAAGCCATCCCAAACATGGCAGCAGTACTCCATACCAGCCCGGACTTGTGCTTTATATAAACTGAGAAGCTGTCCTGGTGTGAAGTAACGCTTTACCTTATTCAGGATGCCTAGCTTCATGGCAGCTGTTTTTGCCTTAGACTCGATGTAGGAGCCAAAGTTGAGAGTAGGCGTGAGCGAAACACCTAAGAGCTCGAGGTGATCTCCTATAGCAACAGGTACATCACGGAATACAGGAACTTGGAGAAACGGACTTTTTTTCGCCGAGAAGAGACAAGCCTGCGTTTTAGAGGCGTTGAACATGACTAAATTGGCATCGCCCCAGTCGGATACAGCCTTGAGAGTCAAATTCAGACGCTGCAGCATCTCATCTCTTAACTCCTGAATTTCATTCTGCCTAGCTCGCGCAGTGGAAACATATCTCTCCACAACTGTGCTGTCGTCTGCATACCCAATGATACCGGGCATTAGCAGATCATTAATGTGCAGCAGAAACAGTGTGGCAGATAGCACTGACCCCTGAGGTACCCCGGCGTTAATAGCCAATTGATCCGACGAGCAGCCGTCAATAACTACTCGAATGGATCTTTCCCTCAGAAAGTCTGCGAGCCAGGAGCAGAATTGAACTGGCAGTCCGTAGGCAGGAAGCTTGCCAATAAGGCTAGCGTGCCAAACCCTGTCAAAAGCCTTCGAGACGTCTAATGAAACAGCCAGTGCTTCACCATATTTCTCGATGGCCTCGCTCCAAATGTGCGTGGCATACACAAGAAGGTCCCCAGTAGACCGGTTTTGGCGAAACCCGTATTGGCGATCACTGAGGAGGTCGTTACCTTCGAGGTATGCAAGGAGCTTCCTATTCAGTACACGCTCCATACATTTACAAAGTAGGGAGGTGACTGAAATAGGGCGATAGTTTGAAGGGTCAGTACGACTGCCTTTCTTGGGTACAGGCTGCACGTTAGCGAGCTTCCAAGATTTAGGGACTTCACCAGTTTTCAAAGAGAGGCGGAAAAGACGCGTTAATACTGGAGACAACTCAGGGGCACAGGTTTTCAACACTATGGCCGAGATACCATCCGGACCGCTAGCTTTATTCACGTCGAGACTACGTAGCGTTCTGAGCACTTCCTTTTGCTGGATGCGAATTTCCTGCATTGAAGCTTCGCACCGAGGAAGCCGGAAGGAGGCACCGGATCCATCAGGCAGGACGCAAGTCTATAGCTTTTGTCCGTTTTTTCTTTTTCTAACGTAGAACTGGTTGGACTAACTTAGTGCTTCGTGTGTGGTTCTATAATAGGACGTTTTCTTCTTTCAGAAACGAAACTTCACTCGTATCCCTACGAATGTTGAACGACCAAGGACGGAAGGTGCTGAACGCAGCATTTGGACTACCCTACACGCTCAAAGCTGAAATGAGCAAGTCTGACGCAACCCGCGGAATCAGAATGAAGAATTGCTTCGCTTTTAATATGCGTAACAATACTGTGGACCTGTTAGATAAAAGAGGGTGAGTGATGGATGGCTTAGTACTGACTTGGTCACCGACGTAGCTCTGAGAATTAGCAAGTTGAAGTGTACATTCCACTGATGTATGCTGGAGTGCATTGAGTCCACTTAATGGTGCACATAATTCCCCTCGGTGCATTAAGTATACTATTGGTAGACTGAATACACCCTAGTAATCTAACCCAGGTGAATGAAGTCTAATAAATAAATAAATAAATAAATAAATAATAAATAATGCTGCACATTTCACACAACATTATCTAGCCCCAAACTAAGCAGAGCTTGTGTTATGGGTACTAGATAACTGATATACTTAATACAACATATTACATAGATAGATAATTTTTATTATATATAGAAAATACCCAGAACACCCTGAACAAATATTTGCGATCGCACAAATATTTGTTCCGAGGCGGGAATCGAACCCGCAACCTCCTGTGTTGCAGGCCAAGCTTCGCCCACCGCGCCACAGAGGTCGTTAAAGTAATAAGCCAAAGCCTCGCAACCGCAAGTGTTAGTAGTAGTACCTAGAGTCTTTTTTGTGAAAGAGTTCGTCTGGGGACTTCATCACCTACGTATTCTTCTACCTTCATCACTTACTTATTTCTGCCGCAAAGCAGTAGCGCTTGCATTGCTGTGTTCCGGTTTGAAGGGTATGGGTACCGGTGAAATTACAGGCACATGGGACTTTGATCTTTATACCCTTCGACCAAAGTTTTATACTTTGGTCGAATTTTATATCTCAGGGTGCAGCGCAATGCCACATAGGGTGCATCCCAGGTGAAAAAACATTTCAACGATTCTGACCAATATTTCCAATTTTCTGTTGCAATAAGTATAAGGACTGCTATTTATTTAATTAACATACATACATAGACACAGGCCGTTTTCCCGGTAGGCAGGGCCTCAAAGGGCCTCTTTTCACAGTGGATTTGCACCATCATGAATTGTTACTACAATAATACTGTACATTTTCAGATGTCCAGTGAAACAACAATCCGTAATAGTCCGGTCCGGTAGTGGGTCCGCGGAGTTAGCGATAGGGTCCCTCTTCCGGTTTCCGGACTCCTCGCAAGTGAACTTCCAGTGCGATATCGCCATTTGCAGGGGTAAGTTATTGTATTCCATTTCTGTAAAGCTAAGGCCAAACCAACGCGATCAGCCCGCGTCCGCGGTGGCGTGCACGATGGCGATCCATTGTCTTACCATTGATCACCACCGTGCACGCCACTATGGACGCGGGCTGAACGCGTTAGTTTGGCCTTAGCTTAGTCTTGTGTCAAAATAGTGCACGGTACAGGTATTTTCGGGGATGCATGTATGATACCCTGTGAAGGGGTGTTTCTGAACATAAAATATACTTTCAAAAAAACTTTCCGGGCTACAGGAAATAAACATTTGCTGTGTAAAATCTTGGAGAAAAATCACCCGTTACAATTGATTTAATTTTATTGAAGGAGCCTTTTTAATTCATTTTAACCATTTTATCTCGACCTATAATTATTCATTACTAGTATCCGCCTGCGGCTTTGCTCGTGTTTTCTCGCTTCAATAGCCCATAGCACAATTCAGCTCATAATTTATTTTTTACCGAATTTCATCGAAATCGGTTCAGCCGTTTCAGCGTGATTGAGTAACAAACATCCAAACATCCAAACATCGTAACTTTGACATTTATGATATTAGTGGAATAGCACTACAAACCCACTCCCCTTGTTGTGTAGATAATAATATGGAGTGAGGCCACCAGGATCCCCTAACCTGATCCGCAGGGGATCCCAGTGAACTCAAAGGTTCACCAGAATCCCCTTGAAATAAAATTAAGTTTAAAGAATGTAGTTATTAATAATGAATTCGTCAATAAATAATCCTCGAGTATTTGCATGATATGACTGTATCCACTTCTTATTGCTGTTACTTTTTACAGCAAGTACGTGTCTGGACGTAGACTGCGCAGAAGAGGGTAAACCTGAAACCGGTGACGAAGAGGCAGTGGTCACCGCGTCCACCGGCATATTCGTCCTCGATCCCAACGACGCGACTGGTAAATATTCCCCTCTCGATGGAACTACGACATCTTAAAAGTCACAGGAAGTCAGAGGGTGGAAATGGCTCAAGATTGTTCGTCGTGGCATTATATAAAGTATATGTCCACTGTTCAGTATATGTCAAGTTGAAGTGGCAATGGGCACGCCATAGCTCGCAAAACTGATAACCGTTGGGGAATAAAGGTTCTCGAGTGGCGACCACAAACCGGACGATGTCTCAAAAGACCATGACCAAAAACATAACCACGGTCTTGATGGACCAAAAACATTATAGTGGTCGCAGGAAGTCGATGGATGGAGGCCGCTCAAAACCGAACGTCATGGTACTCTGTGGCGGAGGCCTATATCCAGCGTTGGACTTCTTCAGGTTGATGATAATGATGATAAAACGTTTATAATAATCGATTCATTCTTTCAGTGGTAGCGCTGTCGTGTATGGAAGGCAACATCCGTCCCCTGTGGCTGCTGTACCTGGCCATCGCACTCGGCGTCATGTTCCTCGTGATGCTGCTCATCAACTGCTTCCTCTGCACGGCTATGACGTGCTCCTGTGCTCGGACAGACGTGAGTCACATTTCACAGATGACCGTGCTTCAAATCAATTATTTTGACGACCTCTTTGACGCGTTGGGCGAAGGTTCGCACGCGACGCAGGAGAACGAACCGAAAATACAGACATACAACGGAAGCAAGTTTTTGTTTTTATGTGTCCATCTTTTCTCTCGCTTTCCTGAAATCTGTGGGACTGATTTCGTAAAAAATAAATAAATAAAATAAATAAATATTGCTGGACAGTTCACACAACATTATCTAGCCCCAAGCTAATCAGAGCTTGCGTTATGGGTACTAGATAACTGATATACTTAATACAATACATTACAAAGATAGATATTTTTTATCATGCATAGAAAATACCCAGAACACCCTTTAAAAATATCTGCAGATCGTACAAATATTTGTTCCGAGGCAGGAATCGAACCCGCAACCTCCTGCGTCACAGGCGAACCTTCTTCTGCCCCGCTACAGAGGTCGTCAAAAAGGGACGGAAGTGTGTAACAGGAAGCACGCATTTTTCCGAGAGATTGCTACTATCAGCCATGTTGCTGACCAAGGAGGTGAGATGTCAGATGTTGGGTGTTTAATAAATGTTGATATGTTTGTTTCCAGGTGATTGAAAAGGACCCATCAGTGGTGGAGGACTACGATCCGTACCGCAGCTGGCATGGCAGCCAGTACGGTAGCAGGTACCCATCTTCTACCATACATTCAGCGAGGTAATGTTTCTTATCCAATCCAGTAGCGGGCATGCAATTATTGTTTTGGACGTTGGTACGCATTATGGTTTCCGTGAAAACTTTGTTTCTCGTACTATCACGGGGGTTGTTTATTTTTAGTTTTCAATATCTGTGGTCATACATTTCCCACTTCACACTAATATTAGTAATGCGGAAGCTTGTGTTTGTTACTTCTTCACGCTGAAACGGCTGGATGGATTTGGATGAAATTTGGAATAGAGATAGCTGGACTCCTAGAATAACACATAGGATATTTTTTTGTCCCTATATTCCCACGGGTTTGAGACTTATGCGGGTAACACTGCGGGGCGCAGCTAGTGTAGTATATAGGCGGTAGTCAGATATGTATGTATAGTGAAAGGAATGCTAATGGATCTCAGGTTCTGATTAGAACCCTGTTATCTTGGTACCATTATCATCATCAACAGCCCTTAGAAATAAAAATGAAAATGAAATGAAATATATTTATTTGACAATCACACAAAAAACACAGAATAGCAGACGTCCACTGCTGGACGAAGCGTCCTCTATAGAATACATTGGGATCATTTGCCATAATCACCACGCTTGACAGGCGGATTAGTGATTGCAGTATTGATGTTGAGTACTCAGGTGGATGCTGCTGCCCATCTCCTGGTTCAATCCCTTAGTCAGCTTTACGACGAGGAGTCGGTGGGGTCTATTCCTAGGCTGAACACACCACAGCATCACATCAGCACCTCACATTGCTCGGTACATTAGGTTTTTTGTAATATTAGAATGCACGTTTCTCCTCAGGTCAGTGTCGGACAACAGTGACCACTACGCGATCGTGCAGTCAAGACCGGGCAGCCGGCACTCGGGCGTACACCGCACCAGGCATTAAACAGGTAAACATAACACGAGCACTACTCACTGCACCCAACACTACTCAGAATAGACCAGGGTCGTAAAATGCGCGTCATGTAAAAAGAACGCTGGCGGTCAAGCTTCTACAGGCGTTCCAGCGTTCTTTTTACATGGCGCTTACTATACCTACTTATTTAAGAGATGTATACCTATGCATTGAATGAGTGCCTACCTAGTTTACTACAAATAATGTACAATTATAGTACGCGTCATGTAAAAAGAACGCTGGAACGCCTGTAGAAGCTTGACCGCCAGCGTTCTTTTTACATGACGCGCACTATATCTTAGTGGTTAAACCATCAGCCAGGCTTGTATCGGTGACTCGCCATCGGCAGGAGGTTCATCCGCACACTGTAGAGCCAGGGTGGTCCCAGACTGTGCGGTTTCAGAGGAACTTCCTCCCGCGAACACTCAGGACCAATTGATTACAGTATGGGGTTCTTCATAAGGGGTGTGGTCATTTTTAAAGGGTGTGTGTTATGCCTCTGATTTTGCAGGCGTCCATAGGCTACGGTAACCGCTTACCAACAGCTGGGCCGTATGCTTGTTTGCTACAAGCATGGGGAATACCATATTGCCATAATCACTACGCTTGGCAGGTGGATTGGTGATCGCCGTATTGGTGTTAAGTACTCAGGTGGATGCTGCTGCCGATCCCCTGATCTCATCCGTTAGTCGCCTGTTGCGGCGTCCACGGAGGAGAGGGGTATATTCTAGGCAGGATACACCACGGAAAGATCGAATAATAAACGAATACTAACAATTGTATTATTTTCAGAAAGGAAGTCCGGGCAATGGAGTTGAACTGTGATTAAATATGCCCCAATTTGAAAGAAGAAAAATATCAGTGTAACTATTGTTATGAAAATGTAATTAGAAAATCACGAAACGGTGCTTTTATTATAGTCCAAGTGACTTAAATATTTAACTAGTAAGAAATGAGTACTCTTCTTGAATAACGTTCGTTACCTATAAATAATAAATCCATGTGTTTAAGTTCATATACATCACCTAAGTGCCATTATTTGCAAGTACCTTGTGTTCTAACGGAACTTATAAGGTTATCTGTATACCTCTTAATTATTATGTCTTGATCAAAACGTGAAGGCAACGAATCCGTCCAGTTTTATAGAATTTAATAAGTTTGTGTTATCAGTAGGTTCTGATTAAAATAAAATAACCTTACAAATACAAAGGTATGAAATAATAAAGTTTAGTTTAGGTTAAGTAAGGTAAGTTACTATTGACTTTATATCTATGTATCTAATAGGTATAAAAGGTCTTAGTTGAATCTTGTGCATTGGAAAAGGGAAGCACCTATGTATACTTTATTTTGAAATTGCATATATTCGATTGTTATATTGTATCCAAGTGTGCACCCAAGGCTTCAATCGCGTCTTACCAGTATAAAAGTAGCTTATAGCTTAATCCAGGTTATAATCTATCCGTGTACCAAATTTCATCAAACTCGGTAAAGGCGTTTCGGTATGATGGAGCAACAAACATACAAACATCTAAAATTACGCATTTATGATAATATTTGTGGGATTATACCATAATTGGGAAATTATACATTTTGGGATTTCAACATTTTGCAAAGTCAACCGAATGGTCCTAAAGGTTATCTTCGTAGGGACTGTGAAATGCACTTTTGTTACGTATCATTATGTCCGAAGCCTTGAAACCTTTGAAAGAATGGAAAATATAAAAAGATTTTTTCAATTGTTTGATGGCGAATTCACTAGTGCTTGCTACTTTGAAATTTAATAAAACTTTAAACACTAGATTCAACTAAGATATATCCTAGATAAATAAATTTTTAAATCTTCACTTAAAATCGGTCGTGCCGATTCACTTTGGCAACAAAGCCTACTTGAAAGATATATTTAAGTTAATCTTCCATTTACCATGGCAGAAAATAATAGACTTGCAATAAAAAAAAACATAAAATAGAGCATTCAATCCAATCTCTATCCAGTTTTTTTGTTTTTTTTCATGAATTTATGTAAGATTTCAGCTGTATGTAAGTATTTCGTTTCAAAACACATAAACTAGCAACAACCATTAGTTACGAAGAATATAACGGTTAGAATAAACAGCTGTTTAACCACTTGTTATTGTGTTGGTGAAGTTTAGGCTTAGGTATTAATTTAAAATGATATACCACATCATCACTGTGAGTTAGTATTAATTCAATAATAAATATGTAAACGTGTATAGTTACAATAAGTAGAACATGCAATTTTAAAAGGAAATATTATATTTTACGTACTTAAGTGCTCAATATAATTATTATAAGACTTCTTTGTAAATAAATAATTTATCAATAACAGTGTTGGTAATTAGAGGTCATATAATGTTGGAATGTATGTATAGGTACACGAGCTTTGAGTGTCCTGATATACTTTGTGTGAACCAATAAATCTTTAACAAATACTACGCAAAGTGTTTTATTTTACTGTTACCTTTGCTTCAAAATTAGGCCAGCTCTCAACTTAGAGAAGAAAAATTTAAAATCTTCGTGCAAAGTATCAGCTTAATTTACGACAGTAAATTCAAATTAGGTGTCAATTGTTTCAGTCTCGATACAAAAGACTTCAACGCGCGCTAAGTGCTACGCTCTCAAGGCGCAAGCGTAGGACCAGGTGGTGGGAAACTGCTAAGGGTAGGGACAAGTGGAATAATTTGGGAGAGGCCTTTGCCCAACAGTTGGAGAAAAATAAAATAATCAACGTAATTTTTTTTACTACAGTTGCTCGAAAATTGTACTTGCTAAGTCAGTAAACATTGCTTGAAAGTTAAGGCGGGGTTATATACACATGCCAGTAATTCGGAAAAGTAGCTGGCATGTACGAGTAACTAGCACACGGCGGATACATTTGCAAGTAATACTGGCATGCAAGTTGTGCCCTTGCATGCCAGTATTACCATCGCGTATACACAGGATAGCTCGTGAGAGTCACTCATGGAACAGGTCTTAGGTGTTTCGCTCACGCCCACTCTCAACTTTGGCTCCTACATCGAGTCTAAGGCAAAAACAGCTGCTATGAAGCTAGGCATCCTGAATAAGGTAAAGCGTTACTTCACACCAGGACAGCTTCTCAGTTTATATAAAGCACAAGTCCGGGCTGGTATGGAGTACTGCTGCCATGTTTGGGATGGCTCGGCCAAACACCAGCTTGCTGCCTTGGACTCGATCGAACGTAGAGCTTTCAGGCTTATAGGTGAGCAACATATGGCGGAGACTAAGATCCAGAGTCTCGAGCACCGCCGTAAGGTTGCATGCCTTGCGATCTTCTATAGGTTACATTTCGGTGAATGCTCCCAGGAACTGCACGATCTGATCCCACTATCTCCTTTTCATCATAGGACGAGCAGGCGTACGGCTCAGTACCATCCTTAAATCATTGGTATACATTTTATTCGCACAAAACGTTTCAGTTCTACCTTTATAATGCGAACTGCTAAGGAGTGGAATACACTACCGTCGTCTGTCTTTCCTGAAAACTATAATCTGGGTATCTTCAAGTCAAGAGTGAATAGGTGCCTTCTAGACCTTTGTGCTTCATCTTCAGCCACATCGTCACTTACCAACAGGTGAGATCGTGGTCAAACAAAGGTCTATCAATGTAAAAAAAAAAAAAAAAAAAGGTCCTGACTCCAGCATCAGATCAGCTCGCTGATACCATAATATTGCATTGCCCCCGAGAATATACGTGTGCAAAATTGTACGAAATTTTCCTTTTTACTTCTCCAAGTTCATTATATAAGTTATTCGAGTAAATTTCCCTGAAGTTATTTTTATAGCCATGGTACGTGCGACTATTTTTATTAAAAGGTAGTATATAAGTTATTCGAGTAAATTTCCCTGAAGTTATTTTTATAGCCATGGTACGTGCGACTATTTTTATTAAAAGGTAGTGTTTTAGTTATCTGAATCCTTATTTTGCATATGTTTTTTTTTTTTTTTTATTCTACTTTGAATTACGGGTCAAGCAGATGGCCCCACCTGATGTTAAGTGGTACCCTCTGGCTATGAACAGTGCATTACCTCACAGGTCACGCCCACCTAGGACGCACCCTATTGGCAATGCACTGCGCCCGCCACCCTGAGACATAAAGATGAAAAGTCTCATGTACCTGTAATTTCACCGGCACCCTTACCCTTCAAACCGGAACACAGCAATGCGAGCACTACTGCTTTGCGGCAGAAATAGGTATGGTGGTAGTACTACCCCGGACGAGCTCTTTCACAAAGAAGCTCTACTACTACTAAAAAGCGATAATATGGTTTAAAACGCTAAAACTCGTTATGATTTCGAATTTCTTGAGGAAATCTCGTGCAAAAATAATAATCAAAGATTTTTGTAATTTTGCACACAGACTATATTATTTTATTAAAGTGTTTTACACAGGTTTTTAATACAATAAGAAATTGTACAGAGTTTTTCAAAGACTTAATAAAATGTGTTCTAATTTAAATACATCTTACATTGTTCTAAATTCATCTTTTTTGGGCTCTTAAGTGGCAAGATGCATACTTTTCTTGGTAACTTGTAACGACTTTTAACAAATACGTAAATTATTATACTTACAAATAATATTTATCCACACTACAATTATATCTACATCAAATTAATAATAGGTACATTAGATTGGTATAAGTTTTATGTTAAGAATAAGTACATTTTTTTAAATTGGACTAGAAATATAATTCTTTGCAATATTACTTACAAAAATTAATGCTAAAACAATCAAAGAGGAAGAAGGTATTTCCGTAGATGTTTATAAATTAATTTGCGTTTAAACTCAATGTGTTACTTCCTCTGGCACTTATCAAATTGCATGTCCTGTGATATAGTTATCACTGTTTTCTATAGGTACAGATTTTCTATAAATATATTCGCTATAATTGCATTTGATTGTTAAAATACTCATGTAAAAGTTGTTTCTGTATCAAAATGTGTAATAAATACCAGTCGAGATTGATCGATGTGATAAACGCTGAAATAATTTGAAGCTTTGATATTTTATCTAGTGCTTTACATAACTATGTTTGATTAATATTAATTTTAAATCCACTTTTAAGTCAGTAGCTTACAAAATAAAAAATAAAAGAAAATCGAAATGATTGACAACTGTGACTGAAAATTATATTAAATAATAGGTGTCAAAATATTTTGAGAACTGTTTGTCAAATCTATTTCTAAGAACAACACTGAAAACATGTGAATGTGTAATTAGTTGAAAAAAACATTTGGTATCGTTCTCAATTCACGGTCCAAAACCGTATCCCATACAAACTTTGAGGAATCAATGTCGTTGATAGAATAGATATAATTTCATCAATAGTGTTTTATTTGACGAGGCAATCACACAGTTTTATTACTTTTTGTTATAAGTACAAATAGTATTAAAATGTATTTTACATACCTACACTACATTTTAACACTTACAATATTAAAATGTATTTTTTGTTATAAAACTGCCTTTTGCCATTTTATAATTAATTTATACGTAAAAGTTCAGTTCATCGACTGAAACGACCATCGGGACGATAATCGTGGAATCCACTTCCCACATGGCGGTAATCTCGTGGGCAGTTTTTACGTAAAATAACACACTAGTGATGAAATTATATCTATTTTATCACCTCTAAGTTTGTATGGGAAGCGGTTTTGTACTATCAATCTTAACATTTATATATTCACAACTTTTAAATTGCAATTAATATCCAGTAATTTTTTCAATTTATCCTTACAAAAATCCATTGCAGCGAAAAATGTAGATACTCATATAATTAAAAAGGATTCATTAAAAAATTGTTCAGTTTGATGTTTTTATAATCAATTCTAGTAGGTATTTCACATCGAGACCAAAAACGAGCCTATCGGCCAAAACGTATTTCCAAATTTAAATAACGGATGTAGCATCAATCAGGTATTTGGACATCACAAAGAATGTGTCTGATAAATACTTTCAAGGCTTACCTATAAGTTATTCTTTAATCGTTTTTTTCCATTTTCAGCATATGATTTGTGACTTTTTCGAAGATAGATCTCTTGTAGATCCTAGGCTGGCTTCCCGACTGTCTGAGAGGGTCCATGCTGTAGCTGTTATCATCGAACCAATTCGACGCGCGCTGAAATTATACAAATGTTACTTTATCATTTATTGTCCCGGCAAAGCGTTTTACCAACATTATTAGTAGGATCAATTCTAACAAAAATAATAAAGCAGCCAAGTACGTGTCGGGCCACGCGCATTGTAGGGTTCCGTAGTTTCCCGTCACAATATGTGGACTTAGAAGGGGGCTTTCCTGTTTTATACAACTAACAACTTCATATAAGTATTTTTCAATGGAATTTGTACGAAATTTTCCTTTTTACTTCTCCAAGTTCATTATATAAGTTATTCGAGTAAATTTCCCTGAAGTTATTTTTGCAGTTGAAGAAGTGTTTTTTTTTATCCTACTTGGAGTTACGGTTCAAGCAGATAGCCCACCTGATGTTAAGTGGTACCCTCTGCCTATGAACAGTGCATTACCTCACAAGTCACGCCCACCTAGGACGCACCCTATGGGCAATGCACTGCGCCCGCCACCCTGAGACATAAAGATTAAAAGTCTCATGTGCCTGTAATTTCACCGGCACCCTTACCCTTCAAACCGGAACACAGCAATGCGAGCACTACTGCTTTGCGGCAGAAATAGGTATGACGGTAGTACTACCCCGGACGAACTCTTTCACAAAGAAGCTCTACTATTACTAAAAAAGCGAATTAACCTAAAATAACATGGTTTAAAACGCTAAAACTCGTTATGATTTCGAATTTCATACTGAATTAATTTAATTCGAGTTAGATAATGTACGCGTCACTTCATACAATTATTTTAATGAAGTTCAAAGGCGTTAAGATATACCTAAACGCCTTTGAACTTTGACAACCTCTGTCGCTTGGCGGGCGAGTAGGTGGCTGAGATGAGAGAGGTTGCGTCGTATGTCGCTGCGAAGCATATATTAGTATGATCTGCAAATATTTGTTCCGGTTCTCGGTGTTGCAGTACCATGGTACTCGTAGTTCCTGATACCCACGACTCAGGGGATCCTAGTATGGGATCAGGGCTATGTATGTGGCTGTTAGATGTTACAAAAAATGCTTTCTTAGTTTTCAGTCAAAACTTAAGCTATGAGTTAGTTATCTAATGATTTTAGTCTCATGATTATTTTCACATAATATAAAAAAATACAACACAAAGGTACAAGAAATCAGACACATATCAAATTTGGGTGCATCCGTATTGATCCCAGAAATTCATCCCACGAGCTAAAAGTAATAATAATTATTCCGGATTCATACCTTTCATATTCAAAATTTAAAGGTCAATGAAGCATTATTTCACATTAGCATTGACGACCTCTGTAGCGTGGCGGGCGTAGGTTCGCCTGCGACGCAGGAGGTTGCGGGTTCAATTTCCGCCTCGGAACAAATATTTGTGCGATCTGCAGATATCTGTTCAGGGTATTCTGGGTATTTTCTATATATAATAAAAAGTATCTATCTATGTAATGTATTGTATTAAGTATATCAATTTTATCTAGTAGCCATAACACAAGCTCTGCTTAGCTTGGGGCTAAATAATGTTGTGTGAACTGTGTCCAGCATTATTTATTTATTTATTTTATTTATTTTGAGTAGATACCTAAATACCTGACAACTATATAGGTACAAATTTTTAATCATTTATTTGTACAGCTTACAATATACTACCATCACATTTACACCCTTACCTCATTAGTATACCCTCTATTCGTACTAAACGTTTCAGTTCTACCTTTATAATGAGAACTGCTAAGGAGTGGAATACACTACCGTCGTCTGTCTTTCCTGAAAACTATAATCTGGGTCTCTTCAAGGCTAGAGTGAATAGGTGCCTTCTAGACCTTTGTGCTCCATCTTCGGCCGCATCGTCACTTACCAACAGGTGAGATCGTGGTCAAACAAAGGTTATTGGTAAAAAAAAAAAAAAAAAAAAAAACATTTTACAGCGAACGTACTTTGCGGATAGGCGGATATTAAGAACGTATTGCGTTCACCGATTGCGAGCGTCATATAGCGTTGTCCGCTACATTAGAAGACTCTGACTTAAATCTGGTATGCCGTAATTTGTTACCAATTTGACATTTTACTTTTAAGATATTTTTTCCGGCTTCGTATCACAAAAGCACTGAGACCTTGAAATAGTGTGTAGGTAAGCTTTTTATAGTAACTTTCAATCATCAGGAAGTGATCTGAATGTAAGTACATACATACTGTCGTAATAATATACTAGGTAGACCGGTACCAACCCGCTAGTCATTCATATTTATTACAATTATTTTTACTTTTGAATGCTTATTGTAACTTAATTATACTGCCTGAGTACCACATGTTTATACACAGACAATTAAATTAGGAACGTCACACTAGATAGTATTTATCTAAAACCTGAAAATCCGTGGAGTGTCCGGCCTAAGAATAGTCCCCCCCGTCTCCTCCCGTGGATGTCGTAAAAGCCGACTAAGGGATTAGCCGGACTTGTTGATAATATTCATTGGTCCTGGCGGCTAGCATATTATGGAATGTGTTATTACTGTAAGAGCGTTAGCCGAGTCAGTCGTAGGAAGCAATGGTGGCGCTGAGCTCACCCCTTGTCACGTCTATATTCCACGATGGTGCAATCCACTGTGAAGAGGCCCATTGAGGTTCTGCCTTTGGGGAAAAAGGCGTTTGTCTATGTATGTATGTAAGAAAATCTAAATTAGAAATTATAGTATTATTTAATTAATACTTAAATCAGTTTATGTGCATTGGCTGACAATATCAATCAGCCCATCCAACTGATAAGAACACCCACATTTGATTTTCTTGCGTCACTACTTTCAAGAGCAATATCTGACGCGTGGAATTGATAGTGACGTCAGTAAAATCAAGGTTTGTTAGATCGACGAAAATATAACCTACTAGCCTTTTGCCTACAGCTTCGCTCCTCCCTACCCTCCCCCTAATTACCCCCTATATCCAAACAAACTAACTAACTTTACCTCTTCATAATGTCAGTCAGTATGTATATAGATGAATAAGTTTATTGTTAAATAATATCTACCTATTGTTTTCTTTACGATATTAGTCGTCTAGCACAAAAATATATTCGGAATGAATGAGCGGAACACGACTAGTCTATTTATTCAGATATTTTTTGACAATCTCTGTAGCTCCTCGGGCGAGTAGCTGGCTGATATGTGAAAGGCTGCTGGTTCGATTCCCGCTGCGGGACCAATGATCGATGATCTGCAAATATATGTTCCGGGTCTGGGTGTTATGGTATTAAGTACTCGTAGTTTCTGATATCGTAGTAGTAGAGCTTTTTAGTAGTAGTAGAGCTTTTTTGTGAAAGAGTACGTCCGGGGAAGTACTACCACCATACCTATTTCTGCCGCAAAGCAGTAGCGCTCGCATTACTGTGTTCCGGTTTGAAGGGAAATTACAGGCACATGAGACTTTTCATCTTTATGTCTCAGGGTGGCGGGCGCAGCGCAATGCCACATAGGGCGCGTCCTAGGTGGACGTGACCTATGAGGTAATGCACTGTTTATAGGCAGAGGTACCGCTTAACGTCAGGTGGGCCATATGCTAGTTCCGGAATTATTAGAATAAAAAATAAATAAAAAAAAAACCCATGACACAGGGAATCTCAGTATGGCATCAGAACTATGTATGTAAAATAATCTGACTGTTAGGTGTTACGTTATGTTATGTTAACTAATCCATCGAGAAGTTCCGCTGTCCACTTTTCCATCTACATAGGAACCGCTCACTATATTCATTATGTTGTAGGTTTTGTCACCGGGAGCACATGATAATTTGAGTGCTTCTTTTTTCTATATTATGATTACCTGTTCGGTCTTAAACTAGCTCAGCTTATCCATGCTTTTCACTGAATAGCCTCGAAACATATAACATGCAGAAAGCGTTTAATAAATCAGTTAATTAAGTATGCTTTTTATGGCCTTCTTTAAGGACGGGTGTTACGATATTTTATGATACTATGAATTCATCCATTTCGTAAGTTTAATTTATTAGGTCTAAATATGTGTGCGCAGTGTCATGGACGTCACCTTTACGCACTGGTTTTCATCTCGAAGCCCAGCATTATAGGTTCCCCCGATCTTCTTGAAAGTTAACAACAATACAAATTATGGTTTATATTTATTTATTTAATTTTTCTACTACCTACTTGTTCAGTGTTCCTACTAAAATCACTATTTTTAGTATTATAAATATCATTTTAGCAATTTTTTTTTTAAGTTAGAACCTCTAACTTTAATTTTAACTTTAATGCTAACCCGTATTGTAAATCGGCTCTTTGGTGTTCGCGATACAGGCTTGCCTAGTGCGAACACCACAGGATAGTTTTAAGTGTTTGTAAATCTTTTTTGGCAAATATACTTTTTTTTTTTTTCAATCCTCTAAATACTTTTCGCAAGAAACAGGATATTTACCATGATTTTCTAGTGAAAAGTATGTGCATAACCATGATAGATCCCTGGGTTTCTCGTACGACTCGTTTCTCGAGATCATTTCTACCCCATACCTACAAAGTATGGAATGAGCTTCCATCTGAGGTTTTGCCGCTTGGATACGACATTTGTCGCTTCAAGAAAAATTATCATAAATTCCTTCAGGGTAGGCAGCGCATCGACAATACCCCCGGTGTTGCCGGTGTCTATAACCAACGGTGATTACTTTACAGGTGGGCCAAAAACTAGTTTCTCTATTAGATTGTTTTAAAAAAAAGGAAGTAAAATCCTCCAAAACTTTACTGAAGATATACACACCTCGAGCTTGAAATTGATGACGACAGCAGAAGTCTGATGGTACGGCACGGTGACGACGCGGGATGATGAGAAGTATCCGGGGAACTTGGCAGTCACCTCGTAGTGGCCAGGGGTCAGCAGGCGGTAGAAGTCTCCAAACGGACCTATGAAATAACTAAACATGTTTAGCAAGTATTTTGGTTTGTCTAGATCTAGCCTTTCTCTGGATGTTTGGATATTTGCCAGAACAAATAGCATTAAGAGGCTGTCAAGAGTCAAATGGGCTTTTCTTTTGCGTTTTTTTATCAAAATCTGCAGTATATGATAACAAAAAAAAACATATTGCCAAGGTAATGAGAGAGCCTAAAACACGATTTCAATAAATTTCCCTCTACAATGCGCTTTTAACGTAAATATCTCTATCTTTCAACATACATTGATAACATTATTAAGAGAAACAAATAACATTATTTTAGAGGGCATAGTCGATTTATATTTTCGATTACGCAGCAAATATTTGTTAAAATACTGTGATTTCGACTGACTTTCGTGATTTTCGTTCAGTTTTCGTAACGCGAACGCTATTCTGTCACTTTCTAACTTACCTGAACTTTACTGAGTTAGATAGTGACGAGATTTGGCTGTTGTACGCGCTTAAACAAGAATACTTGTAGTTGTAGTACCTATCAATTCTCAAAGTTCAATCTTCGCCTACGCAACGGAAATCTTGACAGTGGCTCTCACACTTATATATGTAAAAAGGTTACAAGAAATTAAAGATCCTTACACTTTAGTTACAGACAGTTTTTTCTTCACAAAACCCTGTCTTATATCAACGATCCATACAGACAAATACTAATTAAGTCACACAACTCAATAACTCAAGGAAATAAGTCTAACAAGTATTATTCTCAAAAAACATAATTCTGCGCAGTGAGACAATGGATGTTTACATTGTACAACAGTTGTTGTGAGGAAACAACTAGTAACAAGGCAAGTGAACCGAAAATTATGTTCAGACTATAAGGACGCTAAAAAGTTGACGAGCTAAACCTAAACTGATATTTTCAATACTCTATCAGCTAAAGATATACCTAATAAGGATTGGCTTCAAGGCAATCTTTGTTATTTCTTTGAATAAGTTCGTCAGCAACTATGTATGTTACACAATGAGTGATTTTCAGAGTGTGACATATCAACTAATATGTCTAAAGGACAAATTCAATATATAAGAAACAGTTGGTAAAATAGGTGCTGGGAAGTAAAATCTAATACTGAATAGAATTTATTCAAAGTTAATTACATAAAATAATGAAAACATATTCATGACCCACAATCACGTGCCCTGTGTCAAGAATACATATTGTATATTTTCTGTTAATCGTGCATGCGTGCCATGTCCGTGCGTCAACCGAGGTCCGTGCTGACAACCAGCGCTGCAGTTTACTGCAGCCGAGGCCTGCAATGCTCTAAGACTGCATTATGGTGAGCACGGACCCTTTTTGACAGCACTATACACGACCAAGTTTATATCTCATGTAAATTGTACCGTGTATGGTTTTAATCAAAATAATCTTTTACTTTACTTTACTTTTGCTTTAGTTTTAAAGCACTTTCAAAAAATAAGTATTTATGTAGGTAATCTATATGGAAATACAGTAAATAACGTCAACTGAAAACCCCTTTTAGTAGAGAGTTTCGAAACCGCTTTTTGTGATTCAAATACCAAAGGATCAACAATGACCAGACGAGAATACATAATGAATGTCGGCATCGCCAAAATAACCATGATAAATAACAAACAAGTCAGTGAGTCTGCCAACAACAAAGATTCAATGCTACAGTTGATTCTTGCTTAATATGGGTACACTGCAGAGTATGTATCCGTAGCAAATGTACCATGTAATGTTAGAATTTTTAGTAGTAGTAGAACTGCTTGTGAAAGATTTCGTCCGGAGAAGTACTACCACTGTACCTATTTATGTCGCGAAGCAGACAGAAAATCCACAGAAGCCTTTATATAAAAATATATAAATAAGTGTTGGTTAGTGTATGTGGGCCATAGACATACATATATATTACAGCGTAAGGACAATAGGATGACGTGATAAAATGACTGCCAATTTTTCGGTGTCAAAATCGTATGCGAGACACCAACGACAACCAGTCTAACTGTGCTACCAATAAATGCGTAATATCCTTGGAAAAGATACACCTTCATTTGTCTCTATCGATCGAATAAGAAACTGCCTGTCAATGCAAAAGACAAAACACTGTGTAACTGTTACCAGGATGGTCTGAGTTTTATAGTAACAAGGGCTTAGTTCTTACGCGATCGGTGGTGTTTGGTGTTATTACAAAATAAAAATTAGGTAGATCAACCCGACCGTATCTTGATGTTTAAATCTATGATTTGGGCAAAATTTAAATAAAAAAAACCGAGCGGGGCTTACAGTAGTCGCTTAAGATATATGTAACATCTGACCTCTTAACTCCTTGTTAATAAGGCTGTTAGTACCAACCTCTCGGAAAAATACGCGCTTCCTGTCCCGTCCCTTTTTACGAAATCACTCCCACTAGTTGCAAGAAAGCGAGTGGATAGATGTTACACATCAAATGTGTATTATGGTGGCAATCATTGATGTCTAACAGGGGTAATACACACCTGCAGTAGTAACGTCGTGGCGTATAGGTCTAGGAACATTGCCAGTGATATTCACAACAGATATGATAGCATTCTCCAGATAGTTAGCCTCATCGCACACAGTTCCTTTGATGCCGATATGAGCCTGCCAGAGATATGCTATCAAAGCAGCCTTGTTTCTCTCCCATTCGGTCTCCAGTTCATTAGCGTACGTGTATTTGTCGCATCCCAGCTCCAGAGTGATCTCGAAGGCGTTGGTGGCCAAGTAGTTGAAATCTTGCATACCTGAAAAGATTATTATTGGTTGCGGTATTGGTCTGATAAAGGCTTCGATCAGAAAACAACTAGATGTCAGGTCGGCGCAAAAAATACGTCTCGGTGAATAACAGCTCACTTGAAAGGTGAGCTCTTATTTTTTATTTGTATTTGTGAGAACTTTATTTGTAGCTCTATGAGGTTGATTTCACACCAAATATTGTTTAACCTATGTCTTTTTATTTCTAAGTGACAGGAGTAATTTATTGCTTTGCTCGTTTTTTGTGACGAATGGTCGTAAGTATATAAGATAATATTTTGAAGATTTGCTACTTTATTGCTACGAGTAGGTATCATGGTTGTAATTAGGTTGAACTTAGAACTGTTTTAAAACTTTTGTTTCAGTTTGTTAGTAAACAAATATAGGTGTATAAGTATATATAATAATACCTCGCGGACGGTATTTAACTTTGATTTTGAAAGTGACCCGAAATCTAGTTGTATTCTTAACCGAAGGTTAGTTATTTTAGCTAATACTAAATATGCAGACTGTAAGGATCTTCAGCATATCCTTGGGTATTGGAGCCAGTTTATTCAATAAATAACTGAAACGAATCCTACACGTCTACAACATATATTTTGTTACAACCTTGCTTTATTTACGGATGTGTTGTATGTACCTTCACAGATCTCAGCAATAACAGCCACATCAAATGTTCTATACACCAAGGCTGGGATTGATTGTCTAGCAAAGTTTTTGTCAAATATTTTAAGACCAATGACAACGCCGATAAAACATTGCAGAGATTAGTATGGCTGAACAAGTCCAAACCCGACGGTCAACTTCGTAGGTAGTAAGTGTAAGTAAATGTCAAATAAGAAGTGATCAATAGCTAGGCTTCCTGCTTTATACAAAGAACAAGGCCTACGAGTAACAATAGCTCGTTAGTAATCCCCTCACATATAGATCATTGCTTCAGTACTTCCTCACCATTCTACTAAGCCATAATCATAGTTATGTGACCGTAAATCGATTTAGTGTGTGGCAAGGCTGACATGTTTATAGGTTTGCGTATTTCATATTCATAAATATTAATACAATTCAAACATCTATGAGATGAATAGGCCATCAGACGTGTATTGCTAAAACGAGATCTAAAATGTACCAATCTGGGTCGAGTTGAGATGCATTTTGTAAACGAAAGAATACTAGAATATCCTGTTCAAAAGTAAATATCAATCATTGACGTACTAGCATATTATATATCATAGGCATGCCAATAATATCAGCACTAAAATGATCGATGTAATTAGATTCATTATTAATTGTGTTTTTTAGCTTATATTTTATTTTTAACTACATTCTTATGGCTTTTGTAAGTATTTTGCCTACATATCAAGTTTCATCATAATCAGCCTGCAGAAGTCAACTGCTAGACGTAGTAGGCCTGTATAGGCCTTCTTCACAGAATTCCAAGGTCTTGAGCCACCTCCTTCCACCGACTTCTTACAATCTTTATAATGCCGTCGATCCATCAAAAAGGCGCCTTCCTACACTGCGTCCTCCTGTTCGTGGTTACAAATCGGGAACATTTTTTCCCAACGGTAATATTTTTTGTTAAATTGGGACGTTCACAAAGAAATTATCGGGTTTATATCCCGCTGATTCGATTAGTTCAGCCCCGGACGACATTGTATTACGTCCAATGTTTCCATCAAATTGTACATACTCGTACAACAAGCATTGATTTTAAAAATTTAGTCACATTAAATTAATCATTAATTTATTCTTAAAGTAAGGTATTTGTCACCTTATTTATTGCTGTTTCATAATGTTTGTATTTAATTTATTTAACTCGTCTCCCAAGATTATCGATCTGTATTTAAGGACCATTCTACTTATACTAAAATTGGAGTCTTTAAGTGGTGATATAACTGGTTCCGCATTAAAACATACCTTGAACCAAACACTCGATCTTAAGACGCCATGTATATGCTTACTTTATATTCATAACGGCTTCCTAAATTGTAGCATCCTGAATGAAACCACAGAAGAAAATCTAGCAGATGTCTGCTATGATATGAAACATTCGAAATGATCATAATGCTATCAAAACCAGAAATGTATCATATTTAATTACATAATACCTAACATAGAATTATTTCATCTGTTACCTAACATAGTTGGTATTTCAACTGTCTAGATACCATATTAGTGTAATCTATTTTTCCTTATTTACGTTAAATGCCGGACGATGCATTAGTATTATCGAACACCGCTATAAACTATCTCTAAACAATTTTACCCATAATTTGTTTGAATTGTTATCTTCATAACAAAATAATTCCAGCACTTAGTGATAATTTGTGTAAAGTGGAACCGTTTTCGTAAAATAATATAGACCATAGAACCTCTCTTTGAACTAACCTCCCTTTAAGCTGTACCACGCAGCCCCATTGGTGACCCCTCCTTGTTTGCCAAAGTTGTAGGTCATGGAGTCTTCTGGGCTTATAGCGTTACATCCTCTTCGTGTAGTCGATGACATATCTGCATGATTTGAAGCGTAGGCCAGTGCTATCTCCCTAAAAACAAATAATAATGCAATACAATTCCAATAGATGTGATAAATTCAATAGAATAGCTAATTATACCAGTAAGTATTGAACTATTTAAGGAATAACGTTGCTATGAATTCATAAATAGCCATATTAAGATTAAGATCTTATTGAGAAAGAAGACCAAACTTTGATTCAATACATGTTTTTGAGTTCATTGTTAAATGAAAAGTTTTTTTTTTTTATAAAAACTTCCATCTCAATGAAACTGCTGAACAAATTTTGAAAAAACAAAACCTGCTTTCAAATAAAAAAAAACATTCAAATTGGTGGTACCATAGACAGACACATAGACAACCAGACATACATAGCGGTCAAACTGATAACACCCCCTTATTAAATGTTTGCGTCGGGGGTTAAAATCTATGTTCTGGTAAGCACCTGAAAGTATCGTCATCCGGGCTGGCAGAGTATTCAGACACCGGCGCTCCACTGCGGCTCTCGTCGTAAGGGTAGTTAGCCACAAGATCCCCTCCATGCATCGCTGCGCTCAGAACGAAAGGAATGGACATGATCCATCTCATAAGCGCTCTGGTCTCTGGCTCCAGCTAAAAAGAAGATTATGTCTCAGAACCTTAGCAGAGATCCCTCCAGCCAAATAATCAAAAATGTTGTATAAAATACTTCCAAAGAACATGGGCAACTCCCCATACATTGTTTGACCCAACTTTTTTGACTAACGTATCGTACAGTTGGGATACTTTAGGTTATTGATAATATAATTATGTTAAGATAACAATATATATGAAAAATCTAATTTAATTTATTGCGTAGAAGTTGTGTGAAAGTAATGAAGCTTGTTGCATTTTGTCTCTCGCAAATGCAATGTTTTAATTTATCTAATTATTTAGAAATACAACGTTTGCTTCCCAACTTCTAAAAATATACAAGTTCTTTAGAAAAATTGGACAAAAAACAACATTTAGAACCATGCTAATTACTTCCATGAAGGGTGCATTATTTTTGACCTGGGTTAGCGGTTGCCCATCTCCTTTAATGATTATTTGAAAGTAGTATTAGACAGAATTAGGTGTAGCAGAAGGAATATTTATAAGTGAATAGAATACTAATAATCAGTAGCGAAACTTACAGGTTCACCAAGTCTGGTCAGGTCCTTCAGTAAATGGTTGTTGTGATTGATTCCCTGACGTTCATATTCGAACGTAATCGCGTCTAAGTCAGGGAAATTACGGTTCAAATCCACGGAGTGATTGTTGTTGCGACCAATCAAGTAATGTAAACCTCCCTATAAAGAAAAAGAGGTTAAAATAAGGGTTCAATATAAAGGGCAAATAATAATTAAATATAAGGGTAAATAAGTATATTATGTTTTTTCTTTTACACAAGCTTTTATAAAATTAGTGGTCCTAACCGTATGCTGATCAAAATGAGCCTAAACACGGCCAATCTACTATTATCCATCAAGGAGTTCCATTATCCACCTTCCGTCTCCATCATCAGATCAGCTCGCTGACACCATCATATTTTATTTTCATCGGAACTTGACAGTTATGCCAAATTTCAGATCAATTGGTTGAGGATACCTGCTTTAAAATTCAGTTGCCAGATTCCACCCGGATTCCACCCAGACAAACATACATACATTGCAAGTTGAAATTATTTGAAGTAATTAAAAGCTTGTAAAAATGTGTTGAACTCCAGGCCAGTGTTTTTATTTTTCGAGTTACTTACGGTCTCGTTGGACAGTTGCCAACCATCAGGATTCATGGAAGGTAACAAATGTATCCTGGAACCCTCGATAAGGTTCCTGATATTCCGGTCATTTTTCAAATACTGCTCGCACAAATAGTCAGCCAAGCCTAGAAGCAGCTCACGACCTAGTACCTCATTCCCGTGGATGTTAGCCACATATTTTACTTCTGGTTTGTCTGTATATAGAAAATATTTTGTAAATTAAATATACTCTTAAAAAAATGGTACATACAGAAAAAAAAGCAGTTCCACTTACATGGCTGATGGAAACCAGGAGTCTCGGCGAACTCAATCACATACAAAGGTACGCCCCGAACAGATGGCTCACTCAAAGTGTACACTCGCGTTATCGAAGGACATTTCTGATGCACTTCTTCCAATAATAAGGGTAGTTCTTCATTATTGTGATGTTTCCACTCAAACGCTGACGATGCTGCTATCGTCAGAGCCAGGCACAACACCAGATATGAAACCATGGTAATATAATTTTTCTAATAATTTTATCTCAGCATTTTAAGGCGAGCACAAACAAACTGTGATGCGAATACCGTGGCCGTGGCTCTTCTCTTCTCAATAAAAGTATTGATCGATTTTCCCGCCCGCGCTACTCAGCTCGGCTGCGTACGTCACGCAAGTCAATGCATCACTCCCTTTCACACACACACATCCTCTCACTCTTTCCCTCTCCCCTTCTATTTGAACTCGCACTTTCGTAATGTTGGGGTTACTCACGATTATTATGAATAGATATCGATTGATTTATATCAGCTAAATAATTAAGATTGATTAAGATCCGAAGTGATGCTTCATCACAATTTACGTTTATTTTTATTGGTTGCTCCTTATTTTCATATACATACTTCAGTAAAGTTAGGTATTTTTTTAAAATAAAATTTACTAATATATTATTTTTCTAATATATTATTTTCTAATAGTCTAATATATTATCTTGACCAACCAGTTTTTGTTGTTAACTTAAGGATATGGTACCTATTATATCCAATGAAGGTCATATCAAATGTGAAAAACTGAACTGGAAACTAGTAGGTATCATGTATATTTAGTATATATGTATATTTATTAATATTTTTTTATTTATTTTGTATCTTTCTGTATATATTTTTGTTAGAAGATAAGTATCGTAGATGTTTTTGATTAATTACAAGGATTTCTAGTGCAATTAAAACAATCAATGCTCATTGTCGATCAAGTTTTTTCACAACACTATCTTTGACGTCAATTCACGTCATTTCCTTCAGGCATTGCTTGATGGCGTTAACGCGGTTTGACAGCACCATGACAACACTAAAGAACGTGGGTATGAACCAGGGTATGAACCACATACGAAAAAGAGATACTACGCATGTAAGGAATGGGCCTGTGGGTTTAACTCATTGCTTTTTAAAAGCTTTTATTTGGTTTCACCTGTCCCAGAGACAGTAAACAAATCTTACATATTAAATTTGACCCACTTCCTGGTGTTCGATTGAGCTGAAAGGCATACCTGTAAGTTCCAATAGATACAATATTATGGTGACAGCGAGCTGATGGATAATAGTAGACTGGCCGTGTTTAGGCTTATTTTGATCAACACGCTGTTCTGATCACTAATTTTATATAAGTTTGTATAGAAAAATATATTTTGCAACAAAAATCTAATTGATGCTTAAAATGTTTGTAGATTCGGGAAGGTAGCCAGGGCAAAACTTTTGATGTCTTAGCAGATTCACTACATTTATCTTGTTGGTCCTCTGGCTACTTTACCAGTAAGCCTTTCTCCTAGGAAGATCAAAGTAGCAAGCCCCACGCCTGATAAATATAAAATGTAAATGCCCTGAAATAAGGAGAAATGTTGTTATTTATTTTAATTTTATTTATTCAGGGACAATAAACAGGTACAATATAAATCTTAGGTTATTAAAGAGTTAAGTAACACAAATATATGAATATTGTAACAGCACCTTGACAACACGACCTGTGACGACGTTGTGTTTGACGTCCTCTGTGGCGCCGCTGGCGAAGCTTGGCCTGCGACGCAGGAGCTTGGCCTGCGACGCAGGAGCTTGCGGGTTCGATTCCCGCCTCGGAACAAATATTTGTGCGAACGCAGATATTTATTCAGGGTGTTCTGGGTATTTTCTATGTATAATAAAAAATATCTATCTATGTAATATATTGTATTAAGTATATCAGTTATCTAGTACCCATAACACAAGCTCTGCTTAGCAGGGGGCTAGATAATGTTGTGTGAACTGCCCAGCATTATTTATTTATTTATTGTAGTCCACTGCATTATCCACATAGATAGTAGTTCACATTGGACAAGATACAAAATTGGCTATTGGAATATTTCAGGCTGCATGGGAAGTATAGGTACAATAAAATACTAAACAATACGCCCGATAAACATACAATGTGTCCGGCCCAAGAATATACTCCTCCATCTCCGCCCGTGGATGTCGTAAAAGCCGACTAAGATTCGTTAGTATAAGATTTGTCCTGGCTGCTAGTTTATTAAGGAGTGTGTTATTACTGGAAGTGTTAGCCAAGTCATTCGTGGGAAGCAATGGCGGCGATGAGCTCACCACATATCACGTCTATATTCCCATGCAACCCACGGTGAAAAGACGCCCATTGAGGCTCTGCCTACCCTTTCGGGGCAAAAGGCGTGTGTCTATGTATGTATGAAGTATGCCGTATATACAACTAATTTAAAACATTTAATTATAATAAAAAATCAAAATAACTTACAACCACGTGTCGTAAACTCAGAGCCGTGGTAAACCCTGTGTCGGTTTTCGAACGTGATAGTTTTACTTCCTGTTGAACTTTGAAATTCAGATATTTTAGCGCAACCTAAAAAAAAGAGTACCTAAGTAATTACCATGGACTTAGTACTAAGTCCATGGTAATTACTAATTGACCGAGCCAAGAGAGCTCTCAGACTCTAACGACATAGCCCTAAGAATAAGCAAGTTCAAGTGGTATTGGGCAGGTTCTATAAAGCTCACAGAACTTAAAAACGGTGGAGAATAAAGGTTCTCGAGTGGTATCCACTGGTGGCCAATAGTTACCGACCACGTTTCAGTGCCGTAAGTCATCACTGGCAACACGCACCGATAGGAGACCTAGAGAAAGAGTAACTATTGACCTGAGTTTCCCAAGCAAGTAAAAGCCCAGACTCGTGAAGTCTTCCAATGAGTTCACTCATTTTCTCCGTATAAACTGAGCTCTTCCTCATCATCACCACACACTGTTCGTAGTAGAAATCATCCAACATCAATGTGAGATCCAGTAAAGCCTCTTTTGTTATATAGTCGCCAATTGCAAAGTAGCCTGTAAATTAAAATAACATTTGTTTTTCCTCTCATGTTCATGTTTATGCTAGGTGTAAGCGAACTAAAATGGTTTTTTATACTCTCGTGCATAAAAGTGTTTACTTCTAATAATTTACTACTTCTAAAGCTCGGTTCACACTTTGGTTAGTACGAGTGTTTAGTGATTAGTACGTAAATTACGTCGTATTATATATTTATTACTAAACACTCGCTCTAATCAAGGAGTGAAGACAGACAAACACAATAAAACTTCATAAAAAAGGTGTTTTGATTTTGTATACTTTAAATATACCAATTCATTATACATAACAAATACATGAGAGGAGAAATTAATGTTAATTTTAATTACAGGCACATGAGACTTTTCATCTTTATGTCTCAGGGTGGCGGGCGCAGTGCAATGCCACATAGGACCTGTCCTAGGTGGATGTGATCTATGAGGTAATGCACTGTTCATTGGTAGAGGGTACCGCTTAACATCATGTGGGCCATCTGCTTGACCCGTAATTCCAAGTAGTATATAAAAAAACTTTCCATTTTATTTGGACATACATTTACATACAATATCACTGTTTAATTTCCTCGAAATTCATGTGAAAATCAGAGTGCATAAATCGTTTATAAAACCCATTTTATCTTCTCGGGTAAAACGGCTTGTTTCATGCACTCGTTGTATAATGTATCTACAACAAAAAAATAACAGGAAAAATCTCCAACCGAACAAAAAATTATACGTTCACCTGCTGGCAGCTTTTCAATACTGAAGGCCATTTTTCTTGTAAAACTTTTTCTCTTTAACTCCTCAGCAGAATATATTCTGAATTGGCTTACTAACTGCTTCATTAATGGCTGCAACATAATACCGAATTAAAGTATACCACAAATAAATAATAAATAAATAAATAATGCTGGACAGTTCACACAATATTATCTAGCCCCAAGCTAAGCAGAGCTTGTGTTATGGGTACTGGATAACTGGTATACTTAATACAATGCATTACATACATAGTTTCTTTTTTATTATACGTATAAAAATACCCGCAGAACACCTTGAACAGATCGCACAAATATTTGTTCCGAGGCGGGAATCGAACCCGCAACCTCCTGCGTCGCAGGCGAACCATCGCCTGCCGCGCCACAGAGGTCGTCAGTTTCAATCCACCACAGTTTCAATCTTAGGTATATGTTTTAAAATCATAATTTAGGTACTCAGCCCAACTATAAAGAATAGCCGAAGCATACCGCGCTATAAAGTTAGGCCAGAAATAGGAAGACTGCAAATATACACTCTCGCTTTTTTTGAAACGAAACTGACAAAGCTCCTTTTTACACCCAATCCTCATCATAGTTCTTGCCTCACTTATTTAGCTTGGAATGCTGTCTCGTATTTTTGTTGGTCTACGTTAAGGTATGTTAAGGTTCCTTGTGAAAGAGTCCGTCAGGGGAAGTACTACCATCACATCACCGCCTCAAAGCAGTCCCTAATTGTTTTATGGCTGAGTTCTGGTTCGTAGGATGTGGGTGCCGGGGAAATTACCCCTCTGTTAACTTGGATGCATAGTAACGCTAATAGATTATGTTTTTTTACCCGACTGCGCTAGATGGAGGGTTATGTTATTCAAGTGTATGTATGTACCTATGTATATTTCTTTGGCACGCTGTGTTGCCTAAGCGGCTTGATGGATTTCAGCTTGAAAGGTGTCGTTAGATTTGTCTTAATTGTGACACTGGGTATATTAAAACAATCCAAGCATTTTTTTTTTTAATAATTATTCTTGTTTCCTTTTGTACCCACATACATGTGACATTTCAAAGTTGATGGGTGCTGTGTAATGGCACGTAAGGTACGTTCTACGGGGCATATAACGGGCAGAAGCTACCGCTTAACATCAGCTGCCATATGACAGTTCGAACACTTCATAATCATCACCTTTAAATGTCCACTGCTGGACACAAGCCGCTCTCACAGACTGCCATAACGAAAGTTCTTGAGCCACCTCCATCTACAGACTTCCTATGATATTTAAAATGACGTTGGTTCATCGAGAGTCTTCGAGAGAGAGGGAGGGAGAGGCCTTCCTACTCTGCGTCTTCTAGTTCGTGGTTGCCACTCGAAAACCTTTATCCCCAACGGATGTCGGTTCTGCGAGCTATATTGCTTGCCCATTGGCCAGTTCTGAAAGTTACGTCGGTGATCTTGGTTCTCCTATAGATCGCCTCGTAAATATAACTTACCTCACTTGAAAGAGTAAGCGAAAATATCCAAGCATCGTGTGTGGCTCCCCATTCCATATCTCTATCAACCAAGTCCTGCACAGAGTCGATAGAAGCTTCATACTTAGGCACGGTGAAGGTTGAAGCCAGACCAGCACCGTAGGCGCTGACCAGGATCAAACTAGCTCCTAGCAACCAACCTGTGATACCTCGGATACGCCAAGAATTTCCATCATCATGCTGCGACTAAAATAAAATATTACGCTAACTGATGATTGGGACGAGACCTTTGTCCAGCAGTGGTCAAATACCTGATGCTTATGATGATGAAGATAATGATGGGGTTGCCACGTTTTTGCAGTGCGCAGATTATGTTCAGTGAGGCGCACACTGATGGCTTTCACGCCATCATTAGAAAGCGCTGTGCGTCTCTCATGGGACGCCTGCGTGGCAGCCCCAAAAACATTCTAAACACCTTGGCAGATATGTGGGACTCTCCGATTTTGGGGCACTTGATAAGCCTGCATACAACACTTTTTAAGGGGCGGTGCCCCGGTATCTGAGGGTCCCTTGTGTCTGCGTATGTATTTATTTGTGTTATTTGTTTTGTTGTGTTGTTTTGTGTCTCCTTGTTGTAATTTGACATACTTCAATAATAATTTGTAAATTGTGTGTTTTTAAAATTTAATAATGTTTCTTTATTATGTCTGTGTGAAATTATGAGCTATCAGCCTGAAATAAATGAATTTGATAATCATATTCGAACAATACTATAGGTGCATGCATCTATTTGCTGGGGCACCTTGCTCGAAACTATGATACTTATTTAAAGTCCCCGCCAAAAGAAGCTATACATTTTGTATATAAAGTTACGTAGCGACAATTCAATCAGCAACAAATAATCCTAAATTCAATCAACTCAAGCTACATATGTGTAATACGAAACTAACGAGCAATTGTAGCCTAACGGAGAGATGATAGATGTAGCGATGGTAGCCTAACGGTTCAATAGTGCAACTCAGAATCCAACGATACCGGGTTCGATCCTAGGCTCCGCACCAATGACTTTTCTAAGTTATGTGTGGATTTCCATCGCTCTGTGCTTCGGAGGGCACGTTAAGCTGTCGGTCCTGGCTGTTATTGATTAATAGCAGTCGATAAGCCATGTCAGAGGCCCTCGGGCGGCTTGACAAACTCTGACACCAGAGGCCAGCACTACCTCATACGAAACGACGAAACGACGAATGAGCAATTTCATTTTAGTGTTTTTTTTTTTTTTTTTTTTATACTACTTGGATTACGTTACGGAACAAGCAAGAGGCTCACCTGATGTTAAGCGGTAACCTCTGCCTATGAACAGTGCATTACCTCAAAGGTCACGTCCACCTAGGACGCACCCTATGTGGCATTGCACTGCGCCCGCCACCCTGTGACATAAAGATGAAGAGTCTCATGTGCCTGTAATTTCACCAGCACCCTTACCCTTCAAACCGGAACACAGCAATGCGAGCACTACTGCTTTGCGGCAGAAATAGGTATGGTGGTAGTACTTCCCCGGACGAGCTCTTTCACAAAAAAGCTCTACTACTACTAGTTTAAAAAATATAGCTCCCGTGGCGGGAACTTAAGTTGGTGTAATCATCGCCACAGTATAATATTCATCGCCTATTGGAATGATCCTATTGTATTGCTATTGCTATATTACTGCATTTGTTGTTATTACGTCCATAAAACATTTATGGTTGCGTTCTACAAATGCAACAAAACACGCACCCATATGATTCCCTTTTCAAGAAGCTTCATATACTATCTGAAGGACATACATAGTTTCACGTCGTCAATCCACTTGGAGGATACCCTCAAATCTCAGATCCGTGAGTATAACATGATAGTCAGACGCAATTCCAAAATGTTGCACACCCATTGTTTGCTTAGTGATTAACATTAATTCAGGATACTACCTCCAGAACTATTTCTGCCACAAAGCAGTAGTGCTTGCATTGCTGTGTTCCTGTTGAAAGGTATGGGTGCTGGTAAAATTACAGACACATGAGACTTTTCATCTTTACGTCTCAGGGCGGGGTCAGTGCAATGCCACATAGGATGCGTCAAAGGCGGACGTAACCTACAAGGTAATGCAAAGGACAGGTTAGTGCGTAAAATTAGATGGGCCATCTGCTTGTTCCGTCATTCAAGTAGTTAAAAAAAACATATGACAGGTGTATGGTACGCAGGTTGCAACGGTACAGCTCGTTCACCGTAAGATGGCACCCAACCAAGGCAGTTGCCATCTTACGGTGAACGAGCTGTAGTGTCCATTCGCTTCTTTCCCGTAGTACCATCGCTGTTATTGAAATACTAGCCGTTACTGAAAATAATTACTGCATTTTCTGTTTATTTACAGTAGTTTTCAATTGTTGTGTAGGCTAGGAACAAACAACAACTAATATTGGTTTACAAGCTATTGATTTCACGTGTGTGCTATATGGCTCACTATTGTTACGCCGAAATATGTTTATTACATTTTCACTTTGCTAACAACGTCTCCCTAGTTTTGATTTCGCACTATTTCGTTAAAAACTTTACACGATTTAATTTAAAAAAAAACTTCTGTTCATATCTTTTTAAACCCCAAAATTTCATTTTACAGTATTTTATTACACTGAAAGTAATTTATATTGTTACGGTAAATGTTACGGTAACTTTAAAAACAACTTTCGGTTAAATTTTCCGTTTTCACAAATTTTCCGTGTGTTAGGTAAGTACACATTTTATACGTGTAAAATTACTTATTTTTTTTCCTGTTTTCAAATATTTATGAAAGTAGTTTTGATTCACCCTGCCCCGTTTAACAAGACAAGGAGACAAGGTACTACGTCTATACTTACTTGTGATATCATCATTCCAAAGACAGTCAAGAACACTTTATCTGTTGAACCTTTTGCTACTATGAGGCCAATGGAAGCGAAGATGAAAGCTATCACCACAGCACACCATATGTACCAACTAAAAGGCATAAGGGGCATCTCCCAACTTGCTAAAAGCCTAAAACAGAAGACAAAACATGTTATTCATCACTAGTGCTACGCCCCGACCTTACTCGCGTTATAACAGCAAAAGTAGCCTACGGCTATCCAGGTTATAATCTATTTGTGCGACTACTTTATTGAAATAGATGTTACTGCCCGATTATTGAATTGGCTAAAAATCACTCCTTAACGTATCATATTTGCCACCAACTGGAAGCAGTTGCTGTGGAATTGATGCTATATGTCAAATTTGTACACAGCTTTGCATCTTCTCTTCATTGGACTGTAATCCTTAGGGAATTATGATTTAGAATATCAATTGACTTGCCGAGGTGATGGTGCGATACAGGTTACAGCTGATCTTATAGCTGCTGCCGAAAAATCCAGGTGAACATATTCTTCGTACCAGGAATATAAAGCAGCTTGAACAGAAATTAACATGTTTTTTTTACCGTAAGTTCACCTTTGCTATATTATATTAAAATTAAATAACTCACATATTCCCATATCGGCCCGGTCCACAACGACTCCACCAAGTATACCAATACCCGTCCCATTCTCGAATATTTCTCCCCACTGATCTTTTACCTCATCGACAATTTCAATTGTACAATTCACCCATCTGTTGGCCAATAACAAAGTCACCAAAACTGAAGTACGAAGTCAAAGAGTCAAATATGATTCAGTTAAACGTACTTTTAGCAAAATCTACACAGTTTATGATACAAAAAATATGTTATTCATCATCATATTTCCAAGGGCATGATAGAGCCCAAACACGATTTCGAAAATAAAAACGCGAACTAACCTCTACAATGCGCTTATAACGTAAATAACGCAACGTACATTTTCAAAATTAATAAAAGTAACAAATAATACTATTTTAGAAGGCATAAGTAGTAGATATATATATTGTATTACGCAGCAAACATTTGTTTCAATACTGTTTTTCGTGATTTTCGTTCACTTTTCTTTGTGCGAGCCTATTCCGTCACTATTTAACTTACCTGAACTTGCCGTACTGAGTTAGATAGTGACGGAATTTAGCTGTTGTCTGCTTCTAACAACTCACCTGCAGAATTCATCAACGATCCTTATTTCAACGCCATCTCTTTGGGAAGCCACAAGAGCTGTATCCAAATCAAGCAAAGAATACGGCTTGTAAGTGAAACAGGCTACTCTCACTATTCTTCCATTTAGGTTCTTCAAGTCATGAGGAAACAGGTTTACATTTTTGATAAACTTTTGTGTGCACGAATCCCATTGATCTAAATACAAAGGCTGGTCATTATCTAAGCTTACAAACTCGTGAGTGACCAAATCGTACAGTTCACACGTTTTTTCCTTTTGTTGAGCCGGTAAAACTAGCAGCATATTGGCTACAAAAGTGCTCTCTTTCATAGAAAACAAGCCCAGTGATTGATTTACATAACTATCAGCTGTAGAATAAGGTAAAATTATGATTTTTCTATTGCTTCTGCGAGTGTTTCCCCGCCGGCTGACTTGGTCAAATGCAGCCATGAACTTTTGTGGATCACTCATGTACACTATGTAGTCTGAACAACCTTTTTCAGAGACCTCAAACAACTGATCCGTTAACTCATCCAGTGTTCCGTTATTTGGAGTTACATATGTATAAATAATATTGATCTTAAAATCGATAGGTTGTTCTAAAACCAACGTTAGACAGTAGGAATCAGCTAGGTACTGATTGACCAAGGCATGCAAAAGAATACCCAACGGTGATAGCAGTGGTGATATTGTGTGAATTAACGACATTTCTGCTATTGACACTCGGCTAATAATGAACCACTGAATGAACAGCATTAATTCATAGTTGCCTATTATATAGTAGTCACAACATAAACTGACTTAAAACTGAGATCCACAAAAAATTGCAAAACCCATAATTCTATGTAGAGCATCGACGATGTATTAATTAATGAGAATGATTTGTTTACTTATTGCTCTCTCTTTCTCGCTTTCTCTCTCTTCATGGTACTGTTTCTTGGACACTGCTTTAGGTCGGTGAACAGTTTGAGGTATGATATTACCTAGTTTGAATCTAGCAACCGCGTGTGGTGTGTATGATAGTCTATTTATCTGCCAAATAATACCAAAATCTGTTCATAAATTAACAAAAAAACAAATTATAACTTATGCATTTATACGAGTATGTAATACCTATTTTTAATTTTTATATATATATATATATATATAAAATAAGGTGACAAACAAGCAGACGGCCCGCCTGATGTAAAGCAGTCACCGCCGCCTATGGACATCTGGCGGTCTATGGTCTATGGTCCTATGGACAATACAACACCTACGGTACTACAAACGCGCTGCCTACCATTAAGAGCCCTATTGATATTTATCTTGAATTTACCCATATTGTAGCCCTGGGATTATGCGAGGAGGATGTTGACCTATTTTAAATTTCATTGGCGAAATTTTGTAGCTCAGTAAATGAGTGTTAGATAGTAAAACAATTTGTAATTTACAATGTCGGTTTGGTTTATACGGTTTTGATATTGAAAATGTTTATTGAATAAATAAGCAATTATTACAAAGACATTGATTGACTTATAGGCGTTATAATTACTTAGTGAAATTAATTAATATTATTATAAATTATTACTACATGATTCTTTACAAAAAAATAGTACGGAACCAATATTTTAAATTCCTATCGTCATACTTACATAACGTATTCAAAAAGGTACTTTATGAAATGACAGGTATTGATGTTTACTGCTATTAAGTTTGTTTCAAAGAAAATTTATTAGCCGTAGATAATAACTCCAAACCAATTATTTACCTTTCATAGATGTGGACTAAGCATTAAGACTTGCCACACAGGGAAACTATCATTACTAAGTATCGAAGTCCGAGTCCAACCTTTATGTATGTTTTGTAGGCAATCCCGTAGCATATTCGTAGCAAGTGCTACGTGCATCTGGAGAGTGTGCATTTTACATTTTCTACGCATTGACCTTTTAGTATTAAAACTATCCAGTACGGCTCGCAGATTTTTTCTAGTATTTTTAGGGTTCCGTATCTCAAAAGGTTAAACGTAACCATTATAGGACCATCCGTCTGTCTGTCTGTCAAGACCCTTTTTCTCAAGAACTCGTGGAGGTATGAAGCTGAAATTCATATCAAATACTTATGTCTACTGTCCCTTGAAGCTGTAAAAAAATCTAATTTCTAAGTTAACGCAATCAAAAGATACAGCCGTTTTACTGCAAATTTTCGACACTTGCAAGGGAATCAAAACCTACAGGGTACTTCCCGTTAACTTAGAATCTTGGAATTTCGTACGAAGCAACGTCTTATAGCACAGATAAAGTTTTTTTTTTATATACTACTTGAATGACGGATCAAGCAGATGACCCACCTGATGTAAAATTGCGTAACTTTTACTTCTTCTTTTGCGTAACTTTTACTTTTACTTATATACCTACAGGTTTGTACGGAACCCTCGGTGCGCGAGTCTGACTCGCACTTGGCAGTCCTGGATGTACTCGTCGAAAAATACCTAGAACTTTTTTGAATGTAAAGGATAGAGTTGATTGATGTGAGATATAGATGAAATACTCTGCATCTTTGCTACCGTGTTCATACATAGGACATATTTTATAAGCTGTGAGGTATACCGCTTAGTAAATAAACAAGTAATAAAAATCATTTGATGTTTTGAATACTCAACAGCAAGGAATGGAATCCACTAAAGCTAATGGATATTTTGTTATTGTTAGCGACAAGACACACGCGGGTAGCGCCACCGTACTAATTGTAGAGTGGTTGATCTTGTTGATACTTCGGCTCAGTTTTAATTTAATAAAAATATTACTATCAGTCTTTCTTTATGGCTTACTTAGTAATAGCATCATCAGCCGTGATGAACACTGGCAGGAGAGACCTAACTCTTTGACGACCTCTGTGGCTTGGCGGGCGAAGGTACGCCTGCGACACAGGAGGTTGCGGGTTCAATTCCTGCCTTGGTACAAATATTTGTACGATCTGCAGATATTTGTTCAGGGTGTTCTGGGTATTTTCTATGTATATGTTTTTGACGACCTCTGTGACGCGGCGGGTAAAGGTTTGCCTGGGACGCAGGGAGTTGCAAGTTCGATTCCTGCCTCGGAACAAATATTTGTACGATCTGCAGATATTTGTTCAGGGTGTTCGGGGTATTGTCTATGTACAATAAAAAAAAATATGTAATGTATTGTATTAAGTAAATAATATATAAATTATCTAGTACCCATAACATAAGCTATGCTTAGCTTGGGGCTAGATAATGTTGTGTGAACTGTCCAGCATTATTTATTTACTTATTTTAACTACCCCAAAGAATGCAATGGGAGGATTTGTCACATCACAATAGATCATCATCATCATCAGCAAATAGAAGTCCACTGCTGGATATAGGCCTTCTCCATATAATGCCGTGACGAATGGTCTTGAACCGCCTCCATACACCCACTTCCTGCGACCTCTATAATTTCGTTGCCCATCGAGTGACTTCACCTTCCTCTATGCGTCGTCCGGTTCGTGGTCGCCACTCGAGAACCTTTATTCCCCAACGGTTAGCAGTTCTGCGAGCTATATGGCCTGCCTATTACCACTTCAACTTTAGAAGCTTCTGAGACGTATGTCGGTGATCTTGATTTTTCTATGGATCACCTCATTTCGGATAATATCATAATCATAATCATCATTTATTCAAAAGGTTCAAAAGGGTACAAATAGGTCTTAAATTTAGATTGATCTACCAAAACCTGCCTTTACAGGCGGATGAACATTGAAAGCTAAAGCCAAATAAGTCTATAACAATTCAATGATAACACGATAGTATCACGTAGTGAAACTCCGAGCAGCTCTCTTCATAGCCTGCTGCGCAACTTAGAGTTTTTGTATACGGCTAATAGTTAGCGACAACGTCTTAGGCCGTAAGTCATCACTGGCAACACGCTCTTACGTCTTATGGCTCTGCGGTATCCGGAAAGCCTTGATCACACGTACCGAGTCAAGGCTTAACGAGACGATATGGCGTACTTTCCTGAACGCTGCCCATCTGAGTTGGATTCGTCAGCTGACGTATTTGATGAAATTGGACCTAACCTAGTTTAATTGTTTTAGGTACCCAAATAGACGATACAGTAGACAACTTCACGTACATAGATATCTTCCAGTACAGTAGACTAAGTACATAGATATCTTGTAAATTATAGTTCATGTCATTGAAAGTTTGTATGGTAGTAAATATCTACATAGTGATTTTACATCATTAAGGCGCGATAGGTTCTCAAATGTCTCTAGAATTTTAAAGTTTTTGATAAGAATTTTCATAGTTTTCTATAAAGAAAAAAATATATGATATTCTTGAGCTTTTTATCTAGTGAAATCAATAATTCAATACAATATTTGAATTACTTCACTCGATAAAAAAAAATAACAAAGATACCTCCTTTTTAAAATGTAAATGCTATTTTTCACTCACTTTTCTCACATTTTACTTTTTGAATCATTTGGTTACATGTTAGTTATTATTTGAGTTAGTGAATTCATCAACAAAATTAAACAAAACTTTGAACAAAATTTTTATATAAAAAAATTATACATAAAAACACGGTATCAGAGCGTGCGCTCGCCTTCTTCGCCTCATACAAAAATGTTCGTTGAACCTATAGCGCCTTAAAACTACTTGTTAGGATAAACAAATGACGTGAGACTTATAGGTATTATCTCTATTTTGATACCTCTGTGGCGCGGCGGGCGAAGTTTCGCCTGCGACGCAGAAGGTTGCGGGTTCGATTCCCGACTCGGAACAAATATTTGTACGATCTGCAGGTATTTGTTCTGGGTGTTCTGGGTATTTTCTGTGTATAATAAAAAATATCTATCATTGTATTGTATTGTATTAAGTTATCTAGTACCCATAACACAAGCACTGCTTAGCTTGGGGCTAGATAATGTTGTATGAACTGTCCAGCATTCTTTATTTATTATTTTATAACAGTGGCAAAACAATTTCGTATTTGTGCCTCCGTGGCGCGGTGGCCGAGTAGCCGGCTGAGATGCGAGAGGTTGTTTCGATTCCCGCTGCGGGACAAAATTGATGTTCTGCCAACTATTTGTTCCGGGCCTGTGTGTTGTGACACTATGGTACTCGTAGTTCCTGATACTCACGGCAGAGGGAATCCTATTGTGGGATCAGCATTGGATGATATGCTGTGTAAAGAAAGCCTTGTAAACCCTCAAACCTTTCTCTAAAATACGTACACAATGTTGTCCCACGAAATTAGAAGTTCCCTAAGATTCCTTTTGATGACCTCTGTGGTGTGGCGGGCGAACGTTCGCCTGTGACGCAGGAGGTTGCGGGTTCGATTGCTGCCTCGGAATAAATATTTATGCCATCTGCAGATATTGGTATAGGATGTTCTGGGTATTTTCAATATATAATAAAAAAATATCTAACCATGTAATATATTGTATTAAGTATATCAGTTGTCTACTACCCATAACACAAGCTCTGCTTAGCTTGGGGTAATGTTGTATGAACTGTCCAGCACTATTTATATTTATTTATTTTTAGCAAGCAGGATTAAGACTAGAATTGAAATTACCGTGGCTAGGTATCATAACGTAACGTCAGCAGGAGAATAGTAAGTACGTGGTGTATAGTCGTAATTTTTCTAAAAGTATTAAGACTGTTTAGTCCACATATTCGGAAGATGCGTGTGTGGTCGGGAGTTCGGGAGTCGGCAGTCACTACAAACGGCTAATTAAGGAGCACACAAAAAATAACTCGGTTTACATTCACAAGAATATGACACAGCATATGCGACACGTTACAATGTGAAACGTTGCACAAGTACACTCGAGTTTTAATGGATTGGCAACAAAAATATTGTTGTTTTTCGACTATATAATACTTCTGAATGATAGATAAATTTTCAAATCCCAGAAAATGGTATTTTAGGAAATAGATAGGTACTCTAGTCGACGGTGACGCGGCTGGCGCGTCTACTTCCACGGTTTTTTGTTTATATATTTTAACTTGCTTTGGTAGTATTTTGATGAATATTTTATATAGTTTTAGAAAGATTTTATCACGTAATCACAGTTATCATAAAATTTGCATTCTGGAGTACACACGGCTTGTTAGGTCTTCATTTCTTTCGTCATCCAACGAACAGGGTCAGTTTTTGGATAGAGGCACCTAATTTGAGAGATAAGTATAGGAAGGATAAATAATTATCTAAAGCCTGAATGTTTTTTATGGCATATTTTTTTGAATATCTACTCGTTGTAATTAGTTTAAATTAAATATGTAAATTCATTTTTTTGTAATTACGAGACCCTTTATTCACATAATGAAGTATTAACACCATCAGCCAGTGATCATCCACTGCTAGACTCTGCGTTCTCCATAGAAATCCACAACGAACTATCTTGAGCCATCTCCATCCATCGACTTTCTGCGACCTTTAAAAAGTCTTGTGTCCATTGAGCGGAGGACCTTATAATCGAGACGTTATTAGAAAGTTCTAATCGACTTTTGAAATTTAATCGAAGGAAATTCATCACAACTGTCGAGAACGGTTCATTTATTCAGTTTTCGTTTTCATTTTGATTCTTGCTTCTTACGAAATAGAATAGGGATTGGCTTGTTGCAGGAAGCCAAAGTCCCTATCAATGTTCATAATGTGCAGGTTGTGTAAACAGTAACATTAGTCGGAGCGGTGACAACCGGCAGAGTGCTGCCGATGTGTAACACGATACTGCAGTTTGTTTTGGTTTTACTTTTTACATTTGGTAAAACGGATCTAATGCATTTTTACGTTTTTACTTCAAACTTATTTGTGGTCCCTTTCTAATGAACGTCCTACGACCGAGAGGTCATTAATATTCAGCAGCCGAATTTCTTTGTCTGATTCAAAGAATTAGTGTGACAAATATTACATTTGCCAACCGTTGGAGAATAAGTTTCTCGAGTGGCGACCACAAGTGAAGAAAGGCCCCACCCTCGATGGACCAAATAATTTTAAAAGTAGCATGAAGTCGGTGGATAGAGCAGGCTCAAGACCGTTCATCGTGTCGTTCTATGGGCTATGCCTATGTCCAGCAATGGATTTTCATTTAGGCTGAAGATGATGGTGATGTAAACATTTTGATTCATAAAAAGTGTTGGACATTAGTTGATAGTTACCTTTGTTTGCGTGTCCATAGTATAAACAAGACAAGGAATTTTGTACCTTACAGTGTCTCAAGGTATTATACGTAGGTAAATAACAAAATTTCAAATTAAAGGTTATTATAATATCCAAAACCTTTAGTACAATAATAAGTAACAAGCTAAAAATACTAATTAATAAAATAATTCGTGTTACCGGTTCTTTTCTGGTTTGGCTTTAGGTCCGAGAGCAGCTCGAGTTATGGTAACCCTGAAAAGGACCTAGTGATCTATAGTGAAAGAACCAGTGTGGTGGAAGGATTTAAGTTTGCCTCGCAGAGGCTCCTTTCATACACACAAATATAAAATACATATTTTCTACCTAATCCTTCTTCCTAAGCTTAGCACTAGAAACTTCGATAGCCTGCAGCCAGAGCTTAATTTCCTCTGGACATTCAAGCTTGGTATCGGCCCCAGGGATGCCTTGGAAGAGCCTCGCAGCGTCGACGTTGATGAGGTTCTGGCGAGACAGCACGATGGCTCGGACGAAGCCGTCATTGAGAGTAATAAACTTCTGCTCGATGAAAAGAGTATTGTCTTCCCAGTACGCCAACTGAAATTAAAATCATTTTTGTTCAAAAATCTGTTAAAACAGCTTCTGGGAAATTAGTGATCGAAACCGTGAGCTGATCAAAATGGTATCCTATCTATAGAATGCCATGATGAACGGTCTTTGAGTAACATCCATCCACCGATTTCTTGCTAATCGAGTGTCCTCTGCCTCTGAGTGGCGGTCCTGCGTGTTCCAGTTCGTGTGTTCTTTAATATTTAATAGAAGTTATGATAAAGCTAAAAATAAAGACAATTTTAAGGTAAAATACATACATACATACATAGACACACGCCTTTTTCCCCGAAGGGGTAGGCAGAGCAACAATAGGCCTCTTTTCACAGTGGGTTGCACCATCGTGGAATATAGACGTGACAAGTGGTGAGCTCATCGCCGCCATTGCTTCCCACGACTGACTCAGCTAACGCTTTCTTCCAGTAATAACACATTCCATAATAAGCTACCAGCCAGGACAAATCTTATACCAACGAATCTTATCAACAAGTCCGGGTAATCCCTTAGTCGGCTTTTACGACATCCACGGGAGGAGACGGAGGGGTCTATTCTTAGGCCGGACACACCTCAAAAAATCTTTTTGATAAAGACACGGCCACAATAATGTTTTTTAAAATATTTAAATCCATGAACCACCCCACCACCCCATGAATACGAAGCAATAGACACGTTATATATATGTCAAAATCAAAAGAGAACACATATAACATATTTGTTCGCTATCCCTCACTAAAGAAGTCGGGCAAAAACACGCCCTGAAAGACTTGTCCCGAACTGCTAACATCGTGTTGTACGCAGTTCAGGCTCACACTCCCCGCCCCTCGCCCCTCACGCCCCGTTCAATTACCCTCTGTAGACATCTTCGTTGGACGACTGTGTATGACCATGAGTTGCACAGAAATGAAGTCTCCAACTTGCTCACCTTAGTCTCGACTTTGTACGCCGTGAATATAGGGATGGTCCTCCTGTACCGGATGCTGGAAGCTCCCTGTAAGGCGTGTCCGTCCACCGCCTTGATGTTGGTATAGATGCCAGTGCGGTCGTAGAAGTGGAACCTAGCGAAGTCCAGCTCTCTAACGTACCGGGCGTTGTTCATGTGTCGCAGGAAGATATCAACATCTTGGGTTGTACAGAATCCTGAAATATACGACATAATAAATTAGTTTTCATACCACCTGCTCGACAATGTCCAATTACATATCATGCAATCTCAACGTAAAGTAAAGCATTATTTCCCAAGGGATATTAAGTTATATGAAACTCCCTAGGGAATAAAGTGATTTGAATTTGGACCGTCAAATTCGTGTGAAAACTTGTGGAAACCTCTAAGTAAAAAAATGCCGATACGTTATTGTAAAGAGGTTTGTTTAAAAATCGAAATAGCCACCATAAGAAGGACTCAAAGAAAAAAAGAAAAAGGTACGTTTACAGAGATCACAGACCAAGAGTGTACTACAAAGAATGTGAAACAAAAGACGGTGTTTGGTGCTGCGATTTTCAGTGAATTTTTATTGTCTCGCAGATGGTGTAAAAAGAAGAGTATGCTCCTCTGGAATAAAGCCTGTCTTCGTCTTGGGCAGCTTGAACCCCTCGCTTCACTCAGGACTCTATATAACTAGGTTCAATATACCGCCCGCGACGTAAGACACTGCTTTATTCCCATAGTGCATAATCTACTATTTCACACCACCGTCTTGAACAAAGTCCATAAAGACCAACTCGTAGAAAATTCTAAATAAAAAATGCCCATATGGCATTGTAAAGAGGTTAGTTCAAAAATCGAACTGGCCACCATAAGCAGAACTCAACAAAAAACGCGTTTACAAAGAATGTGAAACAAAAGACGGTATTTGGTGCTGGTAGAGTATGCTCCTCTGGAATAAAGCCTGCCTGTAAGACACTGCTTTATTCCCCCAGTGCATAATCTACTATTTTGAATTCAGCTAAGGATCGCAAAAGGTTTATGCAAGTCACGATAAAGCCTTCCAAATAGACAAAGTCGATACTCTGGCAAGTCGAGACTGTGGGTCGGGTCAATTCGTATTTTCAAAATTCTTTCAGGGTCTGGTTGAAACGACGCGTGACGCGATAGGTGGCTCTCATCTGGCTCAATGCAGAAATGTAGCTTTTAGCTTGGCAAGGCAGCCAGCATCTTAGAGACGCTACCGTCAGTATGATTTAGATGAGTTGAGTTCTTTTAGATAGTTTGCAACGGTATTTTGTTAGCTAATTTGTTATTTAATTTATACTTTTTGTATAGGTACCTATTTTATTATTTTGTATATTAGTTCTATTTTTTTTATTTTTTTTTTGGTAATAATGTATTTCAAAGTCATTTTGTGTTAGGTCGTTCATTTTTCAGTGTAATTAAATATTGATGTAGCTAGAGGTAGCTAGGTTACCTAATTACCTAAGCTAATTAGGTACTTAATTCATGTGACTTTAGAATACATTGTTTGCGGTTAATCATTCGTAATGTAGTATTGTAATGTAGGTATTTTTTAAATAAACACTGTTACCCCCTCCGCGCCGCGCAGTTGACTCATACATGACTAAGCGCATCTATATAACTTTATCTAAACCTCGATTAGTATCCAGGAAAAACAATATAACTATGGATACCTAACACTTACGAATGCTTTTATCAATTAAAAACCTCTTGTGACGTTGCTAGCTCAACAACACACAATACAACAATACAATTTGGCGGCGACATAAATATAAAAATAAACTTACCGTAAATAGTTGTCGTATCATTGATGCCGCATTTCTTCTGGAATAGCCTACCGATTCCTATTGTGAAAGCAATCCGGAGAAAGTAATTGACATCCCAGAACACGTATGCGAGTGCTATCACTGTTGCGATAAGGCAATACATTTTTATAACTTATTATAACACTTCAACAAATTTAACATAGACTAGCTCGTATGCGGTCGCAGTGAACACTGACGCAAACTGTGTTTGAACTTGTACACCACTAAGAATTCTAATTAGCAATACTCCAACATCGACGGTGAGGTACTTATGCAATATAAATTTCTACTATTATGTTCAGTAACACAGCGACGAGCAATGGTTCTGTGTAGGCAATTGGACCTTGCGCATGCACTTGAAGTCATTGACCAGTGACCACAGATTGACCATAGTACCATAAAAGAACCGGTTCTTTATGTGTAGGGCGAACAGTTTTCTGTTTTAATGTAATGCATAAAAAGGTATAATTTATCTGAGAAGCCTAATAGTAACATTTTAAGGAGGTATAAAATGTCGCAACACCTCTATAGAGCTAGTCACTACATCTTATAAAAGACCTGGTCCTTAGTCCTGGTTCCCTAAGTAAGTAGTTAGTACTAGGTACCACCTACACATTTTTGCCAACTTTCACAAGGTGGCACCGAAATGTTTTTAAACTAATTGTTTTTATTTACAATTAGTTCAACTGGTTTCACTGGTTAAACTAACTGGTGTTTTTTTTTTTATGCAACTTGAAATTACCGATATTACCTCGAAGTCAAACTATTTAGTCCAACTAGTTTGACCGTGAGGAATGGTCTTTCCTCGTGGTCAAACTATTAAAATGATCCTCCTGTATTATTGTCAAGTTATAAATGTGTACAGTCGTTTCGAAAACATAATAATACCGATTAGGCTGCAGTGAGTAAGTGTCCTACTGCTGCAGATAGGGAGAATCAGGGTGTGGGTAATTAAAGCAAGTTTTACAGTGACAAACTTTTACTGTCCTTAAAAATTACACGGCACACCTTGCATTCCTAGAGTTGCATAGTGCGCGCACTTGCAAACCTAACCATTCGTAGGTAGTAAGTTACCGAGGTATCCACATAATTCCTTCCTTTTATTTACTTTTTTTATAACGTCTTTAATGAATTTTAATTAGTTAATTCGTTTTTTAACACGTTCCTACTGATTAACACACCCGTAGCGTTTCAAAATTAACGTTTTGTATTGAAAATTAAATCAACAGGGAACGTAGGTAGTAGTGTTATATGTTCATTTAAAATTTATTTATTTTGAAAAGGAAAACAATAAATTTGAGCAACACCGCAATTGACATTTGTTATTTTTTTATGTCTATGACTGTACATACATAAACTGCATACAGCGTGCTGAAAAGGTGCAATATCAATAAAGTTTGACAACGAAAAAAGACTATTCCTCGTGGTCCATCGAGCAACGCAGGCCTCCGTACCGGAGGGGAGACGCCATAGAGCTGTCAACCGATACATATTTATTCAGAAATATTTGGGGGGGGCTTCACGCACTCACTTACACTTTAATGCACACTTTTGTAACCAGTCGTTCTATCACTATAAACGCACACATCTATAAACAGCAACACATCAAAAATCTTTATACACACATAGATGCTTTCTGTGTACAAACATCATGTTATGTCACAAAATTGACAGTAACATCCGTTCTAGGGACTTCCAGCACTCAAGTCAATAAATGAATAGTATCGATAACTTTTTGGTAAGAACTTACTTTGCCTACCACCAAGGGTCATTTAAAGGATTTAAGGGCGGCTAGGGATGAGGGGAGGGGTTGAACGCTCTCTGTGAAGGGGGAGTTGCTGAACCGCCCCACTTTTCGAGGATAGCATAGAGATCATTTTGTGGATAACTATGATATTTTAGATTAGTAAAAGGTAGTAGTAGGCTGGAGAGAGAGGGGGTTAACGCGGAAACTTAGAGTATAGAGAAAAATCAAGAAAATTTTGAGTACCCCAGGTACAACCTTACTTTACAACAACTCATGAGATGATTAGTTCTTGGGAAAATTGAATTAGAATTTTGTTCAAAGCTTACAATAATTTCATAAAACTATGGGCTGGCAAGTCAAAAGAGACGAAAGGAAAGAAAAGGAAAAAACGCTTTACTTAGCTCCCGTCTTCCTACTAACCTACATAATCCATGACGGTTCTAGCCTCGAAATATACAATGTATTATATATATCTGTCATTCACTGTTATTGTCAAAAACCAAAAATCATGATCCTAAGTGCCAAAAAACTAGATTAGTCATTAAAATTTATAAATAGTTTTTTTTTTTTTCAGGCATGATTATCCCACGACACAGGGGATCCTAGTGTGGGATCAGAACTATGTAGGTATGTGTTGGGTGTGTTAAGTTATGTTGATGCTAAACGATGGTAGGTAAAGTAATACTTAGCGCTATATATAGTGAACAGAAAATCGCGTTGATAAAATTATACCTAGCTATATTATTTTTTTCATTCTTTTGTCAATCAAATAGGATTTGAATAGGAAAATCCCACGACACAGGACGGACACTCATGACACGACTTTTCTTGAAAAGGAGTAAACGAGTTCAAACTGGGAAATGCTTTTGTTAATTTATCGTGATCACGTATCCCACAACCTAGGTAGGCATGCAACTTTTTACGAAAAACTATCACACCTCTAGATTTGTAATATCACATAGTAATTTAAATTCATGTCTAGATAAGTTCACTCATGAAAACACTAGTAAAAATAACTTGGAAGCCCTTGCAAGCCTAGCTAGTAATATCTTGGAGCAACACGGCCGCCGCTGGAGGTCACACGAGAGAGACACGAGGAGGTCGCGGCGCTTTACATCAAGTAAAGGCGTTCCCCTCTGGCTATGCACAATTTCATTTGGGCATACGCGTTCGTAAAACTGTTTTACTAACTGTTTTAAAAACTATCCGTTGTAATTTAACATAGTAATTTAAATTCATCTCTGTGTTTAAATATAAACAATCAAGGAAAAGAAGCTTGCTAGCCCTCACCAAGCATGTTTTGCTTTTGCTAGTAATAAAATTGTATCATGATGGGCCAATTGCTCTGTCAGACTGAATCGATCGTGTGACGCATAGAGTAAAACAGTGTGACAGTGCTACAAATACTAAAATGCCGAATCGTTACATTTTCTGCTGTAAATCAAGGTCTGTACCTAAGTGAATTTCATTATATATATATATTTACATACATACATACATAGACACACGCCTTTTTCCCCGAAAGGGTAGACAGAGCCTTAAATGTGCCTCTTTTCACCTTGGTTTTCAACAGTTCTCAATAATATATATTTTTTTTTATTTTATTTTTTTATGTTGGTCACATTTTACACATTATTATCTAGCCCCAAGCCAAGCAGAGCTTGTGTTATGGACTAGATAACTGATATCCCTAATACAGTACAACAACATTAGTACAATAGATAGTACATAGTACAACAGTACAATACATAAATATTTATTTTGTATTAACATAGAAAATATCCAGAACACCCTGAACCAATATCTGCAGATCGTACAAATATTTGTTCTGAGGCGGGAATCAAACCCGCAACCTCCTGCGTTACAGGCAAACCTTCGTCCTCTGCACCACAGAGGTCGTCAATTTATGGCATAAAATGAATAATTTCAAATTAAAATCATAACAGTTACCTACCTTGTTACATACCAATACCTTCATGGTGATTGGATTAACGGTTAGAAAGTTAGGTTAGGTTAGGCTATGGCGTCTCCCGAATAATATAAATCAAATTTCAATAGTTTGTAAAACATAATAAACGAGCATTTATTTTATCGATAAAAAAATCTACTTTATTATTGAGGCACATCACTAATTTTGTAGTACATAAGAAAACACGGGCAACTTACTTTCAGGAATTTTTGAGAAATAAAAAAAACTGTTAAATGAGCTTAAAGCTATTTCAGTGTGCATTGAGGCTGTTATTGTTACATACATACATACATAGACACACGCCTCTTTCCCCGTAGGGGTAGGCAGAGCCTTAATGGACCTCTTTTCACAGTGGGTTGCACCACCGTGGGAGATAGACGTGACAAGTAGTGAGCTCATCCCTGCCATTGCTTCCCACGACTGACTCAGCTAACGTTAAACACAACGTGCGAAGATTGTACAGTAACCTAACAATTGGCTATCAACGATTTTTTTAAAGCTTCTTTATTTACTTTTAACTGAAAAGCAATTCAATTTTTCAATTTTTCAATTTTTATATCAACCTATTACCTATTGATGTATTTTACAGTGTGTGTGCCGTGTCCGTGCGTCAACCGAGGTCCGTGCTGAAAATCAGCGCTGCAGTTTACTGCAGCATTATGCTGAGCACGGGCCTTTTTTGACGGCAGTATACACGCAGCATAAAACGTGTTCTGTTTGTGTTATTATTGTATTGTATTCCATTATTGTGTGTGTATTTGCTATTCAAAATAAACTATTTCTATTCTATTCTATTCTATTCTAAAAGAGTAAAGTTATTTAAGTATGATCAATATAACCGATTTTGATCAAATTAACCACGCAGTTTTATTCTTATTATAAACTAAAAGCAACCCGCGGTTTCACTCGCATAAGTCTTGATCCTGTGGGAACATCTAAATGCTCTTTCATTTTACAATGCTTTCTTAACACACAGTTTCTTATTCTATCTCTCAAAGTCCACCATACATACTTCTCAAACCTCTCATCTTCAGTGCATTTATTATACTTTCATGTTTATTCTGCCTTAGCAACTTTCGCTACCACCATACATTAGTTTTGGCACTAACACTCCTCTATGCACATCCAGTCGTGCCTTTTTGGATACGTTCCGGCTGATAATAAGGCGTTAAGTTCACCTGGTTTCCAGAATTTACTCTCATTTAAATATCATCTTCATGCTTGCCATCTCTTGTAATCAAAGTTCCCAAATGTACAAACTTTTTCATGTTACACTTGTTGTTAATAGTAGTGTGATTTAATTATATTTCTTTAAATATAGTTGCACATGACATTTACGTTGACATATCATCATACACCTCTGCGAGGCACAATGAATCCTTTTACCATACTGGTTCTTTCACCATTGGTCACTAGGCCCCTTTCAGGGACACTATATCTCAAGCTGGTCACTGAACCAAGAAAAAGCCCGAGACACGAAGTAGTAGTAGTTAGTAGTTACCGGTTAGTTAGTGGTTACATAGCCATCAAATACAAATACACGTTATTCCACATGTCACATGATGTCGAACGTGTTTAATGAATAGTATTTAGTAATCAAGGATATTAAGTAATCATCCACATCTTGGCTTACTGACATTACACGTTATATACATGTTTACGTCAGCAGAATAAATCCTGAAATGCACATTGATGTATTATACACATTTATATCTACGCTTTTGGTCACTTTTATGTCGCCCCTGTGTCACACGATTAAGTGGAGCTCGATTGAAGAGCGAGCAGGGCAGTCGTAAGGGAATTGGCTTTCATTGCGAATAAATCACGTAACTTGGCAGTGATTTTAGAGTAATGAATGACCAGTGTACTGAAGTGCAGTCGCAGTGAAGAGTGAACCAGTGTTATTGAATAAAATATTCACGGTTTGTTTTGTTAAACCGTTCAGTTTTATTATTTTACCCCGAACACGAACTAAAAAATTACAAAATCTGAGATGGCCACTTTTGTTTTTATACGGCTTAATTTTACTTGGTCAATTTTTATGCAATAAGTTATAATAATTTAATTGAAATTCAGGTACATGTGAAAGGAAACACTATCTTTTTGTAAATTTGATGATCCAATCATTTTTTTACAGCATAAAACTGAACAATTCGGCATTTTTCTTAGAGCTTTATCTCCCATGCGAATCGATTCAGTCTGACAGAGCGATCGGCGACAGCTAGTTTTTAATAAGCTGTATGCCCTCGAGGGCATTCAATTTAGAGGGGAACTACAGCGGGGAATGCCTTTGATGGCGTCTCCATTCCGTGTTGCTCGATGTCGTGGTCAAACCAGTTGGACTAAATAGTTTGACTAGGAGGAAGCACCGGAAATGACGGATCAAGCCGATGCCCCACCTGACGTTAAGCAGAACCCTCTGCCTATGAACAGTGCATTATTAGCGGTCACGTCCACCTACGCGTCCTTTGCGGCATTACACTGCGCCTGCCACCCTGAGAAATAAAGATGAAAAGTCTCATGTGCCTGTATCCATAATCGATGTACCTGCGAGGTCCAATATGGGAGTCACTTAGAAGTGAAGGCAGCTCTAACTTCTAAAAAACTTGGGGGGCTTAATCGTGGAAAACAGTATTTTACGCCAACTTAGCGTTTACTTCTTTACAAAGCTCAAATTCGGCCGCATTTGGAATACTGTCACCTATGGCACGGGGCCCCTATGTACCAGCAGCTTTGTTTTGACTCCCTACAGAGAAGAGCCGTTAGAATCGTCAACGACCCCAAGCTCACCAGTTCTCTTGAGCCGCTTAGCCTGTGCCGAGACATCGGTTCGCTCTGCGTGTTCTATCGGCTCTATAATGGGGAGTGCTCTGAGGAGCTGTTCAATCTCAAACCCGCTTGCAGGTTCTATCATCTCACTTCTCGCAACTCATCCACACATCATCGACACGTGCGTATCTCGTACAGCTCGCTTTACGAGATCTTCTCTCCCCCATACGTGCAAGTTGTGGAATGGGCTCCCTCCTGAGGTGCTTCCACTAAACAACAACATGAGCCGCTTCAAAAAAAAAAAAAAAGAGTCCTTCAGGGCAGGCAACCTCTGGTGTTGCAGATGTCAATAGGCAACGGTAACCGCTTACCATCAGGCGGGCCGTATACCAGTTTGTCGAACCACTACTTAAATAACGAAAAAAAAAAACATAGCCAAGGGATCTTTTAGTAACTACTCATTTTCGAGTCTACTAGCACCCCATACCTATCCAACCGGACCACAGTAATGCGAGCACTACTGCTTTGCGGCAGAAATAGGTATGGTGGTAGTACTTCCCTAGACGAACTCTTACACAAAAAAAGCTTACAACAAAAAGGAATAGACAACATTGGCGAAAATAGATTTATTTTAAAAGAAACCACAAAAAAAACTGCATCTTCATACATAGGTATTCCCGCAACAAAAGACTTCAACGAACTTTTACAACATCTCACATAGTTCTCAACTTGGAACTCGATATCTCCATACTGTGCAGCCATTGCTTGATATACTCCGGGCAGACCGGCACCGTTTCGAAGCCAGGCAGGCCTTTAAGAAGGGTTTCCGAGGATTGGCCGTGAGGACCAATAGCATGCTGCCTCGATACCAAGAAACAGCGTCGTTTACCGTCGCAGAGGGTCACCACCTCGTGTTCGAGGAATAGAGAACGATCATCCCAGTATACGAGCTGAAACATTATTTGAATTATTAGTGATGTCAGCTGCGGGGTAGCATCCCCACCCATCAATATAGCACCACCTACTGGTTTATTTATTTTATTTTACCAAACCCTGTCCTGACAATAGCGATCACAACAACAAGTAATTAACATACATACATACATAGTTACACGCCTTTTTCCCCGAAGGGGTAGGCAGAGCCTTAAAGGGCCTCTTTTCACAGTGGGTTGCACCATCGTGGGATATAGAAGTGACAAATGGTGAGCTCATCGCCGCCATTGCTTCCCACGACTGACTCAGCTAACGCTTTCTTCCAGTAATAACACATTCCAACAATAAGCTCTAGCAGCCAGGACAAATTTTATACCAACGAATCTTATCAGCAAGTCCGGTTAATCCCTGAGTCGGCTTTTACGACATCCACGGGAGGAGACGGAGGAGCTAGTTTTTTTCCTTTTATAAACAAGTAATTAATTTTATAAAAATTAAAAAAAAACCCTCAACTCAATGAAACGGCTGAACCGATTTTGTTCAAACATAGCATTCTGTGACATAGCTAAGAACACTCCCGACAAATTCACCTTCCAAACAAAAAAATATATCAAAATCGGTTCATCCGTTCGGGAGCTACGATGGGACAGACAGACACACACACACAAGGACACGTCAAACTTATAACACCCCTTTAGTTTTGCGTCGGGGGTTAAAAAAATAATTATCTAATTCGGTGCAGTCGTTCTCAAGTTATGGCTTGACCATGGGAAATAATGTTTTTTTTTAAATATAATATATTATATAAAACCTTTGCGTTACTGTCTGACTGACTGACTGACTGACTAACTCACTGACTATCAACTTAAACCGTTAGTCCTAGAGACCTGAAATTTGGAGGGTACGTTCCTTTTTTGGACTAGGGGTGCACTGAGGAAGGGATTCCTGAAATTACCCATTATTATTTAACCCATAAAGGGAACCAGCGTGCAGCGTGCCAAATGGAAGTGATCCTAGATGTTTTAAATTTATATAATTTCAGTAACTACATTCAAATAGTTCACATAACTTCATCGTTTATAAGCGTTATAATTTTGATTTCCATAATATACGAACTACTGTGTGGATGGAAAAAATTACCCATATAGTTTATCTAATTCACCCCTGAACTTGATTTGAACGTTAAAAAGTTACCTTAGTATTAATTTTATAAAAATGGAATATAGGCACGGGTTCCATAGTCACGACCAGGGTGCACCCTTGTAAACCGGTGATGTTCCTCTCTTTGCTCTGCTGATACACGCCAGTGGCGCCGTAGAAGTGGTACCGGGCCATATCCAACTCACGTACCAATCTGGCTTCACGGACATGTTTTAGGTGGATGTCACAATCTTGGAAAGTGCCGAAACCTGAAATTAATAAAACACTTATGCTTTATTTCAGAATACAATTTTATGGTTTCAAATAAGCCTCGACGGGACTCTTTCCACCATTTTTGAAAAGAGACATCGTCTACTTCTATTTTATTTTATTTCCTAGTGTTTTTTGAGTTATTTTGTGTAATTTGGGTGTCATTTTAACCAATGTAGCTCGTCTATAGAGCACAAGTGTAGTGAAATGAAATGGAAGTGTATAGTGTGACTTTTCAAATTGGTGGAAATTGTCTACCAAAGTTTTTGTAAAACGCCCACCGTTTTTCTAAAACATGACTTGACCGTGACTTTGATGACTTGAAGTGTTGTAACGTTGCAAATTATATTGAAAGTACAATAATTATACCTACTTGAAAATGGAAAATGCAAAAGCTGAGCGACGCTAATGAGCAAAAAAAAAACCCTCGACGAATGAGAAGAATAATACGTTTTTTTTACTATGATAAAAACCGCGGTCTCACCTGTTGGTAAGCGACAGTGCGGCCGACGATTGAGCACGAAAGTCTAGAAGGAACCTATTCACTCTTGCCACAGAATAAATAATAGTACTATTGCCTTAAAGAGATCCATATTATAGTTTTCAGTAGTTGTATTATTACCTACTTACTTATTATCATCAACATTTAACCTTAGCTGTCCCATATGGAATGGACGTGTCTCTTCTCAATGCGTACTACAGAGCCTAATATACTCCTCACAATATCGGTACCTACTATATACCAAATCGAGTTACCCAGTGAAATGCTCAGTCTATATATAGGACTTACCATAAGTTGTGGTAACACCATGCAGAGAGCGTCGCTTTTGATTAAAATGATCAGTTACGAGTGTAAAGAAAGTTCTAACATAGTAATTAATGTCACAAAAAACGTTCACAAAGATGAATAGCAAAACTATACTCAGGTATAACATAATTTAAGCTTTTTGTCAAAAACTAATTCGGAGAGGTTGAGCTACTGAGCGCTCCTAGCGACACACAAACTCGTATGGAAATTAGAATTAATTAAGGATTTCACCTTTGGACGACTTCACAGCTAAAATTTTTGCTATTGTCTTTTAAAAGATAATCATCAGAGCCCTCTTCGTAGAAAACTATACAATTTGTAGTAGACAACAGCCAAATGCCGTCTCTATCTAACTCACTAAAGTACAGGTAAGTTAGAATGTGACAGAGTAGCGCTCGCGCAATGACTAGTGAACGAAAATCACGAAAAACGCTGCGTAATCGAAGATATGAATCTACTATGCCCTCTAAAATAATATTATTTGTTACTCTTAACAATTTTATCAATGTACGCTGATAGGTAATAGAGATATTTAGGTACGTTAGAAGCGCATCGTTGAGCTTATGTTCACGATTTTTTTATTGAATTCGTGTTTTGGGCTTCATGCCCTTGGAAATATGATAAAGGTTTTTTTTATTCTCATAAATTGTGTATACTTTGCTAATAATACGTTTTTGAAAGACTCTCACTCGTATTTATAGACAAGTCAAAGTAATTACTTAAGCAAAAGTAATTACTTGAGCAACAATTTTTATTGCATAGTTAAGAAATCGGTCGAAGTAAGAACTGTCAAAAGTTAGAATTCTTAATCAAGTAATAGTAACCACTTTCGTTACTTAAGCAACGCTTATTACTCGGTTCGGAGCTTTTTGACAGTGTTTAGTACTTTCTAACCTCAAAATTTTACAGAAAATAATTATGGAAGATATCGAGCATTTATTTTTCAATTTGGACAATATTATAAGTGATCCATTGGAAGAAGTTGAAAACAGTGTTAACATTAATGAACCTAGAAAAACAAAAGTATATTTCCGTAATGACCCTGTTTTACCCCACAGTTTTACCAGCAGAACAGACAAGACAAACAACAGACATTGCCTGCCTGACATTTTGACATCGCACTCAACTACAAAATAATCTTTAATCGCAGCAGAAAATGCTAAGCGGCGCAAATATGTAGTCCTCTCCGATGACTACATTTTTGCGCCGCTTGGTGTAGAGACTTTGGGACCATGGGGCCCTAGTACTAAGACCTTTTTTAAAAAAATATCACCGATGCTCATCGACGCCGCTGGTGACAAGAGGGCTGGCTCCTTCCTGGCGCAAAGAATTTCTTTGGCCATTCAACGTGGGAATGCAGCCAGTGCTCTTGCCACCTTGCCCTATGAACCAAATTTATTGTGTTAGCTTCTTTTTTTCTTTTCTTTTCTATATTTAAGTATTTTTGTACATACCTTGTTTTAATTCTATTATTCATTCTGTAAATAAAAAACAAATAAATATTATTAATTAAATAATCTTTTCAAGTTATAAATCACGTGTCAGCTAATATTCCAAGTATAAAAATCATACTTTTAAATTTGGTAGGGTTATATCGTGTGTCAAACGTTTCGATTCTCCAAACATTTTGTTTGTTCAAAGATAAAATTGTATGATTAAAAAATATCTTCTACGACTCATTTCTCTTTTTATACAGATAACTTTATCAAATTATATATTATAAATTTTTATTAGGCATTATAATGCGAGACTTTGTAAAAAAATCTAGACCTCACGTTTACCCTCTCATGAAACAAAACGCAGCAACGTAGTGTTGCCAGTGAGAAACAACATCAAGCATCAACTCTAACTTAAGCAATTGCTTAAGTAAGTAACGTGCATTACTCAACTATAGAATAATATTTTGTACTGAAGAATTCTAGCTTCAAGTAATGACTTCATTAAGAAATTACTTAGCAACAAGTAATTACTTATTTATAAATACGCGTGTTAACTGACAGCCGCTTAGTTGATTCACTGGCAGATTATAGACTTGCTCTGTGCGTTAGTGCCTGTAATATCTTCGACGATAGACGACCTCTGTGGCGCGGCGGGCGAACGTTCGCCTGCGACGCAGGAGGTGCGGGTTCGATTCCCGCCTTGGAACAAATATTTGTTCAGGGTGTTCTGGGTATTTTCTATATATAATAAAAAGTATCTATCTATGTAATTATATTGTATTAAGTATATCAGTTGTCTAGTACCCATAACACGCGCTCTGCTTAGCTTGGGGCTAGATAATGTTGTGTGAACTGTCCAGCGTTATTTATTTATTTATTTATTATTTATCTTCAGTCAGAGAGACTTGATACAAAGACAATTTGCACAAAACATAAAGCGGTAATTGAGCTTTCTCTTTATTCCTATTTGCTGGATTTATTAGAGTTGTCACGGATTTGTTATTGTCAGGGATAATAGCTGGAGGCGAGGAGGGTCTGCGAAGGGATGCGTGTTTGCCTTGGACATTTGATTAGGCAAATATACTATCAACTACATTTAGATATAAAGAACTCGTATTACTTAAATTGTCACCAGATTTTAATAAAGACAGTGGTTTGTAATGTTTGTAGATTGCAGTGAAGCGGCAACCTACTAACAGAATCAACCGTATCAATAGGTTTTTGCTCTACATATCGTTTATTTGGAGTCACACTCAACTCTAGTCTTTAGTCTCTAGTCTTTTCTTTTTACTTCTTGAATGACGGATCAGACAGCTGGCCCCACCAGATGTTAAGCGGTAACCTCTCTGCCTTTAACAATGCATTACCTCATAGGTAACGTACACCTAGGACGCACCCTATGTTGCATTGCACTGCGCCCGCCACCCTGAGACATAAAGATGCCTGTAATTTCACCGGCACCCATAACCCTTCAAACCAGAGCACAGAAAATCCTGCACCGTCGACGCTCGCTGAACACACTTCCTCACACAGATTCTTTTGTGTGCGGATGATAAATAGTCTCATTACGGTTAGTGCCCCCAACGTTGGCTGCCAACGCCAGAACTATGCCAAGTACCGTTGTACACAGTGGGGCAGCTATTTGGACCAGCAGCAGTATAGGTGTAAGGACACATTGTTAGACAGCCAGACATGCTTCTTTTTTTTTTACTGTGTGTATGACGTAACAAGCAGATGGCCCACCCGCTTTGCCTTTAACAGTGCAACCTATATAGGTCACGTCCACCTAAGACGCACACTTTGTGGCTTTGCACTGCGCCCGCCAACCTGAGACATAAAGATGAAAAGTCTAATTTTCTTGTAATTTCTGCATTTAACATACATACATTCATACGTACATAGACGTGTGCCATTTTACCCGAAAGGGTAGGCAAAGCCTCGCAATGGGCCTCTTTTAACCGTGGGATGCATCGTGGGAATATAGACCTGACAAGTGGTGAGCTCATCACCGCCAGAAGATAAAATAAAAATAATCAAACTTAAAATTACCATTTATTAACATCAATAACACAATGCGAAAGCTAAAATAATTCTTTGGCGTTATAATATCATGAAGCGAACACTTGACAGTTGAGTAATATCACTATAGTTTTCAATGTCGGTTACATTGTCTGCAGTCTGGTGCGCATGGGTGTGGCGGAGGAGCATGAGGGTGCTGGAATGGGAGTAACAACGGACCGGACAGAGCAGGTAGTGCAGGCAGAGGAACTAGCCAATCAGAACCACAGACTCTACCCATCACTAGGGCGGGCAGTAGCGGCGCGCGAGGCCCGACGGGACGGAAGGCAGACCAGCGTGTTTCTAACTCTTCGGAACTGGAGACTGAAGCTTCAAAGTTCAATCTTGCGCTTGGCAGTTTGTCCCTTTGATCCTGGAATTAAGAGTCAAGTTTACTTCTCTAACAACTAGTTTAGAATCACAGCAATGCAGCAAAATATTTAAATCGCATCAACATTTACGACCCCAGAATTTAGATAGTTCATAGACTAAATCACACTAATATCATAAAAAGTACAATGTTTGAATGTTTGATCTGTAACTCAAGCACGCCAAAACGGCTGAACTAATTTCGGTGAAATTTGGTACACAGGTAGATTATGACCTAGATTAACCTATAGGCTGCTTTTTATCCCGGTTAAACGCGAGCGAAGCCGAGGGCGGACACTAGTAATATCATAAATGTCAAAGTTACGATGATTGTATGTTTTTATCTTTGTTACTCAATCACGCTGAAACGGCTAAAACCGATTTTGATGAAATTTGGTACACAGGTAGATTATAACCTGGATTGAGCTATAAGCTACTATTTTAAAAACGAGCGAAGCCGCGGGCGGACGAAGTATTTAATTGAAATATGTATTATTACAGGGGATCTCAATCACAGTCTCCTCAAGACAGGCGCCACTGATATATGGACTTTATTCCAGCAGTCTACAAAAAAGAAGCGATATGCTATCTCTTTCTTTCACGGTCTATATCTTCTATCATCTTAGCTAGATTAGGCCAAACCAACACATTCAGCCCGTGTCCGCGGTGGCGTGCACGGTGGCGATCCATTGTCTTACCATTGATCGCCAACTTGCACGCCACTGAAGACGCGGGCTGAACGCGTTGGTCTGACCTTAGCCTAACAATGTTGCCGCTAACTCATGGGGTAGAGTCATCAGGGGGCTGTGAGATAAACCATGCACAAACACCCCAATGCTGACTAACATGGCCTATGCCACCAGCAAGTTCAATTTATATCGAAGACGTTTCTTTTCCAAAGATATTTGAGTTTTATCTTACACGTGTAGCATTGAAGTGCTCCACAGCTCGTAGTAAGTCGTGGTTGCATCTTCGTAGCACTAACTCGAGGACAGAACGCTTCTTGCCAGGGAACAGCTTTCGCAGCATCTCTAGTCCTGCCGTGCTGACAGTGCCTTCGCTGTCCGCGCCCATATCTGTACCCGCTCTGTGGAAAGAACAAAGAAACTATACCAGACGAACAACAGCTTCATCATCATCAGGATGAACTCCACTGGCTGGATTATGACCATCAATTTTTCAAATCTTTACCAAGGTAGGTACTATCTCAAGTTTTCTAGTGTCTAAAAAGAGTGCAGAGCCTATCCAGTGAAGCCTAAACCAGCCAGCCTAAGCTAACCAGTGAGCCTATATAGCCTAGGTACTGTGCTCCATAGGCAAATGCGTGAGGGGCACTGGTGGGTTCTGTATGGAGATCCCGGAGCCCATTGACATGCATCGAGGCCGGCCACCGGGGGGGTTTTAGTGAGTCCACGAGTCCGTGAACCTAACAAAACCCTACCACACCCTCAATGTGGTAGCACATTTCGGTAAAAACGGTTTAAAAACGGTAAGTGACCTTACCTATTTCTGCGACAACCAGCAGTCATCATCATCTTCATCATCAACCATTAGACGTCCACTGATGGACGAGGCCTTCCCCATAGATTACAATACATTATTGTTTGTGTTATTTACTATAATCACATTAGCAGGCGAATCGGTGATCGCAGTATGATGTTGAGTACGCAGGTGGATACTGAAGCCCATTTATTGGTGTAATCCCTTAGTCTGCTTTTACGACATCCACGGGAAGTGACGAAAGGTCTATTTATAGGCCAGGTACACCACGGCTCCGAACAACCAGCAGAGTTTGCATTGTTTCTGTTTGAAGAAGCGGGGCGATTATCGTGCTAGGAGACACCTATATAAGTTCCTTAATAATACCGTAAAGCTGATGCAGAGTTTCCTGCAGAATCAGGTGAAGTGCTGCAGCAGTCGGGCATCGAATCGCTTGTCTCACTGTCAATGTGGATCAGCTGCTGAAGAAGAAAAAAAACATCTAAGCAAAACCGTTGTTGTATGATATTTTGTATTAATTTTTGGACATGTCCCATGCCTAACAGTTCAGGCCTAGAACTCAGGCAAGGTTGCTTACAGTATGGGCATCAGCTGGCGAATCTGGTTCAGGTCCGGGACTGGGGCAGGGCTCCGTAACCCTCATGCCGTAGATACGCCCCGGGGGCAGAGCCTCCAGTGCCGCACCGCTCTCTACAGATGCGAGATGTAGAGCTATCTTGTCTTCAGCCGCTTGCTGTCGCTTTAGGGCTACCTGTAGGAAATTAATAATTCAATAACATAACACATAACACAACATACAACAGCTACATACATAGTCCTGATCCCACACTAGGATACCCACGACACAGGGTATCCTAGTGACGGATCAGCAATAGCACCCAGACATGGAACAAATATTTCCAGCTCATACAATTATTTGTCCCGCAACGGGAATCGAACTCGTAACCTCTAAATACCTCAAAATTTTCTCAAATATGTTTTGATCTTCATACATTTTTCGAGGACCTTCTTTAGGATAAATTGACTTTGCCTGTCTAGGCCGTCATCGTTAGTATGACAATCCATACTGTCTTATTTTTTGTCTGATACTGTCGTGTGTATAAAGGGAATTTCACTATGAAAATCAAGAAGTCAAGCCTGTTGTCTATCACCAGGTGCTACCCGTAGAGAAGCTACATATTCGAGATAAATTCTATACACCCTTAGCCGCAACTAAGCGGGGATAGAAATTCGTATCTGAGCCTAGTCGCCTGAATTGTAGGCCTCGGCAGTAAGGTACTATCCATCTAGGCAGGTATTGTACCTAATGCACAGAATACATAATAGTACAGGTATAGATGGTTGACTCCGTAATCATTTACATAAATAGCGACTCTTGCGCCTACACAATAAAATGCAATTCAGGTCGCACAGCGCTAATTAACTACAGCTAAATTCACCTAGTAGTTACCTCCCTATTTCTATAGCGTAACTCTTATCTTGTCAGACTCACTGAAATGACTCGACAAGTCGAGCCCGCGCCGGGTACTTGTAGCTTCGTACCTAAAGTGCGGAGTGCGGCACGCCTGCCTAAGTTTCATACTTCAAGTAGAGCCTGCTTTCGTATTTTTAAACTTTCGCGATCAGAACTCATATGTTTGATGATGGCTAGGACAACCAAACCCTAAAAAGTCACCCAGCCCAAACTCTACATTTTACTAATCACCATCATTCTGTAACATGAACTTTGTCGCGTCGCCACGCTACCATTGCTTTTAGAACACAAATATCTTTTAAAGATTCAGTGGACACGTAACATAATATTGACAAATTAATTTAGCGGAAAATCAGTGATAGGTAGACAGTTTGTTTGATGCGGTCACCCTCGGGACGAAGCGACGAGCCGTAGCTCGACTAACCGTAGCCCCCGGCTACCGCTTCATTGGAAAACTAAACAGAACTCAATCTCGGTAAATCAAATTACAACTGGACCCCGGTAGAATACACATTAGCGGGATTCAATTTCAAATGGCGCGACTTAAGGTGGTTGCTTATTCATACCAATGTATTTTACCAAATATGGGCGAACAGAGTATAATTTTACACTGAAATGTCTGTTGTTGGCTTTTATATTGGTTAAAATTTGCGGCAAATCATATTTGGTTAAAGAAAATAGTGGATTTATAGCGTAAATTACATCGAAATTGTAGTTCCATAACATTATCCTTTTTTTAACCGCCTTCAAAAAAGGGTTCTCAACGTAACCTTTTTTTTATGTTCTCCGATTAGGTCGATAGAAAGATAGAAAATACTTTATTGCACACCATAATACAAAACAACAGGTACTTGAAGATGCCTGGACCGATTTGTAAATAATTTTTTTTACTGAAAGGTTAGAATTCCCAGGTGGTCCTATGGTCATCGGGTCAGGATCTGATGATGGGATCCTGAAGAAATCGAGGCAACTCTTCAAATTGTATTAGCACTCTTGTAGCTATTTTATTGAAAGCTTTGAAGTCGGTTGTTTTTTTGTAAAAATGTATGACTGAAACATTCTGAACATTTATGACAGAATTATTCTGAAATAATAACGAATCGATTGACACCTCAAACAAAAATAATACCTAACACAACACCCAACATTTTGTATATCTTTAACTTTGTGTTTAACTAATAAAAAATGCTAATTATATATTAAATCATTGCCGAACACATCCTGGTTTTTATAAAAAAATTGTTGCAACTTTTTAACCGCGTTAAAAACGTGTATTGAATAGTTTAGGTGCAATGGAACATACCTACGTAATAACAAACATACATACTAGGTCTCTGATATGTACCTATATATAGACTGCTGAACCCATAACCCTTCCTTTTGACTTTGCTATATACGTGTAAAGTTTGTTTGTGTTTTGTTCTAACCTTCAGCAGGTTTTCATCGCAATAACAGTCATTAACAGAAGTAGTTTAAACTTAGAATTATAGATTTCAATGCTATTGATATTACGCGCCTAAATACCTACTTCTCGTTATCTCGATTGCTTAACAGCCTCGCAGTTTATACAAAAGGTTTTTCAATAACCGAAATCGGATCACACCACAATCCCTCATAAATAAATTACCAGCAGATCAGCTGCAAGTGGCGAGACATCGACAGATGCATTACTGTGTAAGCCGATCGATGGCTCATCCGGCGTCTACGTAAACACGTGCCACTTGTCTAAATAAACTTAGACTGCATTAGCTGATCTCGATTTCACTACATTAAAACACATTAACGCCTTCAAATTGGGTGTTATTTCTGTACTCGATAAGGTTTTAAATTTCCTTCTTTGCTTTGTGAGATGATTAAAGGAACATTCACCTGGATGCAGGGATGCGACGGCAACTTACACCGGCATTCGTAGTCGTTCTTCCAACTGCTTCGCTGGTGTGGTCTTATATGACTTACATACCCTATTTTACCTATATTGGGAGACTATGTCAAAGCGCCTGGGGTGGAAAAGGCTGGTACAGCAGAAGGTCTGGGCATTAGAACAGTCCGTGTTGGTGAACTTGGGCTCGTAGGAACTATTCGATGCCTGCGCGAGTGACAGAATATGGCTCGAAAAAAAAAAATGAGCGAAAATCACAAAAAAATAACGGTCGAATTTATTTGAAAAACTACTATTTAATTTTTAAAAAACACCAATGTGTACAACACCAGTTTGAAATTGAAAATTTTATGGTGTTGTAATTAATGCAATTTATAATTTATCAATGTGGAGAAAAACTGCTTTTAAAGGTCTAATAAACAGTGGCGAATTATTTTACTGTCTATAAAGCAGTATGTTTTTTGTTCAGAAAATGGCTACAAAAAACTCATGTCCAAAAATTTCTAAAGTTTAATTATTCCCGTGACTTTTGGGATGCACTGCTTTAAAAATATCCTTTTTTATGCAAACTGGGGAAAATCAGGCAGGCAAAGAACCGCATGTGGACGGACTCTACATATCAGTATCGTGCTCTGCCACTATCCCAGCTTCCAATTGGAATTAATGTTCCTGACATATATGTACATTTATGTTCATATGTATATATGTACCTACATATGTTCTTTATGTAGTACATACTACCTACCTACTCAAAGGTTTTTAGGGTTCCGTAACCAAATTACGAAACCCTTATAGATTCGTCATGTCTGTCTGTCTGTCTGTCCGTGTATGTCACATCACAGCCACTTTTTTCCGAAACTATAAGAGCTATGCTGTTGAAACTTGGTAAATAGATGTATTCTGTGAACCCCATTAAGATTTTCACACAAAAATATAAAAAAACAAGACATTTTTGGGGTTCCCCATACTTAGAACTGAAAATAAAAAAAAACATCATACCCATGCTTGTGGGGTATCTATGGATAGGTCTTCAAAAATGATATTGATATTTCTAATATATTTTTTTCTAAACTGAACTGAACTGAGACGCTTCCAAAGTGGTAAAATGTGTGTCCCCCTGTAACTTCTAAAATAAGAGAATGATAAAACTATAAAAAATATATGATGTACATTACCATGTAAACTTTCAACGAAAATTGGTTTGAACGAGATCTAGTAAGTAGTTTTTTTTTAATGCGTCTTAAATCGTAATCCATCCAAGAACTTTTATATTATGTTACTTGCTGCTACTGAAACCTTCATGGGCGAGTCCGACTCGCACTTGGCCGCTTTTTTTATTGTTAATAATTTCTGTCCATTATTCTGATCAATTTAGCCAGTGTCAAGTATTATTTTAATTCAATTTGAATCACAGCGCGATTTCCACAGCAGGTGCTTTTGCGCCGGTACGGAAGCCTGCAATACTCTAAGATTTGCGCTCTAGCTCCCACTCTTTGTAAAATTGTGACAACGCAATGACGCATGCTGGTATGTGTACAATTTATTGTACCATCCTTAGAGCAATGCGGCCTCCGATGTACCTATCCATAACGGCTTGCTATATATATAGAGAGACAATGGGCACACTTTGTGGTCTTTGCTCTACAATACAAATCTCTTGCTTTTATTACTGGTAGCAAAAAATTTACATGCAAACTTGAAAAATTGAGATAGTTTGCCTGCGCTGTTCTTATCCGGTCTTGTCTCCAGTTTCGTTAAGCTCAGGCCTACTTGTGTCCTTGAAGGCGAGCTTGTTTATTTGATATCCGGCACATTTTGGTACCCTGTTCTATACTTAACTATTTAGTAGTAGTAGACCTTTTTTGTGAAATAGTTCGTCCGGGGAAGTACTACCAACATACCTATTTCTGCCGCAAAGCAGTAGTGCTCGCATTGCTATGTTACGGTTTGAAGGGTGCCGGTGAAATTACAGGCACATGAGACTTTTCATATTTATGTCTCAGGGTGGCGGGCGCAGTGCAATGCCACATAGGGTGTACATGACCTATGAGGTAATGCACTGTTTATAGGCAGAGGTTACCACTTAACATCAGGTGGGCCATCAGCTTGATCCGTCAATCCAAGAAGTATAAAAAAAAAATTAATAAAATACAACTACAAGAAAGCAGCCATGATCTGTGAGTCCACATTTAGGGCATTGGCCAGTGCCGGTACGCGCATGCCTTCTTGTGTCCTCGAAGGCGAGCTTATTTATTTGATACTAGCAGCGCCCCGCAGTTTCACCCGCGTAAGTCTTGATCCCGTGGGAATATCGGGATAAAAATGTGCCTATGTGTTATTCCGGGACTCCAGTTATCTCCATTCCAAATTTCATGCAAATCCGTCCAGCCGTTTCAGCGTGAAGAAGTAACAAACACACACACACACAAACTTTTGCCTTTATAATATTAGTGTGATCTGAAACATTACACTTACCTGAGCAGCCATGATCCGCTGTCTCTCCTTAATGAGTCCACATTTAGGGCATTGGCAGTGCCGGTACGCGCATGCCTTCTTGTGTCCTCGAAGGCTGGAGATCAGGCCGTGGTTTCGGCAGCGGGCACATTTTGGCACCCTAGCTCTACCGCTATTCATGTTCCCGCAGGCTTTTTACGAAAAGCTCCAGGGTTTTTGGGGAACCTGTACTTGCAAAGAGTTTATTTTATGCAGGTAATCTAGACCGATTACAAAACACGAACCAGAAGTAGCAGAGAAGGACGGCCCCTCGCTCAATGAACCGACCACATTAAAGCTCACAGGAAGTCAGTGGATGGAGGCGGCTCATGACCATTTGTTGTAGAATTTAAACATCCACAGCAACGTCTAACAGCTTTTTCGACAAATGGGAACATTTATCCTCGAGCCTCATAGGAAAACTACCTAAGTATTTATTTCTTATTAAGAAATCAATGACTGGAAGAGCCATTGATTGATCTATTTTTATATTAAATAAAAAATATTAAAATAATTCAGTCACCGAGTCGCCAGGTTAAGTGCAGTTGCAAAAAGTCGACTCTCCAACTACTTAGGTAGGTATGGTATACCTACTAGATCTACAGTAGATAGATAGATAGTAATAGTAGAGCTTTTTTGTGAGAGAGTTCGTCCGGGGAAGTTCTACCACCATACCTATTTCTGCCGCAAAGCAGTAAGTGCTCGCATTGCTGTGTTCCGGTTTGAACACGGTGAAATTACAGGCACATGAGACTTTTCATCTTTATGTCTGAGGGTGGCGGGCGCAGTGCAATGCCACATAGGGTGCGTCCTAGGTGGATGTGACCTATGAGGTAATGCACTGTTCATAGGCAGAGGGTAACACTTAACATCAGGTAGGCCATCTGCTTGATCCGTCATTCCAAGTAGTACTAAAAAAAAAACACATAGGGTGCGACCTAGGTGGACGTGACCTGTGGGGTAATGCAGAGGTTACCGCTTAACGCCGCTCAGGTGGGCCATCTGCTCGTTCAGTCAATCACGAAGTTACAAAAAAAAAAGACTATACTTTCTACAGATCATGTCTAGGTACCTAGGTACGTATGATGGGATATGATAATAGGTAGGGATTTAAATATCGATAGAATTATCCTACGAATCTTCTGTAAGATATAGATAGTTACCTAATGAAAATGAATTGGTAGGTATAGGTAGGTAATCGTACCTTTGACCGAATAACTGAAACCATCAATGAAATAACACACTAAAAACTTGTCACAATTTTCCTATTTTCATAACAAAACACTTATTTGACACTGTTGCACTTAAAACCGATTAACCGAATTTCAGACAGCGGAGCTTATCCTGAAACCAATATCGCTGTAGGACTGAAAGGTGTATAAATCACAAGAGGCGTTACATTTTCCACACGAGTAACAAACGAACATAAACTCCATTATCTAAGAAACAAATGTCATGTTAGATGCGAGTAGCATCTCTGCTCTGCATCCCGGTTATCCCGGACCGCCCACACCGGGATCAGCCAATCGGGGCGGGCGTCATCCCGGATTGGTTACAATCTTATAAAAACAACGGAAAGTGATCCTTTGTTATTGTGTTTCATTTGAACAAGCAACATTATACATTTTGTAATGTAGCTACGTAATTTAGTTTGCAGTGTTTTCTTCTCTTCTCCAGCTAGAACAGGTAGGTACTTACCTAGTTACTTTTAGCTGTATTATACGAAGATACCTAGGTAACGTGCGTGTATGTTGAATATGGAGCCTGGAGGCTTCGACCAAAGTAAAACCAGGCTTCGACCAAAGTAAAATTACTTTGGTCGAAGCCTGGAGGTATATAATATGAGGTAGATACTATCTACCCCTACTTAGGTAATGTAGGTAGGTATATCCGAGAGATTCGTCTATAGCCAGCCCCCGTAGATTAAGAACTTTGGTCGAAGCCTGGAGGTATGTAATATGAGGTAGATACTATCTACCCCTACTTAGGTAATGTAGGTATATCCGAGAGATAATTCTATAGCCAACCCCGTAGATCAAGTATATATAGGTACCTACATATATAGGTAGGTACTTAGGTATTCTCCCTCTAGCTAGAGGATACCGCTGAAATTTGTAACTTATAATTTTACCTACTTGGTAAGAATAACTTTTATCCTACTAGATATGTCTTAGGTACACTACCCATCACACCTATTAGGTACCTACTTATACATATACATAATTGGTTGATATTTCTTAGTTTGTTAAGAATTCCAGTTTTATCTCAATATACATTACCTATATACCTACCTACCAGCGGTCCGCTCGCGACTACGTTCGCGTTGTCCCGGTTACCCGACTTCAGCACCACCTACCGGGTCCAGTTGTGAATCTAAACCATCCAGGGACCCACTCAAACACACACAAATTTCATCAAAATCGGTCAAGCCTTTTCTGAGTTTTAGCCAACTAACAGCAAATCATCTTTATATAAGTAGGAAGATTAGAAATAGAAGGGTCGTTTCTGGTCCTTAATGAATTTAGCATATTTGGTTTATAAAGGCCGATTGTCATTGGATATATCTTTATGTAACGCTTCACCCGTCAGCTATTATCAGCTATTATCTACCTAAACATATTTTATTGCTTAGATAGGTAGCAAAAGACATACTAATATTGTATCTATGGGCTTGAACTTTGCTTTAATATGAAAGGTGTTTGTGAGATGGTTCTTAGATAGGTACCTACCTACCTAACTGTTTGGTGGAAATAGGTGCAGCCGTTTCAATTCCAGGATCATCAGCTCGCAAAAATGCTCTTGGGAGACAATTGCAACGAATAACACAAGCTCCGTTTAGCTTGGGGCTAGATAATGTTGTGTAAACTGTCCAGCATTATTTATTTTTATTTATTTATAACTGAAAGCGCGTTCTATTTACTCCTGAGCCGACATCTAGTCTAGAATAGAGCAACTCTAGCTTCGGGTCACTACATTATGCGCGCCAGACACCTATGTGCTTCCAATTCCATAGGTGTTCCTTTTTCACCGAACGCTTAAAATTGTCGGGGGTTTTATTTTTTCATAAAACTTACTTGTGTGATAGCTTCTAATGCATTTTGTATTGTACCTAGATTCATAAACAAATAAATGATTTATGATTTAGCTTCTATGGTTCCTGAAGCCTGGAGGCGATAGCAGGACGGCCCATACATAACAAATAGTGAATTTGTTTTAAACTAGGGCTTAGTAAGGGGTAGACAAGACTGTGCCTCATTTTCAGGAACTGTCTTTTCACACCTTTATGTATTACATAACAAATTCGTAGCTAGCCAGTTGAAAAATTCTCCCAAAATAAGTTTACTTTACATATTAAATACATAATGTGCCTCTTATAATAACAAAATTACCAGCAGAGCGTGAATCCTAGCGTGTGATCAGGAATATAAATGTGACTGTTGGGGTACCTATTGTTTAAGGCAAATTCCTCCATTTTGTTCCATCCGTGACTACCTCTGTGGCACAGGGCGCGGCGGCCGAGTAGCCGGCTGAGATGCGAGAGGTTGTGGGTTGAATTCCGGCGGAACAAATGTTTGTATGATCTGCAAATATTTGTTCCGGATCTAGGTGTTGTGTGTACCATGGTACTCGTAGTTCCGATACCCAAGACACAGGGGATCATAGTGTGAGAAGGAATCATCAGCACTATTTATGTACTTGTTTTAGTGTAGTTTTTTCTATGTACTAGACTGCTGATGATTCCTTGATAATAATACATAAGACATAAAATAACTTTATTGCAAAATCATAGGGTTCCTACCCTTTCATAGGGTGTCTTCCTATGCAAAGAAAGATTCACAAAAAAACTACATAATTTATATTCACAATATTTATAAAGTAGCTAGTGTACATACATGAAACTCAACAATATTACAAGTTTTGTTAAATTTTGTTGGCAAATTCACTCAATTAATAAGTTACCAAATGTTTCAAAAATTATAACATGTAAGAAGTAAGTCTAAAATTGGATTTCAATTTTAAAAAAGTGGTATCTATTTTTTTAATTGAGTGAAGTAATTCAAATAGTTTATTGATTTGATGATTTCACTAGATAAAAATACCATACATTTTTTTCTTCTTGGATACTATAGGAACTCTTAAAAACATTAAAATTCTAGAGCTCATTATAGACATTTTGTGAAGCTATAGCGCAACCACCACTGTAGTTATTATGATATTGTGTTGTCTCTGTGACAGCTACTCACAGAAGGACAAACTAAGGCCACTTTTCATCAACACATTAACGGACGTTTAAACGGCTGTTCAGCTTAAACAACTCTTTTAGACAGATGTTTTCATACATTATCTGTCACTTTGACAAATGGTTATGGTAACCGCCCATTTGTTTGTTTGTGAACTTGGGTCTAAGGGAATTAAAGTGAGTTGGTTAATCTCTTGACTTAAATGCAAAGCTATTGTGTTAAGTATAGTATTATTTTATCTGTGCTATTGTCAGAGTTTTACCCAGCTGGTTTAAATTCATTAATTTATTTAAAAATTATAGATGAGCAGCTTTCGCTGATGTGTCTATTTCCGAGTGTTGAAATGACTTAGTTTAAATTGCTGCACTAATTACTCTTTAATGTCTTTTAATGTTAACAGTTTGCTTTTATTTACTTAGAACTTTTCCTTCCTTTCTCGTGCTGTTTAGCTGCCTTTTTCTTCATTATCTGAAGCCTTTTATCTGCCGTAATAATATTGATATTTGGAGTAATAACTTTAGATGGAGACGATGATGCGGAACTGCTCGAGGATATCTTCACAGGACTCGTAGACCCGGAGACATGAGAGGGTGATTTGGATGAGGATGATACTTTGCTGGAGAACCCAGATGTGAATCCTTGTGTAGTGAGACACGAGGCGCAGTTCCAGCCAGACATCTCACTGTCGCTTATGACTGGTTTGTGGCAATCCTGGAAAAATAAATAAAGAACTATTTATTCTTACTTATTTCTGTCACCATTATCTGGTAGGTATTTAATAATAAATACTGAATTTCCTGACGTCTTGATTAGGATTTGTGTCATGGGTACCATAAACTATGACTGACATGTTACCAGAGTACACAAGTCTTTTTATCTTTTTATCGCACTATGTGCGGTATGTCCTAGGTGTACGTGATCTAAAAGGTAAATATAGCAAATATAAGAGGCAGGGGTTTACTGCTTGACATCAAGAGGGCCACTAGTCAGGTCTATCAAGGTAAGTACACAAATAAAAAACCTACTTATGCAAGTTCTACAAAACTCTGAAAATGCTTACCTGGTGGAAAAGCGCACGACAGCCCACACACTCCACCAAGCGGTTACCGGCTTGCACGGCAATCTGCCTACACACCGTACACGTCAAATCTTCCTCCAATAAATCAAAAGCCAACTCTCCATCCATCACCAATCCGTCATCGTCGTCTCTCTCCGGTATTTGAATCTGCTGCGGACTCGGCTGTGATACCGGCACGGTCTTCGACTTCTCAATTTTATGTTTAGATCGAGCGGATTCCATTTTCTCCTCATTCAAATACTTCTTCGGCAGAACATTACCGAGGGTCTTCGAGCTCCCGTAGGCCTGCCGAATGTGTTCATCGAGGGTCAACCGCAACTGTTCAGTGGAATCTGATGCGCCAGAATGCAAATACTTCAAGCAAAGCTTTATAGATGGATCAAAATCTATAGAAGACATGATTATTTACTAGCACTTTCTTTCCTTACTCCCTAAGTTCCGAGTCCGAGCATCCACTAGCGATGAGTCCCTCACTCGTGAGGTACCTCGTTTGAGGTCCTCAAAATTTAAAATGAGGGAGTTACTCGTTTTTCAACTTTGAGGCAACTCATTCGAGTTCTGACTGAGTGAGTGAGTGATGCAAATTATGCAAAACTGCTAAACGAGCCAACTTATAAATGAGAGCTATTGACTCGCAACAACTCCCAACGCCAATAGTTTGTCTATGAGTAGTTTGAGGTTTGAGGCTTGATTTGATGTGATGTGATGTGGGTGAACGTAACATGGAGGAATAAGTAAACTTATTATGGTATTTTTCAAACAGCCATTTTTGAAAGAAACGTTTTTATTTTGAAAACTAAAATTTATAAAGGTTTTTGCTTTGGCACCTTTGAGCGTATTAGCGCCCCAGTAAGGGTATTATTTTGTGGCGCTGACCCTACATCACGCACATTGCACATTACATTACATTACCGACGACCTCTGTGGCGCGGCGGGCAAAGCTTCGCCTGTGTCGAAGGGAGGTTGCGGGTTCGATTCCCGCCTCGGATCAAATATTTGTGCGATCTGCAAATATTTGTTCAGGGTGTTCTGGGTATTTACTATGTACGTATAATAAAAAAAAATATCTATGTATTGTATTTTATTAAGTATATCAGTTATCTAGTACCCATAACACAAGCTCTGCTTAGCGAAATAATAATAAGATAATGATATTCTAGATAATGTTGTGTCACGGTCAAGCAATATTTTATTTATTTATTTATTACATCAATCACGCACTAATAAAGAGCGACCGACAGTGGCCGCGAAAAAACTTCGAATAAAAATCACGGAATATACCTACGTATGTATAGTAGGTACAAGGTAGGTAGGCACAGAACGGCCTCTCTCCGCCCCGTGAAATCCGCGTCCCTGCAGCACACCTCGCAGAAATATGGATCGCCATGTGCCGCGTACGCACGCACACTGTTTAGTGCAAAAATGGTGAAAAGATGAGCTATTTTTGTATAAATTACGGGTCTATCCACCATCATCAAGCACCGATAAAACACTTTTTCAGGTTTCCATCTAGTGAATACTGGTAAAAAATACTAGGTAGGTAATGTACCTACCTAATCTAAATCTAACCTCAGATCACAGAAACCATAAAAGTTTTGTCTATCATTGAAGGAATAATCGAATAAAGTCTAGCGCATAAGGTTGAGCTGAGATAGGCAATAGAGTACCTCATTTATTTCACGCATAATAATAATGGCTCGATCGCATCATTTAGTAGGTACGCAATATTTTCTAAGTGTCAAGTGTCATCCAATATGTACCTATTGTAAAAAAAACTTTTAGGTATTAATGTTTCTAATGTAGTTAAGTAGCAAGTACCTACCTACATATCAAATAGGTAGTACCTACCTGCCTAATTTACGGAGACTATGTACCTACGTCTTACTTCCTAAGTAAGTAGTTAGGTAAGTAGGTATTTCTTCTTATCATGCGATTCTTAGTTAAAAGGTAGCCACCTCAATCACTTAGGTAGGTAAGGTACATACAAACACATTTGGTGCGTGTATAAAAGTCATGTGTTTACTGTTTAACAGCAAACACACATGCAATGTAGCAAAAATACATTGGCAGGGGTAAGACTAACGTAAAAATGAGAGAGAGCGAGTAAATTTCCTGAAGTTGCAAAACCGTGCGCGTGAGAGTTATAAATAAAAGCTTCATTCGAGTTTTAGCACGCTCGGATCGGACGGTGTGGCGACGAGTGCTTGTGTGTTGTGCAAACTAACACAATTTTACTCCCTCCCTCATCCAACGAAACGGTAACGCGCCACCCCGGACGCTCTTCTCGTTCGCGCTCACGCCTCACTCGCTAGACGGTACTCTATCACAATCACCGCAATCACCACATCACATCAACTCACCTCAAATGAGGGGTCCTCAAAAGTACCTCGCGATGCAGAATGAGGTACTCCCTCATCCTCATTTAAAATAGACGAGTTACCCAACGCTAGCATCCACTGTGGAAAGTCAAAGAAAACAGTTTGTATTTTTCTTGTATACAATGTGGATCAATATGTCTATGGAAAAGCCCTTATTTGGGGCAAAGAATATTTACAACAAGTATACAAAGTTATTTATGGTTTGTCTATTAAGTCCATGGTTCTCAGACTGTGACTGTCTCAGATGTACTACTAGATTCATAGTCTACATCACAGACTACATACCTCAGACTACGTAGTACACTGTTTGTCAACTAAAAGAAAGAGAAGTTACTTTTATTCAAATCAAATAATAGGTACATTTTGGTACTTAGTAATTATTAGTTAGTACTCAGTAATTATATTATTTGAATCAAATTCTTACCATGTTCCTCCACCAGCTGTTTTTTATTTCAATAATTTGCATACACATCTTGCAAACCAACACCCAGTCCGGGCCAGACCCTTGGAACTATGAAAGTAAACGGCCTGAAACGATAGATGAACACAATATTCCTCCTGATATACGAATGCCGCTAAAAAGAAAATCACAATCGGAAAACAAACTTGGCATTGGAGAGTGGTTCTTCAAAAGAACCCTCGCTATAGTCCTAAAAGGAGGAAACACAAAAGTGAGTATATCCATATTTCTCCAGCCAGCCTATGAGACTATGAGCCTTCCACCCACCATAACTCTTCCGGATTCATCGACTCAAATATCTTGTTTGACCGAACTTGTTTTACAGAAAAATGAAGATGGAAGTGTTCTTATTTCACTACAAATGAAGTTCAACCCCAAACAATGGGATACACTGGATGAAGCCCTTAAATCTGACACTCCACTCTCTGAGGACATGCTCCGCAGATCTGTGGGTTATGTTGAAGAATCTATTTATAAACCCTCAATTGTTGAACAAATTGTGTTGACATGGAGTGAATATATTCAAGTCTACCTTGCTGAATATAAGGTTTGTGCTCATGTCATCTCATCTATATTGTAAGAATACAGTCCAATCACAATAATCCAACACAACATTTTTTAAATTTTACTGGAGTTATTGTTTAACCTCCTTCCTATGCGGAATGCAAGATTACGGAGTTATGTGTGTGTGTGTATGTACTGCTAAATTATAATGTTAATTTAAAGAACTCCCTTTTCAGCTTTCAAACTCTAGAGGGTTATAGTGTTAAACAGCAGCATTTACAAACCCATCACAATGATGACCAACTGAATTTGATGGATTAGTGATAGTTTGTACCTACTGTATTTTGTATGGGGTTCGTGAGGCAAATGGCAAAAACTGAACCCTTCTTGTCTTGCCCTTCCATCCGACTGTCTATCCATGTGCCACAGCCACTACAGAATACACTACAGGCTGCCACACTGACTGCTGGCTACAGTATCTATATTGTTGCAATTTGGAGTGTAGGTGTTTTCTATGAACAGCTATATGAAAAAACAGGTACTCCATAAATGTAACTCGGGCGTAAGAAAAAAAAAATCTAGTGCATATAGCATATGGGGTATCTTTTTATCGGTTCTTCAAAAACTACAAAGAGCTTTCATAATAACTTATTTATTTAATTTAAGGAGGCTGCTCTCGCTTCAGGAGCGTAATTTTTTTTTTTTGGTGTTTTTTGCCCATTGAACCTCATGAACACTCCTTCAGATAGCGAAAGTTGATTTCGCGAGAACTAGGAGACTTAACACACATGTTTTAATTGATAGTATCTCATAAATATCATCAGTTTAGCTATGATACCCCTCACAAAAAAAAACACTGTAAAAATGTGTTTAGAGGGTATCGTAGGTAAACTGCTGATGTAATGTGTAGTTTTTGTGATATGGGATATTTTTTCAGAACCCTGCACTATGCATGTTTTGAGAGGAGACACATGGCTGGTTTTATTTTTATTTTATATGGAGCTCATGTAATAATTGTTCCAGAACTACATCACCTGGACACTATGCTTCCTAGCAGTTGCTGGTGGTGCCATCTGTCTATGGAGCCATATGTCTCACAAACATGCAATTGTAATATTGCTGTTATTATTTTATGCATATGAAGTGGTGATATCATACAAGGTGAGCTCACGTTTTATATTCTATTGTGTTAGGTACTGACTACTGACTGAGGCTAACATAATATACTTAATTATGTCATTGCTCTATTCATAGATAGTCAATTTTTTTACGTTTGGCTCGACAAACAAACTTATGACCTATTTATATGGTAGAAAGCGGTTGCCGTCGCCTATTAGCCGGGTCCACAGCAGCCGATCCAAATGGATCAGCGATCCAAGATCGTGATGCGTGGATCAAAGTAGGCCGATCCAGTTTGTTGAAACTTGCGATCCTGAACTACGCTCTAAGCGATCCATAGGCGATCCGTGATTCAGTTGAACTCTTGCTGGAGATGGAGTCACAGGTACAGCGGCGGCGTCCAATTGCCGTGGCAGCAGAAACCTTTAGTTTGCTTAAATATTTGCGCAAAAGATCACAAAAAAAATAAAGACGGTTCTGGGTGAGAACGATATACAAAAATCGCTTGGAATACGGGACTCTGCTTTACATAGAGTTTTTACAGATATTAGTGTAACAGCCGTCGTTTGGGTCCCTTATACATTTATATTCCTTATAAAGAGATATTAACTGACGACTTTGAGATATTTCCATTGCGAATCTCGCGAATCACAAACACAACCGTCTACACCGCGCCCTACACGCATCTGAAGCACCTTTGAGGCAGGCCAAAAAACCGACGATAAACGGATCGAACGCGGCAAGGATCGCACGCTCCAATTCGTGCGCTTGGATCGCGCGATCGGAGCGCGTTGGATCGTTCGGTGTGGACCCGGCTATTGACATCTGCAACACCAAGGGCATTGCCAATTTGTTGCCTGCCCTGAAACACTATGTGTTGTGTATCTTTTTATGATTAGGTAAGTATACCTATGTTCATTAAAGCATTTTTTTTTGTAAATTTTAGACTTACGCCCCTGGCCATTCTTCAGTTCTTATAAATTTATCTCCATCAAGGTTGTCTGGAAGAAATCGCTTCTAAGATAAGACCGCCCATTATTTTTATAATTACGTTAAAAGTTTTGTTTATTTTATTTTGTTGTTATATTTGTTAAGGTGTAAGTGAAGTATTTTCTATTCTATTCTATTCTAAAGCAATACATTATAGAAGATTTCCACTTCTAAATCTATATGTTCACCAAGGTGAACAAGTTACTAGGTTTTGCCTGCTACCATAATGTAAGAATTAATAATATGAAGATGATGATAAGTAGGTACCTACATATAAACGCCAGTTTCTCGCAAGGATTGGCAGAGACCACATTAAAATTATAATGTTTTGTCTCACAGGAAGCTGAACAAAAAGAGCTGGACCGGTTTCTATCTGCAATACAAAAATGCAAATGGTACTTCTGGACTTCAAGCTGTGAAGTTCCACCACCAGACCCACTTGTATTCATGAAGCATATGAATCCTTTGAAAATTGGCATCAGAATGTTTACCACTGCACTAGCTGAACCAATTGTCGTTATTAGTGATACTGTGGCCACTATTCTTCATGGTGTCACAGGTATGTTCATACAATTATGATAATAGCCATAACTACTACTACTCCCTCGTAGCCTCCTTTAGTGCACGCAATGCCCTCACACCTGCCAGTAAAAGACCTTTACGAAGCCACTGATAATTCCATAGCTGTGGCAGAGTACTGTTCCAATATAATTTGATAGAGAACCATCGACACGAAAGAAGTCTGCTACATATTACTATTTTATGTCACCGGCTATTGGTCACCCTGCAATAGGTCGGAGACCAGCTCGACCGTTGAAAGAACCAGTGTGATGAAAGGATTCAGTGCGCCTCACAGAGGCTTCTTTCAAAGCTTTAGTCATCATCATCATCTCAGCTTGGAATCACCCACTGCTGGGTATAGGCCTCCTTTCTCTTCTGCCAGCCTCCTTTGTCCTGTGCGTCTCAACCAGGTATTACCCGTGACTGATACGATGTCGTCGACCCATCTCGCTTTCGGATTACCACCACTCCTTCGAGGCTTTACTCCACCGGCCGTACCCAGTAGTCCTCACGTCTGGCCAGGTGTCCTGCCCATCTCCATATGAGATTTATCGCTCTGTCCCCGACGTCATTGACCTTCGTCCGACGACGGATCTCATCAAAGCTTTACTTATCTAAATCATCACTTCATCAGCATCATCCATTAGCCTACAGAAGTTAATTGCTGGACATAGGCCTCCCCATAGAATTCCACGACGAAGCGTCTTGAGCGTCCTCCATCCACCGACTACATGTTGTTGGACCATCGAGAGGGGGGCCTTCCTTTTCAGCCTCGTCCTGTTTGTGGTGGCCACTCAAGAATCTTTATGCCCCAATGGTTATCAATTCTGCAAGCTATGTATTATATGTAGGTATAGCCTGCCCATTGCTACTTCAAGTTCTGCTAATTCTGAGAGCTATGTCGGAGATCTTGGTTCTTCTACGGATCTCCTCATTTTGGATCCTAACATGTAGTGATGTATCACTTACAAAATGTTTTTTCTTTTCAGCTGGATTATGGTACCCATTCGACAAGATAATATATGGAATACTAACAGTAATTATAAATATATCTTTAATTTTCCTATTAGTCATGATTTTATTCAATTGGCTACTTAATATTCCATTCAGCTTGAAACTTTTCGGAGTGGGAGTCAGCGTAAAAAATAAGAGATTTTCCCGCCAGGAATTAACAGAAATACAGCCACAGAGTCGGATTGGACAAGCAGATGGAATAAGCCAAGCTACTCTCGATAAAATTTTGAATGTATGTTCACTGGCTCTTTCTAGTAATAATACACCAGTTTCTAAACAAAGTACAATTTCGGCATTAACATCAAACGTGCGCAAAGACATTAACAAAAATGTAACGAAACTATGCAGGTCTGCCAGTACGGGAAGATTACCCAATAATTTATCTTTTGAGGGAGATAGTTTGGCTTTGGAAAGTACTGTTAGACGAAGGAATAATGTACCACGTGACGGCAGTGGAGATGCAAGATAAACGAGAAAACTATAGGTACCTCTTCCCATGTCGACACTCCCTACGTATAGTTGTGTATCTGCAAAACACAAATTTTACAGGAGAGCGTTTTAAAGATTTGAAAATGTTCAAATGCCTATAACTAGAGCCCTTTTTGAGATATTTCTGTGAAAATTGGTGAGATGCTCTTACTGTAGATCTAGTTTAAGATGGATACTATTTTTTATTCAAATCTATACTAGTTTAGATTTCATTACACTTGCATATTTTTACGTGGTGTATATAACCTAATAAAATGCCGTATGTGGCACATACACACTTTTTCGTGGAAGCTTAGAAGAAAAACAATGTCGCAACTGCCTGTTACACGGTTATACTTAGTAGATCTATTAGACTAATTCTGTTTAACTGGTGCTTACATGTTTAAACGTTGGAAATTGTATAATTTCATAATATGCTTCTACATAATTATTCTGTTTCGGCAAATTAGCCCTGTTTATCAGTTCGTTAGGTGACCAGTTCCTAATACAGGTTGCCAGGCCCTTATTGTCGAATATTTACTTGCTTGCGAAACTAAGTTTAATGCTGAAAGTTTAATGCCGATCGGTTGTAAAATCCGATCTGTAGAGGAGTACGGAAATACTGACAGAAACGCTAATTTCGCTAGACTTGATGCTAAGATGCTTCGCTGACTTCGTTCGCTCGATCAATAATCTTAAATAAAACAAGAAATAAAGAGCTCAAAATACCATTTATTAGGGAAGTAGGTGCTCACCTAAACACAAAAATACCTTTTAAGGATGGTTATTTCAAAAATAAGAAAAACAAAACCAACTGAGTTGGTAACTAACTCAGCTTTAAAATCTTAACGACTATCAAACACGTCTAATCAGTCTTTACTATTAGGAACTTCAACTTAATTATTATCAAGTAATATTACGAAATAGCAAACTTGACTTTGTCAAAGTCTAACTAAACAATTTACATAATAATAGGAAATACAACATTTTTTATTCAATTGAGATCGAAATAATAGTAGAGCTATCATTACTATAGGTTATAGGGTAGATATCTACATTTGCAAAATTCCTATATCAAAAATATAAACACAGACATGAAAAGTTATTAAATTAATAATAATAAATACCCAAACTTGACTATAAAATTTCTAAGATGATAAAAATTAACACAAATACAAAATTATTCAATTGAGATCAAATATTATGGTAAGTACCATAATTTTTACGTACTTTTATCAAAAATAAACAAAAGTCATTATTTAAAGTATTTAAGCCAAATTTTATATGGTTTCAAACGTAATTTAATCACGTTTTTTTAAATAATACTTTTTATTAAATATATGAACACAGACACAATGACATAGAAACGAGTAGATGCAAACATAGATATGAGGGTAGTAGTATAGTACTTACTAATATTAACGTTTTAGACTTTACAAAGTATAAGGCAATAAATCGTTTTCTTTACTCACATTATTATGGCACTTTAGCATCATCGTGCTAAGTTAACTAGTTTATGCAATTATTATTAAAGCTATATTTATTTGTATTTATTTTTATAACAAATTAACACTTTATAATATTATATGTTTGTAACGAATTACCCTATTATTAATTATGATTTTTATGTAGTTTTTTTTCCATATAATTATCAGTGACTATTAAATAGCATTACTTAACAATAATCTAATTTGTTATTTATAAGTATCTACCTATTAAATTACCTACTTATTTATGTAAACTAGCTTGAGCTTGTCATTTGACAAATATCACAAGAAATAGGATTCTCTACGTGTCTTTTTTATTTAGTTACTCTTCTTCATCTTCTTCACTACGTTCGTCAACATCTCTTACACAACCCTCTATAAAATTATTGTAAAATTCGTGATATATCGATGGTATTATATTTGTTTGACATAGGTACTTTAGATCTTGAAGTTTAGCCTGAGGAATCGGCAACTTCCCCATGTATGCTTGAATCAGTGGTCTTGAAAGCGGTGCTAACAGCAGATTATTTTCTCGTCTATTTCGGATTCTTCTTGTTCTTGGGGTCTCGAGCGTGTTCTGTACTATTATGGTCTTGAACTCATGATCGCAAAAATTAGTTTTATAGTCTATTTTATTAGATTCATCAGGTAAAATTTCTAACTGTCTGATTTGGGACCAAAAAACTCGTTCTCTGTCTGTGTTCATCTTCCAGTTACATCCAGACAGTAGAGTTTTAAAGTCAAAAAAGTCTGATGTTCCCATTTCTTTAACAATATATGGATTTCCATCTTGTTTAGCCCATTGTATGAGGGCAAACCACTGGTCGGGTGTATACACCATTTTGTTTTTTGCTGTCCTTTCGATGAGTGCATGAACACTATCACCCTCATTCTGTGTGTGACCTTTTTCAAAGTACTTGTGGGTGATAGTTACTTGAAAATCTTTTGCCGCTCGTAGGTACGACGCAAAAACAATTCTATTCCGGTTTTGGCCGCCACAGTTATCAGACCAAAAGTTAAAAATTTTAATACCCTTTTGGTGATGTTCACGAATAAAGTCGTTTATGCAACTGCTCACCTCAATTGCACCTCGCTTTGCTGTACTTTCGTCCCACACGTAGCACTTGGCTACCCGACTACCCATTTCAAAAATGGTAAAATTGAAGACTGTTAGTTTTCTTTTATAGTAAAGTATACTTGTTTCCGCACAGGGCATGCCGTGAACTTTTTGGAAATCATAAACTGCAGATAGTACTTCGCTTCTTTTCCCTGAGTTTTCTTTGTCTTTGTTCTTGAGCTCCCGTGCAATTGTCTTATTTCGTATGTGTGTCATGTAATTTCTCATTTGTTCTTCTGTGACAGGTCGGGGTAAGTTTTTAAATACATGACAAACGTCACATTGATCTTTTTTTGGGACATGAAACCCTAAGTTTATTTTTTCATTTACTATATCAGTATATTGTCGTGCTGTCATCACTTTTGTATTATTCTTAGGATCAGACCATTCTTGATATAGTAGAAACATACGAGCAAATGAAAGAGTTCCATCCAGGTATAGTTTGCTAGTTCTTTCACGGACGTAGTGTGATTCCACGGGTATAAAAGAATTAACGTGGTCACATACACTGGTTATCATTTCCTCTGTTATAACTTTTTTATGATTAGGATGACGACCTCTATTGTCTTTGAGAACAGTACCCTGAATAGAAAGTTTATTCAAGGCAGAGTAAACCATACCCTGTTTTATGCCCAAAGTGTTCAAAAACATTGTTTTGCAAACTCTTATTTTAGGTTCCTCAGTCCTAGGTAAGTTTTCGGTACCTACTCCCGTAGGTAAGTAGTATCGTATGGTAGATTCTCTTCTTGTGGGTGCTTCACACGTAAAACGTCGTTTTGGGATTTTGTCACAATATCTATTGATAAAATCCCAATGGCGAACAAGTTCTCCCAATGACCAAAAAGCCACAAACTGCAGGTCTCTTTCAAAGTCATTAATTTTTTGTGAACATTTAAAAATGCATTTGTCTCCACAAGCAGGCCCCATCTCTCTCTTTTTCCTTAATTTACCGTCTCTTCCAGTGTATGGTTTTCCTGAGTTTCTGTTGTCCTTACGCTTAACATCTAGCCATTCGTGTTTATGGACCAAACGCAATCGACCCTTATCTTTTTTATTTGTATATCGCCTTTTCTTCTTAGCTGGCTCGCTGTCATTGATTTCAAGCTGGTCAGAATAATTCCCTGACATACCTGGAGAGCCAATTGGCAATAACGTTGGAGTGGAGGCCGGTGACGCAGGGCAGCCTAATAACTGTCCATCTGGTAAGCCAACTGGTAATGTCGCTGGAGTGGGTGCTGTTGACTCAGCGCAACCTAGGTGGTCATCCGGAGAGACAACTGGCAATGTCACTGGAGTGGGTGCTGGTGACTCCGTGCAGCCTAATTGGTCAATCTGTTGAGCTATAATGTGGACGTAATTGGGAGATTCACACAGTGATGATGACATATTAATGCTTGAGGGAGACTGTAGCAGTAGGGGAGATTCAGGCATGTTTGCTGCCAAAGTGGGGTCATAGAAGCTATATTCCGGCAAATTAACTTGTACTGTACCACTTATATTTATTGTAAATAGTGGTATTTGTTTACTTTCCACGGGTTCAGGATGTTTTTCTTGAGTTTTCTGGGCCAGGTTTACAGTTTTTTCACAAAAGCGTGGCGACGAGCTAAAGGCAATGTCATTCTTCCCTGTGTCATTGCTAGAGCCTCCACCACAAGCTTGCAAGGAAGATTGTAAGATATGAGAAGCTGGGACATGCAATTCAGAAGATGCAGGACTATCACCGTTAGTGTTCGTTGAATGCAAGGGGGAAATGCGCGGTGCAAGAAAAGGTTCTTCATCGCTGTCAGATATCATCTCACCCATTCGGCTTAGGTCATCCTCGGTAAAATTTTCTGAGAAACGCACTGGAGATACATCTGAAAAACAACAACAAGGGGCAAAGTTATTTTTTTTATGAAAATCGACTTAATTTTCATGTGAACAGAGCACCTTGCACTTTTGAAGTGCATCTCTGTTCATTTGAATATCATTATCAGATCCTCAACATTTTAATGAGGCCAACCTTGGAATTATCTTCTTTCCGACAAAAAAAGAATCAACAAAATCGGTTCACAAACAACGAAGTTATCCGGGATCATACGCACATATCTATATATATATATATACAAAAATATGTAATTGTTTTTTATTAAAATAATATGAAATGAAAACACAAACACAAAACTATGTAAGTGCATAGGTAACTATATCTTTAATTCAATACTTTTCCGATGTAAAACTATGTAAAGGTCAGTTACTGAATTTTGATTTATCAACTTTACGACGTATAAATATGTAAGTGCCTAGATACACTTTATGATCATAGTGAATCCCGGTGTATAAACATGTAAGTGCGTAGTTACACATTTTTACGTAGGTTATCAAAAAATTTGGAAAGTTTATAAAATGTTCTTACTAATAATTGTCTATTTAGTCAGCAAAAAAGGCAATAACACACAACTGATTCAAGAAACCTATAATACCTATGATTGGACCTCAAAAATTACAAAAAGTTGGTAAATCATTAATTATGATTTACTTACCTGGTCTTGTAGTAGATATAGCTGGGTCTAGGACATCTACTTTTCCTTTCGTAGTAGCCTCTGCTTTTAAGTTGTTCAGGAATCGGAAACGTTCACTTGTCATTTTGCGGCAATAAAATATTTACCGAGTCGCACGCGCATTCTACTCGCTGTCCGCGCAAGAACTGCGTAACGGGTACTTACCACCTCCCGCACCTCATTCCCCCCCGCGTCAAAGTGTGTATAGGGAAGATACAGTATTATATGGCGGGAAAATAATGAAGTTGGATAGTTATACGATCAAGAAAAAAGTACTTAGAGTAGACTTTTTTGTTTTTTTGTAAGTTATAATGATAGGCTGGCATGTGTAGATGCCAAAAATGCATCAAACGTATAAGTGTGTATCTGGCAGTTAGACGATGATACGTAGGGAGTGTCGATGTGTTCTTCATAAATGTGATTGAATATTAAGAATTAGGCACTATTTTAATAATGTACAAAAAGGGACTAGTTCAGCAGCCATTTGTTCACCAGGCTGAATACGTGGGTTTTTATAACCTATTATTTTACTATTTGACAAACACAAATAGCGATCTAGTGGGAAACTACCACGAAAAACTATTTTTAATTTTAAGATAACTGTGATATTTTTAAATTAAATCATGTTTTATATCAGATATTTGTGTTATTTTAAAGGATCAAGTTAAAGTTAACATAGGCCGGTAACGGTAATTTTAAATTAAAGCATGCATGATGATATATCCCTGCATCGTTAGTATTTAAAATTATGTAATCATCATCATCATCATCATTGGCAGCTTAGTGTAGCGCCACACGTGCCGAAGGTTCAACGCCGACACTTCCGCGTCTGAATTATCGGTCGTAGTATTGGGAGGTTCGCCGCTACGCTGAACGCGACGTAATTTCGGCTGATGTGTCATAGGGAACTTGAAAAACACTGCGAGCCTTCGATAAAAAATACAACTCCATCGAAGCTGCGAGCGTATTGAACGGAACGATCGGCGCCGTACGTTCCGCAGATGTGGCGCTACACTTAAATAATAGCCCACTGCTGGGTATAAGCCTCCTCCCTCAAAGGCCACTCAAACGGTTCTGTGCGATTCGCATCTAGGTCTTTCCCTCTACTAAATTATGTAATATTTGAACATATTACAGTGATATTAAGAGTGCTTTTGTATATTTACTAATAAAAATGTAGGATATTTGAAGTCTTGCAAAAATTGGCTTCAATTACGATATAATATTGCATCAAACTTAAATTCATAGAGTTGGCAGAAAACATTTTATACTTTTCAAACTTGCAAAAATGCAACGTTGCCAGCCCAGCTACCTATGTAAAAATAAATAGGTAATGTATAAATGTAAATATACATATGTAATGTAAATAGTAATGTATAGGTAAAAAATAAATAAATAAATTTACATGATATTTCTGTTTTTCCATTTTATTTTAGTGATGCTTGAGAAATGTCCAACAGATTATAAATAAACAGAAACATTTTAAATAGTTCAATCGACGAAGCGTAATATTTCAGTTAATCAAATTATAAGCAGTTTTTTTTTAATGATGAGTAAATTCTAGTTATTCATTTTTAAAGTTCGGTGCTCATAACAGTTATTGGTCAACAACATTTGCAACTTCGATAGAATAACATTTAAACAAAACTATTAAAATTATGTGCTAAGTATACAACTAGTATAATTAACTCTCAATTAAATTAATTTGTTAATAGGTTTGGCCTGGCCACTAGCTAGGTAGGCAATCGATCTCGCTAGTGACCGTTCCAATCGAGATTTCGATATCAGCTATGTACTAAAGTAAAAAACTGAAGAAATCGGGTTGAAAAATAGTTCTGTTCCGAATTCTATGATTTGATTGCAATATTTCTCAAAAAAAGAGAATACATACTTGTATTTCAACACTATTACAATATTAATAATAACAATGTACTTAAATAAGAAAACAGTTTGGAAATATTTACACAATGAGCTGATAAATGTACCCTTCAGTGCTTAATGTTTACAGAGAAATAGAGGAAAGTTAAGTTATTAATTTTGTTAAGTTATTAATTTTAATAAGCCCTACTGATGCTAATTCGTTACTGGTCGATGGACGAAACTACTCTAAATTTCTTCTCCTAATTTAACATTGTTGGTAGGTACTTACTTCATCAAACTACAGAATAATCGGTTTACTTATCAGTAACTATTTAAAAAGTTGAAATCTATAACTCCTTAATTACTAAAACATTATTGCCGTAGTATGTGTTGAATGTTGCACATCATTTAGAGAACATATAAGAATAACTAGAAAGATCCACTGCATATTGAAATTACGGTAAAATGCTAGTGGTTCCTAAATAAACAACAAATAACCAATAAAAATACGAAGGTAGGTAGTTATAACATGAAAATGAGCACAAGTGATCACAATATAAAATACTATAGGAGTAAATACCAATTAAAAGTTTTAAAGAAATACTTAAAATAACAAGATAAAATTATGACAGACGCCAAATTAGTTCGAGAAAGATTATTTAGAAGTCAAAGAACAAATTGTACAGTAACTTACATCAAACAACACGAAACAACTTTGGTCCAGCTATAACAATTCAGTATTCAACAATCACTATCTCATAATACAATTCTGCCAATAAGCAAAAACAGTGCAAATACAAACGCGTCAATATATTCGTCGTGCACTTTAATTAATTCGTTAATTATTGTAATAATTGGTAATTCAAATATTTTATATAAGACTTCTAAATCTTCGATTTAAGTGCTTTCGGTAAAAGTTATAAATTAGGGTTGTAATTATTTTAAGAACTCCCTTTATGCACTTTTTATCACGAAAACATATGCAAAAATAATACTTTAAAAAATCAGGGTTTTTAAAATTCTAAGGCTGACGGCAGCTCTGTCGCTAAGTAGTTGGATTGGCGCGATGCCCACATAACTTTCGACAGATGTGACGCCAGACTAAATCTCAGGTAGGTATTCAAATTGTATTAGTTATTTATGACAACGTGAAACAACTAGAAAAACTTTATTATTATGGAAAAATCTAATTGGATATGTGAATGATATCAAATAAAGTGCATTTATAAACTAGGGTCAGCTACTTTTACAATAAATGACTAGAGTTTTAAATATAATGATTAATAATCCATTATTGATTGGATATTATATGGTACATAATAATAAATAACACTAATTTGACCTGGTTAAAATTGATAATGCCATTGCGAGATTTTCCAAATGCACAATTTATGTATTGTCAAACAATAGGTTAATTGGCTTTTTTATCACATCTAATCTAAACGCTTTTTATTAAATCCATATTATAAAGTAGCAATATTAATTTTTTCAACAAGGCCTAATCCATCTTGGCAGATTCTCACAAGTTCACCCAATTGCTCAACTAGATTGGGGGGGGGGGAACTTATTCACGGACAAGATGGTAAAATTCCACTCATTCACGAGATTCAAAAAAGCGTGAACTAGTGGGAATCTACCTCGGAAACTTGTTTGTGGGTTTAAGCAGTTCCTAAATTTTGGCACTGATACTATTCCCACTATGACATTACCTACTTTTAATCTGCTATCAAATATTTTTGGACTTTGCACAATCCACTAGGTATCTATTTATAGGATTACTTAGGTAGTGACTTGGATATCGTATTATTTTTGTTACAAGTAGTAATAACTTTGACAAGTTACTCCTAGTCTTCAAGTTTGAAAACTAAAGTATGTTTTTAATACATGAGACATTGATATCTAAATGATAAAAAATGTTATCATATTATTGTAAACAACATAACAAATTGCTATTGTTTTACATTATCGGCACATGCAATTATAAGTCCTAAAGACCTAATTTCGTTGTATTTTTTCTAACAATATGGAATATTGAGTTTATGTTGCATCAGTCATTGTTAAATTATCAATAACTTACTATTAGCAAAGTATTTATTAGATGACTTCTAAGCTCCATCACAATAAAATTAACATTAGGTTTTTAAAAGGCATTACATGACTATTCTACTTTGCTTTAAATGCGATATAATTCTATTCTAAGTCCATGCTTAACTTGTTCAGGACATGGGATTTAATGACTAGGATAAAATTACTGAATTAATGTAAAATTTGTAAATTAATCGGTGGTGTAGGTCTAAGCGGAATGTTTACCGTTTTTACATGACGAGACATTTCTCTCTGGCCCCTGCGGAGCCGCCTTCGCCAGCATCTTTCACCACCTTGTCTTTCTTTTTCTTGCTCTTTCCGTCAATTTGAAGAGAAACATTTCTGTTTTTTTCCATGTTTAACAGCTCCTAAAATAACAAATACAATGGCGTCAATTCTGTTCAGCATTCTCTTAAATTATAGATCCCCTGCCCTTTTGCTCACATTGCTGTGTTCCAGTTTGAAGGGTATGGGGCTGGGGAAATTACAGGCACATCAGACCTTCCATATTTATGTCTCAGGGTGGCGGGCGCAGTGCAGTGCCGCATAAGGCGCGTCCTAGGTGGACTAGACCTATGACATAATGCACTGTTTTATATGCAGAGGGTACCGCTTAACACCAGGTGTGTCATGTGTTTGTTCCGCAATAACAAGTTGAATAAAAAATAAAACTGGTGAAAGGATTTAGTGCGCCTTGCAGCTTCCCTCCATTTTTCTTGAGTATAAACTTTTAAGGGTGTAAGCTTGGGCACCGAAAGATGTTATTTAGCACCCCTTACACTGTAAGGGGTGCTAAATAACATCTTTCGGTGCCCAAGCCAACCTCACCGGCTCGTGGTACACCGACCAACGAACGAGGCTCTGGCGAAACCACCCACCAACCCGCACTGGACCAGCGTGGTGGGTCATGGTCCAAACCCCCCAAATATGGACAGCAATATACAACCAAGGCCCCAAGTGCCCGGCGAGTCCAGCGGCTGTGCTGGCGTTGACGCGCGCCATGCCAGCCCTGGAGTCAGGGGTGCTAAGAATCTCCGGGTGAGATCCGACCGTCAAACGACCTCGGCTAGTGTTATAAAGGACACCGATACGCTCAACATCCTAACTTACAACGTTTTCACGCTCATGGAAGATGCACGTTTGATAGAACTTGAAAACGCCCTGCATGATATCAAGTGGGATATCGTTGGTCTAGGAGAAGTTAGAAGACTAGGCGAACACACAGAAGAACGGGACAATGGTATATTCTTCCATTTCGGGGAAACCAGAGGAAGACACGGTGTGGGGTTCTGGTCGCCAAGAACTGGAAGGATAATATTATTGAATTCAAAGGGTACGAACGTTTTGCCTTTCGTATCCGTATTGAGATTTCGAATAACGTCCAAGACCACTTTAGCGATTATTCAAATCTACGCACCAACTTCTTCCTATAATGACGAAGAAGTTGAAATCTTTTACGACCTACTTAATAAAGCCTGCGAAGAAAACCGAGGTACTTGGAATATTGTCCTCGGTGACTTTAATGCAAAGCTAGGCACCAGACAAGCAACTGACAATAGTTCCATACTGGGCCAGTTTGGTCTAGGAGAGCGCAATGACAGAGGCAATAGATTGATCCAATTTGCTTTCGGCCAGAGTATGACTGTAACAAACAGCTTCTTCAATAATAAAGCGGCCAAGTGCGTGTCGGACTCGCCCATGAAGGGTTCCGTAGCAGCCAGTAACATAATATAAAAGTTCTTAGATGGATTACGATTAATGACGTATTAAAAAAAAACTACTTACTAGATCTCGTTCAAACCAATTTTGAGTGAAAGTTTACATGGTTATGTAAATTTTTTAGTTTTTTACTTTTATCATTCTCTTATTTTAGAAGTTATGGGGGGGGACACACTTTTTACCACTTTGGAAGTGTCTCTCGCGCAAACTATTCAGTTTAGAAAAAAAATATATTAGAAACCTCAATATCATTTTTGAAGACCTATCCATAGATACGCCACAGGTACAGGTTTGATGAAAAAAAAAATTGAGTTTCAGTTCTAAGTATAGGGAACCCCAAAAATAAAAAACTACTTACTAGATCTCGTTCAAACCAATTTTGAGTGAAAGTTTATATGGTAATGTACATCATATATTTTTTTTAGTTTTATCATTTTCTTATTTTAGAAGTTACGGGGGGGACACACTTTTTACCACTTTGGAAGTGTCTCTCGCGCAAACTATTCAGTTTAGAAAAAAATGATATTATTAACCTCAACATTATTTTTGAAGACCTATCCATAGATACCCCACAAGTATAGGTTGGATGAAAAAAAAATTGTTGAGTTTCAGTTCTAAGTATGGGGAACCCCAAAAATAATTGTTTTTTTTTAATTTTTGTATAAAAATCTTAATGCGGTTCACAGAATACATCTATCTACCAAGTTTCAACAGTATAGCTCTTACAGTTTCGGAAAAAAAGGCTGTGACATACAAGGACAGACAGACAGACAGACAGACAGACATGACGAATCCATAAGGGTTCCTTGTCTTTGACTACGGAAACCTAATAAAAAACCACAGAGACGATGGACATGGATATCTCCTAGTGGCAATGTAAGAAATGAAATGGACTTTGTGCTTTCCTCAAATTTAAATATAGTTAAAGATGTTAGCGTAATTAATAAATTTAAATACAGTTCCGACCACAAGCCAATTCGTGCAAAAATCAAATTTAACTTAAAATACACAGATCACGACAATTTAGTATGAAAATCAAGAGGCATTCAAAACACACTCTTTAAAAACTCAGATTTATTTAATTTCAAAATTTCAAACCAATTTTCTAGTCTAAAAATAAATGAAATATAGGATACACGACCAATACAAAGTAATAATAAAAGGAATTGAGTTAAGGCGCTATAGGGCCAACGAAAATTTTTATGTCAGGGTGTGAAGCACGCGGGGTCGCCCCGCCCACTGAGCGGGACGCAGGATGCGCCGAGTTCAATGACCCGAATTCTATCGGCGGGTTAGAGCGTTTTCACACTTTCCGATCCGATATCCTTATCGGAACACGTTTCCATACATTTTGTCGGTATCTGATATTGGAGACCGATAAAATGTATGAAAATTACGGCCGATAACGGTATCGCATCGGATAGTGTGGAAACTCTCTAAGGCGCCTTGCTATTATTTTCGCACATACGGTCATAAAGTAGTACAATATGCGCACAAAAAATAATAAGTTTTAGTGCTAGTAATAAATAAATAATAAAGAATTTTTACGTAAGTTTTTTTATTATTTCTGTTGGATATTTGGATAATCACATTACCTATAAAAATGGATCGTAAGGAAGGTATCTAATTGTGGCAGAAAATCAGATGTTCCATAAACAAAATAAGTACCTCATGATTCGATCCTAAGAAATTACCTCTCCGTCTCCTCCAGTGGATGTGTGCAGTGGTCTGTCCGACCTAAGACTAGGCCCTCCGACTCTTTCTGAGGAAGAGTGCAGAGGTGTGTGTCCGGCCTAAGAAATTACCTCTCCGTCTACTCCAGTGGATGTGTGCAGTGGTCTGTCCGACCTAAGAGTAGGCCCTCCGTCTCTTTCTGAGGAAGAGTGCAGAGGTGTGTGTCCAGCCTAAGAAATTACCTCTCCGTCTCCTCCAGTGGATGTGTGCAGTGGTCTGTCCGACCTAAGAGTAGGCCCTCCGTCTCTTTCTGAGGAAGAGTGCAGAGGTGTGTGTCCGGCCTAAGAAATTACCTCTACGTCTACTCCAGTGGATGTGTGCAGTGGTCTGTCCGACCTAAGAGTAGGCCCTCCGTCTCTTTCTGAGGAAGAGTGCAGAGGTGTGTGTCCAGCCTAAGAAATTACCTCTCCGTCTCCTCCAGTGGATGTGTGCAGTGGTCTGTCCGACCTAACAGTATACCCTCCGTCTCTTCCCGTGGAAGAGTGTCGTGGTGTGTGTCTAGCTTAAAAAATTACCTCTCCGTCTCCTCCAGTGGATGTTTACAGTGGTTTGTCCGAACAAAGAGTAGCCCCTCCGTCTCTTCCCGTGGAAGAGTGTCGTGGTGTGTCTGGCCTAAAAAAATACCTCTCCGTCTCCTCCAGTGGATGTTTACAGTGGTCTGTCCGACCTAACAGTATACCCTCTATCTCTTCCCGTGGAAGAGTGTCGTGGTGTCTGGCCTAAAAAATTACCTCTCCGTCTCCTCCAGTGGATGTTTACAGTGGTCTGTCCGAACAAAGAGTAGCACCTACGTCTCTTCCTGTGAAAGAATGCCGTGATGTGTTTCCGGCCTCAAAAAATACTTCTCCGTCTCCTCACGTGGATGTGTGAAGTGGTATGTCCGGCCTAAGAGTTACCCTCCGGTTTTTCCTATGGAAGAGTGCTGTGGTGTTTGTCGGGCCTAAGAAGATACCTGTGCGTCACCTCACGTGGATGTGTGCAATGGTCTGTCTGGCCTAAGAGTAGACCCTCCATTAGTTCCCGTGGAAGAGTGCCGTGATGTGTGTCCGCCCTAAGAAAATACCTGTCCGTCTCCTCAAGTGGATGTGTGAAGTGGTATGTCCGGCCTAAGAGAAACCCTCCGTTTTTTCCTATGGAAGAGTGCTGTGGTGTTTGTCCGGCCTAAGAAAATACCTGTGCGTCACCTCACGTGGATGTGTGCAGTGGTCTGTCTGGCCTAAGGGAAGACTCTCCGTGTCTTTCCATGAAAGTGTGCCGAGGTGTGTGTCCGGCCTAAGAAAATACCTGTCCGTCACCTCACGTGGATGTGTACAGTGGTCTGTCTGGCCTAAGGGAAGACCCTTCGTGTCTTCCCGTGGAAGAGTGTCGTGGTGTGTGTCCGACCTAAGAAAATACCTGTGCGTCACCTCACGTGGATGTGTGCAGTGGTCTGTCTTGCCTAAGAGTAGACCCTCCGTCTGTTCCCGTGGAATAGTGACGTGATGTGTGTCCGGCCTAAGAAAATACCTGTCCGTCTCCTTCCGTGGATGCATTGAGCATCACATCAATCTACAAATTCTACCTATATCATTCTACAATTTTCAATGTAATAACTACTCATTTTGATTTCTAGCACAGATAATGTATGGTAGTAAATGTGTTACTACCATACATAACATACATACCATACCACCATCCAAAGGGCGTCGACGATTTTGGCATAGTCGTCAGCCGCCATTTACTTTTATTTTTAAGTTAGAGGCGCACTTTAAAAAAATTACATTTTCTAGAGGGTACGGGTCATTCGCAAAACATCCACTTCTCATAATGTACACCGCAATTTTCAAACTATTTTTTTTTTCAAAAAAGCTGGATATGGGTTACTGGCTCACTGACTCATTGACATCGTTATTCTCCTAGAAGGAGTCGTTTTAGTGATGGGTCATGTTCTAGGAAAGTGTTTAGTCCGTCTGTAAAATCTGTCATTTCAAAAATCCAAGCTGACCAAAACCTTTCTTCGAAATGGTGACTGATCGGATCCGTTCAAACGACGCATCCTACTGTTTTTTGGGAAAGATAGAAGAAAAAAAAAAAAAAAAAAAAAAAATAGATTGCTGCTCTAAAATGGGTTTTTCAAACAGACTTGTCCGACTAGACTTTGGTGAATTAAAGTTTTTTACTAAAGTTAACACTCGAAAATTTGGTTTATATAGAAATGTTGTAAGCATCTTGGTGTATATAGGGTGCAAAATCACAACTTTTTTAAAAACCATGATGGCGCATGGCGGATTGTTTGGTGGTCATTTTGTAGAATCGTAAAGTTTTCAATTTTCAAATTGAAAAAAGAGACTGCGGGCAACACCGGAGCTTGATGACTAGTAAAGGGCTATCGTGTGGGAGAACAAGTGGTGTTGCCTGGTGGAAATTGCAACTTTTTTACTTTTCGTTACATTTTACTTGTATTTATATTTTACTTTTAAAACCAAGAAGTAAAAATTTAATCATATGAAAAAAGTAAAAAGTCTAAAATAAAAAAACTCAAAAAAAATAAAATTGAAGTCATTTTATGAAAAGTCCAGTGTACATATTGCGAATAAAGGAGATGTCCAGAAGTGGTATAATATTCTGAGAAAATTTCAGAAGTTATGAAATATATCTAAAAAAAGCTTATTTATTGGGCTACTCGATTATATAAATTTTATATATTATAAAACCTCCGTTTCCGAGAAAATAATAAAATTGTTCTTGAAGGGAAAACATAATGAAACAAACATGCCAAAACCACACGTGTGTAATAAATAAATAAATAAATAATGCTGGACAGTTCATATAACACTTTTCACATTTTTTATCTAGCCCCAAGCTAAGCAGAGCTTGTGTTATGTGTACTAGATAACTGATATACTTAATACAATATATTACATAGATAGATATTTTTTATAATACATAAAAATACCCAGAACACCCTAAACAAATATCTGCGATCGCACATAAAATAAATATGCTATTTCGTCTTCTTCTGCCTGTGCCCAAAGATATGATGACTAAAATATTCTTCTTGAATGGAATACGTGCTAACACACAATTTACAATAAATTTATCTGTGCCCTGAGCTACCTGAAAAATACATATGTTTATAAGGAGGCGAGGAATGTAGGTACCTATGCATATTGCTAAAGGTACTATTATCATTACAGGCAGCTCCTATCTATTAGTGAACTCTACAACAGTGTAGGTAGGTATCTACTTAGAATGTATCCTGAACCTACACAGAACAGATAAACTAATAAGTGAAGTATTAGTAATAAACGCGACAACATGGAACGAAGGTAGGATAGTCGTATGAAAAGTTCTTTGTGGTTGTCTGTCTGCGGCCTGTCTCGCTAGCTAGAGAGTATCAAAATTCCTTAGTCTGCCTGCCAAAGAGCGTCAAGTTCACCTTTTGGGAGTGTTACAAGTTCTAACTTTATTTTGAAAAAAAAACAACATTTGAATCAAGTTTAAAAAAACTGAGGTACATTTATTATTTTTCATTAGCTGCAAAATAGCCAAATAATTAATGCCCTTTCTCCGTAAATAACTATTATGTTGCTTGGAATTTCTAGTTATTTTTATACCGGCCTTCATATATTTTATGGACATCTCCTTTAGTCTATTTGAGCAAAAAAATTGAGTGTATATTTTGCGAAGTGGAGGATATGCGAAGTGGTCATATTGAGAATAAGTGCGATGTACATTACAAGAAGTGGACGTTTTGCGAATGAGTTGTATCCTCTAGCCATAGCACAATAACTAGTGGGTCGGTGGTGCGTGAGGTGCTGCAGCTGGCGTACAGTTTTCCTTTGCCGCTTACTCGCGTGTATGCACAAACCTCTACAAACCCCTGCAAACCCTACCAACACTACAAACCCCTACAAAATCCTACAAACCCTACAAACTCCTTCCAACGCCTACGAACCTCTATAAATCTACTTTGATTTTGACCCTTAACCTTGACCTTGACCTGTACCTGTACCTGTACCTGTAACTGTACCTGTAATTATACTTGTACCTGTACATGCTCCTGCACTAATTAATACGAATGTCGCCTCTTCGTTTATCTCACTCACTCGACCATCGTTCCACTCAGTGGAATCGTTCCACTTCGTGTCACGCTGGTCTCGTTAGCTCGATAAGCTACAGCAAAGTTAATTTGAAGAGAGAAAACTAACGTAATATTCGTAATCAGCACCCACAAATTACTTGAAAACGACACCCATATTAGTTTTTTCTGATCTTACCATTTTATAGGGTTACCAGCTTACCTACTAACTTACCCACGTAACCAAAAAATTTAAGTAATATTCGTAATCAGCAACTACAAATTACTCAAAAACGACACCCATATTAGTTTTTTCTTATATTACCTTTACGCAGGGTTGCCAGGTTACCTTCCTACTCACGTACATACGTACGTGACTGCAAATTTGATGATTTATTCGCAATCGAACGTTACTATCGTTTTTTTCAGTCTCTCGATTATACAAGCACCGTTTCCTCCCAGGGTTACCAACAATATACAAATTTATATAGTCAAAGGTTATTTTTAAGGGCTTCCTTCATAATACCACATACATTTTATTATCAAAAACTTAATTATTTATATATATTTGGAGAAAATCTAAGAAATTGCCCTCAAAACGGGGAAAATATTTCCACCTGGCAACACCACTTGTCCTCCCACACAACAGCCCTATACAAGTCATCAAGCTAAGTGTTGTACACAGTCTCTTTTTTTCAATTTGTAAATTTTATATTCCACCTTTTAACAAAATGGCCGCCACACCATCTGCCATCTTGGTTTTGAAAAAAGTTAGGATTTTCGTATATTCACCGAGATGCTGGCAACATTTCTGCATAAACAAAATTTTCGAGTGTTAACTTTGGTAAAAGACTTTAATTAACCAAAGTCTAGTCGGACAAGTCTGTTTAAAAAAGCCATTATAGAGCAGCCTTCTATTTTTTTTTGTTTGTAACATTTTTCTTTAATCTTTCCCATAAAACAGTTGGACGCGTCGTTTGAACGGATCCGATCGGTCACCGTTTCAAAGAACTGTTTTGGTCAGGACCAAAAGTGCGGTGTACATTATGAAAAGTGGACGTTTTGCGAATAAGCCGTATCCTCTAGCCATTTATGTACAGTTTTCAAAGTGCGCCACTAACTTGAAAATAAAACTAAATGGTGGCTGACGACTATGCCAAAATCGTCGACGCCCTTTGGATGGTGGTAGCCGGTAACACATTTACTACCATACATTTTCTGTCCTAGTAATCAAAATGTAGTTAACATTGAAAATCGTATCCTAATGCAATAGGTGGAATTAGTACATTGATGTGATGCTCATTGCATCTACGGGAGGAGACGTAGAGGTTTTTTTTTGGCTGGACACACACCACAGCCCTCTTCCATGGGAAAAAACGGAGGGTTAATCTTAGGCTGGACATACCACTTCACACATCCACTTGAGGAGACGGAGAGGTTATTTCTTAGGCCAGACAAACACCACAACACTCTTCCATAGGAAAAAACGGAGGGTTACTCTTAGGCTGGACATACCACTTCACACATCCACTTGAGGAGACGGAGAGGTATTTTCTTAGGCCGGACACACATCACGGCACTCTTCCACGGGAACAGACGGAGGGTCTACTCCTAGGCCAGATAGAACACTTCACACATCCACGTGAGGTGACGCACAGGTATTTTCTTAGGCTGGACAAACAACACAGCACTTTTCCATAGGAAAAAACGGAGGGTTACTCTTAGGCCGGACATACCACTTCACACATCCATTTGAGGAGACGGAGAGGTATTTTCTTAGGTCAGACAAACACCACAATACTCTTCCATAGGAAAAAACGGAGGGTTACTCTTAGGCCGGACATACCACTTCACACATCCACTTGAGGAGACAGAGAGGTATTTTCTTTGGCCAGACAAACACCACAGCACTCTTCCATAGGAAAAAACGGAGGGTTACTCTTAGGCCAGACATACCACTTCACACATCCACTTGAGGAGACGGAGAGGTATTTTCTTAGGCCAGACAAACACCACAACACTCTTCCATAGGAAAAAACGGAGGGTTACTCTTAGGCCAGACATACCACTTCACACATCCACTTGAGGAGACGGAGAGGTATTTTCTTAGGCCGGACACACATCACGGCACTCTTCCACGGGAACAGACGGAGGGTCTACTCCTAGGCCAGATAGACCACTTCACACATCCACGTGAGGTGACGCACAGGTATTTTCTTAGGCTGGACAAACAACACAGCACTCTTCCATAGGAAAAAACGGAGGGTTACTCTTAGGCCGGACATACCACTTCACACATCCACTTGAGGAGACGGAGAGGTATTTTCTTAGGCCAGACAAACACCACAATACTCTTCCATAGGAAAAAACGGAGGGTTACTCTTAGGCCGGACATACCACTTCACACATCCACTTGAGGAGACGGAGAGGTATTTTCTTTGGCCAGACAAACACCACAGCACTCTTCCATAGGAAAAAACGGAGGGTTACTCTTAGGCCAGACATACCACTTCACACATCCACTTGAGGAGACGGAGAGGTATTTTCTTAGGCCAGACAAACACCACAACACTCTTCCATAGGAAAAAACGGAGGGTTACTCTTAGGCCAGACATACCACTTCACACATCCACTTGAGGAGACGGAGAGGTATTTTCTTAGGCCGGACACACATCACGGCACTCTTCCACGGGAACAGACGGAGGGTCTACTCCTAGGCCAGATAGACCACTTCACACATCCACGTGAGGTGACGCACAGGTATTTTCTTAGGCTGGACAAACAACACAGCACTCTTCCATAGGAAAAAACGGAGGGTTACTCTTAGGCCGGACATACCACTTCACACATCCACTTGAGGAGACGGAGAGGTATTTTCTTAGGTCAGACAAACACCACAATACTCTTCCATAGGAAAAAACGGAGGGTTACTCTTAGGCCGGACATACCACTTCACACATCCACTTGAGGAGACGGAGAGGTATTTTCTTTGGCCAGACAAACACCACAGCACTCTTCCATAGGAAAAAACGGAGGGTTACTCTTAGGCCAGACATACCACTTCACACATCCACTTGAGGAGACGGAGAGGTATTTTCTTAGGCCGGACACACATCACGGCACTCTTCCACGGGAACAGACGGAGGGTCTACTCCTAGGCCAGATAGACCACTTCACACATCCACGTGAGGTGACGGACAGGTATTTTCTTAGGCCGGACAAACACCACAATACTCTTCCATAGGAAAAAACGGAGGGTTACTCTTAGGCCGGACATACCACTTCACACATCCACTTGAGGAGACGGAGAGGTATTTTCTTTGGCCAGACAAACACCACAGCACTCTTCCATAGGAAAAAACGGAGGGTTACTCTTAGGCCGGACATACCACTTCACACATCCACTTGAGGAGACGGAGAGGTAGTTTCTTAGGCCAGACAAACACCACAACACTCTTCCATAGGAAAAAACGGAGGGTTACTCTTAGGCCGGACATACCACTTCTCACATCCACTTGAGGAGACGGAGAGGTATTTTCTTAGGCCGGACACACATCACGGCACTCTTCCACGGGAACAGACGGAGGGTCTACTCCTAGGCCAGATAGACCATTGCACACATCCACGTGAGGTGACGCACAGGTATTTTCTTAGGCCAGACAAACACCACAACACTCTTCCATAGGAAAAAACGGAGGGTTACTCTTAGGCCGGACATACCACTTCTCACATCCACTTGAGGAGACGGAGAGGTATTTTCATTGGCCGGACACACATCACGGCACTCTTCCACGGGAACAGACGGAGGGTCTACTCCTAGGCCAGATAGACCACTGCACACATCCACGTGAGGTGACGCACAGGTATTTTCTTAGGCTGGACAAACAACACAGCACTCTTCCATAGGAAAAAACGGAGGGTTACTCTTAGGCCGGACATACCACTTCACACATCCACTTGAGGAGACGGAGAGGTATTTTCTTAGGACAGAAAAACACCACAACACTCTTCCATTGGAAAAAACGGAGGGTTACTCTTAGGCCAGACATACCACTTCACACATCCACTTGAGGAGACGGAGAGGTATTTTCTTAGGCCAGACAAACACCACAACACTCTTCCATAGGAAAAAACGGAGGGTTACTCTTAGGCCAGACATACCACTTCACACATCCACTTGAGGAGACGGAGAGGTATTTTCTTAGGCCAGACAAACACCACAGCTCTCTTCCACGGGAAGAAACGGAGGGTCAACTCTTTGGTCAGACAGACCACAGCACATCCCACATCCACTAGAGGGGACGGAGAGGTAATTTCTTTGGCCAGATCTCTACTCCTACTAGGTATGTAGCTATCTAAAGTAACAGTATGAAGTCAGAGTTTATTTGCAAAACAAATCGGATAATGTATTTGTTTACCTAGGTTTACTTTTACTTACCTTTGTCACAGAATAAATAATAGTACAAGTACCTATGTTGGCTCTTTTCATAATTATGATTTGCGAGTAGCCTGACTTGATAGTTTCCATTTCATCCGTAGTCACGTGACCGATGGCGGGAAAATTGACACAGATCCTGCCTCGATGCGGTCTGCGACCGGTCTGAGCAAGCCGAGCGCACGCTCTGGTACTTATATTTGTGTTTAAAAAATTATATAAAAAAATCCCTTTTAGTTTTGCTAAATTTTGTTATTGACTTCACTAATTTAAATAAAAATGAACATGACACCAAGTGTTTCATAAGTTAAAACGTGAAAGAAGTAAGTCAAAAACATGATTTCAATTTTAAAAAGGTGGTATCTTTGTGTTTTTTTTTTATTGAGTGAAGTAATTCAAATAGTGTATTGAATTAATGATTTCACTAGATAAAATGATCAAGAATATCATATATTTTTTTCTTCATAGAAAACTATAAGAATTCTTAACAAAAACTTTAAAATTCTAGACACATTTGAGAACCTATGGCGTCTTAAGCAGCAATAAAATAAAAAGTGCAGGAAGGAACAAAGCGAAACTTTCAAGTTAAACCAAAAAACGTATACAGGAAAGGGTACAAACAAAGATACGCACTGCAGAATACAATAAAAAAAATAGAAAAGTAAAACGTAGTATTAGGAAGGACATACGATTGTTAAACTTACATTTGATTAAATCCGCTATTGAAAAGCATACGTCATTAAGAACAGCTAAGCAGGGAATTTCAAAGAGCAAGCATTGGATAAACTGCCTCCGAGAACAAAACGGGATCAAACAAAACAGCCGAGAAAAAATTATGGAAGTATGCACACATTTTTACGAAACCTTGTACTTAGATAATACTAATATAACCGAAACTATAAACTACACTAAACCCGATGACATCCCTTTTATAACAGGCAAGGAAGATCATGACGTATTGAAAACCATGAAATATGACAGAAGCCCGGGAGTAGACGGCGTAACATCCGAAGCTAATATTAGAGTGACCCATTTTTTTTTTTTTTTTGGGAAAAAAGTAACTTCAGCAACTATCAACCAATAAGCCTAGTGTCACATTTGTACAAAGCGTTTAACAAAGTTGTTCAAAACCGCATCCATGGCCTGCTGGACCAACATCAACCTCCAGAACAAGCAGGTTTTCGTCCCTGGTTTTCTACAGCGGACCATCTACATACACTTAACCAAATTATTGAAAAATATACAGAGTTTCATAAGCCTCTCTGTATAGCTTTTGTGGATTACACATTTGATAGTCTAAAACACTCAGCCATATTTAAATCTTTAGAAATACAGCAAGTACAAAAACATAGACCAAATCAAACTAATTTACATCCATAGTACAGCAGACATCAAACTCCATTGCACCGGTCCTACTTCCCAAATTCAGAAAGGAGTAAAGCAGGGCGGCCCTCTCTCTCCCATTCTATTTACGTGCACTCTCGAAGAGGTATTCAAAATGCTGGAAGTATCTTGGGCAACAAAGGGCATCAACGTTGGTGGTTTAACGAATTTGCGGATGATATTGTCCTTTTTGCCCCAACATCACACGACCTACAAAAAATGCTCGAAGAACTGAGCGCGGCAAGTCTTGAGGTTGGACTTCAAATGAACCGGTCAAAGACGCAGGTAATTCAAATTCAAATTCTTTATTTCAGGCTTACTGAGAAATGCACTAAACCTAAACAGTAAGCCCATATCAACATAAATACCTTAGAAACGAACATACACAAACAATGTAATGTGAAACAGCACGAAACGTAAGATCGAGGTTGATGGGCAGGAAATACATTATCTCGATGAGTTCACCTACTTGGGCCAGATAGCATCCTTCGAAAACAGGCAAGACAGGGAAATCGATCGTCGTATCGAAAATGCCTGGAAGAGCTACTGGTTCATGAAGGAACACATGAAAGGCGACCTACCCCTTACACTAAAACGCCAACTCATCGACATGTGTATCTTGCCCGTCCTCATCTACGGTGCGCAGACATGGTCACTGACCAAGTTCCAGAAGTCTAAACTCAAGATTTGCCAGAGGGCAATGGAACGCAGCATTTTGGGTTACAAGAGAATCGACTATGTTAGAAACACCATGCGGCGTTCCCTGACCGGTATTGCCGACGTAGGTGCCAAAACAGCCAGGCTTAAATGGGACTGGGCGGGGCACGTCAGTCGAATGCTTCCCAACAGGTGGGCGAACATCAGCACACCCTGGTTACCTGAAGGACGGCGACCTCGGGGTCGGCCGAGAAAGCGTTGGCGGGACGATCTTGTAAATTTTGAGGAGTGGTGGGAGACAGCCAAAGACAGGGACAAGTGGAGGAATTTGGGGGAGACCTTTGCCCAGCAGTGGGACAATATAGGTTAGGGAAAAAAAAATTAAGGATTAAGTCGGTGACCTCAAAGTAAATGGACTTTGGGACAGCGCTCAAAAAGTGACCAAACCAAAAGAGAAACCAAAACACATCAAGAGAAACAATTCTGTCAAATTTTATGCAACCATTAATGCTTGACTATTGAACGCAATTGAAGGACTAGAGTGTGAACCAGCCCTGTATCATCATTCGAATTTTCAAAGGTGCCATATTTTGGCGTTGATAGTGTATGGAATGCTAAGGCCATTGTAGAGTTAATAAGGTTGTATGAAGTATAAATTATAGAACTTGTTGCGGAAAAAAACAGGTCTAGTTACATCAAGGTCCGGCCCATAGTTATTAAAGAACCTTCATGGGTATACTACAAATAATACAACAGACTTACCTGAAAGAGCTCTGTGACATTATGGTTAGTTTTAGCAGATGTTTCCATAAACGAGACGCCCCAGGCTTGGGCCTGTGCCTGGCCTTCTGAAACGGAAACTTCTCGGATCTCAGGGGTCTCGTCACATTTGTTGCCAGCCAGCATCACTGGAATACTCGGAAGTTCTGTGCCCTTAATCTCTTTTATTGTCTGCCATATTGGTTTGAGTTCCTCAAGGGACTGTCTACTGCTCACAGAGTAGACCAAAATGAAGGCATGCCCCTAAAACAAAAGAGTAAATCAGGGAAAAAGTGTCTGCACTGGCTAAATTCCCATAACAAAGGAAATAAGACAGTTATAATTGTATTTTCTGATGACAAACCCTAAAATAAACGAGGCCTCAATAATGGGCCAATCACATTTTACATGAAATCCCACATGGTACATCAATTAGATTGTGACAGTTTCATTATAATTAGATGCCAAGCAATGCTGGTGAGTGATTGATAAAGGGTTGATTTGGCTTGAGAAGGTTGATAACCAGCAAATGACAGTCCGGTCATGGCATGGATGTGCATGCACAAGTTCAACAAAATGAATCAACCAATATAGTTTTCTGGACTGAAAATAGTCTGGCCACAGTATGGATGTATGTTGATATTCCTTAATTCGTATTTTAGAATGATAGATGGTCAGCAATCAGAAATTACCTTGCTTATTGACAATCGCTGCATGGCTGGAAACTGATGGGACCCTGTTGTGTCCGTTATTTGTAAAGTGCATATAGTTTTATTACTGCTTATTACCTGAAAAATTATAATAATTGAACTCAGTGAAGATCTATATGACATAACTTTCCATTGATAAGTGATAGTTTGTTTCTTCAATTATTCCATCCAGAATAATCCCAAAGTAGCAAGTGAACCAACGCTGGTATAGGTACTATAAATTCAACAAAATACAAATTCATCAGACACCCGTCATCTGGACTATACTTCAGAGGAACCTTAATTCAGAGTTAAAAGGTAATATTATGTTTGTCTTTGGTATAAATTAGTGTCGCTTCACTCATTCGACCTTAACTATGCTCGGCCTTACAGGCTTGCTCCACTCAGGAACTCCCACGCGAGAGTACTGGCGTGAGCCCATACTGGAGTCCGACACTTCCAAATGTAAATATCTATATCAAATGTTCTGCAGAGTGTGTTTAGCAAGCAACATAACCTCAAACTATGTATGAATATCTCTAGAACCATGTATCTCCGTGGGGCGGAGGTGGTATCGGGGGGTAGCCCCCAACCCACCCTTTAAATTTCCGGGTGCCCGATTCTAATGCCATACCAAATTCAAGATTTTCCTATCATAATACATATAATTTAAGTCTACATTATACATGTTCCTGAATAGTACACCCATTATAAAATCAAATAAATAAATAAACAACATCTTCACTTCATCTGAATCTTACCAGGTAAGATTAGTCTTTGAAGATGTTGTTTATTTATATGATGCTATGACTTACCTGTCGATAGGTGTCTTCTATAGTGGGTATGTAAGACTCTCTGAATGTGCCTTTAACGAATCGTAGTACGAGAGAACTTTTACCAACACCACCCGCGCCAAAAACTACAACACGATAATCATTACTTTGCTCCGGCATAACTATTGCAAACCCTGACGAAGGTTCTTCCAATCGCGTGATGATCATACGAAAAAGCGCAACGCCTTACAACATTTTAATCGCGAGAGACTTGTGTTCAATTGTGCATTTACTGGTAATCAAAAAAATAATTCAATCTATTACATATTTGTTGGAAGCAGGATATTTTTACATATTATCGCTATTCACAATCACAACGCCCTTGTCGAAATTCATAAAATGATCCATCCAATCCAACGACGCAAAGCAAAGCAAGCAAGCAACGCAAGCAAACAAATGCCATAGAAAAAAAAACTGCTTGCTTCTTATAAAATAATCACAGCTCCCCATGAAGTTAAAGGTAAATCTGGAGGCCACACTCTGTACTTTATGTTGAAGCAAAGTACATTGACCTTTCGTTGGACTCTTGTGACGCTATCTCAGAAATCTAAATTCGCCCTTTGTTTACCTTTAAATTACAATTTTCATTGTTATGGCAAAGAATTTCATAATTGGTAATTTAATATGGCGAATAATTATTACAACCTATAAGTAATTTGTAAAATAATATTTAACTGATCTAGCAAACCGATATAATTTAACGATCAATAGATATTTTTCAATTATCCCATCTTTGTGGAAATCGGCATCCCAAAACTACGGCAACACCGAATGCGTCTATAGGGCATGTCAATAACATAAATATAATTTTGTCGACTCGGAAGTTTATAATCAGATTATAATCCGTTACTCGCTATCAAAACACGAAAAATGGTTCAAAAATGTGTAGTACTAAATTGTGGAAGTAAATGGTATCCTGGATGTAACTTGATATTTCACAGGTGAGTAGTAAATTATCATAATATATGAATATTTTCCTAATAACGAAGTTTAGTTTTTACATAGAAGTCACAAGTACACACGTGGTTTCCAACATATAATTCAAAAGGTTTCTAGTAGTTATTTTTCAAAATTTAACAAAATTTGCATTGTAAACAGAAACCAACTATAGTGACCATGATGCATAGTAAACTTTGTATCTTACCCGTTTTGATCAGCAGTCTGATTTCCGACCAGCTAGCAGGGTTATGATCTTATGTCATTAGACTAAAAGGCACTTAGGCGTCTCTTTCTGATCTTCTTTCTCGCTTTAACTACCTAGGGATATAGTTTTTGTTATATTGTTACTTAGTTATTTAAATTTATTTTATTCCTTTTTTAGCTTTCCTAAGGATCCAACAAGGAAAAGACAATGGCTAGCCAAAGTCAAATAAAAAAAACAATTTTATGAAACAGCAAAAATATGCAGTACAGATCCACCAACTTATCTGTAGAATGAAATGTATGTAGTTTTCTACCATCTACATACATTTCATTCTACAGATAAGTTCTACAGTTATGCATTTATTTACTGAAAGAATAATAAAACTAATACCTACAGATTATATAATTATAATACCTACATTGTTTTATTTTTATCTGCAAAATGACAACCACATCTATAAGAGTGGAAGAAGAGGAATGTGATAGGGAATTAATTGCTGGCAGGATACTATGATTAATTATTATTTCCATTCAAACGTCTCGCAGTTTACAATATTATCTACTTATAAAATAATGGCACGAATATTCGATCTTACTACATTGTTAGGTTTTCAGTTGTCGTTTTAGAACTTGTCTCTTTTACTTTGTAGTTGTGTGGACACCCTACTAGAAAGAGAGGAGGGGGACCTAAGTGGATCGAGATAAAATTCAGTCGATTTGCTTCATATTGGTCTAGAGAGTGTGGCCTCGAGACTACCCAAATTCAAGCTTCCTGCAGCTCCCACAGCTCACAAGTACATGTTACGTCAATGTCAATTAATATTTTTCGTCAAATGTCCGCCCCAGCGGCTCACCATGGATGTTGTACTTGTTGTTCCGAGCTCACCGTCATGAAGATATTATCTTCATTAAGATAAGATATGATAAGATAATTTAATTGCCAGAACATTGTACAAAGTTCTTAAACTAGGTGAAGTCCACTTATGTTCTACCTTATTACTAGGCATGCAAATTTTCACATTAGTAGGTAACAATAAAATGAGTAGGTACATTATCTTGATGATCATTAATATGAGTTTCTAGTAGACTAAGTATACAAATCATTTAAAAGTTGAAGAAGAGGGTGATGAGAATTTTGAACTAGTTTAAAGATAAAACTATCTGCAAGATACTGCCTTCTAAGAGAAAGAGGAGGATCAACACACTCCACCTGCATGGCATTTATAGGGGAGGATTTCATTGCACCAATAATTATTCTAAGACACTTTGACTGAACCCTATCCAATTTTCCTAAGGCCAACTATTATCATGACATGGGTCTAAAAGAAAAGATCCGTAATCCAAATGGCTACGAACAATGGCGTTTTAAAGCAGTTTTTGGCAATAGGGATGAGATCCCCACCAAACACCTGAGATCGAAGAACATTAACATTTTTTTCACAGATCTGCGATTTATAATTAGTATGAGGGATACCATTCATTCTCGAGTCTAAATGAATATCTAAGAATTTAGTGCCATTAAGGTGGATGCGCACGCTTGCGGCGCGAAATTCAAATTTTTTGGTGTTTTTTGCCCATTACAGGTCATCAACACTTCTTCAGATAACGAAAGTTGAGTTCGCGACAACTAAGAGACTTAACACACATGTTTTAATTGATGGTATCTCATAAATATCATCAGTTTAGCTATGATACCCCTAAACACATTTTTCCAGTGTTTTTGTTTGTTTAGGGGTATCATAGCTAAACTGATGATATTTATTAGATACCATCAATTAAAACATGTGTGTTAAGTCTCTTAGTTGTCGCGAACTCAACTCTCGTTATCTGAAGATGTGTTGATGACCTGTAATGGACAAAAACAACACAAAAAAATTTGAATCTCGCGCCGCAAACGTGAGCATTCACCTTAACTTGAGGAATATTTCATCCTCCTTGAAGTTTGTTTGAGGACAAATTGACAATGTCAAGCAAGCGACAGTCAGTTGTGACAGATTTCATTGTCAATGTCAATGTCAATTTCACTCCGTAGCTCTATACTCTGTAGCTCATCATATCATTCACTTATTTCACTTAATAGCTAGCGCGTTCCGATATGAGTGCTAAAATTACAAGACAGGCTAAATTCGATAGAAAGTAAGTAACGTTTCGTTACACGCCAGGAGATTTGTTTAAAATCGTAATATTTTGAAAAATAGGTAGATTGAGGCCGATTGTGGTAGATAGGTAAATTATAGGTAAAGGTAGATTTACCAAAACATTGGTAGATGTGACAACACTGTCGCTATCGTAGCATACCACAGATAATCAAAGGTTTCTGAAGTAGGTCCAGCCCATGGATGTATAATAGTAAGGATTGAGTGCTAAAATAGCATAGAGTGTTCCTTCTTACTCCTATCCTAGAAGATAGCTTGCTATCCTATGTTAGAGAGAAACAAATATATTGTCACACGACAGCCGTTTTTCCGTTCCGTACCCTGAATATTGGTAATAAGAATGTACATTGGTGTATATTGGTAATGTATGTATATTGGTGTATGTATATTGGTACCATGAATGTAGTAGTAGTTGGTACCTAGTTTGACGAGTTACACAAATAAAAACAGATAGATATATGCTTGTCTCATTCCAACACATGAATACATTCATATAAAAGAATGAGACTGGTATAATCGATACCGGTTTGTTTTTAGCCTTACTTCCATGCTTTAGTTCTTCTTCCGAGGTCCCGCCAGTCCACGGGCTCAGGCATTGCGGCCTCCGTACCACAAAGTATATATACGGGAACTCCGTACCGGAGTGCTCGATGTCCACGGGGATGTATGGTTTGATCAAGTTTGATGGTCTTACCTTCTGTGGGTCTAACACAACTAACAATCAAACAAACAAACAAGCAAAGCAACTCTAGTAATTTACAAACCAAACCAAAACCAAAACCAATAAAAAAAAAAAATACAAATGGCTTCCGTTTTCATCTTCTCACGGCTTTAATTTTCTGCTGGCATGGTTTTTTACCAAGGTTTGTGTATTTTTTAGTAAATTTCCTTTTGCTAAATTGTGCATACCACAATGTATTACGGTATTTACGTATAGCTATCACGTAAGAATGATCTCGACATATATTTAATTATGTAGGTACCTACCGGCAAATTCTATTGCGGTTTCCTGGATTTGTCAATAAGTTGTTTTTATACTTACCAGCTGATGCCAATTCGATGTTCTGTCTTGTATTTATTTAGTATTCGGCAAGCACAACTGTTTCTAGTAATCTGTATGTACCACTACCTAATAAACGTATCCAACCTATCGTCCGCGTCGATTATAATGTCAAAGATAAATACCTCCTCCGGTGTGTAATTTCTGTTTCAGAACATTAGATTGTCGCTACGAACGTATTAGTTTGTATCGCAAGAGAAAATAGTTGCAGAACCATGGGTATTCAAGACATACAAACGTTTTTAGAAAATGAGGGTGTGAGTGTAGATCTATTCCGAATTGCGAGAAACCACCCCGGCGGCTTCCGTCTTGTACTTGACGCCGAAGGTTGCTTAGACAGACTATATGGAGGATATTTTTCTGGTAATTACACTACAGTACTTATTTTATCATCACCTAAATAGCTTTCTGAATTTTATCATTAAGTTGAAGAGACAACTTCTGGAAAATAAAGGTTCCTAGGTAAATGGCGACCACGAACCAGAAGTCTCCGTGAAGGATGGGCCCCACACTGTGAACCAACTTTGTAAAGGTCACAGGAAGTCAATAAATAAAATAAAATAAATCAATGGATGAAGGTAGCTCAAGACTCTTTATTGTTGCATTAATTAGGGGAGGCCTATGTCCAGTTGTGGACGTCTACCGGCTGATGATGATTATGAAATATCAGTCAAGTTGTTTAGATACCAAAGCTATGTCACATTTCTTTGTATTCAGATTGGGCATGTGGAGGACAGTGGGCACGCTGTGTCCAGTTCTTGACCACCCTAGCTCAAGCTCTTGCTGAGCACCAAGTGTCTCTCTGCGTCTGCTTCAATGGAGCTCACCCAACTCCGCCTGCCATGCCACAACATTGGTTGCAAACTCAAGCCACATATAGGCAGAGAGTCAATTCTGTAAGTAAATAAATCAGCCCAGCAGTGTGACTACATAAAAGCGAAAAATACTTTGCAATATCAATAAATTTGCACAGTAACAAGTGCTTCCTTAGTAGCAGAGAGGTCCATAATTGGAATCATTTACCAGATGTTACTGCCACATCAATAAATGCCTTCGAAAACAAAATGGATAACTGGTTGCGAACAAACAAACTGTTAAAATTAAGAGGCATTAAAGTGAACAAAGCAAGTGAAACAAAGACATTTCAACAGTCTGAAATAGACTCATCAGTGAAAGCTGCTTGTCAAATAATGATAATAATAAATTTGCAATATAATCCTACTAATATTATAAATGCGTAAGTTTGTGTGTGTGTGTGTGTAGTGTGTGTAGTGTGTTTGTTACTTCTTCACACTGAAACGGCTGGACGGATTTGCATGAAATTAGTAATGGCGATAACTGGACTCCCGGAATAACATGTAGGCACATTTTTATCCCGATTTCCCACGGGTGAAACCGCGGGGCGCTGCTAGTATCATATATAACTAAATACCCATGATTCCCTATGATGGTGAACTCCTAAGGATTACTATTTTCTCTTCTGTGGAGCACTCTGCTTGACTATCAGAGCGTAGCAGCTAGCGTTTGGTTAATTATCAGAGTTTCATTACAATGTAGGTACTTCCTCATAATATATATACTATAAACTTGTCAACTTTCATAAATTTTGGTTCAGCTGTTTAGCTGAAAAAAGGTAACAAACAGACAGAAGAGTAACTTTCCAATTTGCCATATTTGTTTGATAACACTCATACCACAGATTACTTAATAGTTACTACGTAACCGATACTTACACCTTACACCCTCTTGAAGCGTCGAGGCTTATCTGAGCCCATAATATTTAGTATCATAACTTATCAATAAGTTAATAAATATTATGGGCTTATTATAATAAGTTACGTTACTAAATATGGGCTCAGATAAGCTTCAACATTCCGAGGGGGTGGTGTATGTATGTGGCTGTTGTTGTCACCATGCGCTAAATGTGGTTATACCATAAACAACAATGTTCTTGTTTTACAATATTCACATTGGTTTCAATACGACAAAAGATCATGCTCGATGCCATGCTGATGTCTGGGCCTTTCATTAGTCACTTTTCACCCTCATCCAGATGTGATAAATCAAGGGTTCTCACCTTCAGAGCAGATATGAAGATGAGAACCCTCCATAATCCCTGCATAGCAAAACACCAGATTCGTAAAATACATAATCACTCATTTAAAACTAACTTCCAACAGGTTTTGCGCCACATTCAATCCAAAGGCACTCCCCCTCCAAAAGTTTGGTGGGTACCCCCAACCGGACTGCATTCCTGCTTGAGGACAGCTCTCAGATATCTGAATATCCAAATTGTAAGTAATACATAACCTTTAATATTATACATAGGTATTTATAATGGTTATTTTTTAGTCAGTTTGGAGTCTGCGCTTTACATGATCACATAGTGTAACTTGTAGGCCATGGTTTAGTAAAGCTAATAAATAATATTTATTTTCATGTATAGATAGACCTACAATAAAACATGACCATATTATTTCAGATGGTTTCATCAGATGACCACTGCCAGGAGGTAGTTGGATTGTGCCGTGAGAAAAATTATGCTGGTCTTGTTGGAGGTTCCGGGGAATATTTAGTGTTTCAGCCTCCAAAATACTACAGCTCTGCTCAGCTGAAGCTTACATACAGGGTGTGTTTCTTATAGATTTTACACTAAGATGCTTGAATCTAGTGATTACTTGTCTAAATACACAGCTGATGCACTTAAAAATCAGAAAAGATATGATTCAAGAATCTTTATTTTCCTTTAACTATACCATAAATATGTTGCTGCAGAGTCCAAGGAGTCTTATTTCACTTATTCACATTGCAATGTGGTTCACATAGAATAGCCGAAGCCGTTTATATATAGTTAACCTAATTGCAACTATCAGACTCTGAGCTCATTGTACTGCACTCTGTCGTCATTGAGTTTGATCTTAACCTACTGTTATAATGTTAATCCTGGACGATGCAATTTAACTTTTTTTTAAATAGTAAACCAATTTCAAAATGTTCACTGTTTTCAGTTTCACGTGTGTATGAATACCTCGTATGAAATTGGTTTATACTTTTTATTTCAGTCATCTCTTGAGACAAAGGAATACATGGTCCATGAGCTGCCGAATCTGCTTGAAGTCCCTCAAGATCGGCTATGCCTTGCCGCCGCCTTACTGGGAGGAACCATTCTGTCTGAGCAGAGCCTTACGGATTTCTATAAACGTTTAGGAATCAACCAAAAGAAGGTACGGTAACTGTTTAAATATGATACAATTTGATTGATGTAATAGTTGTCAAAGTATATCATATCCATATAAATTTTATCTACCACTCCATTTTGCTGATAGGTATGAGACAGTTAGTCTTTCCATACCCTCCATTCTGTGAGAGAGAACTCATAAGCTATATCCCGTTTCAACAATAACTTTTATGTGCCTATTTTACTAGAAGTTATTTATATCTGCCGACCATCCCAGAGGTATAATTAAAGGATACATAATTATTATGCATAGGTCCTCTACCTTTACCTACTGCCCAATGCTAAAACTCTAACCACCTTTTAAAAACTATTTAAATTTAATTATGTTAGCCTGTCACCTGTCTTCATCCAGTGATAAAATAAACCAGTTTAAACTTTAGTAAAGACTGACAATTCCTTAGCGAAACTTAAAGCTTGTTGATCAATTGCAGGAACCACTGCCCCCAGAAACTGTAGTGAAGACTGAACTCCTGTCTTATTTAAAGCTTGTTGAATAATAGTAGGAACCACTTTCCCAGACACTAGTTAAGGCTGTGTGACAATTTGTTAGCAAATTCGCTTTAAAGCTTGTATAAATTGCAGGAACCAGTGCCCCCAGAAACTGTAGTAAAGACTGAACTCCTGTCTTATTAAAAGCTTGTTGAACCATAGTAGGAACCACCTCCCCAGACACTAGTAGTAAAGGCTGTGTGACAATTTGTTAGCGAATTCGCTTTGAAGCTTGTATAAATTGCAGGAACCAGTGCCCCTAGAAACTATAGTAAAGACTGAACTCCTGTCTTATTAAAAGCTTGTTGAACCATAGTAGGAACCACCTCCCCAGACACTAGTAGTAAAGGCTGTGTGACAATTTGTTAGCGAGTTCGCTTTAAAGCTTGTATAAATTGCAGGAACCAGTGCCCCCAGAAACTGTAGTAAAGATTGTGTGCCAATTCGTTCGCGGACTACCGTCTTCTGACGTAGACGCTGCGTGCGTTGAAGTTTTCGGCGACTTGAACGATCTCCGCGCGGCCAAACTGAAGCAAGCCGTACAGTATTATTTGAATGGCACTAAAGATGGCTTCCTCAAGTACAGAACTGCTTCTGGTAAAGAACTTCACACAAAAAGTAGTATTACAAAATTCAAATCCGTGTATTTATACATAAACAGCTACATAAGTTAGGCGCAAGCCAGATAGAAACGGCGCGGACGCGGCATCAGTGCACCTCTTCTATCTGTTTTGCACCACGTCCCTCTCCTATATTTTGTATGAAAGAACATTGGAAAGGCGTCGAGACGGCACGCCACGGTTGCACCGCGGGCACACCGTCCCGTCGTGAGTGTGCCACGGGCGCATCCGTTGCCTGCCGGTAGCGCCCCGTGCCACTTCTGTATGTCTTGCGCCTAAGGATGATAGAAAATAATCTGTCAAAAAGCTAAGGTGAAACCGTATATTTGTTGGTTAACTTGGGCTTAAGAAGATGCTGAACCAATATTCTATTTTATACTATTTGGATGACGGAACAAGCAAGAGGCCCACCTGATGTTAAGCGGTAACCTCTGCCTATGAACAGTGCATTACCACATAGGTCACGTCCACCTAGGACGCACCCTATGTGGCATTGCACTGCGCCCGCCACCCTGAGACATAAAGATGAAAAGTCTCATGTGCCTGTAATTTCACCGGCACCCTTACCCTTCAAACCGGAACACAGCAATGCAAGCACTACTGCTTTGCGGCAGAAATAGGTACAGTGGTAGTACTTCCCCGAACGAACTCTTTCACAAAAAAGCTCTACTACTACTCTACTACTCTATCTTGGAATAAAGTGAATAATCCAGAGCAGAAACAACGGATAGAGGCGGCACAAGCCGTGCCGTTCCTTGAAGAAGGCCTATGTTTAGCAGTGGATATCCACATTTAAAAGTGCCTGTATTTTTTGTCGTATTCTCACTGGGTTATTTCTCAGTCAGTCTGTGTAAGATAAATGAGCGGCCCCCTTATTGGCTATGACCAAACGTAACATAACGCGGGCTCGTTACGATATCTGCGTGGAATCACGTTTAGAATACGTTATGGCGTGACACGTTATTGGCAAGGAATCTCCTATGGTAATAGCGTATAAGTGCCCTGGTTGAGCCATGGCGGCTAAGAAAATGGCCTGTTTTGCAGATAGTGAAAGAAGCAAAGTGGTAAAAGGATTCCATGTGCCTGTCAGAGGTTCCTTTCATGCACACACTGTCTTTGAATTTTTAGTTCTGGATCGTACAGCTTCCTTACCCTTGCTTGTATTGATATTAATTATTGGCTGCTGAAGCTTTCATGCTGCAGACACATATTTTGTATAGATCGGAGTTCATTTGACGATTTCGTCTGGTAGTGATTTGGATCACTTGAGCTACCATTAGATCGTTTGCAGCGGTCTTCAGGTAGAACAGCTGTTTAATTTTTATTTTTGAAATGTTATAGATACCTACTTGTATTAGTTGTGTTATTGTTTCTGTAAATAAATGTATTATCTAGTATTTCTTGTAAATAAATTGACAGCTACATTATTGAATTCGACAGGACGTCGCCCGAAGAACAATAAAAAGAACCACAAATTGGACCAATCAACGGGTCAATCGAGCCCACCGTCCCAGTCCTCGCCTCTAGACTTGGACACTTCTAAACTCGCCACAGAGTCAACAGAAAATGAGGTTTTTGTACAACAAAATATTACTACACAAATTCTGCCCGACTTGGCTGGTACTACCGTGTCTAGTCACTGCAGTCAGTCATCCACGCCTTTTGCATTATCACAACTACCATTGGCATAAATTGGCATATACATTGCATGTTACAAAATTGATGTCTAAGTGCAAAGTGTTCTATCCTATGTTATGTTTTAACTAACTTTCTATCATATTTCGCATTCCTAATACCAGCCCATCACTTGGCGTATTTGCAAAAATGTTTGTGCTATTTTACCAAGGCAAAATCAACCATGAGTCCAAACATACATGGTGCTATTTGCCTTCGCAGAATAACGCAAATTTTTGCGCAAATACGCCATTGAGGTGTTAGCTTAATGGCGGCACTTCACTTGGTGTATTGGCGCAAAGTTCGCGTTATTTTTCCAAGGCAAAATCAACCATGTATCTAACTATACATGGTACTACTTAGCTTGACAAAATAAATCAAATGTTTGCACAAATATACCAAGTGAAGTGCTAGCATAACACTCATTTACGTCATTCCTGTTTTTAAATAACGCGTCCTGGTTTTATCGAGTCGTTCTGAATGTGTGCGTGTTGTGTTATTTATGGGTGTGAACTGCTCAATGCAAATTTTTTGATTCAGCCGTATTGTCCAAAGCTACACCGCGCTGAAATTACCGCAGGCCCGTTCATTCAAGTCTATTAGAAAATGATTGCTATACTTTCATATTCGACACCGCTCTTGCTTACATGGCATATTTATCAAGTATGGTGGTGGTTTCATCCAGTAAGGGCTCGTTTCCACGAGGGGATTTCAACGCACGAACGAACGTTGCTATTTCTAGAAGAAAGCGTTAGCAGAGGTGGTTGTGGTGGGAAAGCAAAGAAAGCCCATTGAAGTTCGGGGAAAAAGGCGTGTTTGTCTATGAATGTGTGTATGTAAAAACTCTCGAAATCGTCTCGTGGAGTAAGTCTTTGGAGTATAAAATAATTATTTCTTGATTGATATGTATATATCGCAGATTACAATTTATTTTTTACCATTTTGTTTACACAAAGCACTTAGATAGTTCTAAATTATTACAGCAAAAAGGCTTGGAAGATTACAAATTGGCCACAGCACATGCGTCTATGAACGCTGACTTTTATATGGAAGATCGGACTGTGGACATCCACCGCGGACTAGCGGCTATGTCTCTGGAGTCCGGGGACTCACCAGCTCCTAAACAACAAGTCAGTTTAGATAAGTCCGGCAAACAGAAATCAAAGAAATCTTCTAAAGAGGTTTGCTTCAAAATTTTGTATTGATGTTTTCACAAAGATTCAGAGTTTTTGTGTTATTTTGGCTTATAACAAAGTGTGTATTTTTAGGTTGTGACAAGATTAAGAATTTTGTTAATTTATTTTAACATAAATGCTATTGGAATAGCACTATTCAAGCTGAGTTGATATACAGGCTGATGCAAGATAATGGGACTCTCATAAATGTAATAGTTAGGTTGACTGTAGGTACTTTTCTAGTTTCGTCTAGTTTCCTTTTGCTTCAAAATACACTTAAATTTTTCTATGAACTAAACTAACTACAAAAGTAAGGATACTGTCAAATTCAAAAATATTTTATTCATTCATATCACAAGGAGCATTTTTTTTTACGAAAAAAGCGAGTTATCTGAGTCAACTTCGAAGAATCTGCGTTTGTATGTATGTTTGTCCGATGAAAACTTCTTTGTGCTGGAACTTGAAGATTCAGCTGTAGTAGTATCCTAGATCATAATCATCCTGATCAGCCTATGCTGGTCATCATCAGACCCTGGGCCTGAAGTCGTCGAAAATTTTCATTTTGAGCTCAAACTGGAAGTTTAGCTGCAGCTAGCATTTTTGATTGAGTTTTCAAAAGAAATGTTGCGACCTTATTGTGAGTTGGTCCTGGAATCGGCTGCACCTATTTTCACCAAGCTAAGAACAACATCGAAAACACCACCATTCATAAAAAAACGCATTTTCCTGACATCCTCATTGCATACATACTATGCCCTTACTTATAACACCCCTCTTAGTCGGGGTTTATAGAATGAGTGCTTGAAAACCAAAAAGGTTTGGTTCCCATTATCTTGCTTACAGACTGTTTACAAATACCTATATATCTTTTGTAATTATTCCTGTTGTCTGCGTAATTTGAATGTGAATTCATGGGAACCATAAGTTCGAGCGTTCTATTACCAAGTATTGTGTATTTTAGGGCCGTCACGCCAAGTCGTCGAGCGACGACAACTGCCAAGCGGCGCCAACCGAGGTGCTCCGCACGTGCGCCGAGCGCCACACGCGCGGCCTGATGCACCCGGCCATGCTATCGATACTCACGCACCGTCAGATCACTCTCGGGATCGTCATGGAAGATGACAACCATCGCGAGATACCTTCCATCCACCACTTCTTCAGACCCATCCGGCAGAATGTGTACGCTATACTGTACAACATGCATCACCATCGCTTCATGGCGCAGAAGGCTAAAGGTATTGATCTATATTTGATTTCTTCTAATGTGGTTTCTCATTGCATGGTTTTCCAACCTTTTTTTTGTTTACACATACATATTCATGATCCCACAGTGGGATTCCCTGTGTCAGGAACTATGAGTACCATATAACTTTTGAAACTATCATCGTTATGTACATACTTTTAACTAGAAACGGGATATTTACTAGTAGTTAGCTCTCCCTTGATTATGGCGCGTGCAACTGTGCCGAAATATCGGCAACATTCAAAACTCAAAAATCATGGTAAATATCCCGTTTCTAGTGAAAAGTACGAGTACCATGGTACCACAACACCCAGACTCTGAACAAATATTTGTAGATTATTGAAACGTTTGTCCCGCAGCGGGAATCGAACCTCCAACCTCTCGCCACAGAGGTCGTTAAATGGTTTTCACATCGTTTTTCATGCCATGATTTTTTACGACATGGTTTCTCACACGCTAATCAACTTCACCAATGTTACCATCAACCCAAATTCCTACTCTGTTAGTTTAAAGAGCGGGCTGTCTGGTTAGTACGGGATTAAGGTTCCCATGTATACCTGGTTGTTTTTTTTTATCAAGTTCAGATTAACTTTATAGCACTAAAAATAAAATACGCTGTTTGTAAAAACTCACTTGTGATTAGGGGGGGGAGAGGGTCGAGTCAAATCTCACGAAATCTTACCATAAGTGGGGATCGAAAAATCGCCAAAATCACCTTACGTATGACTGGATGCCCTCTAACCTGACCCACCAGCTAGCCCAGTTCCTTAAAATAACGGAGAAGGACTTTTAGTTAATGGCAGCACTGCTCCAGTGACCCCGAGGGTGTTAAGGATGAAGTGGAACAGGACTTGGTCAGCTCCTGGAATCCCGTTTTCCCTGGCTTCATTTGTAGTTGCGCTGTGTGGTCCACTGACTGACAACTGAGCTTCTCTGAGGCAAATAGTCAGCGACCACGCAAAATAGATTACAGAATAAAATTCCATTTGTTTCCAGAAGAGGGTGTCCCCAGCACTTCACCGTCGAGCAACGAGCGAGTGTGCACAGTTCACGTCGCAGAGTGGATCTATTCGCGCGTGAACCCCGGCAAGAGTCCCGAGCTGGTGCCGGGTCAAGTGCTGGACTGGCCCGTGCCCACAGTGCAGAGGCTTTGGTTCGGGTGAGCCTTCGCTAATAGTGATAGTTATCAAATACGTTCCATAGTTTTTGGAGTTTTACAGAATACATCTATATATATCCAACAAAGTCGTGTTAGTTACACCACGTTCGTGAACTCAAGAACGGGTGAACCGATTTGGCTGTAAATTGGTGGGGAGGTAGCTTAGAACCAGGAGATTGACATAGGGAGGGTAGGAGGGGGGGGGGGGGGGGGGTTCACCGGGGGCTACCCGTGCGAAGAAGTCACCTAGAAGTTACCTCTATCGCGTAACTCTTATATTGTCCAACTCAACGAATTCATAAATAAAAACAACTACAGTTATTCTTAAGTTACTATTTATTTTCTGTTTATTCAAATGAACCTGATGAACAATAAATTCTTATATTACTACTATATTATGTGGGTTGTTTCAAAATCATGTTTGGTAATATTCGGTAAGATGTAGGTTGTGTGGTTTTTGATTGTTTGTTACTGATTAAAATGGAAGGAACTAGTACCTATAGCACAGGCTCGGCCTAGTTTAGGTACTAGAGATTACCTAAGTAATAAGTACCATAAACGTAGAAAGGCCTTCAATACTATCGTTGGTATTAAGTTTTCTGTGTATGTATACCTACTGTAATCTTTTTTGATGAATATATTATATACACCTGAGACCTTTTTGTAACAGCAAATCTAACTGTGATTTTGTGTATTTTCATGTTTTATTTTGTTTATATCTGTGTTGTTACAAATAAAAAATATTCTATTCTATTCTATTCTATATATAATTTTACAGAACTGCCCAGGACGACAAGTGCCGGCGCATGAGGGCGTTCCTCACTTGCATGCGGTCTGACACGCCGCTCATGCTGAACACGTCGTATGTGCCACAGCATCTGCTCATTCTGGCCACTGTGCTCAGGTAAATACACTTTTGTATTCATGTTACAGGCACATGAGACTTTTCATCTTTAATTCTCAGGGTGGCGGGCGCAGTGCAATGCCACACAGGGTGCGTCCTAGGTGGACATGACCTATGAGGTAATGCACTGTTCATAGGCAGAGGTTACCGCTTAACATCAGGTGGGCCATCTGCTAGTTCCGTCATTCAAGTAGCATAAAAAAAAATACCAGACAAGCTGTGGTGCTGTCTGCTTAAGGTGTATGCTCACGATTGTTGCGCGAAATTCAATTATTTGGTGTTTTTTGCTCATTAAAGCGCATGAACACTTCTTCTTCTAAGGGTTCCGTAAAAAAAAATACGGAACCCTTATGGATTCGTCATGTCTGTCTGTCTGTCTGTCCGAGTATGTCACAGCCACTTTTTTACGAAACTATAAGAGCTATGCTGTTGAAACTTGGTAAGTAGATGTACTATGTGAACCGCAAAAAGATTTTCAAACAAAAATAGAAAAAAAACAATAAATTGTTGGGGTTCCCCTTACTTGAACTGAAACTAAAAAAACTTTTTTTCATCATACCCATACGTGTGAGGTGTCTATGGATAGGTCTTCAAAAATGATATTGAGGTTTCTAATATAATTTTTTTCTAAACTGAATAGTTTGCGCGAGGGACACTTCCAAAGTGGTAAAAAGTCCCCCCCCCCCCCCCCCCGTAACTTCTAAAATAAGAGAATGATAAAACTAAAAAAAATATATGATGTACATTACCATGTAAACTTTCACTCAAAATTGGTTTGAACGAGATCTAGTAAGTAGTTTTTTTTTAATACGTCATAAATCGTAATCCTTCCAAGAACTTTTATATTATGTTACTTGCTGCTACGGAACCCTTCATGGGCGAGTCCTGCTCGCACTTGGCTGCTTTTTTGTTTAGGGGTATCGTAGCTAAAATCATGATATTTATGAACTACTATCAATTGAAACATGTGTGTTAAGTCTCCTAGTTCTCGTGAAATCAACTCGCTATCTGAAGAAGTGTTCATGAGCTGTAATGAGTAAAAAACACCAAGAAATAGGACTTTTTAGTAGGAGTAGAACTTTAATTATTTTATAAAAACGGGAAACTAGAAGTTAGAACTAATAAACAAACTACTAATAGCAGAACTTTTTTGTGAAAGAGTTCGTCCGGGGAAGTACTACAACCGTACCTATTTTTGCCGCAAAGCAGTAGTGCTCGCATTGCTGTGTTCCGGTTTGCAGGGTATGGTTGCCGGTGAAATTAGAGGCACATGAGACTTTTTATCTTTGTCTCAGGGTGGCGGGCTTAGTCCAATGCCACATCGGGTGCGTCCTAGGTGGACGTGACCTATGAGGTAATGCATTGTTAGAGGCAGAGGTTACCGCTTAACATTAGGTGGACCATCTGTTTGTTTCGTCGTTCACGAAGTTACTAAAATATTTATTTTTTAAACTCCGTCTCCTGTGGATGTCGTAAAAGCCGAGTAAGAGATTACACCAGAGGATGGATAGCAGTATCCACCTGAGTACTTATCTCCAATAATGCGATCACCAATCCACCAAACGTGGTGATTACGGCAAATCCCCCCATCGTATTCAATAGGGGTCTTGTCCAACAGTGGATGTCTAAGGGCTGATGTGACGATGATGATACCATGATGATAGTATAGCTTCCAAGCTTATAAACCCGAAAAACTTTTGGGAAGTAAGGTTCTTGAGCACAAATAAATAAATAATGCTGGATAGTTCGCACAACGTTATCTAGCCCCAAGCTAAGCAGAGCTTGTGTTATGGGCACTAGATAACTGATATACTTAATACAATACATTAAATAGATAGATATTTTGTATTATACATAGAAAATAAATAAATAAATAATGCTGGACAGTTCACACAACATTATCTAGCCCCTAGGTAAGCAGAGCTTGTGTTATGGGTACTAAATAACTGATATACTTAATACAATATATTATATAGATAGATATTTTTTGTTATACATAGAAAATACCCAGAACACCCTGAACAAATATCTGCGATCGCACATATATTTGTTCCGCGGCGGGAATCGAACCCGCAACCTCCTGTGTCGCAGGCGAACCTTAGCCCGCCGCGCCACAGAGGTCGTCAAAATTTGTAATGTTCGTGGGAAGATGGTGGCCGGAAGCGGCACAGTCAGTGACATCTTCCATGATGAAAACAATATTTTAAAAGATGAAAGTGTCTTAAACTAAAATGTATTTTCAGGTTCATCATGACATCCCAAATCCAAATTCTGAGGCGCCAGGAATTGGATGCTTTCTTGGCGACAGCGTTCTCCGGAGATCTCATGAATGCTCTTCATTTGCAGGAAATGAATGTATGTTTCTTCTAATACCACATATAAAATCCTACTAATATTATAAACGCGAAACGTTGATGTATCTTTGTTACTCTTTCACGTAAAAACTATGTGATGGATTTGGATGAAATTTGGAATGGAGATAACTGGACTCCCGGAATAACACATAGGCACATTTTTATCCCGATATTCCCACGGGACCGAGACTTACGCGGGTGAAACCGCGGGGCGCTGCTTGTAACATATAATTACTCTCCATCCACCAACTGTAAACTAGCCTCTTTACTTTGTTGAACAAGGCTGGTTACTAAATAGATCAACACATACGAAATAAGGTTTATACAATTAGTGATTGAAACCAAGTGCTGATCAAAATGAGCCTAAACACAGCCATTCTTCTATTTTCCATCAAGGAGTTCCGTTGTCCACCTTCTACATCACCAGATCAGCTCACTGTCACCATAATATTGTATTGTAATCGAAACTTCACAGGTATGCAAAATTGCAGCTCAATCTTAAAGGTTTATCAATCAAGTTTAAAGGTTCAATTTTCAGTTGCAAGATTTAACCCGAACATACAAACATTGCAAGTTGAATTCCGAGGTTGATGATCTTGGTTCATGTATGGATCTTCAGGATTCGAATTCTATCACATAGTGACCAATATAGCTCTCAGAATTAGCAATTTGAAATGGCAATAGGCAGGCCATATAGTGTAAAATCGTGTTTACTAAGTGTATCGCTACCCTTACAATCTCTAATGTTCCTCTTCAGCTAGTATTGTCTATATGAATTCAGAATAAGCATGTGCGAAATTCTCATTTAGATTAGCAGCGGGCGCGGAATAGCAATATATTCCATATTCTGTATTGACTGACACAGTCAAAGCAAATAGCGAATCTTATTTTTTGTTTGTCTATATTCGCCTTTCCCCAGATATGAGACCCCTAAAACATCCAAATAGCAAATTTCGAAATAATTGGATCCGTTTTCGAGGTATCAAAACAAATATTGCTTGTATAATAGTATTGGAATAGGATAAGATGTGAGGTTTTGTAATTGGCAGGTGAACGGGGTGAGCTCCCGCGGTGTACAGCTCGCGGCGCTTGTGATGGCCGGCGCGGAGGCCGCCTCGCTGGCCAACGACGCGTGCGGCGCTCCGGTCCCGTGGCTGGTGGCCGCCCCATGGCTGTACTTCGACGGGAAACTGCTGCAGCGCAACTTGCAACGCGCCGCGCACTGCAAGCACCTCGCCATGCTCTGCGACAACCACCTCGATACTGTCGTCAAGGTAAACTGCTAAAGCGCAACTTGCAACGCGCCGCGCACTGCAAGCACCTCGCCATGCTCTGCGACAACCACCTCGATACTGTCGTCAAGGTAAACTGCTGCAGCGCAACTTGCAACGCGCCGCGCACTGCAAGCACCTCGCCATGCTCTGCGACAACCACCTCGATACTGTCGTCAAGGTAAACTGCTGCAGCGCAACTTGCAACGCGCCGCGCACTGCAAGCACCTCGCCATGCTCTGCGACAACCACCTCGATACTGTCGTCAAGGTAAACTGCTGCAGCGCAACTTGCAACGCGCCGCGCACTGCAAGCACCTCGCCATGCTCTGCGACAACCACCTCGATACTGTCGTCAAGGTAAACTGCTGCAGTGCAACTTGCAACGCGCCGCGCACTGCAAGCACCTCGCCATGCTCTGCGACAACCACCTCGATATTGTCGTCAAGGTAAACCAACACCACGTACTACTACGTTCTTACAAGAACTTATTCACAAAAAAGCTCTTCAACTACAGTAGTAGAGCTTTTTTGTGAATAAGTAGTACTACCGCCATACCTATTTCTGACGCAAAGCTGTACTGCTCGCATTGCTGCACTAGGTGCGTCTTAGGTGGACGTTACAAACGCGAGCGTTTTACTGAACCACATTTCATATAGTATACATATATCATACTCGCCAACAGATTAGTCATTGTTACTTATCCGGTTTCATAACTGGAAAAAAAACCTTTTGAAGTAGTAAGTCGCATGGGCGAGCTAGTAACCGGTATAGTGCTCTCGTAATAACTGTCAAGCTGTATGAGTAATAAGCTGAAATCGCTGCTAAGCGATAAGACCGCCCATTGTACTTTTAATTATATAGTTAAGTTTGTTTCTTTTTGTTCGTATTATTAGCTATTAAGGTGTACAATAAAGTATTTTCTATCTATCTTTCTATCTGTCCGCTGTTTCAGGTGGAGCGCATGCGCAAGGCCATCCTCGAAGGGCTCGAGGTGGAGTTCGCCATGCCACCCATCCCGCTGGTGGCCGGCGTGATGGGCGGCGCGCTGGGCGGGTGGGGCGCGCGCGGGCGCGGGCGCGGCGCGCGGCTCGAGATCGCGGGCGTCGTGGTCGGCCAATGGGGCGGGGGCAGCTACCCGGCGCGAGCGCAGCGCTACCCGCAGGTACGTGCGCAGCACGACCATCTACTGGGCCCTTATTAGCTACGACCATAGATTACTTGCCAATCACGTGTGACGTCACAATGTATTCTGAACGATGATTCCACGCAGATATCGTAACGAGCCCGCATTTTGTCACGGTCATAGCGAATAAGGGCCCTGGGCATCTTGACAAAACTTGATACACAGTAGTTTGTTCTACAATCATATTTTGTTTTGTCGTCGACGATTTTTGATTGGTGGGGTATTTCCCCTAATAAGGGGGAAGTTTTGCGGCGCCATTTACCGGGCGATTTTTAAAATATTTGCCATATACATTTGCTACTCAATTCTATGCAAGAATTTCGAAGATGATCAAAATCGGTCAACTCCGGTCAACTAAAATCTCTCAAGATATAGATTATCGATCAACATGATCGATGATAGACCTGCCCTAGTGCGGGATCCATTGTGTTTATCCAATTGTTTGTAATCTGTTTTAGAAATAAACTTATTTGTTTTTGGTGTATGATGTATCGAATAATTACATTCATATGATCATTGTCCTGGCGCTTTCTTCTAGTCTATAATTTGTTCCATCTTTTCACCTCGTTGCAGGTTAGCTACGTAGGCTACACGCCTCCTACCCGCAACTCGTACGGCGCGCGTGGCGGGTACCGCGGACGAGGGGGCGGACGTGGAGGCCGCGGGGGGCGGGGGCGCGGCGGGGCCGCTCTGGCGTCGGGGCCGCGCCAGCCGCGCCGCCCCCGCCGCGATAATGACGATCAGATTGCCAAGCCGACTACACTCACTGTGAATGGGTAAATATTTCTTCTATGTGCCTAACTAAACTATCATCTAGCTATACGCTGGTTCAGAATTCGAGATATTTTTTGAAAGCCGGTCCCCATTTTGTAATTTCATTCGTTTCTCCTCATTTGCCGAATACGAATGTGCTTTTCGTACAGTTTTACAATGGAATGGTCATACTGATCAATAGGTAAGAGCTATATATAACATTTTGCCGTTTACACATTGACTCGTCAGATAAACTTAGGTAGATAGTGGGTTTGTGTTTATTTGCCGCAAATTGAAGGTACATACCGCGCCAGCTGGCGGATATTACAAAAATTTAATACCGTAGGAAAAGACGCGGGTCAGTACTAGTAAAACATGATCCACGCAAAAAAAATATTTTACCACTGGCTGGCTTGTCTCTTTGACGGTGACATTTGTTTGTTTACAAAAAATATCTCGAATTCTGAACCAGGGTATAGGAGGATATCTATAAGGATTTTGCGTACTATCTACGTAGTCAAGCAGCAGTGCTTGCAGTGCTGTGTTCCGGTTTAAAGGGTATGGGTGCCGGTGAAATTGCAGGCACATGAAACTTTTCATCTTTGTCTCAGGGTGGCGGGCGCAGTGCAATACCACATAGGGTGCGTCCTAGGTGGACGTGACCTACGAGTAATGCACCGTTCATAGGCAGAGGGTACCACTTAACATCAGGTGTGCCATCTGCTTGACCAGTCATACAAAGTTGTTTAAAAAAAACGGTACTACCGTATCGTGTACTCGCGTTCCAGAGAGGGATGGTTTAAATTTAAAATGTCTGTTTATCTCTGATAAGGTAAATAATATCAAGTGGAAATTTAAATCACACCACCGCGAACGCGTGCGAATAAAAATTAAAATAAATTCTGCAGCCAGTGAGAGTCCTCTATAATATTAAGTCCATGGCTGTGGAACTGCTAGTGAGGGCCTCGGGTATATACCCTTTGCTCTTCCGCTCTTAGTTTTAGTTGGCCCTTTTGGGCATAGCTCAACAAAGCTTTTGTCCGTGACTTCCAAAATGGTATTGAGAAAAACATCACCCAACATCAACATAAAACTTTTTTATTTTATTTGAATGAATACTGTACAGTTAGCCTGATGTTAAGTGGTAACATCTGCCTATAATAATGCATTACCTGACACGTCACATCCACCTAGGACGCGCCCTACGTGGTATTGCACTGCGCCCGCCACCCTCAGTCATAAAGATTGTACCTGTAATTTCACCAGTACTTCTCCCTTCAAACCGGAACATAGCAATGCGAGCACAGACTACTTCGCGCGAGAAATAGGTCTGTTTCTAGTAATTCCCGGAAAAAACTCTCACTAAAAAGCTCTACTATTAACAAAACGACCAACGTTTAAACCATGCACTGACTAATCTGACATAAGGTCTTTGGAGCCCTAGTTGGCTTGTCTTTCCTATATAAATTAGTTCCTGGCTTGTATTCAGCCTCTCAGGGCTTTTCATTGGCCGTTCTAGGCATAATTGACTTTTAAATTAATTACATTGAAAAACTATTTTTAACCCCCGACGTAAAACCGAAGGGGTGTTAAAAGTTTGATGTGTGTGTGTGTGTGCGCGTGTCTATTTCTGTCTGTCCCATCGTAGCTCCCGAACGGATGAACCGATTTAGTTTTTTTTTTTTTAAAGGTGAATTTTTCGCGTGTTTTCTTAGCTATGTTTGATCAAAATCGGTTCAGCCGTTTCATTGCGTTGAGGTTTTTTTTAATTTTTACTAAATTAATTACTTGTATATATTTTGTATTTCAGTAAAACCGTGCGGTGTGAAGAGATCTCTCATCTAGATGAAGGAAGCCCGCATGAGGAGAATGCGACGGCCGAGCCGGACGTTGAAGGTATGCTTTTCAAATTATACAAGGTGTCCTAGAATGCTATGCTATCCTGAAAGTGGGATCTACCTACGAAATGAGCTTATTTTATTTAATACAAATAACTAAAAATAATTGACAAATTTTGCCTTTTTTCCTGAAAAAAACTGAGGGCTTCTGTTGCACTCAGCGGTTTTACCAAAAATAAACTGTCAAGTGCGAGCGAGGTTCGCGCCCTCATGGATGGTAAAAGCGTACTGGAAAGTAGCTTTTCGAATCTGTGGTCAAACAGTCGCACATAGCTGAGGGTAGTTACTGTAGGTTGCTAAGTTAAATCATCCATCGTCAAAGTGATCCTATAAGACCCCGTTTTTTTCTGTTTAGGTAAACTAAACCAGACCAATAATTAAAAAAAAAACGCGAATTTATCCCCTATATTTATCCCCCTTTATTTATTTACTAGCGACTCGCCCCGGCTTCGCACGGGTAGCCCCCATCCCTTATTACTTATTCTGCTATTCGGAGCGGAGAAGAATCCACCAAAAAAGAGATAACTAACATCGGTCCAGCCGATCTTGAGTTATAAGTGGTGTAACTAACACGACTTTGTTTTATATATATAGATTTAGTTATCAGCGAAGATATCACGTAACATAACACACAATAACGAGGCACGAAATCTATCATCTCACAATCAAGGTCACACATAACATACGACTCAAGTAGCGCAATTAGAACGCGGCGAATCATTTATAGCCAGAGTGCATCTCATTACAATTCCAATAAGCCCAAACACGGCTAGGATACATTGTTTTATGACGGAGTTCCGGCTCCTACCAGTTTCATCATCAGATCAGTTTGATGGTACCACTTTCATCAGAACCATTTATTGAAATCTGCTTCATCATAGTCACTTTACTATCCTAGCCGAGATATCTTATCGCCACCCGTGACATACTTATCATTGAGGAGTTCAGGTGGCCATCTGTGGTCTTCTTCATCAGTTCACTTCACCAAATGATACTTTCTGAATGCACATGCTTGACTTGTTGCTGGAAATACCAAAATCGTCTTACTGCAGTGTGTGGTGGTGTAGGCAGGATGGGTGGAGGCGTGTGAAAACCAGTTAGCCTCGTTTGATTGTGCTGGAGGGCAATTCTCGTGCTTTAGAGATTAAGTCGAATTCTACATATATATCGAAAACAGATGGCGTGTGTCGAATAAAATCTTAATTTGCTATTCTCGCGATGTCACAAATAGACATAAGTCAACCAAAATCATTCAAACCGAATACGATTTGATGGTTATTGTGACATTTTCGTGACATTTTTTGTAGACATTCATGCTTTGACATTATCTCTAATTTAGAGATAATCTCTACAATCCGAGAATTGGCCTCCAGAAATGTTGCATAACTGTCAACTTCCGATGACAATAAAATATTATGGTGACAGCGAGCTGATCTGATGATAGACTAGCTGTGTTTGGGCACATTTCGATCAGCTCACGGTTTTGCTTACTAATTTCATCATCATCATCATCATCATCAGTCAGATGTATGTACTATGTACCCACATTTTATAAAAGCTCTAATTAAAAAAAAAACACTAATAACTTATTACGTTCTTAGGAGTGCTCCCTCCAAAGCGATCATCTAAAGGCTCCAAGAAGAATGTCAAGGGCAAAAAGAAGAACTCCATTCAGAAGAGTGACGTCACCGTAGCGCAGAGCTTGGACAACGGGCCGAGCGACAAAAACAAGGTTACAGCCGAATAATAACAATAACAAGACGACAATCAGGACAAGCTTTCCTTATTACTTCTATGCAATTCTTAATTATATCCTAACTATTTTAGGCGGAGGAAGAATTCCACAATTCCGAACCAGAACATATTGGTCAAGGGGATGCGCCTGTATAATTATGCGTTTATTATTTAAAGGTACTTTCACGTAATATTTTAGTAACTTATATTGTTTTATGAATTTGATGTAGTTAGTTATCATGCTTTGTATGTATAATTATGTTGTGTGGTAGTTTTGTCAGATTTATTTTGATTTCAAGGAAAGCTTACTCATGGAAATACGATTGCTGGTATGATGGTCACAAAAATTATTGTACAAATGTCTAAACGTTGAATCTGTTTTTGTAGATTAATCTACAAACAGTTACATTATTGTATGTAAACCGATTTTAACGTTAGATTTAGGGCATTCCTACGAAGCTCGGTGTAGCATTGCCTTGACTGATAAATTGGCGAGTGGCGATCAAGAATATCTTTTAAAAGTCATCAACCTGACGCGAACTAATAGTTAAAATTAGTTTATATGATCTGCACCAGCGTATGATACAAACACAATGATAACATTGTCATTTTGGAACTCCATACTACTACTCGGGAACCCCATTACATCAAATGGTAATTAAATAGCACATACTTTATGGTTGCATTATATTGTATTCGTAAACTCGTAAGCAATGTGATGAACGTTATAATGTATACGTGCCTGAAGATCTAAAAGACTTCCCTATTGTGAGACTGATTTTATATTACTGTAATTGAAACACTCTGTGTTCAATTATTAATAATATGACTAAAGACATGCAATCTATTGAGGCTCATTTTCAAGCTTCAATAATCCCTGATAAGACGATTGCCTCTGGTATTATTGTTGTGCTACGGACGTTGAGATGTCTCTATTAGTAGATAATTCAAGATAACCAAAGGATAGGTTCTTTGTGGTAGCACAATATCTTAGAAGGTAAGACCCAAAAGCACCCTTTCCTGACAATGATTTGAAAAAATATATATATATATATATTACAAAAATTTACTTATTGATTGTCAAGTCATCTACTGAAAAGTTAGAAAGTGGCTTAGTAAGCAATATGTTTGTATATGAAGTACTGAGTCTGCATTATTTATTTACACATAGTATATTTACAATTTATCAAATCATTATTTTATTTTAAGGTGGTTTTGTCTATGTAATCTTCATAATATTAGGTATACTTCCGATCGTCTATAAAATATATATGTAACTTAAAATTATAGGGTGTCATTATGAACGATGGTTTAAATCTGGGTTAAGACCAAGCTTAAATATCGGTTTTTGGTATATACAACTTAAATACAAAAGCAGATGGTTTGTTTTCCGAAATCAACTCTCGAGCTAGATAGTCTGAAGTTATGACAAAAATTACAAGACCTCTGAACATCTTTACTTTTTCTCAAACCTGGCAGCCCCCTAGTTTAGCAATATTCTTCAAATTGAGAGTTGACACAAATAATTGATTTGATTGATTGCTTCGAGGTTAGAGTTTCGATTGTGATGTGAAACTTTGTAATATAAAATTTTAGTTGTATGTTTTTTTAGATAGAATTTGGTAGTTAAACTTGACGTCCTCTCTCCATACACCAGAATATCCTTCGTGCAAAAGCTGAACTTGTTTTAAAACGTGACATTGGCGAAATTGTGGTCTACTCCGCAAGGGCCACTTGTTCAAGAACTGAACTGAACTGAACTTTCATTCATCCGTCAGTTTGACACGTTGGTCATTTGTGTTGAAGCGCGAGAATTGATTTTACAAAACAAACCATCTGCTATTGTATAAATTTAGTATTTACCAAAGGTCAATAATTAAGCCTAGACTAGGTATAACTGGTCTAAACCTAGTTTAAACTATGTTTCATAATGATACCCTTCTTACATAAATTCTAATTCATGATTGCATAGATTAAACCATGTCGTTTTCAGACTTGTTTTTGGGACTTCTTGACGCATTAGGTATTATTGATTTGTGGTGTGTGTGAGGATGTTAGTAGAATGTAAAACCCAACCCATACATTCATACTGCCGTCATAACCTTGTTCCACACTTCAGGCTTAGTGCTTGCAACAAGGGGTGTGGGTTATAGTCCTATGATCGTGATAATATTTATATTGTTGTAATATTGAGGATTGATAATATTAGAATAGAACTTTTGGATGACTGTGGTGCTTCAAAATTATTAGGACTGCCTGAAACGAGTCTGAAACTAATAGATTTAAGTCTAACGATAAACGTTTATTGAAACTGAACGAACATTCGCGTTTTGATACTCCTCACCTATAGGGTATTATTTCGATAGGTAAATCTTAGATTTGTTAGTGATATGTTTATATGCATTTTTAAGGAACTCAAGGCTGCGAATGTTTTTCAATTTATATGTATTTTTGTAAATTTGTTATATTGTTATACTTAAATTTAGCTGGAATGACTAACAAGGATGTTGAGACAGTCTTGATGATCGGTCAGTGTACAAACTGCTGTCTGCATATTAGTAACATTCCACTTCTAATACATGACCTACAAATATGCGCAGTTCACACTGACGGAGAATGGAACTTAATGAAGACTTTACAATTTGAATGCTTGTACCTTTGCCGGAACAAACACGAGATATGTTGCTAACTAAACATAACGTCACATGTTATTGATTTCTGTAATCGAAACATGATCAGAACTCAAGTGCAATGCACATAAACAAACGCAGCAGCCACAACGCTGTTCCAAGTGAGTTATATCAAAACAAAGTATGATGCACCTGACTTGATGACGTGGACACCACGTGGGCGCGGCCCGAGAGGCTCGCCCGAGCGTCGAGAGCGTCCACTTTGCGTAGGGACCTCCAATTGCTGAGTATATAAAGTAATGCGCGGGCTGTCGAAACGACATGCACATATTATACATTTAAACATATGCTTATAAACACAATTATAGCGTTAGAATTTTTCCTTCAATGTATTATTTTCTAAGAACTTGCATCGATATCGAGCATGTGAAAATAATATTATCTTTCATAGCAAGAAAAGTGTTTATTCTCTCAATGTATCGAAGAGTTTTCGTATATTTATAAAAGCACTTAACTGAAAAAAATATTGTTACATCTGACGCACCGTTTATACAGAAATGACGTGGGGCGCGGACTTGGCTTGGACGGACAATCAAATAAACCTTATAGTTATGATGAATACGGTAGTTTTTGCCAAATGAGCGTGGGTCCGCGTCTCCAGAGGACGCCAGCCCCTGTACCTATAGTTTATATCGCGACGTGACGTAATGTCCGCGCCACGCCACCGCCAAGTCACCGCCACGTCCCTTCTGTATAAACCGCGCCTAATGGTGATGGCACATCTGACCGTGGATCGATCGAGTGAAGTCCCAATTGCCCCAAAATAAAATGATTCCTGATTATCATCAATAACAGTTGTGCCATTACTTGGTCATTGTGATGTGGCTGTATTATCAATATTCTATGCACAGATTCAAGTTTGAGATGGAGCAGACTTAACAAATGTTAAGTAAAAACGCAGTATCTGTGAATAAAATATTGAAAGAGCCTTCATTACATTTTATGCTATTTCTCATTTTATCTACGTAATATTTTAAAACTTAGATTTGAGAAAACAAGTAGATTTTAATTTTCTTTTAAAATCCATTATTTGCTATAGTTTTAGATTATAAAAAAACAATATGATACATTTTAACTTGTTTGCTGACAAATGTCATTTGCTATTATCAACCTAATTGATAATCAAAATATATTTTAGATTTTTGTCATATTGTAATACATACTTAACTTTTACATAATTGAAGTAGCAATCGTGGAACCGTGGCTTTTTGAAATGTTCATTACTTCTTCATTTAGTTTGTGAACACAATAATATTTGATGAAAATTTAATTGTAAAGAGTTGTATTTGTCTTCAAATAAAACGTTCCAATAAATCAATTGTTTTATTTCAAGGCTCCAGATTCAGTCGCCGGTGTATTTCTGTGACCGTAGTACCTTCTAGGTTCGCAATGTGCTCTATCACAACCTGCGTAGCATCCTTGACATCATTATACTGGTGTAATAATTGAACCTGTAGATGTTTACCTTTATCATCAAGAAATTTATCTAAATTCATTTCTATTTCTAAAAGTTTTTCATATGTTTCTCTTTTACTTTTAGACATCTGTAATTAAATAAAATAGGCATCATATTAATATCAATTAAGGACCTACCTACCTAATCAATACCACTACCTAGAACAATCAGAAATGAGAATGTGAGTGAATGAAGCCTTAGGAATTGTTTCGGCATGTAGAGGCTGATAAATAACTGACTGTATTGTATGAAAAAATGTGTTCGAGTGGATATGCGTGTTCGCTGCCTAGCCCTCCGGAAACAGGCGTAGGTATGTATATTTAGGAAATCATTCATCACATAGAGCGTGACGATTGTTCAACACCTAACAATTACCTATTCTATTTGCATTCTCAAAAAAAAAACAATATACATAACACCCAACAGTCACACGTAGTCCTGTCACAGAATATATAATAATTCAAGTCCTGTCCTGACCCCACACTAGGATACCCTGTGTCATGGGTATCAGAAACTACAAGTAAACGGTACCATAAAACCCAGACCCGGAACAAATATTTGCAGATCATACAAACATTTGTCCCGCACCGGGAATCGAACATGCAACCTTTCGTCATCTTTTTGGAACATTAACCCACCGCGTGCATGTGCTGTGTGCTCCAATTTGTACAGCGTTTTGTTTGAGAATACCGCTGTTAGAAATTACGGAATAATTGAATTTATCTGTGGTAGACATGGAATCGAAAAAAAGGGCTTCGTTATCTTAATTCAGGTACTTACCTACCTAGACTGGATAGATTAGGATAAAATGGTAGGTTCCCATGTCTTTACTCAGTTTAGGTGGAACTATTAAAAGCTTTGTCCAACAACCTCTTAGAAATTTGGACCTGAATCTGTTTTTTTTATAGAAAATGGCGCCTAATCCTGCAGTAACTGCAGTCATTTAAAGATTTTGTGTACCTAATCCATCTTAGTGTCATGGCCATTATTTAAAACAATGGCATAAGCTCTAGCTAGACTTTAGAAAATTATTGAGTTGGCTGGCAGTCAGTGGAATAGTTAAAATAAACAAAACTAAGTAATTATTTATTTAATTTTATTACAAATGTGATTCAATGACAACTGGATCTCCAACACCCATGGCACAAGCTAACATGCTGTTGATGTGTCTACCTTCATCTGCCTTGAACACATATCCATTTGTTTTATCAATTAGACTTTTCACAGTAATTAGACTCTTCTCTGTATACATGTCTACCAGTTGGAATGTAACCAAGCTGTAGTCTTCTATTATGGACACAAATGCACCGTTCAGTTTCTTATATTTATTTGTAAACTTGTCTGTATCAAGGCAATCTAACAAGTAGTTCAAATCCAAAACCTCTGTATAGAAATCAATTCCAAACTGCAGTTTATCCATATGTTTTTTTAGTAAATCAACTTTAGTTAGTAGGTTGATGTGCGGTAGTCCAATTTTCAGCATTGCACTCAGGGAGAGCATCAGAGCAGATATGAACTTGCCTGCATCGGAGCAGTGATGTGAATCCACCAAGTGTACAACGCACAGCTGCATATTAGAATGTTTTAATTGAGAGAAAATGTTGCTCAAGCTCTGATGGTGGCAGTACAACTCTACCTGACCCGGTAGATCAAATATGAAATTGGTATTATTTTCTCCATTGATTTGATTCAAAAGCCAATCAATATTCTTCTCTAAATACTCCATGCAATACAGAAGAGCACCATTCGGACCAAGGTTATATTGCTCCATCACTTCTTCAAGTACAATCAGATTCCTTATGTCTATATCAGGTTTGTATGACATCATATCATTGGCAGGGTCCAAATTCACAAGAATGACATCTCTGCCTATCTTCTTCAAGAGTTCTGACATTTGGGTGCAGTATGTTGTCTTCCCGGCACCGGGAGGGCCAAGAACCAGTTGACCGTAGTATCTATGTACAGTTTTAAATCGTTTTGAAGTTGCGAGAGCCATTTAGCTGCTTTCCTCCCTTTTCAAATCCAATATGATGTCTTTGCAGGCTTTCACCGTTTCTATGTCATATGATTTTAGGTTTATAAATATGACAAGAGGCTTTGTGATATTGATTGCTTCAGCCAAGTACCGCGCCGCTGTTTGCTGCTCTTCTCCTGAAGCACCAAAAATAACCTTTGTGGTATAAATGTCATCGGTGCCCAAAGGACTGTGGACCTGATCCTTTTGTATCATAAGCATGCTGCCAATTTTTTGATACTGGCATACTATTAGCATAGTTTGGTCTGCAAAATCAGCCAATATTATCTCTGTAGGGACATCGTCAATATCAGCAGCGATAGACTTGAACAATTTTGGCTTACTGTCATTCTCAGTCAATGTTAAGTTTTTCATAACATTTAGAAGCTCCATCACCAAAGATAGTTCACTAAAAATTATAATAGCTATGAAATTGCTTAGTCACAGTGCCTATACCGAACAATGAAACGTTCAATTGAAATAACCAGAGGGCTCAAAGCTTATACCATTAGCTATAACTAACATACAGGTCAGGTTAGGTTTATGTGATAATAGGTTGAGAGGGCCAACTAAATGAGGTACCGTCTCTAGGTCTAGGATGATGATAGTTATTTCTGATTGTTCCAGGAATTTATAAATGTCTTCTATTAGACTTACAGTTCGTCTAGATGATTTTCCAATTGTTTTTATTCTCTTCTTTTCTTTTGCAATTAGAGATAAGTAATTATTAGCTAGCTGTAGAAAATATAGAAATAGAAATTACAATTTACAAATACAATACAACAATTAAGCAAGCACCACAGACCAAAATACTCTCTCTAGCTCTAGCGACTTAGCGAGGCAAGCACGCTGTTTGTCTGTGATATTGTAGTTTTTGTGTCTGTGTGTCAGACATCTGTGAGTGAGCAAATGGTTGTATACTAAGTCCATGGCAAATGGTGAGCAAGCCTTTGGAGCAAGCACTTACAATCATGGACATAGTATTAGCTTACAAATACAATACATGGACTTAGTACCTATACAATAAGTCCATGCTTGGCATGCACTTAACAATGAATTTAAAAAGGTAATATAACTTCATGGACTTATCCATGATGCTTGGCTATCACACAAAAGCACAGACAATGCATTTGTTAATTTTGCCAGTCAGCGCTATCTATCGAGCCAAATCGAATTACTTTTTATTCGAATATGAAAAGCCCTCAATGTAACAACAAAAAGTAGTAGAGCCACATATTTCGTTCTAGAGACCAAAAAGTAATCTAGTAAGCCCTAGTCGTAGTTTTGCAATCACCATCGTAACGATGATCGTAACGACGATCGAACGTATATAAGATAATAACTATAATTAGCTATTAATCTGTGCCAAAAACGGCACAGATTAATAAGATAAGATAAGATCATTTATGTGTCCAAAACACAGGTTTATGCCCGGTTTACATTATTCCAGTCCAGTAATCCAGCAATATCATCCACATTATTCCAGTCATTCGAAAGCTGTCGCCCATTCCAGCGCCTCTGGAATAGTGTGAACCGCCAATCCAGTGTTTGATTGGCCGTCTACATTATTCCAGTTGGACTGGATTGATCGCACTCGATTCAAAAGTAGACCGTGAATCCAGTTACTGGACTGGAATGCTTGCTGGATTCAGTTCATTCCAGTGCCGGTTTACATTTTTCCAGTAAGCAATCCAGTACTGGACTGGATCGCTGGACTGGAATAATGTAAACCGGGCATTACATAAAGATGTCATAGTAGCTATAGTATCACCATGTTTCGCCTTATCAAGGCATACAAATTTTTAAATAACATTAAAAACACAACAATTAATTTTAACATAGTGAATAGGTCAGGTAGTAACATAGTAATTAATTAAATTCATGCAATATCATTTTAGAATTGTAAATGTTGTAAAAGTCAAACAATTATTAAAATACCGTAGAGCGAGAAATACTATACCTACCTACTCTGTCTTAAATACAGTCGTCTAGAAATTCGTCCACAGGGTAGTAAGCCTTTTCCACCGGTAGTTTCGTCAGGGAGTTTATATATATTTAAATTATTAATGGTTCGTATAGATAGACGATGGAATTTTACTATAGATAATCGGCGCCATACAGAACACACTTACACGCAACAGCTTCGTCTTACATGGCAGATGGCGTAGGGTACCAGCTCGTCGATTCCCGATAAGATAGGGTACGAATAGATGCATGTTATTTCTTACAAATACTGCAACTTCATGTATGTATAATGACGGCAAAATAAGAATTTTACACTCTCTAAAAATGCCCCTACAGGTGTCCGTCTGTTTTAAACCAAACATCGATCGTATACAAAGTTTTTGAGCTTTAAACACCCGTATCTTGTCTGTTGAGTTCCCCCAGAAAATAAGTCCGTACCTTAAGATTGATGCAACATGACCATGGTATGATATAAGTAGAGCCTGTGTGTTAACTATTTTACTTAACTTATGGAGAGCATAAGAGAACTGGTGAAGTCTTTTGCAAATATTGTCAATCTGCATTTTCCAGTTTAATTGACTGTCCATTTGTAATCCTAGGAATCGTGTTGAAATAATATCATTAATTTTTGTGTTCAAATAGTTTATGTTCAGATTAGTTTGCGTTGTAGGTCGTTGTTTAAAATCCATTAGAAACGTTTTTGTTAAGTTGATATTCAAATTGTTATATGTCAGCCAATTAATAATTAATGTCAAAGTGTGATTAATGTCAAATTCTAAGTCAGTAAGTGAGTCATTTGTAAATAATATTGGGCTGTCATCAGCAAATAATGTGATAGAGTTATCGGTAACATTTGGTAGGTCATTAATATATATAATGAATAGTAATGGCCCCAACACACTACCTTGGGGTACACCGTAACTCATTATTCTCGTGTCTGATGTGTATGTTGTGTCAGTGTGCGTAATAGGACACAATTTGTTAATTTGAGTAATTTGTGTTCTATTAGATAGATAAGATTGTATAAAACTGTGTGCATTCCCTCTTACGCCATACCTGTGTAGTTTATATAATAGAAGACCGTGATTGACATGATCAAAAGCTTTTGTCATGTCCATGTACATGGCTATCGCATTTTTCCTTCTATCTACATTTGTGGTCACCTTATAAAGAAAATCATAAATTGCCATATTAATTGATTTACTCTTTCTAAAGCCATACTGATGATTTGGAAATACATTATTAGATTCCAAAAAACTATTGAGCATAATGTAGAATATTTTCTCAAACACCTTTGAAAGCACTGGAATTAGTGCCACAGGTCGATAAATATTGATGTCTTCCTTATTAACTTTTAATAAGGGTTTTACAATCGACAACTTCAGCTTATCTGGAAAAACTCCTTGTTCCAGGCATAAATTTACAATGTGACTAATGATTGGTGCAATCATCATTGCAACTTCTTTCACAATTTTCGTTGATATCCCATCGTAGCCTACACTGTTTGTGTTTTTCAATGAGGTTATAGTTTTTAAAATGTCAAACGGGGCAGTTGGTGATAGAAATAACGAATTTATAATGTCAAGTTTCATACTACTGTAAATGTCAGGATTCACAGCAATACCATTAGAATCATTTACGGTAACCATGTCGATAAATTATTATTAAATATATTTGCTAATTCAGTAGGGTCCGTTATATGAGCATTATTCACTATCAATTTTGAGATGTTCTCTTTAGGGTAATTGTTTGCTACCTTATTAATAATATTCCATGTAGCTTTTGATTTGTTGTTTGCAACCTTGATCTGATACTTATTTTGCGCTCTTTGTGTGAGTCTTACAATTTTCTTATATCTCTTCGCATATTCCCTAAATTTATTTTTGCTTTCCGCACTTGGCGCCCATCTGTACTTCCACAATAGCGTCCTTTTCCTCTTGCTACATTTTTTTATACCTTTGGATATCCATTTCGGCTTTTTGTGTGCAGTTATTTTGTGTTTCGTAAAAGGAAAGCACAAATCATATTAATGGCTAGTTACTACGCAATAAACGTACGATCGATATTACGTTCATCGTTACGATGGTGTGCGTAAACTCGGGCTTGCCCCTCAGTGGCTTTGGAGAAAACAAAGAGAATACCTAATAATAAGCAAATTAATTAAATATTGCAATAATTATTACAATATTTTCCCCGAACCGCAAACTAGAAAAAAAAGGAAATTCAGTTTTTTTAGGGTTCCGTATCCAAATGGCAACAAACGGAACCCTTATAGATTCGTCATGTCTGTCTGTCTGTCTATCCGTCCATATGTCACAGCCACTTTTTTCCGCAACTATAAGATCTATGCTGTCGAAACTTGGTAAGTAGATGTATTTTGTGATTCGCCTTAAGATTTTCACACAAAAATAGTAAAAAAACAATAAATTTTGGGGGTTCCCCATACTTAGAACTAAAACTCTTTTTTTTTCATCAAACCCATTCGTGTGATGTTTTTGGATAGGACTTCAAACATAATGTTGAGGTTTCTAAAATCATTTTTTTTTCAAAACTGAATTGTTTGCGCGAGAGACACTTCCAAAGTGGTAAAATCTTGGTAAAATTGGTCTTATCTAAAATAAGAGAATGATAAAACTAAATAAAAAAATGATGTACATTACCGTAATGTTCATCATACAACCAACAACATCATCTGCATCGGCGCCGACAGTACCGTCGGGGTCTGTGAATTATGATGAAGTTAAAGAAGATATAACGTTTGATAATTTAGAATTTTAGATTTCACATTATTTTAACTAATTAGGCACATATAAATAGCAAATGAATATATTCATGTGGTTTTATTTCCCTGTTAAGTCAAGTAAAAAAATCTTTATTATTGCACTAATAAATATATTATTATTACAAATTTTAGCGGAATCTGGTGTTTGTGGACTCTAAATTTATAAAATCTAGTGCATTTTTAATTATGATCTAGCGCTTTAAAAAAATCCAAGGCAGCACTGACATTACCATGTAAACTTCCACCGAAAATTGGTTTGAACAAGATCTAGTAAGTAGTATTTTTTAATACACTATTATTAAAACATCGATCAAAGTTAGAACGAACTACAAGAACTTTTATATTAATATGTTACTTGCTGCTACGGAACACTTCATGGGTGAGCCCGACTTGCACTTGGTCGTTTTATTAAAATAAACCATTGGTATAAGATTGTCTCTAACCAACAATTCCGTCAAACATTTACGAAATAATCGAGTCAGTAATTCATGTGATCGATCTTTTGCAAGCAGGCTGGTTGCTATCCCTACAATGTCCCTACCCTACTAAACTCTATGATATTATTTTTTTACTTTTTCTCTTTGATTGACAAAATCTGTCAAGATGGTAGCGTATTTTATTTTCTCTGTTTTATCCAAAATAATCATGATTTAGAAAAACTTAATTGATATAATGTTGGTGTATTATGTGTCTCGTTATTGCCACAAAGACGAATTTGCGTGTATTTGTTAAGTTTAATTCAGGTGTTCGTTCATAACCTCCCAATGTTTATTTCAGACGAAGGGTACGTCCAGCTTTGGTAAGCGTCGGAATAAGACCCACACCTTATGTAGAAGGTGTGGTAGATCATCGTACCATATCCAGAAATCACAGTGTGCTCAGTGTGGATACCCTGCAGCGAAGCTGCGTTCGTGTGAGTAATTATTATTTCGTACAATAGACTGTCGCGCCGGTTACTGAATTTTAGTGTTGAGGAAACAACTCTTCATACTTATATTCCTATGCACTTATATGCACTTTTCTTGTATAGTTTCTTCTTGTGTAGAAATGTGCACTTGTTTTTCAAAATAAACAATCATAACCTCACATTTGGCCATCCTTCATTAGCATCAATGGGAACTTTGTTTCACTATATTCACCAACATTCTTGCCTGTTAGGATAAAATTACAAATTGTCCTTGTTGACTGTAACCCCTAATCTCTAAACTTAGTTTTTCTATCTGAAACCTACTCTGATTGAAGAGATATTCCCTTCCATGAATATGTCTTTGTAAAATGTAGGAATATAAATAGATATGCCCATAGTGTGGATGTAAAACCATAAGTGCATCTGCTTTAGGTGCCTATTTCTAACATTGATTTTTACCAAAGTGTGGTACAGTTATGCTGACTGATAGATCTTGGCCTAGTTGAAGTTACCTGTTTTGCAATCAATATGTAGGAGGTTTTTGTCTGCGCATCAAACCAGTCAACTTCAGTATAAAATCAAATCAAAATAGTCTATAATCCACTAACCTAATATGATTACCTTCTTTAATGTTCCTATACTAAACCCTTTAAGTATACATCAGTAAAATGTTTCACTCGTTTGGTTAGATTGTCTTTTGAAATAAGTCTCCTCCAGATTGTGCCCTGTAATGTGATCCAGACACTCATTCCTTGGGCATATTGTCCTTCCCGTCTCTTCAGTATAATTTATAATAATTCAGTAATAAATTCTACAATGACAAGGACCGACCCTCTGCTATTATTTAGTTTTTCATCCAGATTAGATGTCAGTTAATAGTTTTGGTCAACTTAACATCTTGCTGTTCAACTGACACTGGACCAGCAGAGCAAGGTTCAATAAGTCTCGTGGCCAAATACACAATAAATAGTGTGCCAGTGCAAAATTACCATTATGTAACCAATTTGGACCTATTGCATTCAGCTCTGCCAATCATTTCATCATTTGACGACCTCTGTGGCGCGGCGGAGGAACGTTCGCCTGCGACGCAGGAGGTTGCGGGTTTGCTTCCCACCTCTGAACAAATATTTGTGCGATCCGCAGATATTTGTTCAGGGTGTTCTGGTTATTTTCTATATATAATAAAAAATATCTATCTATGTAATATATTGTATTAAGTATATCAGTTGTCTAGTACCCATAACACAAGCTCTGCTTAGCTTGGGGCTAGATAATAAAAAAAACTAAACTGTCATGAAATATTTATTTAAATATTTATTTCATTGAAATAGTAGAAAACAAAACAAGTTTTTTATGAGAAAATACATCAGAAACAAGTAAAATATGGGCAGCATTCAATTTTGAAAATGTAGAAAAATATCAAATCAAACTAAAGATCTGACATGTATATTTTAATTAAGGTGTTTTAAGCTTCAGGAGGCTATAGGTACATTTTGTAGATAAATCGGATAAGATTTATCAAGGTACAACATTAACTTTTGTTCAGAATAATGACCCAGATACATAAGAGAAGTTTATACTGTTGAATCACACTTTCCTTATTCAACATCATAAGAATTGATCCCGGGGTAAAACTTAAAAGTTGATCAATAAACTAAGAAAACATGAACAATATCCCAAATGCCAAATTAGTGAAATAATCATAGTGTATTTTTTTACACAGTTCATGCTGGAGATGAGGGGCAAAATAGTCTTCTTTTGAAATAGACCAACCAATTTTGATTCTCAGATCTCCTTCGTCTTACCATTTTATATCTTGTCGACATTGATTTTGCCAAAATTGTGGAAACTAATGCTACAGAAGACACAGTCAAAAGAAGAAGAATTTTGATTGTGTTCCTCTAAAGCCTCTTTTGAGAGGTTCACTAAATCCTTTTTCTGGTTAGTTTATCTGTGGTTCCATGGCCTTTTTTAATGGTCAGCAAACATTAAGCTGTCCCTGGAAATAAAACAAGATAGAACCAGTGACCTGAAGGAAGTGTGTCTGAAGGAGTCAACCTATTTTGAATTTAGTGAGTAGTAAAGTGTTTTATTTGTATTTTCAGACCACTGGTCTGTGAAGGCCAAGCGCAGGAAGACCACCGGAACTGGCCGCATGCGTCACCTGAAAATCGTGAGGAGGCGTTTCCGCAACGGCTTCAAGGAAGGATTACCTACCCCTAAGAAAGCTGTCGCCTCTTCGTAGATTTATCGCCTAATTGAATAAAAACTTGAAAACTAGCACAGTATTTTATTTGTAGTTATAGAATTTGTGCTCATTATATGCATGCGAGTACAGATGTAGTTGCCATGGTGTGTCCAGCATAAGACCCCTCCATCTCCTCTTGTGGATGTCGTAAAAGCCGATTAACAATACCAGGGTATGGGCAGCAGTGGCGTCCACCGGAGTACTCAACATTAATACTGTGAGATCATTAATCCGCCTGACAAATTTGGTGATTATGGCAAATAACCTCTTTGGACGTCACATGAACGAGGCCACGTCCAGCAGTGGACGTCTAAAGGATGATGACATCTAGTTGTATTTTATGGCTTGAAAACCATCTTGATATCCAAATAAGGAAATATTGGAATAAAATAATTCGCAATGGCATTTATAGGAGCGCCTAGTCAGTCACAAAGTTCCTTTGTCCTGCTGTGAACTTTACACACAGCATGATGAAGGACTGATATTATTAGCGCTGCGTTGGAGAATGCTGCACAGAATCAGAAGATGTAGAAACGAGTCCGAAATCAGTGATACCTACCATGGAAAAAAAAAATAGGCATTGCTGTAGGTCACTGTCCTTACTCCATGGCGTGGCGAGGAAAATGGGAGAATTTTTTGATGGATTTCTCAATGACCCTGCCGAAGGAGCTCTCAAATACATGGCACGGAGCAAAAAACCTATGATGTAGGCTTCGACCAAAGTAAAATTACTTTGGTCGAAGGATGTAAGTAATGATCCGTTGGTGGGCAGGAGGAGAACGATGCTTTACCTAGGTCGCGGGTTCGACCCGCGCTGCACGGAACACGTTTCGAGCTTTGCTCGTAGGAAAAGCTGAGACTCCTTTGCCGTTCTAATTTAGAAGGGTAGAATCATCTACCACGATGGTGTATCATAGATACCTAACGCCTAACGAGGTTAGCAGAGCAATGGACACAGCACAGCCTAGGTACCTAGTGAAACCGCAGCCAGGTAGACATTAGGTATTAAACGGTTATAAGTTGTCAAATAAGCAGAATGTTTGAGTTCAACTACAGCCAAGAGAGAGTCTTCTATGTACCTACCTAACTTGATTGTTGTCTTGGCGAGAAAGGTAGGTAGGTAGGTACATAATCCCTAGTAGGTCTTATAAAATACCTAGGTAGGTACCTAAAGGCGGTTGGTAGTATGACACAGCAACAAACAGTAATGCTACAGTGTGCTACATGAAAACCAGCTCGTCACCAAAACATCGGATTGTATCCTGCAACCGCAATGCAATGTCGCTGCGCTGACTGGACCCGGGCGGCTGATTGATGTCCGATGACGCGCCTATGTAATGTAGGTTCGGTAGGTAGGTTAGGCGAGCGAGAGGCGCTGTTTGTTCTGTTCGCGGCACTCGGCAGTCGGCCGCCGCTCGTCCCCGCGCCGCCCGTCCTCGCTCTAAACCCTCGTGCCGATGCCAATCCTCACCTTCCACTCCATAATCTCGACCAATATCGCCATTGGGCGATAACTTATCGTGTGCTATGACGTGACGACATTTAAAAGTTTTCACAGATAAGCGACTGGTGATTAAAATTGTTTAGTGAATTGAGAATGTGCGCGCACTGACGTTCTCGCCGTAGGAAAACTTTTGTACCGTTACGTAGTGCTCTTTACCATGTCATTATTCAAGAAGAAAGCGCCGAAATACGCGCCTCCCCCGGCGCCGTCCGCGCCCCCTCTCGAAGATGTGCAGAGCAGCAACGGGGTGGACAACAACAACGGCGCTCAGAAGTCACAGCTGGTGTTCCATTGCCAGCAGGCGCACGGGAGCCCCCTCGGGCTTATCTCTGGATTCTCAAATGTGAAGGAGCTCTATCAGAAGATAGCGGAATGCTATGACTTCCCACCTGAAGATGTAAGTCCCTTTGAACTACCTACCTAAGTAAGGTAACTAGCTCACCCTAGCCTAGTTAACCAATTTCATAAAAAAATGAGGTCTTCAAATTAATTATTTAATCCCTACCAACTTTACAGCATCTCTAAAGTTACTAAAACACCGCCTCCCCTCAAGTTATTTTTAGTCCAGTCCATCCAATGGTTGCCTAGAAGAGATCGCTCCCGTTCATTGTACCTACCTACCATCCTACTACCGCGACTAGTTTCTAAGATTTATAGAACTCAAGGAAATGTTTTGGGCGTGATACTTTCACCTTGACGTACTCCTCGACCTAGAGATATATGACATTTATTTAGGCCAGAACCACAGTTTTAGACTCATTCGTGAATCGAGACTCGAGCATAGATTTGGTGATATTTTTTCATAGAAATCTGTCAAAAAATCTAAACTTGAGATTCTATTCAGATTGATTTAGTTACGGTTCTGTAATGCGGCCCTTAGTTCACGCAAACCTGCAGGCGGAGTTCTATGGCTAGGTATACAAAACTCCCAGAGGATAGTAGGTAGGTATATCGATAAACAGCATTTTTCAACGATAACAGCATCACATATGCATGGAGTGAAACACCTCCCAGTCACGCCAAGTGAATTTATTTTCGTAGTCGACAATCAAATGACTGCATCTCTCCATCTCCCTCAGTTGTTTGACAATAGATCTACTCCGGAAAATTAAGACCTGCGAGGGGTGACTTGTATTTTGGTATCATTGACCCTATTTGTGTTTTTGTACATAATATGTATACCTTACATGTAGAGCATTCTTCCACGTTTGTGTCATTATCCGTTGACTGAGAAGGCGGTCTAGTCTTTGTTTGGCCTACACACAGGACTTGTACTAATATTTATTCTGTGACACAGGGTCCATTAGGAAACATCCGTCGTCTGTCTTTCCTGAAAACTATAATCTGGGTCTCTTCAAGGCTAGAGTGATAGGTGCCTTCTAGACCTTTGTGCTCCATCTTCGGTCACATCGTCACTTTCCAACAGGTGAGATCGTGGTCAAACAAAGGTCTATCAAAGTTAAAAAAAAAAAAAAAAAAAAAAAAACATCTCACTCTAGGTACTACTAAGTATAACAAGTCCAAAGTCGCTAGGGCTTTGCCTTTGCCATGTTTCATATGAGCAAAGCAAACTCTACCTATCTTTATTTTGTATACTACTTGGAATGAAGGATCAAGCAGATGGCCCACCTGATGTTAAGCGGTACCCTCTGCCTATAAACAGTGCATTGCCACATAGGTTGTACTATTATTTATTCTGTGACATAGGTCACGTCCACCTAGGACACGCCCTATGCGGCATTGCACTGCGCCCGCCACCCTGATATAGATGAAAAGTCTCATGTGCCTGTAATTTCACCGGCACCCATACCCTTCAAACCGGAACACAGCAATGCGAGCACTACTGCTTTGCGGTAGAAATAGGTATGGTGGTAGTGCTTCCCCGGACGAACTCTTTCAGAAAAAAGATCTACAACTACTAAACTCTACTATCTCTACCTCAAGACTGTTGGTTATAGACGTATAGTGTACTATTATTTATTCTGTGGTATAGTTAATTATAGTAGGTAGGTAAGTACTTAGTTAATCAGGATCATTGTGTTAAATAGATACCACGCACCATTTCTAAGTACCGTATTATTGTGCTTAGAAACTTAGTGCTTAGTGGTAAGTAAGTGTACAGTCAGCGAACTAAAATATTTGCTGCGTAATCGAAAATATCATTTTACTATTCTCTCTATATTATTTGAAATAAATAATATGTAATTTTGTCAATGTATGTTGGTACATTTACATAATTGAACGAGCGAAGCGAGTTCTCTGAGTCAACTTGGAAGAATCGGCGTTTGTATGTATGTATGTATGTATGTTTGTCCGAGCATAACTTGCGAACCGTTAATCCGATCTTCATGAAATTTGATTGGAGGTAGATAGTATTGGTACAATTTGTTGGTAAGGTTATGAGCTATATCGGTCGGGGGGTTGTTGAGATATTGGGGTCCAAGAGGGGGTAAAAAAAATAAAAGTGCGAATATCAGATTAAATGGGGTGTCATATGAAAGCTACTTGCTTCGACATTTCAAAACTATTTTTTATAATTTTTTTAATTATGTAGTTTTTGAGATATTAGGGTAAATCGAAAATGTAAAAAACCAAAACCTCTAGGGTACTTCCACTAATCCTGCAACACTGAAATTTGGTATATGTGTAGCTTTTATGACACAAACACTGGAAAAAGTCTAAAATTGAAGAATTTCAAAACTTATACTCTAAAAAACAATTACCAATATTGTTGACCTCCGTTTCTAGGAATTTGAATGACGTTGTAGGTCTAACTTTTCGAAACACTTAACTATTTCATCTCAGTAAGTAGATAAATGTAAATAGATGTAATGTATAAGTAGATAAATGTTTTTAGAAGATGGTTAGAAAAGTATTTGTATATTTTGTGCAAAACTACTGGGAAAAGTCGAAAATTGAGGATTGTCATTGTAATACTAATTTTTTGCGATGAAAAACGTAATCTTTTGTGGTTAAGTAGCAAATCCAGTAGTGTAGCGCGAAGGTATGGAACACTCGTATTTGGGATAGCTTTGTATGGGTTTCATATTAAACGCAATGAACCCTATTTCGTTTCCATGGCAACGCGCGGCCCGACGCGTTCAACCAATCAGAGCGCGTCTGTTTGCACATGCGTGATCCGATGTGCAGCGATTGAAGCGCCAATGACAGCGGCAGGTACGATCAACTTTGAGGAATCAATCGAAGGAGTCGGCCCAGAGCATAAATGCAATGCGCACGCGTTCATGTTATTTCGCTCCGCGATCCGACCGACGCTAATTTAAATATCCTGTGTAACTGACTGTATCATCCTACCTATGTTGTGTTTTTGTCTGCTAATTGTGTGTGTGAACGATTAAACTTTATTTCTTTTAACCTAACGTCTGCATTGTGACTGTGGAACTCCACTAACCCTCGGACTTAGCGTTAAATTGGCGCTCCAACTAAGTGGCCGAATCACGTGCTCGACGCCGTGGCTCGAGTAGGCTCGAGAACATACGACCTAGTGACCCGGTCAGTCCTTCCAACAAACGGCGTGCTTCGCGAGTGACGCGATAATGCCGCCGGTAACAAGAAAGGAAGCGGGCCGGCAGCAAGAACAAGAAGTGGCAGAACATGAGGAGGGTGATATCACACCGAAAGGGGACAACGGCAGAGTCAGCGGGGTCAGCAATGCTGACGAACCCATTACTTGCGGCTCACAGCCAACGCAGTCGCCAGCGTTCCAAGCCCCCTTGGAGCAGTTTTTCTCCACGTTGATGGAGACCATCACGCGCGCGCAGGCAGAAGCCAACCGGAATCTGATCAGCGCGCTCTTCACCAGCAACTTCAGCACGTCCAGTCCGAGCGCACCTGCACCATCGACATATGTGCCTGCATCCGCACCACGAACGAGCATCACCAGCGGAGCCCCTGCGCCCGCCGGAACCGCCTGTGGGAACTTCAGCAAATGCACGGTGCGATTCAGCGGGTCCTCACACGACGGCGAAGTGCTGGAAGCGTTTCTAGACTCTGTAGAAATCTGCAAGGAGTGCGCAGCCGTCAGCGATGACCACGCACTCCGAGGACTACCGATGCTGCTAGAAGGAGAGGCGGCGATATGGTGGAGAGGCGTCAAAGCGTCGGTCATATCTTGGCCCGACGCCCTCGCCCGGCTTCGTGCGACATACGGCGTGACCCAACCGGCGCATAAAATCTTCAGACAGATTTTCGCCGCTGAACAACGAGACGATGAACGTGCAGAAGTGTTTCTGTGTCGCATTAGGGCATTGCTAGCGAAGTTACCGTATGTGTTACCGGAGAGTGCTCAGATCGACATGTGTTACGGCTTGTTACATCGTAGAGTTAAAAAGAGAGTGTCCCGCGAGTGTATCATAAGTTTAGATAAGTTATTGTGCGACGCACGGATCGCGGAGGATGCCGTAAGAGAGTCCAAGGAGGTAACGACCAACCCTCAGGGGAGTTCGATTGATTACCCAAAGTTGGCCCCTGCCGTAGGTCGAAAGGGAAATTTACCCGCGAATTCTACCCCAAATACGAGTGAGCCCCGCCCTAGGAGAACCCGCTGTAATTTTTGTAGAATGTTCGGGCACTCCGCAGAAGAATGCCGCAACCGGGAGAAAGCCGATTCTAGTAAACCCATTACGAATAATAATAATAATAGTAGTAATCAGCGTAGAGAAATTCGGTGTTACGGTTGCGGGAAAGTGGGCGTGGTCCGATCGAAGTGTGATGTGTGCAACGGAGATAGCAAGAAGACGACCGATTTTAATGTTGCGGTTGTAGATAGCAAGTTGTCGAGATGTAGGTACGATGTCGAGGAAACGTCCGACATCGAGAGATCCGATGTCGACGAACGTTCCAACAACGAGAATAGGTCCGACATCGGAAATAATTCTGAGATCGAAACTTCAGTAGCGCACGCATGTAGTGCAGTCACGTACAAAAGTGCTTCGCACCCATTAGTAAATATTAATGTTATGGGTCGTAGCGGTGTGGCGATAATTGATACCGGTGCCACACATTGTATTGCCAGTCCTAGTTTATATAAAATATTGTTAGATTCCGGCGTGGAATTCCGCGAGATTGAATGTGGTATACGTCTGGCTGACGGTTCAAGAGTAGAGAGAAAGTTATTAGAGGCTGAAGTACCAGTGACCTTAGAGGGACGCGAGGTATCAGCTGACTTTTTGGTGCTACCCGGCGACGAGACTAGGACGCTCCTAGGCGTCGAGTTCTTGTCACGAGCCGGCATGGTGGTGGACGTTGCCCACAGTAGGTGGACGTTTGTGAACGAACCCGAACGACCACATGATTTTGTCCGCGAGTGTCCGTTGAGTTCGTCCGCTGCGGAATTGATGCGCGCCGAATCTGTAAGTCTCTCTTTGCGTGAAGATGAAGGATCCAAGCTCAGTTATGAGCAGAGGCGAACACTCGACGAGTTTATCGAGCGTAGGTCCGCGCAGTTCGCAGTTAACGGACCCGCCACGGAGTTCGCTACACACCATATCAAGGTATGTACAGACCAGGAGCCCATTGCGTCTCCACCTTATAGGATGTCGCAGAACAGGAATGAGGCCTCAAGGAGCCATTTTACACGCGACCCTGGTAAGTTCTCAGGCCATGTCATCGTACCGGGAGGTATCCAGGTGGACCCCGATAAAACTGCGGCGATTGAAGGTATGGCTATTCCACAGAATGTCAAACACTTGAAGTGTTTCTTAAAAACTTCTAACTGGTTTCGGCGTTTTATCCCTAACTACGCAGAAACTGCAAGGCCCCTCACAAGCCTCCTGAAGAAAACGAGCTCTTGGAAGTGGGACGCCGAACAACAGAGGGCATTTGAACATATCAAGTCCCTCCTGGTAACAGCCCCTGTCCTGCGTCAAGCAGATGAGACGAAGCCGTTCGTCCTCTGCACAAATAGCAGTGGGTATGGTCTAGGTGCAGTCCTCATGCAGGGGGAGGGCCCTGATGAAAGTCCGATAGAGTACGCGAGCCGGCTTCTCACTAGCGCTGAACGGAACTACTCGACGACGGAGAGCGAAGCTCTAGCGGTCGTATGGGCAGTAGGTAAGTTCCGCGGCTATATAAAGGGAGCCGAGATTAAAGTTAGGACGGACCATCAGTCCCTACGCTGGCTGATGAGCCAAAGGTCCCCGAGCGATCGATTAGCCCGGTGGGCTCTAATGTTGCATGAATTCAACATTGTTATCGAATTTACCCCCGGACGTTCGAACTTAGTGGCAGGCACACTGTCGAGGCCTGTAGGCTCGCAGGACGCTGATGGTGACGTGTGTCCTCCAATCGTCGACATGCCGAAGAGGAGCAGTAGAGATACCCGCGACAACCAACGAGCTGACCCCGAGGTATGTAAGATCATCGACGACCTGGAAGCCGACGAACCCTCCAGGGGGAGACCGTGGTCAGACCGTGGGTATACAATATCCGACGGTATTTTATACAGGTACAGCTTAGAGACCGACGACGGCGAGGACGCACGCCTAGTGGTACCCGAACATGAGCGCAGCAAGGTTATGGTGGACCTTCACGACGCGCCTACAGCCGGCCACTTGGGCGTGGAAAGTATGGTGAGTCACATCCGCGCACGTCACTATTGGCCTGGCATGCGCACTTTCGTAACAAATTACATCAAGGGCTGCGTCCCGTGCCAACGGTACAAAGCTGATAACAGAAAATCGGCGGGATTGTTACAAACATCCGCCGCATCTAGACGATTCGAAGTGCTTTCTGTGGACCATTTCGGGCCCGTAGTCGAAACACCGAGGATGAACTATGTAGGTCAGGGCTAGTCCGCGAAATTTATTCCACGCCGCGACGGCCCATACAAGATACATCAGATCATTAGCCCCACGACATTTATATTAGAAAGCATGCAGACTGGGAAACGGGTAGGCAAATATCACGTTTCGCACCTCATACCTTTCATTGGTCCAATCCAGCCTCCGGTCAGGGAGAAGAGAAAGCGAGGTAGGCCGCGCCGATTCATAACCGAATGCTAGCCCAACAGCGAGGGCGCTCAGTAGGGCTATCGGGGGAGATTGTAGCGCGAAGGTATGGAACACTCGTATTTGGGATAGCTTTGTATGGGTTTCATATTAAACGCAATGAACCCTATTTCGTTTCCATGGCAACGCGCGGCCCGACGCGTTCAACCAATCAGAGCGCGTCTGTTTGCACATGCGTGATCCGATGTGCAGCGATTGAAGCGCCAATGACAGCGGCAGGTACGATCAACTTTGAGGAATCAATCGAAGGAGTCGGCCCAGAGCATAAATGCAATGCGCACGCGTTCATGTTATTTCGCTCCGCGATCCGACCGACGCTAATTTAAATATCCTGTGTAACTGACTGTATCATCCTACCTATGTTGTGTTTTGTCTGCTAATTGTGTGTGTGAACGATTAAACTTTATTTCTTTTAACCTAACGTCTGCGTTGTGACTGTGGAACTCCACTAACCCTCGGACTTAGCGTTAAAGTAGTAAAAAAGTCAGTTTCTCCAAGTTCCTGTCTTCCGAGATGTACCTGTACCTATAGGAGATCACCTCGAGCTCTTAGGCGTTTCACTCACGCCTACTCTCAACTTTGGCTCCTACATCGAGTCTAAGGCAAAAACTGCTTCCATGAACACCAGGACAGCTTCTAAGTCTGTACAAAGCACAATCCCGGGCTGGTATGGAGTACTGCTGCCACGTTTGGGACGGCTCGGCCAAACACCAGCTTGCTGCCACAGACTCGATCGAACGCAGAGCTGATCCAGAGTCTCGAGCACCGCCGTAAGGTCGCGTGCCTTTCGATCTTCTATAGGTTACATTTCGGGGCATGCTCCCAGGAACTTCATGATCTGATCCCACCATCTCCTTTTCATCATAGGACGAGCAGAAGCACGGCTCGGTACCACCCTTACATCATTAGTACCTAGGTATACCCTCTATTCGTACTAAACGTTTCAGTTCTCCCTTTATATTGCGAACTGCTAAGGAGTGGAATACACTACCGCCGCCGTCTGTCTTTCCTGAGAACTATAATCTGGGTCTCTTCAAGGCTAGAGTGAATAGGTGCCTTCTAGACCTTTGTGCTCCATCTTTGCCCACAATGTCACTTACCAACAGGTGAGATCGTGGTCAAACAGAGGTATATCAATGTAAAAAAAAACGGCCAGGTGCGAGTCGGACTCGCCCATGCAGGGTTCCGTAGCAGCAAGTCGTCGTCGTTTCGCATGAGGTAGTGCTGGCCTCTGGTGTCAGAGTTTGTCAAGCCGCCCGAGGGCCTATTAATAAAGTAATATAATATAAAAGTTCTTGGATGGTTTACGATTTATAACTTATTAAAAAAAACTACTTACTAGATCTCCTTCAAACCAATTTTCAGTGGAAGTTTTTATGGTAATGTACCTACATCTTTTTTTAGTTTAGTTTAGTTTTAGTTTTATCATTCTTTTATTTTATAAGTTACGGGGGGGGGGGGGGGGGGCACACATTTTACCACTTTTGAAGTGTCTCTCGCGCAAACTATTCAGTTTAAAAAAAAAATATCAATCAATATCAATATCCTTTTTGAAGACCTATCCATAGATACCTCACATGCATGGGTTTGATGAAAACAAAAATGTATTTTTTTCTATTTTTGTGTGAAATTCGGTTTACAGAATACGTCTACTTACCAAGTTTCAACAGCATAGCTCTTATAGTTTCGGAAAAAAGTGACTGTGTCATACACGGACAGACAAACAGACAGACGTGACGAATCCATAAGGGTTCCTTTTTTGCCATTTGCCTACGGAACCCTAAAAACACAACTATAAATGGCACTGCCAAATTATGTCTGAAAGATAGATCGCGCTATCGATTCGTTTTGAAGCTTGGATATGAAGTAGGTACCGTGATAACTACGTTCATTTTATGTGGATAACTCACGTAGGTACCTACATAACATAAATATTTTTTCGAAAGATTTAAGGTAAGCTACCTAAATCGCGTGTATTCGCGAGTTCTCAGTTCGGGGCGAACCACTAGTAGTTACTTCGTAAAGTACGTTGATAGGTAATAGAGATATTTACGTTATGAGCGCGTAGTAGAGGTTAGATCACGATTTGTTTAATCGAAATTTATTATAAATAACACTAAATATATGTTAAAACGCTTATTATAAAGAATATAATTTTAAAGTTGCATTTTAATCATCAATGTGTCGCGTCTACGTGGGCCAAGTATATTTGGATTTAACGTTATAATAGAAAGTCTTTGTTTACAGTAGGCTAGGTAGAGTACGTACCTACCACAGAACATTATGTACCTACGTCTAATCTAAAAGTCTGACGTTTTAAAATTATCCTTGTCACAGATAAAATAATACTATACTAGTATCCTTGTGAAATATTTTATTTTTGATGTACCTAGATAATGAAATAGTGGGTACGTGCAATTTTAGACTACGTATACGATCTCTACATGTACTGGGTACACACGGCAAAGCTAATTGGTTATCTTGAAATGTTGAGTGTGTGCTGTGTACGGTATGCTAATTATGCGACGTGCGCGGAGTAAATTACTGTTTTCAAGGACGTTACTTTAAAGTCAAAAATGTGATGAGAAAAAAGTATTTTTCAACACATTTGTTCATAATGTGGCTCTAATTACACCGCAATTAGGCACATAATGACACCTGTAATCAAACTGTGACTTTTTCATTGCTATTCACTAGTGAGTTATAGAGACAGTTGAACATTTACGCAGAGTGTGTATTTCTGTTTTACTGCAATCAAACTGTGACTTTTTCATTGCTATTATTCACAAGTGAGTTATAGAGACAGTTGAACATTTACACAGAGCGTGTATTTCTGTTTTATTATTATTTTCTTCGCAAGTGTGTTGAAAAACGTCGTAAGATACACGTGTGTATTGATGATTACCGTCCTCCCTCACCTAACGGCTTGGGTCTCAATGGCGCCTCAGCGGTAATCACCAACATTACACACTAGTACCATAATGTACTATTTCAATACAGTTGTTCAAAAAGTGTAGGCACCTACTTACCATTACAAGGTCAGTAAACATAGCTTGAAAGTTAATTGTACCACTCTAGTGCGATTTCTTTAAGAGTTTTTCTTCAATGCAAGTTCAATAAAAAGTTTACCTAGCTACTATTAAAAGAGTTTTATTAAAAAATGTGACTAAAATGATGTCGACTTTATACTAAGACAGATGTGTTTAGCTACCTACTAACACTACCAATGTAACATGCGGTATTATTTTATCTGTGGTACATGTAAGTAATGTTTTGTAGAGCAGCATAGCAAGTTTGTTGGATGGAACTAGTATTTATATACACTTTAGTAAAAGTAAAATTGAAATAGGTAAATAGATAATAGCATCTCGCTTCCCAACATCCCAGAAATTGAGGTTTGAAAGGGCTATGGAATTAATAAAGTGGCGGCTAATTTCAAAATAAAACAAAACAACAGTTTCATCAGTTTGATGCTATCGCTTCCCGTTTATAATGAAATGATACAATCGAATCATTCACGATTATATCTCAATAAAGTGATGTCACTGATGGATCTGAATTTCTTTGAATTATAATTAACTATATTATAATTGGTCTTAGGTTATACTTAGTTTGTTGCTCTACCTACCTTTGTCCTAAGAATAAATATGGTAGAGCTCTAGTCTCAGAGCTCCGATTGAACGACGTAATATCTTAAAAGCACCAGCTGATCAAACATCTCATCTCGATCCATACATATTATAGTACAGTCTATGAATAGTTAGCTCTGCAGGTACCGCTAGGGCGCTTGAAGAGTTTTTTGTACGCCAACGAAAAATCTCAACCGAAAAATCTAGAATGAAAAATCTCAAATGAAAAATCTAGAATGAAAAATCTCTAAATTTAGTCACATGATTGTAATACACTATTATCTAGACCCTTGATTTGACAGTTTCTTATAAAATAATAATGGGGACCAAATTATAAAAAAAAAGTGAGTAGGTACCTACCTGTATTAAGAAACTGACAAACTACTGGTCTTAGATGTAAGTATACTGATCCTACAAAACTTCATGCAAGTTCATGAAGTTGCATGGGACAAACAGGAATTGTCAATTCCTGTCTGTCCCTGAACGGCGATTCGGGACCAAACAGGAACTAGGTAGGTACCTATTCAGTTCGATGAGATAAAATCCAAAATAGGAGCAGATTTCATTTGCGTACAGGGCTGAAGCACTCTAACCGGTAATATCCTTACAAACTTTGGTATCTACCTAAAGTATAGCTAGATATAATTATATAGGGTAGGTAGGTATATTAGGTAGTGCTTAGGTATTACGTGCCCATATTCTTAGTTATTATGACGGAATTGTACATTTCGCACCAACTGTGAATCGATACCTAGTTTCAGAGCACAGCAGGCAAGCGGTAAAGGTCATGGTCGAAATATATTTTCACGCCTTGTGAAGTTGGCAGAGCGTTCGTTGTCAATGACATTTCGGGGGGACAATACCTACAGACAAAGTGCTACTGGTACACACTCCTATTGTTGTAATTTTATAAAATTAATGACTAATTTTGGTTAGTTAGAGGTACCTACAAAGTCACTGATTAGCGGCCCGCTTGCGTCCACAAAGCACGAAAGTAGGTACATCTAACCGCACTTTATACACGTTCCTCAATATCCCTACCCTTCAATTAGACCACTAGTTCGTGACTAGACGACAAGTTTAATGATCAGAGTAACCTACCCATATAAGTAGGTAGTAGGTACCTTCAAGTAGACAACCTAATTACCTACTACCTTGGTATCTGAGTTAGACACAGAGTTCCATCCAGGGTCACCGACCGCATGCAGGGTGCCTAAAAGGCTGGCAAGGCGTTAACCTCGTTGGATGGCAATACGTACCTATTTTATGACCAAGGTTTGCCAGCGCGTTGCTTGGTCATTTGGTCTCCTATCCTATTATCAGCCACTAGGATAGCTCCTTGAACAAGAACCACGCACCAGGGCCCCCACGGACCTAAAACTAGTAGGTTTGTGGGTAGGTGGGTAAAACCAAAATCAAAAAGGTAGGCAGGCAGCTAGTAGGACGTCTGGGCTACTCATTACGGAACAAGCAGATGGCCCAGCAGTAACCTCCTCATAGGTCACGTCCACCTAGGACGCGCCCTATGTGACACTGCCCTGCGCCCGCCAGGCCGCCACCCTGAGACATAAAGATGAAAAGTCTCGTGTGTCTGTAATTATACCGGCATCCATACTCTTCAAACCAGAACCAGTAGCAATGCGAGCACTACTGCTTTGCGGCAGACATAGGTATGAAGGTAGTAATTCCCCGGATGAACTCGTTTACAAAAAAAGCTCTACAACTACTAATAAAGGTGGACTAAGTATGGGAAATATCAACGACGCATGCATGATTCAATTCGAACCTTTCGCTTTCCTTGAATGACTAACAAAACCACAACACTACTTAATTCTTCGTACGTGAAACATGGTGATGATGACGTAGCACTAGGTGTATTTGAAAAAGCGGCCAATTGGGTGTCATATCACGTGCGTTGCAGGGTTCCGTCACCAAATAATTTATACACACCCCGTCACGATATGCGGACTTAGACAGGGGCTTTCCAGTTTTACAAAACTTCATCTAATAAATTTTCAATGGTAGGTATTTGTAAGAAACTTTCCTTTTTAATTCTCCAAGTACCTAGGTACATTTTATAAGCTTAATTTTCACTAGAAACGGGATATTTACCATGATTATTAAGAAAAAAAAAGTTTTTTTTTTTTTTTTTCATGGTAAATATCCCGTTTCTAGTGAAAATTATGTACATAACCATGATAGTTTCAAAAGTTATATTTTATAAGCTGTTCTTGATAGTTTTCCTTTTCTTAGGAGGGGTGGGGTGGGGGGACTTTACCATGTCAAAAATTAGAACTTTAAAGCTTAATATTTCGCAAACGGATTCCTGAATCGAAAAATGGCTTTCACACACCCGCAATATTTTTGAACGACCAATCCAATGACACCACACACCATGGGAAAGAATGAATAAAAAATGTTGGTTCATGATTTTATTTTACCACTTTGTCGGTGTATGCCCTTACCAAGTGTAGGCCCCAAGTTACAGTTTTGTAGTAGGTAGGTACACTAGGCACCTACCTACTCTCAGCCAATCCGCGGAAAGACAGACGGACGGACATTGTTTAACTATAAGGGTTCCTTGTCTTGTTGATTACGGAACCCTAAAAACGATATAAATTCCATGACAAAATGAAGTTTTTAAAAACTGTCGTGTCCGGAAGCACGCTCTGCTGCTCGGCCAGGAAGTGGGGCGCAGTCTCGCTCTCGTGTCATACAAACGAACGAGGCAAGCGAGTGCAGATGATACCTACATACCTATCTACTTTATGTAGGTACCTCTACCACCTCTACCTAGGTACCATAGGCACAGAATAAATAATAGTATACATACATAGCTACCCATACCACAGAATCCCATACACACAAAGTATAATGCGCGTCATGTAAAAAGAACGCTGGCGGTCATACTTCTTCATACGCTCCAGCGTTCTTCACATGACGCGTACTCTACTATGATTTAGGTAGAGTCTGTTTAAAAAGAGAAGCGTCGTGGCCAAATTGTGAACTAACGTTGTATTTAGTTTATTTAACTACTTCTTTAGCCTAGGATTCAAACTGTCGGCATTTTGAATTTTATACATAATAAATAGTTACAGTAGTAAAATGATCAAAATGGAACAGACGCGCTATTGTAGGTATTGCCCGCTAAACAAATAAGGTAAATAAGCACAGCTGCGCCCTCCAATCCCACGACGCTTCTCTTTTTGAACAGACTCTACCTATGTTTTTATGTGGACGCGTAGCGATGACCTACAATAGAACACGTGGGCACAGTTTATATATGTGCATATCATGGGTCAAAGAACTTGCATAGCCTACCTACGGTTAGATACGTTGCCACTGATTATATATTAGTTACAACGTAAATGTTCTTCTTCTTCTTTTGGTTGTGGCTACCGTACCTACAATTTTACCAGACAAAGCACATGATTAGATAAGAGATTTTTTTTGTGGATATTTAATCAAAAGATAAATGGATTCATCCCATCCCACGAACATTTATTTCTGGATTCTGACCAAAATGTAGGTCGTATTCATCCCACGAAAAATAAAATTGTAGGTATTTTTGTCCATACTAATCCCAAAATGTACCTAGGTAGTCCGGATTCATACCACAGCCTCTAATAATGGATATTGGTACGGTCACGGTCAGACAGAAAATGCAAGATCCTTACTATCCTTTTTATTACTATATTTCAATTCGTGTCCTGTCCACATTGTGCCATCCAAAGAATAAAAAATATATATAATCAAAGGTGCCATCACAACAACAGCCAGAAACTGGATCGTGCAAACAAGTGCGGGCGATGCATGTGGCACGCATTGCGTCGCATGGCATCGCATCCCTTGTAGGTACCTACGACTGTGTCGGCTCGGCATGTCATTGGTGTAGTGTGCTAACCCAATTAATCGATGTTTCGTATAGAAAAATAAATATAATAATAAGTCGACAAAATATCACACGCTTTTGACTGTAATAGGTATTATTTGATATGCAATAAGCACAGCTGACACGTTTAATTCGTTGCAACAGTGTTTATAATTTTTGGTGTCTGAAATGTGCAAGCTATGATGATTTTAGCAGATGAGTTTCTACCTATTCCGTTTTGAAATAAATAAAACAATAACGCTACATTGGAGTTATAAAGTTATGACGGATTACAGTAGGTAAGCAGGTACCTATCACCTACAAATTTTAGTTTATGAATTTATGATCGATAAGGGAACTCAATTCAAAGGTAGTTCCGTACTGATTTGTAAAATTCTAAATAAATGTTGTAAGTTTTACAAAATGATAATACGTAATCAGCAAAGTAATGTGATAGGTAAGTTTGGAGGTGGAGGTAGGTCCCTAAATCAGATGTACGATAATAATGAAACTGTTTTAAAATAACTAGTCAAGTAGGTAAACCAACATAAATGTCCAACATAAAATAATGTTATGTAATGAATTAATAAAACTCATTATTTGCACTTATTTTTATAAGGTTACTAAATTATAAATTATCTAAGTCAAAGCATAATGAAGGAAGCATAAGCATAATTAGTTTTATTTTTCTTTGTTTCTGTGTGTGTGTGTGTGTGTGTGTCTTTTAGTGTGCAATATTGTTGTACTCATGTTGTTGACACAAATAAATGCTATTTCTTTCTTTCTTCTTCTTTCTTTCATAATTAATAAATCAAAGACATTATTAGCTGAGATTGTAGAGCTCACCCAAATAAATCAATGGTAGGAAGTCACGAACAAAGGGAATTATAAAAATAGGTTAATGATACCTTTCCAGCTATCGCCTATACTTACTAATAGACAGCTAAATTATCTCACTATTGTTTTTAAGTGTAAGTAATTTTAAAATTAGAACTTATTTCCTACGGTTGTGCGACGTCCGGTGAAAAGAAACCCTCTTCGTACTCCTCCTGGGAAAAAGGAGTATGCCCCAATGTTTTTATGTAAAGAGTATTCAATGTGTCTCTATAATGTACTACCATATGCCATGTACCATATGCTGCCATGTTTAGGATGGCTCGGCCAAACACCAGCTTGCTGCCTTGGACTCGATCGAACGTAGAGCTTTCAGGCTTATAGGTGAGCAACATATGGCGGAGACTAAGATCCAGAGTCTCGAGCACCGCCGTAAGGTTGCATGCCTCGTGATCTTCTATAGGTTACATTTCGGGGAATGCTCCCAGGAACTGCACGATCTGATCCCACCATCTCCTTTTCATCATAGGACGAGCAGGCGTTCGGCTCAGTACCATCCTTACCTCATTAGTATACCTTCTATTCGCACAAAACCTTTCAGTTCTACCTTTATAATGCGAACTGCTAAGGAGTGGAATACGCTAACGTCGTCTGTCTTTCCTGAAAACTATAATCTGGGTCTCTTCAAGGCTAGAGTGACTAGGTGCCTACTAGACCTTTGTGCTCCATCTTCGGCCACATCGTCACTAACCAACAGGTGAGATCATGGTCAAAAAAATGTCTATCAATGTTAAAAAACAAAAAACTAGCCGAACTATGTAAGCAGAAAAATAAAGGCGCAGTGTTAAGCAAAAATACCTATCAAACTAAACATTAGCTTAGAAGAGAAGATTGGTATAAAAAATATGCTTTTCTTGCACCCAAATCTATAGCGGTCTAATTTAACTAACCATAAAAAGCCTTTCTAGATCAATAAAATTTAATAGAGGCCAAAATACCCATGGATTTCTTATATTTACGAAAAAATACTTTATCGATGTTATGTGCCCGTAATGCTGAGCCTGAAGTTATTAAGTCGCGTCTCGTCAGTGGTTGAAAATGAACCCATAGTATCAGATTATGGCGACTCAATAACGTCAGGTTGTTGTACTGCTGGTATAACACCGTCAAGTGGCACAAATTAACCCATTTTTTCTTTCGTTTCAGATTCTATTTTGCACACTGAATACCCACAAAGTTGACATGAAGAAACTACTTGGCGGACAAATAGGTTTAGAAGACTTCATATTTGCACATAGGAAAGGGCGGCCTAAGGAGATTGAAATAGTTAAAACCGAAGACGCTTTGGGATTAACTATCACAGACAATGGAGCAGGCTATTCATTTGTTAAGAGAATAAAAGAAGGTTCAATTGTATCAAGAATACCACACATAGAGGTAATTATTATTCACTCTTCAATTGTTATTCAAAATACAATATTTAATGAATGACTATGGCATGATATGTGTCATGCGAGCGACGAGTCACTATAAATCGATAAATGGCTTACTTTGTTTTACCTATAGGAATATAATGTTTGTTTATGGCAAAATTGTTGCGTTCATTAAGTCACGCAGAAAAAAAAGTAACTTATTGTTAGTACTAGTAGGTACCTACCTATAGATACTAATGATCTATAAGCCGTGTAATATCTAATGTATGTACCTATCCAAGTTGATTCGAGAATTCGAGACGAAAGCGGTGGACTCATTCTCTTGTTAAGAAATTAACAGGAAGTAAGCTGTTACGCCGTTTAACTCACTCATTCAATATCATTTCAGGTTGGAGATCACATTGAAAAATTAAATGGAGAGAATATGATCGGCAAGAGACATTATGAAGTAGCTAAAACATTAAAAGAAATTCCAAAAGGAACTACTTTTATAATACGGCTTGTGGAACCTTTGAAAAGTGGTTTTGGAAGTATAGGCCCTAAAACGAGTGGTGCCAAATCGGGAAAAACAAAACAAAATTATGGGTCAGGGAAAGAAACGCTAAGGTTTAAATCTAACGGCCAAGCAACTATTGAAAACGAGGTAATTATGGTATTAAATTTAAATGTAACCCAAAAACCACGCACGCGCATTATGGTATATTCTGTATGTTAGACTCTGAACAACCTGCACTGGATGTTTGTTCTCCATGCATGCACGTCTCTGCGCATTGAGTACCTAATATTAGTGTATGCCCATGTTTGCCAAATCTACACAATGTAATAAAGAGCAATTTTGATAAAAAATATCAAAAACATAAAATTTGTTTATAGGGGGGAATCTCTGGAACTATTAAACAGATTCCAAAAATAATTAAGAGGCTACACTATCGCTGATTAATACATAAAAGGCTATACCTATTACAAATAAGAGCATTGACAGCGGGGAGCATTGGGGCCGTGTGAACGAAGTCAAGAGCGGGCCGCTAGTAGCTAATATTATTATGAATACCTAATAGATTCAAGGTTTGACGAAAATCAACCATAATATAACGTTTACTATCTATCTACCTCTTAAAGAGTAAACATGAGTCAACGTAATCTTTATTTCACGATAACAGGCTAGGCGATTAAGTGTTTTTATTAAAGGCCACGAATGAATCGGAACATAAATAAAATGCATTAACCTTGCTTGTCTCTGTTTTCAGCATGACGAGAAATCCAAAATGGGCATCGAGAAAATAAATGGATTACTGGAGTCATTCATGGGTATCAATGATTCTGAGTTAGCCACCCAAATGTGGGACCTTTCCGAAGGCAAAACAAACTCTATGCAACTAGCTGAAGCTATTGATAACAGTGATTTACAAGAATTTGGATTCACAGATGAGTTCATCATAGAGCTTTGGGGAGTTATAACTGACGCAAGATCTGGAAGACTCAGCTAAAAGTATTTTCTATCAATTGAGACTGTTTTTATCCAACATTTTAAATGGATATTAATTCTCCTTTTTATGACTAATGGTACAAACAAATTTGGTCTTTAATTGTGATATTGTGCCGTACATGATCTATGATTGAGTACCTACAGCAAGAATGTAAAGCTAAGATTACATTCAATTAGGTGAACATTATTTTAATATTTATTTACAAAGATATTATTATATTTCATAAGTAGTAGGCCTAATTTTAAGTTTTTTTGTAAACATATCATTATCATAGTATTCATGGATTAATGCTGTAATGGTGGTTTAGATTAAATAAGTAGGTATGATTCTAAAAAAAAAAAACAATAATAATATTATTAATGATTCATTTATTTTTTCTAAATTGAATATTAAACTTATGAAAGTTAATATAACACACCTTAGTTAACTATCTTACTTATCCACGTAGCTTCATTTTAACTCTCTGAGGTTAACGTGGTAGACGTGGTAGTTTGACAGAAAATGTAATAAAATAAAACCAACTTATGTAAACATTCGCGACGTAAGGCTATGAGGTTTCAAAATGGTGTCCGACGACAGTCGCAGGGGGTTAAAAAAACATACTTACAGAATTCATGATGTATAATTTTTTTATGGTGCAACCCACTGTGAAATGTGGCCCATTGAGGCTCTGCCTACCCCTTTCTGGAAAATGGGGTGTGTCTATGTATGTATGTATTTTTTTGCATAGGTACCTTACGTGTAATTTTTATTTCACGTATCTATGCTTTTAGCGTCTTATTTCATGCATGAGGACGTCAGCAATTGGACGAAAATGTTTGCCTTATTATTTTTAAGTCATTTGAGTGCTGATTAAATATAATTTATTTTAGAACAAGACAAGTAGGCACTCACACGTGCCTCATCTAGTCTTTTCCTAATAGTTTAATTGAGGATTAAGAATAATTAAGAATAACAAAATAAAATCAATCAAAACAAATTAAATAACCCATTTTTTGCGAAAAGTATGAAGGTTCATAACCACGATAGTTTCAAAAGTTATAATTAAGAATAAATAGGTATAATAAACTAGCATTTGCCCGTGTCTCTGCCAGCGTGTGACCTAGTTCGTGTAGTTGTTTTGTTTTGGTTAAAATATTCCTAGATATCGAAAATAAAACCGGTACTTATTGTATACACAGAAAGACAGACGTTGCCTTTTTTATAATGTAAGTAAAGAATTTGAGATGTTCGTGCGTTTTTATAACACGAAGCGTGTCTTCTGCCTTAGATGTATCATGTGCATATTGGCAATCGCGCTACACATAAAAAAAGTAGGTACTTGGTCAGTAGTAGCTGGTATTAGAATGAATTACTGTAGTAATTGCAGCTATTCGTAGGTAGTAGCTTGGCATATGAGTGAATTACTGTTGTCCTGGCTTTACTAAGACTACATAAGTCAATACATTGAATAAAAAAAAACATTCGATAAAATTTGTAACTCACTCATATAAGTACCTATATAATTTTATTAAATTTGATATTAATGAAAGATTTTATGCAACGTTCATTGTTTCAATATAATTAAAAAATAAATATAATTAAAAAATAAATTTAATATATTAGTAATTCATTTGTTTTTGTTCTATACTTAATAACACCATCGTTTTTATAAGTAGGTAATCTAAATACTATCTGTGCCGTAGTGTATCTGGATTAAGAATATACTCCCGTCTCCTCCAGTAGATGTAGTAAAAGTTGACTGAGGGATTTTTACACCAGGAGATGGACAGCATCATCTACCAGAGTACATAACGCCAACACTGCGATCACCTGCCAAGCGCCAAGCCACAAATCGTAATCATGAAGACCTTGACAAGTCAAGTTGGAAGCCAAATTGGTAGAGGAAAGGCAATGCAAATCCTGAAATTTCCTGGTAGAATTCCTTCCTTCATTCCGCTCTCCAATAACAATGCTAAAGTTTAATAAATTTGTTAAGATATGTAGGTAGATCTGCTAAGTATGCGGGCAGGTTAACTGTGTGAACATACACACGTAATAACAGGTAGGGTAAATCGGCAAGAATAGCACAGAATATATGACGACTTCTGTGTCGCGGTGGGCGAGTAGCCGGCTGAGATGCAAGAGGTGGGTTTGTTTCCCGCTGTGGGGCAAATGTTTGTATGATCTGCAAATAGTTATTCTGGATCTGGATGGTGTGGTACCATGGTACTCGATGTTTCTGATAATGCGCATGACATAGGGTATCGACATAGGGTATCCTAGTGTGGGATCAGGATTATGTATATTATGTTATGTTATGTACACTGAGGTATTGTTTGTTTATAATGGAAAACTCAAAAACAAAAACTTTAGTTAACGATTTTAAAAATTACTTCACCAATTAGTACCTAAGCTACATTATCCCTGAGTTATATAATTTGCACCTGCACTAACAACTTGCACTAACACTCAAAATACCTACCAATTATTATTTATAGTATGTACTACCACAGAATAAATAATTATGATTAGGGTTTAGGTTGATAGTTTAGCTTAGGCACAGATAAAATAATACTATACTAGTAGCTTAGGTTTAGGTTTTAGTAGGGTTGATGTAACATCATCATAATCAGCCTATTGAGGTGTGGACCTATGGAGGAAGCCCATTTATGTGGATATAGGCTTCCTCCATATAATGCTATGATAAATGGTCTTTGGCCCGCCTCCATCCACCGAGTTCCTGCGATTTTTATAGCGTCTTTGGTCCATCGAGATTGACTTCCCTCTACTGCGTCGTCCGGTTTGCGGTCGCCACTCGAGACCCATATATGCCTTACATGATAAATATTGCGGTATTTCTCGTTTATATTATTGGAGTTCAAAATAAGCTTAATGTTGTCATGGTCTATCTGGTTTATTGCTATTAATCCCGCTAAACAGGAGTAACAAGATTTTATGTAAATTTGCCCCACCTCCTTGAATATCTACCAGGCGCGGATCCAGAGGGCGGGTGGGGGGTATTCAGAAAGGTTATTTCCTCTGGTATATCACATAGATATCCATACCCTACAGACTGCAATATTTCAAAATAGACTCCCTGTATTGTCGAACACATTTATAAGAATTATCATTCCTCCATAAAACTAGCGAAATAAAAGAGAAGTAGAAATTCACCTGTTGTAAAAAATATATTCACGTTTCCTGATATAGGTAGGTACCCATTGTGTATGCTGTGTAAAAGTGCACCTGACTCGAATCGAAAAGTTGAGTCGAATGTATGGAATTCCAGGGTTTGGGGGGGGGGGGGGCATGGGGGCCACTCTGTATCCGCCAATAATATCTACTTCGTCAATCATTTGTGGGCTTTAGATCCACTAGCTGGTAAGTATAATGTTCACTGACGTTCTAGTAGCCAGCTGTTGTGTCTGTCTCTGTGACTTCGATTTACCTACTCACTGTGCTGTGAACGTATTCGACCTTGAACCAACAAGAAAAACAAGTTGATCTTCGCTATCTATCTTTTTATCGTTGTTGCGCAATAGCAAGCTACGGGAGTGGTTGGTATGTGATTCTTTTTATATAAATCTCGTACGTACGTAATTTATTTAAATCCCGTGCATCGTTCTCAAAACCCTGAAAACGTCAGTTACTCCCGTTTTGGAAGTTGTCTTGTCAGTCGGTTGCGTTGCATGCAGGCGGCGCGGCGCGGGGCAGAGCGGAGGATCAACGAGTTTCCAAAAAAGTGACTGTGACGTGACTTTGAATGACTGACTGGATTGACTGACAGTCAGCTGATTTTGTTTTGATTTGAAGTTTGTTGAGTTTGTTCAGTCAGTTCTTTACACAAAGTTACAAACTTTTCTTCGGAATTTTCGGCGGAGCCGGCCGCGCCATACGGCTTGATCAAAGTTTTTATTCATAAATTAGGTACGGTAATTTATTTACAGTTGACGTGTTTTTTTAGATATTGATACGACGACAATGGCTACTTTAACGCTAAGAAGAATAGTTTTCGACAAAACACTTGCCTGTTCCAGTCGGAATAAATATTACAAGGTGGGTTTCATTCAAAAAATGACTTGTTTGTTCAATAAAACCTAAATTAAACTTTGAATTCTGTGTGCTCTGAATAGATCATAACTTGCGCGAGCTACAGCACAGGAAAGCAAAACGGCAAGGTTTATATAAACATCGACGAGGCAGTAAAAGATGTGAAAGATGGCTCAAAGCTTTTGGTTGGAGGCTTCGGTCTTTGCGGCATTCCTGAAAACCTGATAGAAGCGGTGCACAGGAAAAAAACCAAGGGGCTGACTGTGGTCTCCAATAATGCCGGTAAGTACTTGCTTACTAGTTTGCAAGGGTCTAAGCCTCCAAGATTTGTTATTCAGAGCAAACAAAAAATTATAGCTACTTTGCCTGCTTAAACATGTTCTTGTTCTAAATTTTAAGGGGTTTTCTAGCGGTGTACATCATTAAAATAAATAATAAATATTATTAAAATTATAGATGAGCAGGTTTCGCTGATGTGCCTATTTCAGATTGTTGAAATGTCTTAGTTTCACTCGCTGCACTTATTACACCTTAATGTATTTTATTGTTAACAGTTTGTTCGTTCGCAACCCGTTATCCATTTCCTTTATAAAATATGGTTCCATTTGCACCCTTTGGGCTAGTTTACAATGAAATATTGAATCGTGTATGTATACCGATATTATTTATTTATAAGCTAGATGTTTTCCAATGCAGGGCAATGGCCTCCCATCCCTCTTTCCAATGATGTCTATCCTGAGATATTTTTGTCCAGTCCTTGTTGTGGGAGTCAAGTTCATCCCGCCGTTCCCGTCTGGGTCTTCAGTGTGGCTGCCGCTCGTTCCGAACCCAGTCAGTGGCTATTTAGCCCAGAGTTTTGGGGGCATATGGCTTACATGTCCAGTGCATTCCCACTTTAGATTCCTAGCTTTTAAAGCTACATTGGCTATCTGTGAATAAATCATTAATGTAACATAAAAACAAAGTTATTTTTATTATTCTGACTTCTATTTGTTTATGAAACAGGTGTGGATGACTTTGGCCTTGGCATTTTGCTAAAGAACAAACAGATAAAGAGAATGATAGCCTCCTATGTTGGAGAAAACCAGGAATTTGAGAAACAGTACCTCAGCGGTGAATTAGAGGTATGTCTTTACTACTTTTAATTGTAATTCTAAGTGGGTTCAAGTCTTGCATTGATATCATTATATTGTGCATTGTCTCCCTGAGCTAACTCTACACCAGATTTTGAGTAGATGTCATTACTTTTACAGTATAACCAAAGCATTAATGTTGGAGCAAAGACTTTCTAATAACTTACTTACGTATAGACTTAGCATTCCATACATTATCAATGCCAAAATATGGCACCTTTTAAATTTCGAATGATGACGCATGAGTTCAATACGCTGCTATATAATCAAGCAGCATTTTTTTTAACAAATACCTTCGTTTGACCACGATCTCATCACAACCACCAACAATGTTTTTTAAGTTCCGCTCAGTTTATTAGCGCCTGTAGACAGAGTGTGAAAAGACAGCTCCTGAAAACGTAGCACGGGCACCACCCCTACTAGGCCCTACTAGCTAAAAACAAAATAGCTTCAGTCTGAAGGAAAATAATACATTTTTACATCAAATTAGCAGCTCTAATAAAAACACACGAGCGGGCCACAGAATAAATGTAAAAAATACTCAGCAGTGCTATAGTAACAATTATTTAATCTGTGGGTAGTGCAGTGATAATTGAGACACTGATTTTCGGTACACTGATTCTGATTCCCTTGCCTTTGGCCAATTTATTTATTTTATTGATAAGTTAATTTCATTCTCCGCACACAAGATAGTAGTATCTTGTGTGTGGATAATGAAATTAACTGTTTCAGTGCTGATGTAATGTAGGTACTGTTTGCAGGTAGAGCTGACGCCTCAAGGCACCCTGGCGGAGCGGGTGCGCGCGGGGGGTGCGGGGATCCCTGCGTTCTTCACACCTACTGGGTACGGCACCCTCGTGCAGGAAGGAGGGTCTCCCATCAAATACTCTAAAGATGGAAAGGTAAGGCTTTCAAGTTGATGCTTAATAATAATCTTGATAATAATTAATAAATATTGCTGGGCAGTTCACATAACATTATCTAGCCCCAAGCTAAGCAGAGCTTGTGCTATGCAGATAACTGATGTAGGTACTTAATAATACAATACATTACATATTTTATTATACATAGAAAATACCCGGAACACCCTGAACAATTATCTGCAGATCGTACAAATAATTGTCGCAGGAAGGCGGTGGATCTAGAACGGTCGTCGTGGCATTCAGTGTGGGGGCACTGAATATATAACAGTACAAGAGTGGGGGGTCTAACAGTTGCATTCTACAGTATTTAGTAGTCGTTACTAATTACTTGGTGTATGAAACAAATCAACCCTTGCCAATGAGCTGTTGACAACGAAGTACTTAATAACTAGAAAGAAATTAATCAAGATATTTGCATAAAAATTGTTGGAACTGGCCATTTGGATATCCAGACTAAACATTAAAAAGTTCAAGAAGTTGCTAGTGATGGCCTCTAAAGACAACATTATATTATAAGTTAACTGAATGGAAGAAAACAGCCTCCGACTTATAATGAACTGCAATAAATAATATAATCTGTGAATTGTTTCTGTGGGTTTCTATAATAATTTTATATATTTGTAAAAATCACGTTCTCGAAAACGGTTCTAACGATTTGGATGAAATTTGCTATAAGTATGGTAGTTTTTTGGGGGCGATTAATCGATCTAACTAGGTCTCATCCCTGGGAAAAAATCGTTTTTCAACAAATAAAAACCAGGTTTTCCTATTCGCTAATCTGTGTCGGTCAGAGAATACCTATTGAATAGTTTGCTATTCCTCGGCGGAGCGAACGAATTAGAACATTGAAAATTCAAATGACAATACTGGCTGAAGACGGACGTCAGAGAAACATTAGACTAAACACGATAAGGGTAGCGATATACTTCATAAACACGATTAAAAAAAAAAAAAGACGTGCGAAGCTTTTTTGATATTTACACTATTGTACTAAAATGTGTGTATATAATAATCATTGATGTACAGAACACTCATTACAACGTCTGACCCACTCATCGAGCAACACGGAATGGAGACGCCATCAAAGGCAATCCCCGCTGTAGTTCCCCTCTAAATTAAATGCCCTCGAGGGCATACAGCTTACAAAAAACTAGCTGTCGCCGATCGCTCTGTCAGACTGAATCGACTCGCGTGGGAGATAGTGCTCTAAGAAAAATGCCGAATTGTTCAGTTTTATGCTGTAAAAAAAATTATTGGATCATCAAATTTACAAAAAGATAGTGTTTCCTTTCACATGTACCTGAATTTCAATTAAATTATTATAACTTATTGCATGAAAATTGACCAAGTAAAATTAAGCCGTATAAAAACAAAAGTGGCCATCTCAGATTTTGTAATTTTTGAGTTCGTGTTCGGGGTAAAATAATAAAACTGAACGGTTTAACAAAACAAACCGTGAATATTTTATTCAATAACACTGGTTCACTCTTCACTGCGACTGCACTTCAGTACACTGGTCATTCATTACTCTAAAATCACTGCCAAATTACGTGATTTATTCGCAATGAAAGCCAATTCCCTTACGACTGCCCTGCTCGCTCATCAATCGAGCTCCACTTAATCGTGTGACACAGGAGCGACATAAAAGTGACCAAAAGCGTAGATATAAATGTGTATAATACATCAATGTGCATTTCAGGATTTATTCTGCTGACGTAAACATGTATATAACGTGTAATGTCAGTAAGCCAAGATGTGGATGATTACTTAATATCCTTGATTACTAAATACTATTCATTAAACACGTTCGACATCATGTGACATGTGGAATAACGTGTATTTGTATTTGATGGCTATGTAACCACTAACTCACCGGTAACTACTAACTACTACTACTTCGTGTCACGGGCTCTTTCCTGGTTCAGTGACCAGCTTGAGATATAGTGTCCCTGAAAGGGGCCTAGTGACCAATGGTGAAAGAACCAGTATGGTAAAAGGATTCATTGTGCCTCGCAGAGGTGTATTATGATATGTCAACGTAAACGTCATGTGCAACTATATTTAAAGAAATATAATTAAATCACACTACTATTAACAACAAGTGTAACATGAAAAAGTTTGTACATTTGGGAACTTTGATTACAAGAGATGGCAAGCATGAAGATGATATTTAAATGAGAGTAAATTCTGGAAACCAGGTGAACTTAACGCCTTATTATCAGCCGGAACGTATCCAAAAAGGCACGACTGGATGTGCATAGAGGAGTGTTAGTGCCAAAACTAATGTAGGTATGGTGGTAGCCAAAGTTGCTAAGGCAGAATAAACATGAAAGTAGAATAAATGCACTGAAGATGAGAGGTTTGAGAAGTATGTATGGTGGACTTTGAGAGATAAAATAAGAAACTGTGTGTTAAGAAAGCATTGTAAAATGAAAGAGCACGTGTATAGTGACAAGGATTGAGAAAGATATGCTTGGATGGTTTGGGTTATTGGTTAAAGGATGAATGATAGTAGATTGACGAAACTAGTTCATAAGATGAGCATGCATGGGACAGTTGGAAGGGGGAGAACCCGGTGAAGGTATTCAGACTAGATCAGGGTCGATCTGGAGAATGGCCAGGCCAAGATTACCCTTAACCAATGAGCATATATGAAGAATGTGATGTGAGTAAATCAAGCAAAACAGGTATGCCAGGATCGTAGCAAGTGGAAATTCATGGTCTCTGCCTACTTCTCTGGGAAACAGGCGTGAGTTTACGTATGTTTGTATGTATGTTATATTATAAATGCGAAAATTTCTAAGGGTTGGATGAAATTTAGAACGGCGATAGCTGGACCACTGGAATAGTTTTAAATTTTATTTAGATGTTCCCACAGGATCAAGACTTATGCGAGTGAAACCGCGGGTTGCTTTTAGTTTATAATAAGAATAAAACTGCGTGGTTAATTTGATCAAAATCGGTTATATTGATCATACTTAAATAACTTTACTCTTTTCAGTTAAAAGTAAATAAAGAAGCTTTAAAAAATCGTTGATAGCCAATTGTTAGGTTACTGCACAATCTTCGCACGTTGTGTTTAACGTTAGCTGAGTCAGTCGTGGGAAGCAATGGCAGGGATGAGCTCACTACTTGTCACGTCTATCTCCCACGATGGTGCAACCCACTGTCAAAAGAGGTCCATTAAGGCTCTGCCTACCCCTACGGGGAAAGAGGCGTGTGTCTATGTATGTATGCATGTAACAATAACAGCCTCAATGCACACTGAAATAGCTTTTAACTCATTTAACAGTTTTTTTTATTTCTCAAAAATTCCTGAAAGTAAGTTGCCCGTGTTTTCTTATGTACTACTAAATTAGTGATGTGCCTCAATAATAAAGTAGATTTTTTTATCGATAAAATAAATGCTCGTTTATTATGTTTTACAAACTATTGAAATTTGATTTATATTATTCGGGAGACGCCATAGCCTTAACCTAACCTAACTTTCTAACCGTTAATCCAATCACCATGAAGGTATTGGTATGTAACAAGGTAGGTAACTGTTATGATTTTAATTTGAAATTATTCATTTTATGCCATAAATTGACGACCTCTGTGGCGCAGTGGACGAAGGTTCGCCTGTAACGCAGGAGGTTGCGGGTTTGATTCCCGCCTCAGAACAAATATTTGTACAATCTGCAGATATTTGTTCAGGGTGTTCTGGATATTTTCTATGTTAATACAAAATAAATATCTATGCATTGTACTGTTGTACTATGTACTATCTATTGTACTAATGTTGTTGTAGTACTGTATTAGGGATATCAGTTATCTAGTCCATAACACAAGCTCTACTTGGCTTGGGGCTAGATAATAATGTGTAAACTGTGTCCAACATCAAAAAATAAAATAAAAATAAATATATATTATTGAGAACTGTTGAAAACCAAGGTGAAAAGAGGCCCATTTAAGGCTCTCTCTACCCTTTCGGGGAAAAAGGCGTGTGTCTATGTATGTATGTATGTAAATATATATATATAATGAAATTCACTTAGGTACAATGTGAAAGAAAGCACCATCTTTTCGTAAATTCGATGTTCCAGACCTTGATTTACAGCAGAAAATGTAACGATTCGGCATTTTAGTATTTGTAGCACTGTCACACTGTTTTACTCTATGCGTCACACGATCGATTCAGTCTGACAGAGCAATTGGCCCATCATGATACAATTTTATTACTAGCAAAAGCAAAACATGCTTGGTGAGGGCTAGCAAGCTTCTTTTCCTTGATTGTTTATATTTAAACACAGAGATGAATTTAAATAACTATGTTAAATTACAACGGATAGTTTATAAAACAGTTAGTAAAACAGTTTTACTAACGCGTATGCCCAAATGAAATTGTGCATAGCCAGAGGGGAACGCCTTTACTTGATGTCGCCCCCCGCCGCGACCTCCTCGTGTCTCTCTCGTGTGACCTCCAGCGACCGCCGTGTTGCTCCAAGATATTACTAGCTAGGCTTGCAAGGGCTTCCAAGTTATTTTTACTAGTTTTTTCATGTGTGAACTTATCTAGACATGAATTTAAATTACTATGTGATATTACAAATCTAGAGGTGTGATAGTTTTTCGTAAAAAGTTGCATGCCTACCAAGGTTGTGGGATACGTGATCACGATAAATTAACAAAAGCATTTTCCAGTTTGAACTCGTTTACTCCTTTTCAAGAAAAGTCGTGTCCTGAGTGTCCGTCCTGTGTCGTGGGATTTTCCTTTTCTTTCCTTTCGTCTCTTTTGACTTGCCAGCCCATAGTTTTATGAAATTATTGTAAGCTTTAAACAACATTCTAATTCAATTTTCCCAAGAACTAATCATCTCATGAGTTGGTGTAAAGTAAGGTTGTACCTGGGGTACTCAAAATTTTCTTGATTTTTCTCTATATTCTAAGTTTCCGCGTTTACCCCCTCTCTCTCCAGCCTATCTACTACCTTTTACTAATCTAAAATATCATAGTTATCCACAAAATGATCTCTATGCTATCCTCGAAAAGTGGGGCGGTTCAGCAACTCCCCCTTCACAGAGAGCGTTCAACCCCTCCCCTCATCCCTAGCCGCCCTTAAATCCTTTAAATGACCCTTGGTGGTAGGCAAAGTAAGTTCTTACCAAAAAGTTATCGATACTATTCATTTATCGACTTGAATGCTGGAAGTCCCTAGAACGGATGTTACTGTCAATTTTGTGACATAACATGATGTTTGTACACAGAAAGCATCTATGTGTGTATAAAGATTTTTGATGTGTTGCTGTTTATAGATGTGTGCGTTTATAGCGATAGAACGACTGGTTACAAAAGTGTGCATTAAAGTGTAAGTGAGTGCGTGAAGCCCCCCCCAAATATTTCTGAATAAATATGTATCGGTTGACAGCTCTATGGCGTCTCCCCTCCGGTACGGAGGCCTGCGTTGCTCGATGGACCCACTTGACCAATTTTTATTTCATAACTATGACACAGAATAAATAATAGTACAAGTAACTATGGTCTTCTGTAAATGTAGAAGAACTAATATCACCGGCATAGCTTTCAGAATTAGAAAGTTGGCCTTATAGCTCACAGAATAACTGATAACCGTTGGGGAAAAAAGGTTCTCGAGTCACAACCACAAACCGGACGACCTGTGGGGAGGCTTATTTCCAGCAGTGGGATTCTACAGGCTGATGATGATGATAATGGTCTATTTTTTCTAGATTGATATACCAAGTAATCCCCGCAAAGTCCAGCAATTCAACGGCAAAGACTACATCATGGAAGAAGCCATCACCGGCGACTTCGCGCTGATCAAAGCGTGGAAAGCCGACCGCCACGGGAACCTCATCTTCAGAAAGAGTGCCCGGAACTTTAACCCAGCTATGGCCCGAGCGGCTACAGTGACCATCGCCGAGGTGGAAGAGATTGTGGATGAAATTGACCCGGACAATGTGCATGTACCCTCAGTATTCGTGCAGAGGGTTATCAAGGGAGACAGTTATCAGAAAAGGATTGAAAAACTGACGGTGTCGAAACCGGTGCAGGCTGGAAAGCCTTCGAATTCAACTCGCGAGAGGATTATTAGGAGGGCCGCGATGGAGTTTAAGGATGGGATGCACGCTAACCTTGGCATTGGTACGTAATTGAACAGCCTATCATATTCTAATAGGATCGATAGAAGTAGTAGAGCTTTTTTGTGAAAGAGTTTGTCTGGGGAAGTACTACCTCCATAACTGTTTCTGCTCGCATTACTGTGTTCCGGTTTGAAGGTTATGGTTGCCGGTGAAATTACAGGGACAAGAGACTTTTCATCTCTATGTCTCAAGGTGGCACTACCGTCGTCGGTCTTCCCTGAAAACTATAATCTGGGTATCTTCAAGGCTAGAGTGAATAGGTGCCTTCTAGCTAGACCGTTGTGCTCCATCTTCGGCCACATCGTAACTTACCAATAGGTGAGATCGTGGTCAAAAAAAAAAAAAGGTCAAACTTAAAAGTGCAAAAACACATAGTGTGCATCCTAGGTGGACGTGACCTATGAGGTAATGCATTGTTAAAGGCAGAGGTTACAGCTTAACATCAGGTGGGCGACCTGCTTGTTCCGCCATACAAGCAAATAAAAAAAAAAAAAAAAAAAACTTGCTAACCTTTGAAGCCTCGGGTGCACACTTGTATACAATATAATCGAATATGTAGTACTACAATATAAAATATGGGTGCTTCCCTTTTCCATTGCATTTTTGTGTGATTTTTATCTATCTACCAGAAAATTCGATCTAAACAAATCTATTATTAATTGCAATATTTAAAAAAAAAACATTTTAAACAGTTGTGTTACCTGAAGACCGCTGCTAACGATCTAAAGGTTCTGACTGATCCAAATCACTACCAGACGGAAGCGTCCGTAAGATTGTGGCTGCATTGCCATACATACATTGCATTGCTATTTTGTACATACTTTGCATTAGTTGTATTATTTTTTCTGTAAATAAATGTATTATTAATTTCAATTACAAGATATTAATTTATCAAAAAAAGTTGCACCTAATGCCCTCCCCTGTATTCTTGCCTGCGTTTCTATCTCGTACATCTTCTTTCTTCTTCTATCACGGACACAAAAACTTTACAACGAAACTCAACTGATGATGAGTGTAAACCAAATGTACACTCACAACACATGCTGTCTTATAAGGAAAATAATAAAAGGAGACATACACACATACATAATGTTTAAAAGGAAAAACCAAATACACAATTTTAGCACAAGAAACTCTAATAATTTTGTATATACACAACCTAGAACATAATATGTGAAGAAAAACATAACATTTGAAGGAGCACAACTATATAACAAATTACCTAATAGTGTTAAAGAAGCCACAGTTACTTTATATTTAAAAAGCGATTAAAAGACTATGTTTTAAAATATATTAACATTATATAATATTTAATTTCATCAAAGCACTGTACTGTAGCTGTTGTATCACTGGACTTAACCAGTACATTATTGTTGTATAATATTTCTCTATAAGTAAACTCTGTTCTTTTTGAATAAATAACTTTAACCACACATCTTCTCCAGGTATTCCGATGCTTGCCAGTAACTTCATTCCTGCCGACATGAACGTGCGCTTGCAATCCGAGAACGGCATTCTGGGGCTCGGCCCGTTCCCGACCGAGGACCGAGTCGACGCAGACCTCATTAACGCGGGCAAGGAGACCGTTACTGTACTCCCAGGTAAGGACACCCCTATACAAAGTGTCCCGGAAGCGTACATACAAACTCTGTGTATGAGCCAACACCGGAGGTGCTGAATAGTACACTATACCCTGGTTCAGAATTCGAGATATTTTTTGTAAACAAACAAATGTCACCGTCTAAGAGACAAGCCAGTGGTAAAAACATTTTTTGCGTGGATTATGTTTTACTAGTACTGACCAGCGGCTTTTTGGTAAACCTGCCGTTAATACGGAGGCTAAGTCACATCCAGTCTCGAGAGAGCAAACACTCTACCGATACACCGACCGCGTTGGCTGGGTCGACGAGTCTCCGCAGTACCTTCACCTCAGGACCTCACGCATGCAACCGGTACAAGCATGTTCCAGAGGTTTTTCTCCGATCCCCAATATGGCAAAAGCCCAAGCCGAGGTTCGAACCTAAGACCACTTCGACGCTCGGTCGGTCGGATCGGGGAATGCGCTCAAGGACACCAGTGCTTGAGCGCATTCCCCGATCTAATCCCAACCTATCTTTTAACCAGTTGAGCGGACTTGAGCGTCATCTCCGCTCGCTGAAAGCTCGGTAAAGCAGCCATGAACATCTGAGTTCAACTGCATAAAATGTACATTCCAAGAAAAAACTGAACTGTAACCTACACAATTCTAACAAACTATTCACAATTTTTTTTTGTTTAAAAATCGACTTATAATATGATGGTGTGGTCGTAAGGGTTTCAGCCACAGGGCATTGAACCGTATCTAATTTTATTCGTCATAATATTATATAAGCGGGTCTGCAATATATTGCTGTTGCGGCTCAACTCGTTCAAAGAGTTTGGATAAGCGCGTCCCAGAATTGGTATGCTAACGCGTTAAGGGACTACCCACGAACCTTTTTTACTCTCAAGTTTATAGAACAAAAATTGTATTCCTTCATGTGCGAATAGCCCGCTTTCAAAATATACTACTAGTTCTGGGACATGGTTTGTAAAGTAAACCCATTACGAAGCCTACGATAAATAAATTTTCAACTCTAATTTGATGAGAATACAGTTAAAAGTTATATGCATGCGTGCTAATTTGATTAGCATTCTTCAGCATCGGTTTTTATCGCGAATGGCCTCCATTATTTGGTCAAACAGGCGCGCATACAATTTCTGACCTTGCTGATAAAGTGCAATCATTTCTTCTTATTGTCCGTTTATATTTTTTACTTCTTAGGTGATAGAACCACACTGAAAGTTGACCAAATCGAGACTGAATTGTGAAATGACTGGAAATAATTCGGCATAATAACAATTTAGTCTACTTTTGATTCATGGCGAACGTAGATTAGCCACGGAATAAATAATTAGATTGGAGTAGCGTGTTATATATCATTGGAAGGAGTGAAGGGAGTCGTGTCTATTTAGCTATAATTCAAGCCAACTTTCACGGGAATACGTCTATTCGAATGATAGATATATTTAAGGCGCTATAGCTTCACGAAATGTTTTAATGAGTTCCAGAATTTTCAAGTTATTGATTAGAACTCTTATAGTTTGCAAGAAGAAAAAATATAATGGTATTCTTAAGCTTTTGATCTAGTTACCCCGACGAACTCTTTAAAGGGGATGTGAGTGAACTTAGCAAGCAAACTTAAAACTATTGCTAAAAAGTATCAGGAGCTGTAGAACTCAGTTGCTTCAGTTGCTTGCGAAAAGTCCAAGAGCTCAGCTAAGTTCACTTACGTGAGCCTTACTAACTAGTAATTCACTACCCTGTTTTTATCTCACGTTGTGTCACTGGTTTGTCTTGGTCACCCTGCTTACATAATGTATATTTGTCCAGGTGCCTCCTATTTCTCATCAGACGAGAGTTTCGCGATGATCCGCGGAGGTCACATCGATCTCACCATTCTGGGCGCTATGCAAGTCTCACAGTACGGAGATCTGGCTAATTGGATGATTCCTGTAAGTCTACCTAGGGCCTCTCTCACCGGGCCCTGTAACCCTTTATATTAGCCCTGTAACCCTTTACCTGGCCTTGTCACACCGAGCCCTATACCCTTTACCCAGGCCTTTTCTCTCCGAACCCTGTAACTGTTTTACCCTGTCCCTGTAACCCTTTACCTGGCCCTGTAACCCTTTACCTGGCCTTGTCACACCGAGCCCTATGCCCTTTACCCAGGCTTTTTCTCGCCGAGCCCTGTAACTATTTCACCCTGGCCCTGGAACCCTTTACCTGTCCTTGTCACACCGAGCCCTATACCCTTTACCCAGGCTTTTTCTCGTCGAGCTCTGTAACCCTTTTACCTTGGCCCTGTAACCCTTTACCTGGCCTTGTCACACCGAGCCCTATGCTCTTTACCCAGGCCTTTTCTCGTCGAGCCCAGTAACCATTAACTCTTTACCTGGCCTTGTCAAACCGAGCCCTATACCCAGGCCTTTTCTTGCCGAGCCCTGTAACTCTTTTAACCTGGCCCTGTAACCCTTTACCTGGCCCTGTAACCTTTTACCTGGCCTTGTTACACCGAGCCCTATGCTCTTTACCCAGGCCTTTTCTCGCCGAGCCCTGTAACCCTGTAACCCTTTACCTGGCCTTGTTACACCGAGCCCTATGCTCTTTACCCAGGCCTTTTCTCGCCGAGCCCTGTATCCCTGTAACCCTTTACCTGGCCTTGTTACACCGAGCCCTATGCTCTTTACCCAGGCCTTTTCTCGCCGAGCCCTGTAACCCTGTAACCCTTTACCTGACCTTGTTACACCGAGCCCTATGCTCTTTACCCAGGCCTTTTCTCACCGAGCCCTGTAACCCTGTAACCCTTTACCTGGCCTTGTTACACCGAGCCCTATGCTCTTTACCCAGGCCTTTTCTCGCCGAGCCCTGTAACCCTGTAACCCTTTACCTGGCTTTGTTACACCGAGCCCTATGCTCTTTACCCAGGCCTTTTCTCGCCGAGCCCTGTAACTCTGTAACCCTTTACCTGGCCTTGTTACACCGAGCTCTATGCTCTTTACCCAGGCCTTTTCTCGCCGAGCCCTGTAACCCTGTAACCCTTTACCTGGCTTTGTTACACCGAGCCCTATGCTCTTTACCCAGGCCTTTTCTCGCCGAGCCCTGTAACTCTGTAACCCTTTACCTGGCCTTGTCACACCGAGCTCTATGCTCTTTACCCAGGCCTTATCTCGTCGAGCCCAGTAACCATTAACCCTTTACCTGGCCTTGTCCAACCGAGCCCTATACCCAAGCCTTTCTTGCCGAGCCCTGTAACCCTTTTGCCCTGCCCTGTAACCCTTTACCTGGCCCTGTAGCCCTTTACCCAGACCTTTTCTCGCCGAGCCCTGTAACCTTATTTATACCCCTTACCCTTTGCCCTTTCTCACCACGTGACTTAACTGAATTTTTTGACAGATATTTTCATATTCATTATCTGTAATTTAAACACACGAATGTTTCGGCTGGATTACTCTTTACACAATAAAAGCTTAGGTAAAAAAAAGCGGTTGCTGTTTTCTCGCTTAAGTTTACCCATATTGAAATTGATGCAGTACACAGTACTGCGATCACCAATTTGCCTGCTAAGTATGGTGATTACGGCAAATCCCCCCTTTGCATTCTATGGCGGAGGCCTCTCCAACAGTGGACGTCTCAAGGTTGCTGATGATGGCATCTGTAATACAGTTTTACCAAAAATATAAGTCGCCCCGGCGCGGTAGACTAATTTCTATAGCGCGGGAACCTTCTTTCTACCAATAGCAATCGCGGCCGGTCGTGCACCATCTTGTTCATCATTCGACTCTTATATGTGAGCGGGACAGAGCTATACTATACGCTTGGCTACTGTCGGATATCAGTCTGCGCTTTTTTGCGCAAACGAAAACAGTCGATCGGACTTATATTTATTTGTTATTTATTTTTGTCATCACACAGGCAGCTCTCGGAGCTGATGCGTGTATATCTTAGTCCTTATCAGTGCACTTTAAATGTTTTGGGTAAAACTGTACGAATGTTTCACAATAAATGATTTGCATTTGAGGTTCATCCTACAGCTCGTTCACCGTAAAATGGCACCTGTAAATAATCCATGGCAGGTGCCAACTTACGGCGAACGGTCCGGCTCGTTCACCGTAAGATGGCACATGTAAATACTCCATGGCAGGTGCCAACTTACGGTGAGCGGTCCGGTTCGTTCACCGTAAGATGGCACCATGGCAGGTGCCAACTTACGGTGAACAGTCTGTACCTGTTTGGCGAGAAACAGGTTTGACACTTGCTCTTGTTGTGACAGGGTAAGATGGTGAAGGGGATGGGTGGCGCTATGGACCTGGTGGCCGCGCCGCGCACCAAGGTGGTGGCCACCATGGAGCACGTGGCCAAGGACGGCGCGCTGCGCATCGTGCGCGCGTGCGCGTACCCGCTCACCGGCAAGCGCTGCGTCGACATGATCATCACGGAGAAGGTGCGTCATCACCACTTTTTTTTTCTTTATTATTGGCACCGCACGGCTTTTGCATTTGCCATTTTCAAGTTTTATATGCGCACAGTAAATTTATATTTATCTATTTGTCCCGTGTGTATCCACTGCTGGGTACCTATAGGCCTCCTCCCTAATACGCCACTCTCTCCGGTCCTGTGCTGCTCGTATCCATTCTCGTCCAACTTCTTTAACGATGTCATCCGACCATCGGGCGGGTGGTCTGCCTCTTGGTCGTCGAGCATCTCGACGATAAATTTAGTCCCTAATATTCGATTGCGCAGCCAAACAGCTAAGTTCACGGCGGCCTTGTTACATCCACAGAACTGTACCTACTTACTTGAACAGGAACATGTTTTGATAAGATTTCATACAATTTTGATTAGATAGTTATAATTAAACAAATACTTTTAATGTGGAGATAACCGTTGGATGACACAATAAGTAGGTACTCACTTACGTCCGTGGTGTTCAGCCTAAGATTATACTCCGCTGTCTCCTCCCGTGGATGTCCTAAAAGCCAACTAAGGGATAACAAAATAATATAAGAATAAGGGATACTCAAAACCGATACTGCGAGCACCAATCCGCCTGCCAAGCGTGTTGATTATGGCAAATCCCCCCATTTCCCCCCAGTAGTAGTAGAGCTTTTTTGTGAAAGAGTTCGTCCGGGGAAGTACTACCACCATACCTATTTCTGCCGCAAAGCAGTAGTGCTCGCATTGCTGGGTTCCGGTTTGAAGGGTCGGTGAAATTACAGGCACATGAGACTTTTCATCTTTATGTCTCAGGGTGGCGGGCGCAGTGCAATGCCACATAGGTTGCGTCCTAGGTGGACGTGATCTATGAGGTAATGCACTGTTCATAGGCAGAGGTTACCGCTTAACATCAGGTAGGCCATCTGCTTGATCCGTCATTCCAAGTAGTATAAAAAACAAAAAAAAACATTGGACGTCTAACCGCTGATGATGAGATGAGATACACACTTCTTCTCTACTCGTGTTGCCAGTGATGACTTACGGTACTGAGACGTGCTCATACTCTACTTTAAAGTCACGCGGGCTACAGAGAGAGCTATGCTCGGAGTTTCACTACGGTGTAATCCGACTTGAGAAGATCCGTAGATTAACCAAGATCACCTAAAGAACCCACAGAATAAGCAAGCTGAAGTGGCAATATGCAGGCCATATAGCTCGCTGAATTTACAACCGGTTAGGAATGTAGGTTCTCGAGTAGTGACCACGAACCGGACGATGAAGATAAAGGTGACAGGAATTCGGTGAATGGAGGCGACTCTAGACCGTTCGTCGTGGTATTCTATGGGGGAGCTCTATGTCCAGCAGTAGACTTCTACAGACTGATGATGAGATGCATACTTACTTAATATTTTTACATAATTAATAAGATTCTTGTGAAAAATATAATTGACAATACAAACTTTTATAAAATTAGTGATTGGAACAGTGTGCTGATCGAAATGAGTCTAAACACGGCCAGATTACTATTATCCATTGAGGAGTTTCGTTCTCCTCCTTCGGTCTCCATCATCAGATCAGCTCGCTGTTACTATAATATTGTATTGTCATCGGAATTTGACAGGTATGCGAAATTTAATTTCAATCGGTTGAGGATAACTACTTTAAAATTCAGTTGCAAGATTTTACCCGAACATAGTTACATACTGACAACCTCTGTGGCGCGGTGCGCGACGGTTCGCCTGCGACGCACGAGGTTGCGGGTTCGATTCCCGCCTCGGAACAAATATTTGTTCTGCAGATCTGCAGATATTTGTTCAGGGTGTTCTGGGTATTTTCTATGTATAATAAAAAATATCTATCTATGTAATATATTGTATTAAGTATATCAATTGTCTAGTACCCATAACACAACCTCTGCTTAGCTTGGGGCTAGATAATGTTGTGTGAACTGTCCAGCATTATTTATTTATTTATTTATTTTATTTATACTTACATACACACAATGCAAGTTAATTAAAAGCTTGTAAAAAAACAATTATTAATGAAAAACATTATGATTTGGTTTGTGATAAGCGGTCAATGTACCTACCTAATCGTAATGATAGGTGAATCTAATCTCGAACAACATTATAGCGAGGATTTTATTAAGACTTACTAGATGTACAAAAGTTTATTCATTGTGACTAATTAATCGAGATCAGAGATGACTTTATTAATCCTAAATATTATCAGCTTAAAAATCTTGATTTGCAACTAGAACTACTTATACAATAATTCAGAAAAAAACGACATCAAAATTCAGTGTTAACTGAATAAAAGATTCAACAACATCATCAGTAAATTACAGACACATGAGACCTTTCATCTTTGCAAGGTGGCGGGCGCAGTGCAATGCCACATAGGGTGCGTCCAAGATGGACATGACCTATGAGGCAATGCATTGTTAAAGGCAGAGGTTACCGCTTCTTACCATCAGGTGGGCCACCTTCTTGATCCGTCAAACACGGAGGATAAAAAAAAGAGTTATAAAAAGGCTGGCACAGTTGGTGCGAAGTTTTGGTTGCCAACAGTTAGCGAGTAAGTTTCAGTGCTGTAAGGCATGACTGGCAACACGCACTGGTTATATACTTTAGTCTAGCTCTGCGGTATCTGTGACGAGAAGATATGGCGTAGTTTCCCGAACGCTGTCTTCAGAGTTCATGTGTAACGACAACTCAATCTCATCTGTTCAATCTCATACCCACATCCAGGTTCTACCATCGTACCATCGCGTTTCTCGACAACGCAAGGGAGCTCATCCACACATCATCGACACATGGGTGTCTCGTACTGCTCGCTTTACGAGATCTTTTCTCCCCCATACGTGCAAGTTGTGGAATGGGCTCCCATCCTGAGGTGTTTCCGATAAACTACAACACAAGCCGCTTTAAAAAAAATGTAAAAAGAGTCCTTCAGGGCAGGCTACGCATTGGCAATGCCCCTGGTGTTGCAGATGTCAATAGGCGACGGTAACCGCTTACCATCAGGCGGGCCGTACGACAGTATGTCGAGGCATTACATTAAAAAAAAAAAAAACTGAGAATGGAGAACGAAACACGTCGATGGATAATAGTAGACTAGCCGTAGACTCATTTCGATCAGCACACTTCAGATCACTAATTTTATCTTGCTACATATATTCCACATTATAATTGTGTGTTTCAGTGCGTGTTCGAAGTGGACAAAGAGACAGGTCTGACTCTCACCGAGCTCGCCGACGGGGTCACCGTCGAAGACATCGTTAAGACCACCGGCTGCGAGTTCAAGGTCGCAGCCGAGCTCAAGAAGATGGGTGACGTCACTCAGCAGAATGGAAACATCACTGCATAATTCCCAACGATGGTGGTAATAGTCTGGTATCTTATGCTGCGTAGCACATTGAGGCTAAGGCGTCCCGTAGACACTAAGCATGCGTCAATATTTTCCTTCATATAATTATAAATTAGTGTTGAAATTATATCGACGCTGACAAAAATAACATCAGCTCGACTGACCGTTGAATATAGATTATCCAGATATTCATTAATCAATTTCAAGCAAACATCAGTCGTCACATGAGACGGTAGGTTTATACGTCAGTGAGACTGTGGTAAAACAGTCATCAAAACCTATTCAGACCGTTCACCGTAAGATGTGCCTTGGTTGGCACGCCATACAAGGCAGGGTGAACGAGCTGTAGTTTGTAACCACGCTGTCCAAAAGTTTTGAAACTTGCAAAATTCAATGGGAAAGTTTAGGCTAGGAAGTATCCTCTTTTCAAGTTTCAAAACTTTTGGACAGCGTTAAGACTGTCAAAATGAACAAAACACCACCTGGCACAGGGCCCATGCTATATTTAAAAAACTATAGTGTCTACGGTTCGCCTTAGTCGATCGAGCCTTTCGAGTAATAACTATAGTGTGTTATAAGTCGTGCCTTGCTTCGAACCGCTCCAAAGTACATAGTAGGTTGAGCTTTTTTGTGAAAGAGTCCGTCCGGGGAAGTACTACCACCATACCTATTTCTGCCGCAAGTAGTGCTCGCATTGCTGTGTTCTGGTTTGAAAGGTATGGGTGCGGTGCAATTACAGGCACAAGAGACTCATCTTTACGTCTCAGGATGTCCTGCGCAGTGCAATACCACGTAGGGCGCGACCTAGATGGACATGACGGTGGGACATCTGCTTGTTCCGTTATTTATTAACGTAAAAAAATATATCATGAATGTGTACGGAGCATAAGGGTCATGATAATCGAACACGTAACGCGGATAAGCCTCCATATTGGCTATCAAACTGGTAATCGCTTTCTGTTTCTAGTACATTGCGTCGCGTGATTGAGCATCTAAATACCTATTCCAAACATACAGCGCAATGTACTGTAATCAAAAGCAATTACCAGTTTGATAGGCAATAGGGGTTATAGACGATAAACTTGCTAGTCTACGGCACTCGAATTTGTTGGTCCGGTTTATCGGATATTTTTTAAGTTTAAATATGATTATATCATTTGGGATAAGTATTTGGTTTATGTCAATTATTGACATAATACTAAAGAAAAACAGGGAAATCAGGGTATAATATAAGAAATTAAATGAAATTTGTTTATTTGTTAAACATCGCAGGATTAAAGGTCATGTGTTCTTGCATCACAATGAGACATGAAGTTGGCCCCTACATTGTTGGTACACTAGAAAAAATAAATCGTAATTATAACTAATTAAATGTTGTCTGGTTGAAGTCGCTGCCTGCGTTAAGACCGCCGATTGTAGGACAATGTAGGACTGCAAGGATCAGTTATGCTAGGCCGTGCCGGGTCCAAACTGGCACTTACAAGGCGCGTCCGGCCCGGAGTAAAATGGTACGAAATTAGTCGTTTGCAGTGTTCAGTTGTGCCTCGCCTCGCCTCGTACGTGCCCGGCTCAACGCGGCACGGCCTAGCATAAATAAATAAATAATGCTTCAGGCTTAAGGCGATAAGTCAAAATACCGAATGGGCGAAGACTAGCAAGAAAACAATAGCTGTAAGACAGTGACAGCGCTATTGCTCACTTGAAACCGGGAAGAGGTGAGGTATAGATTTTTGCCACTCTGAAGTAACTGAAGTAAGCGACAAATGATAGAACTTCGTTTAGCTCCTAAAGTAGCAAATATAAAAAAAAGATCTATAATTAATCTAAGTAGTGTGATTACCTACAGAATAATATAAAAAAATATGCTTAATACTTTCTCTAGTCGAAAGAGGGACCTAAAAAGGGCTTTAGAAGAGCCAATTTCAAAAAATAAAGCAATTGAGAAAAGTTTCGCAAATCGTGTTTCTAGTCTATAATTTATTTAGATTACATCCTCAAGTAATTACTGTATTAACATCAAGTTTGTAACCTTTACTGATAGTGAGTGAGCATGTAACGAAACGACTCCAAAATTTTAACATAGCGTCTTTAGACGATATGTTACTATTTTGGAGTTGTTGCGTTACATACTCGCTCAGTAACAGTAAAGGTTACAAACTTGATGTTAATACAGTAATTACTTGAGGATGTAATCTAAATAAATCATAGACAATAAACACGATTGGTGATACTTTTCTCGATAGCTTTATTTTTGAAATTGGCCCTCCTATAACCCGTTTTAGACCCCTCCTTCGATTAGAGAATATATTTAGCGTAAATTTGTATACTATTCAGTAGGTAATCACATTACTTAGATTAATTATAGATAATTTATTGTGTATATTTGCTACTTTAGAAGCAAACCGTAGTTTTATCACTTGTCGATTACGTCGGTTACTTCCTAGCGGCAAAAACCTATACCTCACCTCTTCCCGGGTTAAAGTGAGTAATAGCGTTGTCGCTTTCTTGCAGCTATTGTTTTCTCGCTAGACTCCGCCCGTTCGATATTTTAACATATCGCCTTAACTGAGGCATTTGAAACTCCTTTCTTATAAGGTCTTTGGCATTTATTTTAATTATATACAATACGTAATTGCACAAATACCTTTATGTGAAAATAACATGATGATGATAAATGTCATTTTGCATAAAGATTGCACCTGTGTCTCTGAGACAACAAATGTTTTCCATACTAGTATGGAGTCATTCATTATGTGATTAACGCACTGTTTGTTTGCTTAGCTACGTATACGTGTTTGTTATTTAAGTGTAAACAGATGTTTGTAAGATGTTATTATTGACGCGCTCGTGTCGACGTCCGCGCGTAGTCCGCGCGTAGTCTGATCTTATCCGGCGTGCGGACAAGAAGACACCAAAATTTCATCGCTGTCCGCATAGTGGTTTAGGAACGCATAGAAGACGAACAGACGAACAATATATTATCATAAATTAATATCTTAAATGTCAAAGCTACAATGTTTGTATACTTGATAGATAGATAACTCATTATTGTACTCACATCAAAATAAAAAAAACAACATACTTACTTATATTATCTTATAAACTAGTATCTTATTATCTTGACTACCTCTGTGGCGCGGAGGGCGAAGCAAGGCCTGTGACGCAGGAGGTTGCGGGTTCGATTCCCGCCTTGGAGCAAATATTTGTGCGATCGCAGATATTTGTTCTGGGTGTTCTGGGTATTTTCTATGTATAATACAAAATATCTATATATGTAATATATTGTACATACCATATATTACATATATACAACGATATGTTGTATATATGTAATATATATGTTATAATTGTAATAACAACGTTATGTTGTAATACATACAACATAACGTTGTATGTATTGTGCAACATATCTAGTACCCACAACACAAGCTCTGCTTAGCTTGGGGCTAGATAATGTTGTCTGAACTGTCCAGCATTATTAATTTTATTTATTTATTTAGTTCACGTTGGTACAATGGGCTAAGAGCGATCTCTTCCAGGCAACCTTTGGATGGACAGGATTGAAAAGAACGTGAACGTTTGTTACTCAATTACACCGAAACGGCTTAACCGATTTTGATGAAATTTCGTACACAGATAGATTATGACTTGGATTGAGCTATAGGCTACTTTTTATCCTAGTAGAACGTAGTCCTTAGTCCTGGTGTAGTCCGCATTAGTAGGTATATAAAACAGTATATAGCACTCCTGAAATAGCTTCCTATTTGTTAAAGTATTTTCAAAATCTGATAAGTAGTTTTGGAGATTGCCGAACAAACAAATTTATCAAATTATAATATTCGTATAGATTACGATACGATAAGGATATTGGATACTAACTACGTAGTAAACTGCATGGTGCACTCGCGGTGTGGGGCTGAGGTAAGGGGAGGGTGGGCAATTAGAGTGTCAAAATAGGTTAAATTAGAACGAGTGAAACCACAGAATAAATAATAGTACAAGTACTGAAACTGTTATTCGAGATGCCCCCTCACCGACCGCGAGTAAACGTTCTGTTTGGGCACAATTCTGTGGCCAATGAGACATCTAATAATCAAGACATAGTATAAAACTGTTACCGCTTTCCAACAGGTATGCTTTTTTGCTACCTTGGTAGTAATAAAAAAAAGTATCTTAATTGCCGTGTCTAGAGAGCTATTGAGTTAGTGGATATAACAGAGGTATATCCACTAACTCCTCCTAAACCATTCAACGGATTTTGATGCGGTTTTCACCATCAGTTAGATAATTTTTCACGGAAGGTTTATAAAATATAACTAGCAACCCGAACGGCTTCGCTCGGGTATTTTTTTTTAAATTACTGGCGCGCGAAGCCGGCGCGTGTTGCTAGTAAATAATAAATGCATAATTTTGGGACCGCAATATTATAGGTAGGTACGTACTTAACAAGTTAGGGGCAATTTCGGCCGAATTAGCCAATAACAATTAAAAACGATTGCCATAATTTTCTGGTCATTTAAAATGTTAAAATTACTAATATTTTATACCTATTGTTATAGGCCGAGATAAGATCTTACTTAGCACGTACTAGTGCTTAGCATTATCCCTGTCACTTTCACACACATATCAAATCACACGTGCTAGAGTGGGACAGACAATGCTAAGCATTAGCATTTTTGCCTTTCTATCCTAAAGGGTAACCTATAAACGAAGGGTACCTACTTAGGTATGTAAGTGGTTGTTTAAAATTGCTTTAAAATTTTAAATATAGGTATACTTAATCTAAGTTCTAGGTACATGGAATGTTATGTAGTGCAAGTTTTGAAGACAAATAAAGTTTTTTTCACCACACTTGCTCATAAAGTGGCTCTTATTTCACCGCAATTAGGCACACCTTTCATTCACAAATGAGTTATAGAGACAGTTGAACATTTACACAGTGTGTGTTTCTGTTTTACACCTGTAATCAAACGGTGACTTATTTTCATTGCTATTATTCACTAGTGAGTTATAGAGACAGTTGAACATTTACACAGTGTGTATTTCTGTTTTACACGTGTAATCAAACTGTTACTTATTTTAATTGCTATTATTCACTAGTGAGTTATAGAGACAGTTGAACATTTACACAGTGTGTATTTCTGTTTTATTATTATTTTATTCACAAGTGTGTTGAAAAACGTCGTATGATACACGTGTGTATTGATGATTACCGTTCTCGGGTTTCAATGGCGCTTCAGCGGTAATCACCAACATTACACACTTGTACCATAATGTACTATTATTTATTATTATTATTAGTACGTGCTAAGTTACGTCTATTTATTTCAGCCTTAGTGTTTTTTAATGGATTTATCTTGTTATCTAAGTATTTAATCACGCGACTCCACAAAATAATGTAATACTTTAATAAACGATTTATTTTACCTATTAACCTTATTTTACTGATTTATCGTTTTTACGTCGTCCTGACTGATCATATATCAGTTGTCATAGTTGTTGTAAACAGTTCGGATTTTACACGCATTTACATATGATGTCCTTGAATTACGTGTTTTAGGAAATATTGGATATGAGTCAGCTGAATCATCCGTATGTGGTGTGGGCGTCGTGCTTTCTGTGGCTTGCTTCGATGTTCGCTATAACTTGGTCACTTTTACTGTTCTTTTGTAAGAATCTACCTATTTACTAATTTTGTTGTAAAGGGGCTTCTACACGGGCCATATTTTATCTGCAATATGTGGCCGGCAACTATTGGTGTCCCACTCCTACGCACATGTTAGAGAAAGACACCAATAGTTGCCGGCCACGTATTGCAGTAAAAATATGGCCCGTTTAGTCGCTTAGTCCCAGCCGTTTAGTCCCTTTATAGTAGAGGATCCGCAATAGAAACTACCTTCACCCATCTGTTTAATGGATGACAAGTATTTAATACTTATATTAGAAAATATATCTCCGAGTGGGTTGTCTAAAAAATTCCTGCCCAGACTTCGTTAAAAATTTAAACACCAGCCAAGTGCGAGTCGGACTCACGCACGAAGGGTTCCGTACCATTATATATAAAAACCGGCCAAGTGCGAATCGGACTCGCACACGAAGGGTGCCCTTCGCAAATTGTTGTGGTAGGTCGGACATCCCACTAATATCATAAATGTCAAGTTAAGATGTTTGTTAATCAATCACGCCGCAACGGCTGAACCGATTTCGATGAAATTTACCACACAGATAGATTATGACCTCGATTTAATTATAGACTGTTTTTTGTCCTGGTAACATGCGAGTGAAGCCGCGAGCGGACACTAATATTAAATAAGTCCCACAGTTTGTGTTGTGTTGTTTCAGGCGTTGACGATATCTTGTTGATCACAGGCAATGATTTGGTGAATGCACTAGTTTTGCTTTTGGGCATAGTAATGTTGCCAACCAACGTCCACATGCTTTACACCATCGCCCAAGGGCGGAAAATTGAGTAACTATTCTATAACATACCTTCCTACTCCTAGGAATTCTATTAGGATTCTATTAGGTCCTTTTAACGACCTCTGTGGCGCGGCGGGCGAAGGTTTGCCTGCAGTGCGCAGGAGATTTACGAAAAAAAGGCTTTTTATTTAATTTTATTTATAGTCTGCCAAGAAAATACGATGGGTGTGAAAAACGAGTCTCGGACGACGGTCTATTTCCATAAAAATTAATGTACCTTAGGTAGGTACATTAATTTACTTTATTAATGTACCTTAGGTAGGTACATTAATTTTTATGGAAAGAGACCAGTTCAATTTATCCGTAAAAAAAATCGTACCTAATTTTATTCGTTGTATTTATGATTTTTAATTAACATAGAAAGAATAATAGAACAAGGTATGTACAAAAATACTTAAATATAGAAAAGAAAAAAAAGAAGCTATGTACACAATAAATTTGGTTCATAGGGCAAGGTGGCAAGAGCACTGGCTGCATTCCCACGTTGAATGGCCAAAGAAATTCTTTGCACCAGGAAGGAGCCAGCCCTCTTGTCACCAGCGGCGTCGATGAGCAACGGTGATATTTTTTTAAATAAGGTTATAAAATGGTTCCTTTTTATTTTAAATGTTGCTTTTCTATCAAGGAAACAATTCGTAAAATATTTTTGTTATTATTTCAACGTATAAAAAATATAAATGATCTTTTCAAACTGATCGCAAAGTTTTTGATGTGAAACATCTTATTTGGCGCGCTTTGACCTTGGTGGCCTTAGTAACTAAAGTAACTAAAGTAGGTATCTAATCTGTGGTAAAACTGACTTACTCATAATGTCAAACATGAATATTCTAATTCACATTTACGGGCGTTCCGAAACGGCCACCTGTTTTTTTTTATATGTGTACCTATAATGTTGCTAGTACCAGTTCTGTGGTAACACCTAGGTAACCAATTTTTTTCAGTCCTAAAGCAAAGGTCATCTGCTGCCCCCTTTGGATCTGCATATTATGGATAATAATTATCAGCTTTGTGGGCATCATACTCTGCTTCCAAAGAATACATCACTGTGAACAGACAGCAAAAGATTCCTTATCACACAGCATGAAGAATTACCGCAGTGTTCCCAAATACAAACACTTCATTGATAACCTACAGTGGTCTTTGAAATGTTGTGGGGTAATTATTACACTGATAAAGTATTGAGAGTATACGTATATTATGTGACGTGACGACCTCTGTGGTGCGTCAGGCGATTAGCCGGCTGAGATGCGAGAGGTTGCGGATTCGATTCCCGCTGCGGACAAATGTTTGCACGATCTACTAATATTTGTTCCTGGTATGTCATGATGTTTATTTCTTTAAACTTATCTCGAAGTGATGTGTGGTCCCATTGAAGCTTATTATCTAAGGCTATGCCTAAAAATACAGTGGTGTACACGAGATCTACTTCTTCGTCTTTGATTTCAACATAAGCTTTTAATTGTGTAACATTTGGTGGACAAATCATACTTCGTTTTATTTTCGTTTCGCTAGTTGTTTACATTGAACCATTTTACAACTTCAGAGATTGCATTGTTTAGGCACATCGTCAAAAACAGCCTGAAATAAAAGAGACGTGTCATCTGCAAACACTACGATCTCGTGATCACCTTTAAGTTGGGTAGATTATTTAATGTATAAATTAAAAATAGGAATGGTCCTAGTTTAGATCCTTGTGGTACCCATTGTAACCGCTACCCCGGAGAACGCTTTCCATTTATGGGAACTCTTTGTATTCGAGGAGGTCTAGAGCAACACCCCTAATACCATAGTGATGTAGTTTGCTGATCAATGTTTCATGATGTAGGTACACAATCAAATGCCTCAGACAAATCACAAAAAACACTGAAGGGCGTCCTTTTAGGCATCTAAAATATATGTGATAACAACTCAACACCAGCATCAGTAGTTGAGCGACCCCTTGTAAATCCGAATTGCTTGTCATGCAGTAAGTTATATTATTGACTTTGCAACTGCTTTCAAAAAGTTTTTCATTTTTTTTACAAAATGTAGTTAAGAGTTAGGTACTGGTCACAAGTTATCGCAGTATTGGTGTTGAGTAGGTACCTACTGAGATGGATTCTGCTGCTGCCTATCACCTGGCGTAGTTCTTTATAGGTATAACCTACCTCACGCCATGTGGTAAGCGATCGCATAAATAATAATATAGGTAACCAACTTAGTTCCTTTCTTTTAGCTGAACTCTTACAAAGATTGGTTCAAGCAGGATTGGTATGATAATATACGCGACTATGAATGGAGCCCAGCCAATATACAAAAAAGAGATACCAACATGCTAAACTCTGTGGCTGATAGCGTTCCTTTGAGGTGAGTCCTATCTACGCTGTGTACAAGACCTATAAAGTGAACTGGCCATCTGTCGATTGGCCCACAGGCCCTCAAGCACTTGTAGGTAAAAGTTTAGACAGATCTTCGTGATCTGATCTTGATTTTAGAAAACATGTTGTTTTTATTACAAAAATTAAGACCTTCGCGACTAATTTCAGTGTCCAAACAGTTTTTTTTTCAAATAAAACCTCATTGATATCGGAGTACGAGTACCCTAGATAGGTACCTACCTACTATTCATCGTGCGCTATTCATCTCGTGATGAAGATGGAGTATGCGAGGAACACATGTCATAATTTGAAGTATGAGCTCAAACATGAAGATTCAGCTTCCGAAGTAGGTACCTTAGGTATCCTAGATAAGTACTGTTCATTCTATGCTGGCATCATCAGACCTGATGTCGAAAACTAAACTTTTGAGCTCAAAAAGACTACGTACCTACTAGGTAGCGAAGTTGTTGCGAGCGGTGATCCCGGAAACAACTGCACCAATTTCAACCAAACAAATAAGAAACATCTCGCAAACACGATTTTTCACCATACACGTGACATTGTGCATGAAAGGAGACTTTAGGCGCACTAAACCCTTTCACACAACATTGGTTTTCCCCATGGTCAAGTTTGTCTCTGACCTAATGCAGGCAAAAAAGAACCGGTTATATGAAGTAATAGTAGTAGAGCTTTTTTGTGAAAGAGTTCGTCCGGGGAAGTACCTACTACCACCATAACTATTTCTGCCACAAAGCAGTAGTGCTCGCATTGCTGTGTTCTGGTTTGAAGGGTGAAATTACAGGCATATGAGACTTCATCTTTGTCTCAGGGTGGCGGACGCAGTGCAATGCCACTAGGGTGCGTCCTAGGTGGCATAAGGCACAGAATTACTGTATAATTCTGTGACAGAATACAATAAATATACATAAGTACTTCTATAATACGCTTAGCGCGCTACCCAAGTAGTTGGTGGTCCCTTCATGAAACATTCGACAAGTAGGTAAGTACCTTTAACGACCTCTGGAACGGCGGGCGAGTAGGTAGCCAGCTGAGACGCATGAGATTGCAGGTTTGATTCCCGCTGCTAACAAATGTTTGCATGATCTGCAAATAGGTACCTACCTATTTGTTACGAGTAGTTCCTGATACCCACGACACTGGAATCAGGATCCTAGTGTCAGGACTAAGTAGGTAATTATGTGATTGTTGGATAGGTACATGTCATGTATTTTTATATGTTTATTTTATTTTTAACCTAAGTACCTACTTACTATATTATTTCAGTTGTTGCAAAAGCGGGGCCTGTGTTTCAAACTTCCTAATGGAACTCGAGACCCATTCCATCCACACAAAGGGCTGCGGCAAGACGATGTATAGTCTAATAATGATTTCCATGAACATACATCTTATCGTCTTCGCTCTCATTATAATCATACAGGTGCTTGTGATTAATTTTCTTATCATAATTTATTTTCACTTTCAGCACTTATGTACATACGTTGGTAGGTAGTACCTACCTATACCTAGGTCCCTGTACCTACTAGGTACCTATGTGACCTAACTCACAATAGTTAGGTCACATAGGTACCTAGTAGGTACATGAATATATGGTTATGAATACAAAATCTTATAGGACTGCCACTTCCTCATCTCCCAACGCAATTCTCTTTCCGCAGACTGACTAACAAGTTCAAATATTGTGCCTACGTAGGTAGGTAGGGCTGCTTAATCTTACACATAGGTAACTTACTTAGGCCGCTGTTCACCAACACATTAACGGACGTTTAAACGACTGTTTAGCTTAAACCACTCTTTTTGACAGATGTTTTCATACATTATCTGTCACTTTGACGATTGGTTACGGCAACCACCGATTTATTTGTTCGTGAACTTGGGCTTCGGGTAATGTATCATTAATGTTCCTCAGGTTCTACTACTGAAATACATTTCTAGTGAAGATGGTGAAGAATCATTAGTAAACAAGAAAACTACCGACGCTAACATAAATGTTAGGCATCTCATGCCGGTCAATAAAAACTTCGAGTTATCCAGTGGATCTAGTTCATGCAGCCCTGATGATGAGAGTGATTTGGAGGCAGCTAGAAAATATGAGGCCGATGAGAAAGTAGATGACGGCAATTATTAGGTGAGCTTAAGGTGGTTGCTTTCGCTCGTGGCGCGAAATTCTAATTTTTTCGTGTTTTTTGCTCATTATGTTGCCCCAAATTATGTGACCTAACACACAAGTTTTAATTAATGGTATCACAAAAAACGATTGTGCTTCTACGATATTTACAGTGTTTATTTGTTTAACGCACATTCATAGCCAATGATTGGAGAACCAATTATCACTCACTCAATAATAATGATGTTTATGTGATACTATAAATCAAAACTTGTGTGTTAGGTCACATAATTTGCAGCCACATAGTTTTAGCTATCTGAAGAAGTGTTGATGAGATGTGATGAGCAAAAAACACGAAATAATTTGAATTTCGCGCCATGAGCGAACACAACAACCTTAATTAGACATGTGTCATGAGGTACCTATCCTAGTAGTCTCTGTGTGAAGTTGTGTGCCGTGGCTGTATATATTATGTGGCCGTGGTTGTACCGGCAGAAAATCTCCAACTGGTTATTCAGCACATAGGTACTGCAACCGCCTGCCAAACGTGTTTTATATTCTTCTTTGTTGTTGTCGTCGCACGGCTTTTGCATTTGACATTTTCAAGTTTTTGTATTTTCAATATAATTTGCAACGTTACACTTTACACTCCTTCCAAGTCATCAAAGTCACAGTCAAGTTATGCTTTAGTGAAACGGTTTACTAAAACTTTTGTAGACAATGAGGCGTTTTCACGGCCGTTTCACATCATGCTTAATAGATGGCGCCAGCTCTGTACTTAACTGTCAAAATAAAGTGAAATGTCAAAGTCAACAACGTAGTGATATATTTTCATGGTATTTTGTTACGACCACACAAAAGCACAGACAATTCAATTCAATTCAATTCAATTCAATATGTTTATTTCAGACAACAATATATTATAATAAAAATAAGTTAGTGTCCATATTTTGAGTAAAATCATAATTAAAAATAAAATTGACAATCAATTCACAATGCATTTGTTAATTTTGGCAACCACATTTGAGTCAGCGCACAGCTATGGAGCACAGCTTTTAAGTCTATCGAGCGAAACCGAACTTCTTTTTTTTAAATTCGTAAATGAAAATCCCTCATTTCCACCAATTTGAAAAGTCACGCAATTCACTTCCATTTTATTTAATTCCACTTGTGCTCTTTGAACGAGCTACTTTCCGAAATATATATGATGAATAGGTAGGCTGGCACTTCCTCGGACATACTTACTCTCGCAAAAAAGCTCTACTACTACTACTAAAACTACTACGCTTCGTCCCTGTGGACATCGAAATGCTGATAATGAAGTACCTATCTGTAATAGCCTATTTATGGTAATAAATAGAGATGCAACAAATATTCGTTATTCGGTCGTTTTTGTAATATTGATAGAAATGTAATATTGAAAAGAGCAATGTATGTACTGGCTCAAAAGCCATAAAGGTACTTTTTCATTACATTGTTCCTTCTGAAAAGCTATAACCAATAATTTTGTTGCTTGTTTGTCAAATTAAATGTCAATGTCAACTTCAATTTGTAAATTGAGTTTGACAGTTGTGGGTTTGTTAGCTATTTGATTTGAGGATTTTGAGGTTATTTGATAAAAATAAATAGTTATCAAGTTATTACAAAGTAAATACATTACAAGGTAATTAGCGACCGTAAGTATACAGTTCTTAGTTATATTTAGATATTCTTCATGTAACGTCCCGCTGTACACCCAACAGCGGCACGTCAGTGCAAGTCCTGACATCCTCACTCAGAGATAAGTAGATCAATTGTAATCCTTTTCTTCTTTTTCACAGAAAATGGTATTCCTTTCCGTGGTTAACTTTATACGATCCCGTGGTCCAGACGAATTTTGGCGAAAGAGAAGAGTTTTCCGGCTGGCTGCCCATTTCATTGGCCGTCGTAGAAACTGCTATTCTGTAGCTGTGCGCAATGTCCACAGAGCCTTAGTATATGCGACCAAAGCTAGAAGTTTGAAAAAGGATGACATGAAGACTCTGTGGAACACTCGCATCACAGCAGCTTGTGAACAACACAATATCACTCATTTCTCGCTGAAAGAGGGGTTAGAAAGAGCGAATATTATGCTGGACCGAAAAACATTGTCTGATTTGGCATGCTGGGAGCCTCGCACTTTCGAGTCGTTAGCAGCTGTTGCTAAACAGAAGCTGGAACTAGATGGATTTATTGACAATGTGGATAAAAAACATCCCACAGGGATTAACTTGAACCTCAAGGATGTTATGCTAGAAGCTTGGTTGAGGGAAAAGAAACAATGAGGTGTGGTTTTATTTTAATGTTTAATTTAGACTAGTATATAATTAAATAGTTTATCTTTACTCATTTGTGACTATGAATTTCCCAGTTCCTTCTTCAATTGTTTAGTTAATTCATTTTGTTTTTCTAAAACATAAATATTCTCTATTTTTCGTTGCTTTTGCCTTTCAATGTCCCTGAGCACACCTTCATGCATCTTTTCTCTGTAAAACAAATACAAAAGTTGACCAATCTGAGACTATTAATTGTAAAATCAACTAGGTGATAGGATCCATACCCAAAGAGTGCTAACAGAACCCAATTACTACCCTACACTGCGCTGTACGTCTGTCTGTCAGCGGGCTGTACCGGGCTGTACTGTATCATGAACCGTAATAGTTAGGTAGACAGTTGAAACTTTCAGTGTGTATTTATATTGCCGGATAACATTAAATAATTTAAAAAAAAACTAAACAATCGCTGTAATCTTGAACCGTAATAGGTAGACACATACAATTTTCTATAAGTGGGTAATACAGCTGTTATTACAAATAATTAAAATAATTTAAAACTAAAGGGGGTGCCCATATAGTATACTAAAACTGTTAGCTTTTATTTTTGCTCAATCTTAATAGGCTGTTTCTTTTGAACCATAATAGGTGGCAAATTGAAATTTTCACAGAGTAGGTATTAGGTATACAAATAACAACAATATAATAAAGTTTAAAAATTAAAGGAGGTCCCATTGTTTAATATTGTACGATGGTACGCACTTTACAGAATCGCACATAAACCACTTGAAAATAATATTTTTAGTTACCTATCTGATTGCTGCTTTAGGTGTACGTAACTTACAATACCAATAGTTATGGCACTTGATAAACCTAAAACTAGCTTGGAAGTATGCGAAGACATATTTTCAATGATATTGAGTCTGTTTTACATATCCTTTGCTTGAGAATTTGTTTATTTTTGCTGAACGTAACCAAGTAAACTGCAATTTCGTTTTACGTGAGTTAAAACAGCTGATTTTCAGAAATCTTCCAAAGTGTCAGTCAGAACAGATTGTCTTCTTCTTCTTAGCTTAGGTAATCTTCCTAGGCTTCTAATTTGACACATTCTATCCAGAATGATATTGACATAGTGGACAGTTGAGACGATAGCAAAAACAAGTATTGCCAATGTCAGAATATTCGGCTTTTTTTTTGTAATTGGCGTCGCACGGCTAGTATTGCATTTGCCATTTTCAAGTATAATTTTATTATTGTATTTTGCAATGTTACAATCCTTCCAAGTCGTCAAAGTCACAGTCAAGTCAAGTTATAGTAAAAAGGTGGCCGTTTTACAAAAACTTTGGTAGACAATTTCCACCAATTTTAGAAGTGGTTCGGTTAAACCTTGGAATGCACTGGAATGCACAGCCTGGGAATTCACGACAATGGAAAGCGCAGCCCGGTAGTTCATGTACAAATACACGCAGACACACACACACATACATATTCATGCACCCACACACTTTTATCATCGTGATCAATCTGTTTGTAGCCACTAGTAAGTTTTTTTTTGTCGTACTAAGTAGAATCTTTTGTTAAATTTAAGCTGTATAGAACTTTGTTGCCCATAATTTTGTAAATGATAATTATTTACATATTGTATAAAAAGCTGTTCGTTTACCAAAATAAATGAAATAAAATAAAATCCATGGTTGACACACATTCCTGACACATGCTGAGATTACAAAGCCCGAGATTACACAGCCAGGGAATGCACAACCCAGGAATTTGATGCCAAACAGTACTGAAATCATTCTAGATTAGGTTAGTGAAGCTAGAGGGCACCACTGCTTTTATGACTGCACCATCTCTAGTGAAAGAGTTTGAACATAATAGTTAATTCCAGTGAAGTTAGAGGGCATTACTGCTTTTTAGGTTAGGTAAGGTTAGGTTACAGAAGCTAAAGGGCACCTTAACAGAGTAGTTAATTCCAGTGAAGCTAGAAGGATAGACAATGCATTTGTTAATTTTGACAACCACAGTTGTGTCAGCGCCATCTATCGAGCCAAATCGATTTACTTTTTTTTAAATTCGAAAATGAAAAGCTCTCATTGGGTTCCATTGGTGCACATTATTTTGCAAAAAATTTAAATTTCTCAAAATAACTAAAAAAAAAAATGGAAACATCGAGTTTTACGTTACGATATCCACGGGATGAGATAGAGGGGCCTATCTTAGGCAGGACGTACGACCGCAATAACAATACAACACAGTTGAGTATTTTTTTAATTTAATGTAACATCGTTGTATGTAGCTTTACAGCTCCATCTTAACCATATGCATCAGCATTTCCAGTAAATATTTTATACAATACAATACCAAGCTGACTGTCCTTTACAAAGATACAGTATTATCCTACTTTTCTATCTAAATAATTTAGTCACGTTCTCCCTGTAAAGACATCACTAACGAATCTCAACTCACTTCGCAAAGCACTTCACTTCGTCTCTATCGAATGCGTCATTTTCACTCATAAGTAAAATTATCATCACATAAAGGGTTTAACTTCCCAGCAGTTGGTTTTGTTCTAGGGATCTCATTTATTGTAAAGCAAGTCCAAACTCCATTGCAGAAAATCTGTGTTCAGTTTGTACTGCATAAATTAAGAGATCTTAGGTAGTATATCTTGCTGGCCCTTTCTGGGTGGGTTTTCTTCAAGCACGAGCTCATGCCCGGCGGGAGTTCCCTTTGCCCGTTATCAATGAAAACAAGACCACGTGTGGCGTGCGGCCGGCTACCTGCCACAGTTGTCGTAGAAACTGGCGGAGCCTCGGTTTGGAATCTCGGCGAACTCACGCTTTGGCGTGCACAACTTTGTACTAAAATCCACGTTCCGTTTCCTGGAAATAAAGTAAAAAGTTAATTTAATAAAAATATAAAAACCCACGTATATTTACCGAGTTATATTAAAATTGGATAAGTGGAACGCATAGGAAAGCACATCGGTGTCTAGCACGCATAATGTAGGGCCTCAAAGCTAATTACTCTATTCACGACTAGATGTCGCCACAGGATAAAAATACAGCTGCCATTACAAGCAAATGTCTGTGTTCCCCGTTTAAAAATATTGCGAGAGGAATATAGTTATGGAAACGGCTGCACAAACCAATTTCCACAAAACATAGCTAAGAATACTCTCGAAAAGACGATTAAGTCACCTTTCAAACAAAAAAACTAAATCAAAATCGGTTCACGCGCACGTCATATTAATAGCATCCCTCTTTTTGGTCAGGTGCACAGATAACATAGGTAATACTACGGGGGTTATAATAGTTATCCCCTCTCCTCCTTGCGTCGGTAACCTCACTGCTGAGGGTCGTGACCTTTATGTAGGACCTTGGACTTGATGATCTGTCTCCACTGGCTTCTATCCTCCGCGGAGCGGATGCGGATAATAGTTATACAGCATAGTTTTAGGTAAATGTACTCCGTAGTCGGCCGAACAGTGACGTCTTGTTGTGTAGAACATTGTGTAGGATAAGAAAGGATAATAATTTACTAGTGGAATACCCGCTCTTCTTCCCCGTGGAGTTTTTTTCATACAAACTTCAACACCGCTACACCCTCTTAGGGATGGAATTTCGGGGATTTCTTTCTTAGTGCACCCCTAGACCACAAAAGTACATATCCTCCAATTTTCAGGTATCTAGGACTTACGGTATAGATAGGCTGTGCGTTGAGTGAGTGAGTGAGTGAGTGAGTGAGCTAGTCAGTCAGTCACACAACCATTTTATATATATTGCTTGATCAACATCATCAGCCTGTATCAGTCCACTGCTGAACGTAGGCCTCTCCCAACAATGTGCGCCAATTAATCCGATTTCCAGCTCTTTCCATCCAGTTTCTACCAGCCTTGCCAGTGGTGCCAGTTTGTTTAGTATTGAACATAGAATAGCGTAAGGATAGCGTAAAATGACTGCCAATTTTTTGGTTTCAAAATCAGATGCGTGGCGCTAACGACAACCAGTATCTTTAAAATCAATCTAGGCACTTGTACAATTATTTATTCTGTGTCCATGGTATGAACCAAATGGAACAAGTGTGGTTTTACAGTGACGCACCGTCCGCGCGGGTGGTAAGTGCGGCCCGTAACGTGTGCACGGCGCGGCTGCGAGTTGTAACGATACATGAGACTCAAAGCTCGTGGCCCGCGACGCTTACCAACGCGCTGGCGAAAGCGTCACTGTAAAACCACACTAAAGGTCTTACCCTCGGCTCGGCAGCTCCATCTGGTCAACCACAACTGACTTGACGTAGAGACGGTCGTTGCACCACAGGATGCAGAGAGATCGCGGCTCCAGTACATTCATGTCGTACTCCCACGATAACTCAACCTGAACATAAATATATCAAGTATAAAAATCTGGCTGGCTCTTATCTGGCTCAAGGCCCTATTGCCATATAGCGTGGAAATGCAGCCAGCATCTTAGGGACGCTTCCGTCTGGTAGTGATATGCACTAGTACCTAGATAGAACTATCTTTAGGTAGCTCAACTGGTTCATTTGTATTTTTACAATTTTGTATACAGATAGGGGGAGTCAACAAGTGGGACAAGGGGGGAAGCTAAACCACAATGAATAATCAGTGTATATTCTTGTTTTATTTTTCTATTAATCTTTCTGTAAATATAAGAGTACTTATGTCAAAACGTTACTAGGTACTACAAGGTATAAGTAAGTATAAGACGACCCCTGTGCTGTGGCGCGGCGGGCGAAGGTTGGCCTGCGACGCAAGAGGTTGCGGGTTCGATTCCCGCATCGGAACAAATATTTGTGCAATCGCAGATATTTGTTCAGGGTGTTCTGGGTATTTTCTATGTATAATACAAAATATCTATCTATGTAATATATTGTATTAAGTATATCAGTTATCTAGTACCCATAACACAAGCTCTGCTTAGCTTGGGGCTAGATAATGTTGTGTGAACTGTCCAGCATTATTTTTAATTTTTTTATTTATAGTGTGTGTAAAATTCTTGTAGATATCCTCTTTTTTATGGGGTCATGCTATCATGGACCCTCTACGTCGTAGATCGTCTACGACCGTAATCTTCTACGACGTAGCAGATCACTTATTAATCTTAGTTAACTTAGTTTTGGCGATGTCTACGTTGTTGGTAATACAAATAGGTACAAATATCTGTTATCGTTTTTTCATTTTGTTTCAGTACAACGGTCACTATTTTATATCCTTATATTTGCATAGGACTTTTTTGTTTTAATCTATCTATTACTTACGCATTTCATTAAATTACCTTTCTAACTTTTCCTCCCATGTCCATCGGGTGTGTCACCACGATCGTGTACGATGATCCGTGTTCTAATCTACAACAAAAAGAACCTTTCACTCCCCTATTTCACTATGTATTTTCGTAAAGTGGGCCTTATATGAAAATCGATTCTGAAGGAGTAAACTCCAATAAAAAATAAGAAACTAAAACTAGTAGGTAACTAAAGTAGGTGGTATAAATCGGCTTATTATGTCTGAGTGCCAAAATGGGGTTCAGCACAACATAATTTTTGGACCCAACACTCATTATCAGCTGAAACCAGTGCTATAAAAAGAGCAGAAAATATATATTTAACCTATGGGTATAGGAAGCCATAACGCATCTAAGTATATTTCATGTTTTTTTTAAACTTTGTGAATGACGGAACAAGCAGTTGGCCCGCCTGATGGTAAGCGGTAACCTCTGCCTTTAACAATATATTACCTCATAGGTCACGTCCACCCAGGACGCACCCTATGTGGCATTGCACTGCGCCCGTCACCATAGAGACATAAAGATGAAAAGTCTCATGTGCCTGTAATTTCACCGGAACCCATACCTTTCAAACCGGAACACAGCAATGCGAGCACTACAGCTTTGCGGCAGAAATAGGTATGAAGGTAGTACATCCCCAGACGAACTCTTTCATAAAAAAGCTCTACTTCTGCTAAAAAACACCTACTACCTATATTTCATCTGAGATCTTACTTGACATAGTTACTTGGTGTTAGATCCATGCCTCGTATCACTCCTCTGTCTGACATCAATGTCACTTTCAGGAAGCCCTGTTGAATTTAAAACGAAATAAAAAACAATTCAATATAGTTAAGTTCAAATTATAAACAACCGTTTGATAATTACCTGAACCCACGATTCTGCACCTTTTGGATTTGCTAACTGAATAGAAACCTTGTAATGCCGTTCTGAAAAATATAAAAAAACAATGACGCTTTGGCAAATAACATGAAGAAAAATACGAAGGATCCAGAAAAAAAGCACCCATGGAATTGCCGGACTACGCATAAGTATAGGGTTCCGAAGACATCGGTTTTAGGGTTCCGTGGTGGACAAGATAAGGAACCCTTATAGTTTCGCCATGTCCGTCTGATTATCTGTCTGTCCGCGGCTTAGCACATATACTGTTAGTACTAGAAAGCTGTAATTTGGCATGATTATACATATTAATCACGCCAACAAATTGGTAAAAAATCATATTTATAAAAAAAAAGTTTTTTGTCGTCTGTCCCATAGTGTGGGGTGTTGTTGGATCTTTTTTTCGATTAAGGAATCTATTTGCTTTTTATTGTTAGATGCAAGATAAACCGTTGTTTTAGGATATTATGTGAACAAAATCACGGCAGTATAACGAAATTAAAAGGAAATTATCACAAGTTTACTTTGGTCAAAGATCACAGCTATGTTGGCTTGACAAGCTAACGAATAATAGTCGGACAACTTATAAAATGTACTTTGAGAAGTAATAAAACCGTTTAAAACAGATACATATTTAAATTTAAATGTAACCCAAAAATTCCGTTCCAGCGGGACTCGAACCCGCAACCTCGCCTGTGATCGGCGATGCCTTTACCAATTCTATTAATAAAATCTTCTATTCTTCTATTAATTAAATTTTTGGGTTACATTTAAATTTAATGTTATCCATAAAGTGTGGTTTACACTTGAAAATAATAAACAATGAAGATACATATTTCGTACAAATTCCATTGAAAATTACTAAGATGAAGTTGTTGGTTGTGTAAAACTGGCAATGCTGCCCTGGTGTAATCCTATATTTGGCGCAGTCTTAACGCATCTGTATTTCACCTGAGATCTTATGGGTATAGGAAGCCATAACGCATCTTTATTTCATCTGAGATCTTATGGGCATAGGAAGCCATAACGCATCTTTATTTCACCTGAGATCTTATGGGTATACGAAGCCATAACGCATCTTTATTTCACCTGAGCTCTTATGGGTATACGAAGCCATAACGCATCTTTATTTCACCTGAGCTCTTATGGGTATACGAAGCCATAACGCATCTTTATTTCACCTGAGATCTTACGGGTATACGAAGCCATAACTCATCTTTATTTCACCTGTGCTCTTATGGGTATACGAAGCCATTTATTTCACCTGAGATCTTATGGGTATACGAAGCCATAACGCATCTTTATTTCATCTGAGATCTTAATTGACATAGTTACTCGGTGTTAGAGCTTTCACGACATCCACTAGAGGAGATGGACGTGTCAACACCACGGCAAATAATTAATGTAATGTAACGTACGGCAAAATGGATTCTCCTTCCCTGTACTTAAATAGTATTTAGCGCCGATAGTGTCGTGTTCTTCCGATGGGTACACTTCGTTCTCAGTCTGGTTGTTTTTGTTCGTGATCAGTCCCGGTGAACTGTCGGAATGGAACCTGAAACGAGATTAGGGCACATAGTATAAGCAGAATTTTTAAGGCGTATACAAGCAGATGATTGGTCTTATTTGGAGGCTTTCTCCTCATAGAGGAGTCAATGATATGTGCTGAAAAAAATATATGGCATTCATTGACCTTTAACCAATTTAAAGTTCATTAACCATATATTTAAAAAAAGTGCAGCTGTTTTCGACTGAAAATTTGATTCAACTTCTAAACGATTTAGAATTTTGTATACTTTTTGTGTCACCTAAATGTCGCCAATTCTCTGATGCGACGGTTTTTCACGTGGAATTTTTTTTGTTGTTGTGATTTTCACTTGCTTTTCGTTTTCGAGCGCTATTCTGACACTTTCTAACTTACCTGAACGGTCCTTACCTTAGTAACGGAATTTGGCTAAATTAAGAGAATTCTACTGCTAGGCACTTACGAAGTTCGCTCTTATTTTGTATATTAATAAGCCGCTATCGACACAGCTCGAGAACATTTTTGCTACCTTCGCCGTAGCAAATAGATAGAAAATTCTTTATTGCACAAGACAAAAAGCAGTACATAGGCGAACTTAATGCTAATTAGCATTTTCTTCCAGCTAACCTTCCTGTAAATGCAGGCTAAGCCGCCGGTAAAAGCTAGATGTAACTAAACTAGTCACGTACCCCATGATTGCACATCCATGTCCGCAGTGAAAACATTTCCCAGATAAGAAGTGCTGGTACGACGGACATTGGTGTCCTGAAAATTCACAAAAGCTGTAACCACTTCATATTTGCGTTATTTTGTCAAGTCAAATAGCACCATACCCTGATGAACTCATGGTTGATTTTGCCGTGGAAAAATAACGTTAACGTTTGTGCAAATATGCCAAGTGAAGTGCCGCCATTACACCAATATGGATAAGAGGGTACATACACATACGTTTAGGTCATCATCGAAGTTTGCTGGACAGACCTTCCTTATATAATGCTACGACAAAAGGTCTTGAGCCATCTCCATCCACCGACTTCCCACGACCTTTGGCATTCCATCAAGTAGGGGGCCGTCCAATAAACCTCGGCACTTCCACTGCGTCGTCCGGGTCGTGATGACCACTCGAGCACCATTATTCCTCAACAGTTGTCAGTACTGCGAGCTATCTATAATTGCCTGCCCATTGCCACTTCAACTTAGTAATTCTGTGATTGTATGTTTTGTGTTTCGGATTATATCACGTAGGGTACGGCGAGCACGGTTCTCACCGTAGCCCGCTGCGCGACTATGAATTGTGTATGCGGCCAATTGACGACCTCTACGGCTCGGCGGGCGAGCAATCGGCTGAGATGCGAGAGGTGGCGGGTTCGATCCCAAATGTTTGTATGAAATGCAAATGTATGTTCAGGGTCTGGGTTTGTTTACCATGGTACTCGTAGTTCCTGACCCCCACAACACAGGGGATCCTAACGTAGGATCAGGACTATATGGTGACTATTGGGTGAAACAATTGTTTATTTACCTGTGTCGGTACATACATAGACACACGCCTGTTTTCCCCTTTTTCAGCAATGGGCCTCTTTTCACAGTGTGACAAGTGGTGAGCTCATCGCCGCCATGGCTTCCCAGGACTGGCTCAACTAAAGCTTTCTTCTGTGTCGGTAACATGCAGAAAATAAAATGAATAACTTACCAATATAAGGGCACTTCCCGTTAATAGACTCCGTGAACAGTTTGATGGCTCTGACGTGGTTACAGGCTACCAGGACCCTTGAGGCCTCCTCCAAGCCCTGCTTCACCAGCGTCAGGGGCACTAGAGGCCCCTCAGTGAGGTCACACCCAGGCTGTTCCTTGCCGTTGTTCGGGTAGAAGTCTAAATGACCCACGGGCTGTGACATCCCGTATCCTGCCATAAACACAAAATCTGTCCCACGTGAAATAAACACGCCGTTTATTAGTTCAAATGCGATATATATCGTAAAACATATACGTTTTCTATACATGAGTAATGGGACTACAGGTCGAGCGCTTAGCTGAGTCAGTCCCCGAGGTATGGAAAAAGAAATGAATGAATGAATGGAATGAATTAATTCGCTTCAAACATGGTTAAAAAGTTCTTACAAGTAATTTATGTTCACATGTTTACCATAAACAAAGGCAAGCAAATTTTAAAATTCCTAAATACCTTATTTTTTTAAATTCTATTTATTTTAAATTGAGTAATATTTAATTTAATTTAACTACTTACGTATAATTTAAAAAAATGTTATCAATTAAATTAAACAATAACAATATCACAAATAATCACAATAAAATAACCACAGTAGGTACAGATAGTCTTAGTCACTTTTAAGAAATTCGCTAACACTGTAAAAGGCTCTGCCGGGAAAGGGAGCGGTACGGGAGGGGTGTTTTCGTTCACATTATGTCACATGTCATCTGATAATTTGAGAGACGAAAACACCCTTCCCGTACCGCTCCCATACCTCAGGGACTGACTCAGCTAAGCGCTAGACCTGTAGAAGCTGTAAGCGTTTATTACAATAACTGCAGAATAGATATATAAAATATACAGTAGAATGTGTGTTAGTAAGTTATGATTCATAGCGAGAAAGCTTACAAAAACGGTGTTATTCGGGTAAAAACGAAAGTGCAGAATGGAGTACATATAAAAGCAGAAAGGTTCGTGCGAATAGTTTACATTATTACCTAGAAGGAAGATGCTCTTCCCGTCTGTATGTATAACGTCGACAAACTGAGCATCAGTCGGGTCCAGTCTGACCTGCGTTGGCATTCCTTGGAAATAGGGTTCCGCCGGGTCAAGACCTGTAATTCTCCCTAAGCCCTATGAAAAGAGAAGCTAATTCAAAGACAGAAGCGTCACTGCTTAGAAAAGTGACGCTTCTGTCTTTTTACTCACGAGTGAGTTAAAGAAGAGATTTGCTCGGGAATTAGGACTAAATGTCAAACCCCTACAACCTCTAAAAACTTATTACAATACCTAGAACTCCTACTTTCTATAACCACTTAAACACATACAACCACTAAAAACTCCTACAAACCTGTACGACCTTTGTGGCGCGGCGGACTAGTAGCCGGCTGAGATGCAAGAGGCTGCGGGTTCGATTTCCACTGCGGAATAAATTTACAAGATCTGCAAATATTTATTCCAGGTTTGTGGTACCATGGTACTCGTAGTTCCTGATACCCGCGACGCAAGGGATCCTAGTGTGAGATCAGGACTATGTATATGCTGAGCGTGTTATGTTATTTTTATGTTATATATAAAAACCCGCTTTTCTGTTTTTAACCCCCGACGCAAAAACGACGGGGTGTTATAAGTTTGACGAAAGGGTTAGGTAAGAGTTTCATAGTGGTATTTAAGTTGAATGAAGCTTTCACCTGTATGCGTTCTCCTGCGTAGCCGGCCGTGTGAGCTCCCAGTGAGTGCCCAATGATGTGGACATCTTGAGGATTGAGACCGTGGTCTCTCTGTAACAAGATAATGTTGAGCGTGAGAGGTGTGGGTTTGATTCCCGCTGCAGGACAAATGGGGGACGAGGCCCGTATCGAGGGGTGTTCTAGTCTCACGGCCTTCGAGCGTGGTCGCGGTCGGTGCTCATGAAGGACCTCAACGAAACGTCAGCAGGAGAATAATAAAGTACGTGGTGTATAGTCGTTATTTTTCAAAATTATACGAAGGCACGGTAATTTTAATTCTATGGTGAATTAATTGAATTTAGTAGTAGTAGAGCTTTTTTGTGAATGAGTTCGTCCGGGGAAGTACTACCACCATACCTATTTCTGCCGCAAAGCAGTAGTGCTTGTATTGCTGTGTTCCGGTTTGAAGGGTATGGTTGCCGGTGAGATTACAGACACATGACACTTTAATATTTTTGTTTCAGGGTGGCGGGCGCTCATAATGTTCATGCACTGTTCATAGGCAGAGAAAACCGCTTATCATCAGGTGGGCCATCTGCTTGTTCCGACATTCTAAGAAGTATAAAAAAAAAGGATGGTTACCTGAAGAGTAGTGATGAAATGCGCCACTTCGAGTCCCACGAGTCTGGTGTTGGCTGTGGCCTGCGTGTAGAGAGGCAGGCTGCCGCCCGCCCAGTCCACTACCACCACGTTGTAGTCATCCGCCTTCACGAGCTCGTCCTTCATCTCACTCACCTAAAGCAAGTCTCACATTATTTACAGATAAGCCTACGTACAACTGCTGGGAAATAATGTTCCTGAATGGTTACGCAGTGTAGGGCTTGTTCGAAAACAAAAGAATTCCTAATTCGCATATAACTATTTACGACAAACGAGGAACGACACAAAGGTATTCAACTTTCCTCAACTCGACTCAACTCTCAATTCTCTCAAACTTATTCTATTTTCGAAATTGTCATCAAGTAGAATACAATTTATCCTCGAGTGAAGTTGAGTCGAGTCGAGGAAAGTTGGAAGAACCTTCGTTATTTTTGACAGTAACTATCATCATCATCAGTTGGTAGACGTCTATTGCTGGACGAGGCCTCTCCCATAAAAAGCAAAGGGGGATTTGCCATAATCACTGCGTTTGGCAGGCGGATTGGTGATCGCAGTATTAGTTAATGTTGTACACTCATGTGGATGCTGCTGCACATCTACTGGTGTAATCCCTTTACGACATCCACGGGAGAGAGAATTGACCTTCTGTTATAAATAACATACAACAGTTACATACATAGTCCTGAACTCCTGATCCCACACTAGGATCCCCTGTGTCGTGGGTATCAGGATCTACGAGTACCATGGTACTCACAGACCCGGAACAAATATTAACAGATCATACAAACATTTAGCTAGTGTTAGTAGAGCTTTTTTATGAAAGAGTTCGTCCGAGGAAGTACTATCACCTAGTATACCTATTACTGCCGCAAAGCAGTACCTAGTGCTTGAATTGTTGTGTTCCGGTTTGAAGGGTAAGGGTGCCAGTGAAATTACAGGCACATAAGACTTTTCATCTTTATGTCTCAGGGTGGCGGGCGCAGCGCAATGCCACGTAGGGCGCGTCCTATGTGGGCATGGCCAACGTGGTAATGCATTGTTAAGGGCAGAGGTTATCTGCTTGTTCCTCCATTTGTGCAGTAAAAAAAAAACATTTGGCCCGTAGCGGGAGTCGAACCCGCAACCTCTCGCATCTCAGTCAATGTAACATATTCTAACATTCTACTAACCCAGTTAGAGAGTGGTGTGTCAATGAAGCCATGGATGATCATCTTCGTCATTTTCTGCGGACTGAAATTAGACTTTACGATGGTTTTATTAACGTTCACATTCAGTATTTGTCCGTCCGTTGGGTTCTTCTTTGTGTATAGTATGAACCTGGAAGAAAGAAGAAATATTTTAATTAATTACATACACCAATCTTTTTTTGGATTTATAAAAGCGAAACGACAAGCGTTTGAAATATAGAGTGTTGAAAAAGAGAATCATCGTGGGATTGAAGGGCGCAGCTGTGCTAATTTACCTTTTTTGTTTAGCGGGCAATACAATAGCGCGTCTGTTCCATTTTGATCATTTTACAACTGTAACTATTTAGTTACAGTTGTAAAACTACTAACTGTTAACTGTTATTTATTTATTTAGTATAAAATTCAAAATGCCGTCAGTTTTAACCCTAGGCTAAAGAAATAGTTAAATAAACTAAATAAAACGCTAGTTCACAATTTGGCCACGACGCTTGTCTTTTTGAACAAACTCTACCTAGTAAAGAAAAAGGGTATGAAAAAAATACCCAACATTATTGTCATTGGCGCCTGCTAGTTAATCATGGAGCCATATTTTAATTTAAGTTAAAGTTAGCGATAGTAAGAAGCGAAAAAAACATTAATAAAAATCAATAAAAAACTGAAATCTGCCTTTGTCGCAACCGCCACACTGAAGTTTTAACTGAATTGGTCTTTAAATCTATCCGTGCTACTAATAAACACGGATTATCCTATAAATAGCTACACTGTGTTTTGTCTCTTTCGATCAAATATGCAACTGCTTGTCAATGCAAAAGACAAAACAGTTTGTAACTATTACAAGGACAACTCGAGTTTTATCGTAACACCGGTATGTCATTACGATTGATGTTTCTTTCAAAACGCATTGACCTGCTTTTGGGATATTTTTCGCCTTTTTATTTTGCGCCACGTGCTCAAAACGTAGAAGGTTTTAGGCCCTTCTTTCGAAAAAAGAAAATAATAAGCGTAATTTTTTATACTATTCAGTAGGTAATCATATTACTTAGATTAAAGGAGAAGGATTTATTTATATATTTGCTACTTTAGAAGCAAAACGAAGGTTTATCATTTGTCGCTAAGTTAGTTACTTCCGAGCGGCAGTAAACCTCATCTCTTCCTGGGTGTAAGTGAATAATAGCGCTGTCACTTTCGTGCATCTATTGTTTTCTTGTTAGACTCCGCCCATTCGCTAATTTATCATATCGCCTTAAGGAATTTTGTTTTTTATTATTTTTAACCCCGGCGCAAAAACGACGGGGTGTTATAAGTTTGACGTGTCTGTGGAATCGTAGCACACGAACGGATGAAAAAATTGATTTTTTTTTGTTTGAATGGTGAATTTGTCGGGAGTGTTCTTAGCTATATTTGATTAAAATCGGTTCCGCCGTTTCATTGCGTTGAGGGTTGTTTTAATTTTTACAAAATTAATTACTTGTGTAGAGGGTGTTGTTGATTTTGCTTACCTGGTGTTGATAACGATCCTTGGCAGTGGGAAGACGTTGAAGGGTCTGTGTATGAGGTGGTACCAACTCCTGGTGATGTTCAGGCAACCCAGGTCATCGTAGCATCGTGTCTCGTTTTCAACTGAAATATGTTTATAATAGGAGGGTTAATAACAATTTAGAATAATGTTTGTTTTTACAAGCTTTTAAGTCCATATGTCATACTTGCAATGTATGTCCGGGTGGAATCTTGCAACTGAATTTTAAAGCAGTTATCCTCAACCGATTGAGCTGAAATTTGGCATACCTGTCAAGTTCCGATGACAATACAATATGATGGTGACAGCGAGCTGATCTGATGATGGAGACGGAAGGTGGACAACGGAACTCTTCGATGGATAATAGTAGACTGGCCGTGTTTAGGCTCATTTTGATCAGTACACGGTTACGATCACTAATTTTATAAAAGCTTGTATTTACCAAAATATTTTTTACAAAAAACTTATTTTAAATTTTATTTTTCAAATGCCTTCTTCTGATTTACAGAAGGAGGTATGTATATTTGTCGAGATGTATGTAAGTATGTATATTTCTTTCGCACGCTCTGTAGCCTAAACGGCTTGATGGATGGCTCGAGAGGTGTCGTTACATTCGTCTTAGTTCTGAGAGTGACACTAAGTATATCAAAATTATTCAAGCAGCCGGTTTTTTTTTTTTTTTTTTCAATTGTTGCTGTTGTGCTATTTAATATAATTTTCGAAATATAAGGATTTAAATGCATTAATTATATTTCATTTGCGTTACACTATCCCAAGACGTTTACACATCAAATTTATGTATATAATGCCAAAGAAAATGGCTGGTTTTTCGTGGTCCCATTGTTTTGTCCCATTAAATGGGACCACGAGGGAGAACTATTTCTTGAATGATCATTTTTATGGGCGATTTTCCAGCCATAACTTAATGAATAAAGTAGCAGATATGACATGAATAGGTTACATCTCGGAATGTAGGTAATAATGGTAGGTTGTTTATACGAAAATTATAAGTTACATGGCTTTCTATTACTTAACATACTTATAGCTTATTTATTTTAGAAAACGTATTGTGCTCGTCAACTAAACAATGCACCTGAGAACAAACTTTCACAACTTGTTGACATGTTACCGCACTCGCTCACAGGCGCAGGGTATGTTTAACTTGACCTAGACTGAGGTCATGGAATATACTTGATAGTAAGTAAACAACGATATACAAGTACCATGCTACCAATAACACACAGACACGGAACAAATGTTTTTAGATCATGGAAGCATATGTCCCGCAGCGGGAATCGGACCCACACCACAGAATAAATATTAGTACAGGCCCGCACCTCTTTCATCTCAGCCGACTTCTCACCCACGGAGGTCATTATATATACCAAGCTTAGACACAAGCAATTTTTCTTGAAAAATATGAAAAACAGGAATTTATTTTGGGTATAATTTAGACGGTACCAAAAATATTTTTAAGACTCTAAGCCTAGGCACCAAATAAAATAAACACCGCCCAAAAAAGAACTAAACGGTTACCAAAATGGATAAATGGTCACCAAATTACGATGGATTAACGGTCACCAAATTCTGTTAGGTTAGGTTAAAGTGTATTTTAAAGGCGTCCATATATTTTTATGGCAGTCAATAATACGAAAAATTGAATTATTTCATAATATTTTTGAAACGTAATTTTGTGACCATTATCCATTTTGGTAACCGTTTAGTACTTTTTTGGGCGGTGTTTAAACGCAAGCCATTTCTTTTTATGAACAAGAAACTTTTGAAAGCAGAGTATTAGATAGGTACACATAAGAGCACTAAGTAATATAATTATCACCAGTCTCTATGATGTGCATGATCTTATTAGTTCACCTTATAAACTGCGAGCTGAAGGGAATGTGTGGAAGATGCTAAGCAGGTTTTTTAAACTTCGTGAATGACGGAATGACAAGCGGATAGCCTACCTGATGTTAAGCGGTACCTCTGCCTTTAACAACGCATTACCAAATAGGTCACGTCCTTCTAGGACGCACCCTATGTGGCATTGCACTGCGCCCGCTACCCTGAGACATAAAGATGAAAAGTCTCATGTGCCTGTAATTTCACCGGCATCATACCCTTCAAACCGGAACACAGGACTGTGAGTACAACTGCAGAAATATGCTATGGTGGTAGTACCCCGGACGAATTCATTCACAAAAAAGCAGTACTACTACTGAAACTATGTACCTACTGTCTGCTGGCTGGGTACAAATCATCAAGGGAGCGAATCCCAGCAACAGGAACATTAGGCAGACGGTGAGGACGAAGAAATTATGACAGTAAGGATGACTTTTAGGCGTTTACCTCTGTCTATTACGAAGCTATAATAATACCTCGTAGGTTACGTCCACATAGGGCATGCCCAACATGACATTGCATTACCCTTCACTCTAAGACATAAAATACGACACGTATACTCTTCAAACCAGAACAGCAGACGCTTGATGGCAGAAATAAGTCACATACACAGGAGCCAGGGGATATTGACCTCGATTCAGTCGAGGATGCGCCCAGTAAGATGCACATAACATGACGCGTCCTGTCTGATAGCTCGACAGCTGACACATCAAGGGAGATGTGAGCACATACATACACGGGAGCCAGGGGATGTTGACCTCGATGCGATCGGAGCGCACCCAGTTGAACGGGTCGAGGTTGCGCCCAGTAAGATGCACATAACATGACGCGTCCTGTCTGATAGCTCGACAGCTGACACATCAAGGGAGATGTGAGCACATACATACACGGGAGCCAGGGGATGTTGACCTCGATGCGGTTGGAGCGCGCCCAGTTGAACGGGTCGAGGATACGCCCAGTAAGATGCACATAACATGACGCGTCCTGTCTGATAGCTCGACAGCTGACACATCAAGGGAGATGTGAGCACATACATACACAGGAGCCAGGGGATGTTGACCTCGATGCGGTCGGAGTGCGCCCAGTTGAACGGGTTCGAGGATGCACCTAGTAAGATGCACATGACATGACGCGTACTGTCTGTTAGCTCAACAGCTGACACATCAAGGGAGATGTGAGCACATACATACCCGGGAGCCAGGGGATGTTGACCTCAATGCGGTCGGAGCGCGCCCAGTTGAACGGGTCGAGGATGCACCTAGTAAGATGCACATAGCATGACGCGTACTGTCTGTTAGCTCGACAGCTGACACATCAAGGGAGATATGAGCACATACATACACGGGAGCCAGGGGATGTTGACCTCGATGCGGTCGGAGCGCGCCCAGTTGAACGGGTCGAGGATGTACCAAGTAAGATGCACATAGCATGACGCGTACTGTCTGTTAGCTCGACAGCTGACACATCAAGGGAGATGTGAGCACATACATACACGGGAGCCAGGGGATGTTGACCTCGATGCGGTCGGAGCGCGCCCAGTTGAACGGGTCGAGGATGCCGGCGAACGCGGGCTGCAGGCCGAGTAGGATGCACCATAACATGACGCGGAGATTGCAGTCTGTCAGGTGGAGACGCCACATCTCCTGAAAAGAAGATAATACTGTTGTTAATAAACATTGATAAGCTAATTAACTTAGGTCTCGTGGGTAACTCACTTTAAACATTGGTTTTCCCAAGTGACTACGGTATGTGGTTCTTCAAAAGGGGTGTCTGGAAATTTTTAAAGGGTCGGCAACGCGCGTGTGATTCCACTGGTATTGTAGGCTACGGTAACCGTTTACCAACAGGTGGGCCGTATCCTTGTTTGCTACCTTGGTAGTATACAAAAAATAATAATTAGGATACCTATGAAATTGCCGATTTTGATAATTCGTAATCGATAATTAGGATTTTTTTAGGTAAGCACCTGTGCTGTGAACATAGCTGATAAAAAAAATGTCGTCTTTTTACTTTCACTTTGATATTATTAATCTTGTTTACTGGTACGGTAGGTATTAGTCTAGACCTGGCGATAGTAAATTCAAAAGATACCGGATCTCGTTCAGCCGGTCATACAGTAAATAAAAATAAATAAATAAATAATGCTGGACAGTTCACACAACATTATCTAGCCCCAAGCTAAGCCAGAGCTTGTGTTATGGGTACTAGATAACTGATATACTTAATATAATACATTACATAGATAGATATTTTTATTATGCATAGAAAACACCCAGAACACCCTGAACAAATATCTGCAGAACGCACAAATTATTTGTTCCGAGGCGGGAATCGAACCCGCAACCTCCTGCGTCGCAGGCGAACCATCGTCAGCCGCGCCACTGAGGTCGTCAACAGTAACTACCTAGGTACCTAGTTGAAAGAAGGGTAGCTGTGGTTGCCTTGAGTGAGCACAGGGAAAGCATCCAATTGGTTGATTCTATTTTTAACCCCCGACGCAAAAACGACGTTGTGTTATAAGTTTGACGTGTCTGTGTGTGTGTGTCTGTGGCATCGTAGCTCCCGAACGGATTAACCAATTTTGATTTTGTTTTTTTTGTTTGAAAGGTGAATTAGTCGGGAGTGTTCTCAGCTATGTTTGATCAAAATCGGTTCAGCCGTTTCGTTGCGTTGTGGGTTTTTGAATTTTGTCAAAATTAATTACTTGTTATTTTATGTGTATTATTACTAATTGGAAATCCTGATAAATATAAATAAATAAAGGGTACGTCTTACCAAAACTCTACGTAACTTTCGTAACGATAAAAAATAACTGGCCTCGGAACAAATATTTGTCCGATCTGCAGATATTTATTCAGGGTGTTCTGGATATTTTCTATGTATAATAAAAAATATCTATCAATGTAATGTATTGTATTAAGTATATCAGTTATCTAGGGTACCTACTAGTAGGTACCCATAACACAAGCTCTGCTTAGCTTGGGGATGGATAATGTTGACTGAGACATGAGACTTTTCATCTTTATGTCTCAGGGTGGCGGGCGCAGTGCAATGCCACATAGGGCGCGTCCTAGGTGGTAATGCACTGTTCATAGGCAGAGGTTACCGCTTAACATCAGGTGGGTCATCTGCTTGTTCCGACATTCAGTAGTATAAAAAAAAAAATGTTTGAACTGTCCAGCATTATATATTTATTTATTCGTGGTTGTAGTCGCGCTCCACCAGGGTCTTACGCCATGCCAGAATTTTAGGACTGGTCAAGGTCTGGTCCACGTAAGTCAGTAAGGTCCATTACGAAAGTAACTATGTTCGATTCACAGCACGTGTTGTTGTCTATAACTGCATTGTAATAAGGCTCGTGGGATAGATTATTTACTGCTATCTACGCTACTAAGCATAGTCTAGGTACCTTCACAGGTATTATACTAGACGTACCTTAAACGTAGTAGATACCTTTATGTTATTTATTGTGACCTGATAGCTAAATTGGTGTGTCCGGCCTAAGAATAGACGTCTCCGTCTCCTCCCGTGGATGTCGTAAAAGCCGAGTGAGGGATTACCCGGTTTTTTTTTTGACCACGTTCTCGCCTTTTGGTAAGTGACGATGTGGCCGAAGATGGAGCATAAAGGTCTAGAAGGCATCTATTCACTCTAGCCTGGTATAAGATTTGTCCTGGATGCTAGCTTATTATGGAATGTGTTATTATTGGAAGAAAGCGTTAGCCGAGTCAGTCGTGGGAAGAAATGGCTGCGATGAGCTCCACGATGGTGCAACCCACTGTGAAAACAGGCCCATTGAGGCTCTGTTTATCCCGTTACGGGGAAAAAGGCGTGTGGCTTTTTCATGGGAAATGACAAACCACAGGTTTTTAGATATTAGTCTCTAGATACCATAGAAGAGCGGCGGCCCTAAAATGCAAATGAATTATATATTCAAACCAAGATTCTACCGGATAAAGACTTATACACTAAGAGAGAGAAACAAAATAGATTGTTATTGTAAGGGTTTACGAAAAAAAACATCCCGGTCAAACAAAATAACAAATAAAATTATTAAAAATTACTAATTTACTTTTCACCACGATTAAACTTCACTACACTGTTCACTACAAGTCACTTGATTCATTCGCACTGGAAGCTCTGCTTATATACGTAAGCAATATTAACCTAGCATATTCTTTCGTAGAACGCTCCTGAATTATCCATGAACAGCCCAGGCCGCTCTCAATATACACTTCTCTCTCTCTCGCGTGTCTTTGTCTTATTACGCAGTGCGTCTACTCGACAACAGATGGCGCTAAGAAATCTACATTTCCTATAGCGCATCCACTCGTCAACAGATGACGATGGTTACGCCAATCGGTTGGCGTAACAGTATTAATATACACAGAATAAATTATTTCTGCTCTGTGGTTTCAGAATAATTTACTCCACTTTACGATCGAAAAATAAATTGACAAGTGAATAAATAAAATGGATTTTATTATTCGATGAGACAGTTCACTTTCACTCGTCATCGGAAATAGAGTCATTGATTACGATCTAAAATAAAATAGAAGTTATAATGATCTCGTTGATCTAACAAGGTGGAATAAATGCTTCTGCAATGAGAAATGGGTTCTGTATACAAATATATTATAGTAGTTGAGTTATGAACGTTTCATTTTATTGCAACTGGTCTACTTTCAACCGTAAAAAGAGCTTTGCCGTTCTTGAAATACAATTTTCAGGAAGACACAAAATGTAGATACATACTGTTCATAGAAAAATTATGTAATTTCATAAATAATTTCAGTGTATTTGGTTTAAAATGTTAACTTGATGTAATTCAATGTGAGCATGTTTAAACGAGATGCTCTTAAAACGAGAGTAAAATATCGCTAGGTACCTAAAAAAAAATTGGGCTAAAATGCCTTGGTCATGCTAATAGCACATATTAATAGCAATGTAAAGCAATTAATCAAAGGTTAGAATTGTTATATTTCTTTCAATACAGTTTCTCGAAAAGTGTGCCTACAAGGCCAATAAACATTGCTTGAAAGTTAATTTTACCGAACTATTTAGTGCGATTTCAAAATACTAATCAGCGGGAATACGAGCTCACGACAGTCTCCTTTATAGTTTTTTTAATTTAATTTTATTAGCTTCATGAATGACCGAACAATCAGATGACCCACCTGATATTAAGCGGTAACCTTTGCCTTTAACAATGCATTACCTCATAGGTCACGTCCCCCTAGGACGCTCCCTATGTGGCATTGTACTGCGCCCGTCATGCACCCTGAAACATAAAGATGGAAAGTCTCATGTGCCTGTAATTTCACCGGCAATCATACCCTTAAATCCGTAACACAGCAATGCGAACACTACTGCTTTGCGGCAGAAACAGGTATGGTGGTAGTACTTCCCCGGACGAACTCTTTCCACAAAAAAGCTCTACTACTCGTACTACTAAACATGCATCATGCATTAGAGGCATCATTCACTAAACTAACTTTAGTTACTAACTAAACTAAAGTTAAACTAACTTTAGGCTTCGAGAACTGTAACGCTTCCCCTGTAGGTGGAGCCACGATGCTTTGAGCCGAGCATACTACCCCATAAATGGGTTCGAATCCCGTCTGTTAGTTAATTCTTGGATAATATTAAAATCAAAATAAATGGTTCGCTACTTTTTAAATTCAATTATACTTTCGGAACCCTAAAAAAATAATTGAAATCCGATGTGCTTATCATTCTGTCTGTAAAAAAAAACATTTCGGGATGTGTGAATAAAAAATAATGTTACACCGAAAAATAATGAACCCTGTTAAAATAATTTAACACCGATGTGGTCATCATTCTGTCTACAAAAAAAAACACATCGGGATGTGTGAACGGTAGCGCGGAAACCCGTCCGATGATGCAATAATCATTGTACCTTAACCTGCTAACTCTGATATAACGTCAGTACTGACTTATGGGACCTTTATGTAAGTATAATGCACGCGCATTTTGTTGGAAATTATTTGTAATTCAGACGGCCATTATAGTCGGGCGATGTAGTTCCGGAAATAGGGTTAACTGTCTCTCCTTTTCACGTAATGCCTCGACTAACACAGACTAGTGAAGTAATAACGATAAAATCCATTAAAATACCAACTTCATTTAAATTAAATAGCTTTCTAATGGGGTTTTAAAGCTTTTAATGAGTTCATGTTACAGCGTAAAGTTTAAGGTTATATTCAACTTTGTAAATATACATACATAGACACAAGCATTTTTCCCCGAAAGGGTAGGCAGAGCCTCAAATGGACCTCTTTTCACATGGGTTGCACCATCGTGGGAAATAGACGCGACAAGTGGTGAGCTCATCGCCGCCATTGCTTCCCACGACTGACTCTACTAACGCTTTCTTCCAGTAACAACACATTCCATAATAAGCTAGCACCTAGGACAAATCTTATACCAAATAATCTTACAAACAAGTCCGGGTAATTCCTTAGTCAGCTTTTTCCCCGAAAGGGTAGGCAGAGCCTCAAATGAACCTCTTTTCACCGAGCTGCATAGTGGGAAATAGACGCAACAAGTGGTGAGTTCATCGCCGCCATTGCTTCCCACGACTGACTCTGCTAACGCTTTCTTCCAGTAATAACACATTCCATAATAAGCTAGCAGCTAGGACAAATCTTATACCAACGAATCTTACAAACAAGTCCGGGTAAAGGCCCTAATAAAGTAGGATTTTTGGAAATTTTACGGTCTTTTTCTGATGAAAAAGGCTATTAAATAATTCAATAGCATCAGAAATTGAATTATTTACTAACGAATAAACTGTTCCTAAATATTCAAATTATATTTCTTATAATTTTTCTCTTGTAAATTATATTTATATAATGTTTAATCCTTTGAATTTCGTGTCAACATCAGGACACGTGTTGACGATTCATTTATCGAGAATAGATCCGATACTTTTTGGTAGATGTCTTATTTAATTTTCCGCTACCTATATTTTGTCCTCTTCACAAGCAAAAAACAAGTTAAGCTACAGTTATTGACATGACATACCACATTCGCAGACATGAAAATAAAGGTAATTGCTTGTCCGACTTGACTCAGTAACTGGTAATCGCGCTCGTTCGGTTGGCTTGCATCATTTCGCAACGCTTTGTTTGACAACGGCCTTTACGTAACCACAGTTTTATTTTTACCGACCGTACTTTATCGTACATTTAGAACTGGCAGATGGCTCTGACACAATAACAGACTGGGCCCCATGAAGTTATAGGACTACCCAAATTCAAGCTTCTTGCTGGGCCCATCACATGTTTTTTTTTTACAAAGGTTATGAATATTGGCCTATCTCATTAATATCATAAATGTCACAGTTACGATATTTAGATGTGTGTATGTTTGTCACTCAATCACGCCGAAACGGTTAAACCGATTTCGATGAAATTTGGTACGCAGACTTGGATTGAGCTATAGACTACTTTTTACTACCTATGTATCCTGGTAAAACGCGAGCGGACATACATAGACATACACCTTTTTCCCCGGTAGAGCCTCAAATGGGCCTCTTTTCACTGTGTGTTGCACCATCGTGGGAAATAGACGTGACAAGTTGTGAGCTCATCGCCACCATTGCTTCCCACGACTGACTCTGCTAACGCTTTCTTCCAGTAATAACACATTCCATAAATAAGCTAGCAGCCTGGACAAATCTTATACCAACAAATCTTACAAAAAAGTCCGGGTAATCCCTTAGTCAGTTTTTACGACATCCACGGGAGGAGATAGAGAGGTCTATTATTGAGCCGAACACACCACGGCCTACACAGGTAATTTAAACAAAAATACCTATAGGTATCTATGTAATATTTGTTTAATTCAACTTTATAACCTACTAGCTATTGAGAGTTTACTACTAGCTTTAAGGGTTTACATTGGGAATACTGTTTTAAATAACTAACAAAACTAAAATATGAAACAATAAAAAAAAATATGAAACAATAAAAAAAAAAGAGTCTTTCAGGGCAGGCAAAGCATTGGCAATGCCTCAGGTGTTGCAGATGTCAATAGGCGACGGTAACCGCTTACCATCAGGCGGGCCGTGTGCCACTTTGTCAAGCCATTACCTACATAAAAAAAAGTAAGTTAAGTACTGTTTTCTGTGTACGGACTACGAAACTCGTAGGGGCCCTTACATTAAATTATGAATGCAGAACCGTGTAAGAAATTTTGTAACATTACTTCATATTGTAGTTTACGATCAAAACTGACCCTCTCAAGACTGTGTCAAGCCCACCATCGTAAAGTATGAACGCAATACCCTATAGGTATTTACTATTTAGTAATATTGCTTAAATATTGTATTTTTTATAGTTTATTGACACCAAGAGTTGAGGATTTTGGCTCAAGGTTTTCCAACGCGTAAAGTAGTTTGCTATTGCGGTTGCCTCTGCATACGGCAGTACGTATAGAAATAGTTTAAATTAGTGTCACCACATTTGTATTGCTTAGTTTACCTTGTAAGTAGCTTATCTAGTAGAAAGCGTTATTTTTTATTTGTTGAGGAACCCTTTTAAATTGCGAGCAAACCTGGGTGACTGCTCAGTTATATACACACACAAAATTTAATTTGTTTTAATTATGACAACCTCTGTGGCGCGGCGGGCGAAGGTTCGCCTGCGACGCAGGAGGATGCGGGTTCGATTACCGCCTCGGAAAAAATATTTGTACGATCTGCAGATAATTGTTCAGCGTGTTCTGGGTATTTTCTATGTACCTATAATAAAAATATCTTCTTCTTTTTTTTAAATATTTATTTCATACACGTTATATTTTACACAGATAATTATAATATTGTACCTTAAAAACCTCCAATGTAATGTATTGTATTAAGTACCTATATCAGTTATTTAGTACCCATAACACAAGCTCTGCTTAGCTTGGGGCTAGATAATGTTGTGTGAACTGTCCAGCATTATTTATTTATTTATAATTGGCTTACTACACCTAAATATGGTACCTAAATAATAGGTTGAATGTTATTGCAATGATCAGTTTGTAATAACTATGTTCAACAACTTATAAGTCATAAGCACATCATCTTTGCCAGACCTTTACGTAACAAAGCAATTTGACAAGTTTTACATAATGTTTTGAAGAGTAATCGCCATTTTGTGTAGACCTAACCTTGACACGGCACAGTTACAACTAAATGTTATGTAAATTCAAACAAACGGATCAAATAGTTATGACGGTCACACTCGTTGTTTCTGTGAAATACTTGTAGTAAGAGTTCAAGTACAAGTCGTATTGCTTGAGAAAAGCCACGAGGTCATATTATGGTGGATGTAAGTTCCTAGAACAAGCAAAATAGTTGTTCACGCAAAAAAGCGGCCAATTGCGTGTCCGACACCGCGCATTGTAGGGTTCCTTAGTGGCCCGTCCTTAACATTGAAACGGAAGCTTATGGACGTGTCTATTCTCACCATTGTCACCTATACGGAACACAGGGTCGTATTGCGTAGTAGACTGACGTTTGATGTCGATGTCCAGTTTGCTATTCATTGCGCAGCGTGTTTTAAATATTTCTGTTCTTGGTAAAAAAGCTAAAACACGCTTCGCAATGAATAGCAAACTGGTAATCGACATCAAACGTTAGTCTACTACGCAATCCCCCGGCTGGTCTTTGACTAATCAACAAAAGTTTTGCCAGCGAGCCATGGAGCGCAGTATTCTAGGAGTCAGACTGAGAAGTTTTTGTTCCATCCCGATTTTGTTAGTGAAGTACAGTCGGCGTAAAAATAATAAATCTCTATAGGTAGGTATTTGCCAATAAAACTTTGATGAATTTATTTTGAAGAAAAATCGTGAGCGAAAATCACGAAAGAAAAATCTCAATTGTAAAATCTCGAAAGTAAAATCTCGATTGTTAAATCTCCGCAAAATCTATCTACCTATTTATCTTGTCTATCGGTCTATATTGTAAAATAAAAGACCGCGATCGCAACAGTATACTACGCTCCAAAACTCAAATCGCGGATGTCGGACAGAAAGCGGGTAAATTGAAGTGGGATTGGGCTGGCCACGTCTGCCGCATGCCAGACGGGTTATGGGCTGAAGCCATAACGGAATGGACGCCTCTGAACGGAAAAAGATCTCGTGGCAGACCGCGGCGAAGATGGAGAGACGAAATAGATACCTATTTAAAGGATTGGTCCAAAATAGAGAGGACTGGAGAGAAGGAAAGGAGGCCTTTGCCCTGCAGTGGGACACCACACCTCGTTTCACCTCTCGTTGGCAATTTCAGTGCGTTGATCACCCTTGTAACAAAATTAAAACGATTAGTTTTATATGCGTATAATATCATAGACTAACTGTGTTTAGTTAGTCTATGATAATACGAACAACTTGCCCTTGAAAATGGAACATAGGTGTCAAGCGGTCATAAATTGTGCGTCTTTGTTGTTATGTAGTTGACATGCATTGAGGAAATGCCGCGTTCAGAATCGTAATAGATCAATGATTTCAATTAAAATCTAGGATAGAGAATAAAGGTAATTGTTACGTTAAATTACACTACAGCTGCGCGTAACCCAGTGGATTTACTTACCTATTTACTTCCTGCCATTATACTTCCTTACCACAGTAAAGTAATGAGTTATTACTTTAATATCAAACCAAATACTTTCCGATAACTCTACGATGGACTTAGAATTCCATACACAACGAACGCCAAAATATGGCTCCATTGAAAATTCGAACGACGACAAATGAGTTCGATACACTACTCACACTCTAGTCCTCCAAATGTGTTCAATAATCAAGCAGCAACGGACGGATAAAACTTGTCAGACTTGTAACTTGTCTTGTTTATCCCTCTTTATGCGTTTTGTCCTTAAGTTTAAACCTTAGAGTTTTTTTTGTATATAATCAAATGTTTTAACTGTTACTTTTTTAACTTGTCGTCGGATAAAAAGACACCAACGCGCTCTTCCTAGTGGTACAGTACACGCTTGGCTTAGCATATCTTAGTAGATAATTTAAATTTATATTTTTTATTTATTTTTATTTTTTTCATGTTTTTTCACCAAACTTGGCTTCAGATATCGCACTACTCGTAAGAAAAGACATCAACGCGCTTCTTGTAGCTAAAAGCGTAGCGGACATACTTACTGACTAGAAAGTCACGTAGAAGGAACATACACATCATCATCATCATCATCATCAGCCGTTAGACGTCCACTGTTAGATGAGGCCTTCCACATAGTTTTTTTTTTTTTTTGACATCCCGTGGTGTAATCCTTTAGCCAGCTTTTACTTAATACATGGGAGGAAGTAGAGGTAGCTCCTGAGGCCAGACACACCACTGTATTTGTGTCAAAATGCTACAAGCATACCAAATTTCAGCATGCGTGGGATTGCTGGTGGTTTTTTTTACATTTTAGACTTTTTACATTTTAGATTTTACATAGGCTAAACATTAACATTAATGTCATTTGTACTTCAAGCTTGGGAAGAAAAGCATGATGCTTTGGGAATTTTCTGCGATCTTTCGAAGGCATTTGACTGTGTTCACCATGATACGCTTATAATGAAACTTAAACACTACGGTGTTACGGCACAAGCATTAAGCCTGATAGCATCATATCTTACTGACAGAAGACAGCGAGTTTCAGTATCTGACGTCAAGTCATCAGGTTCTCTCGTAAGGCTAGGGGTACCCCAGGGGTCTATATTAGGTCCTTTCTTATTTCTCGTATACGTCAATGACTTGCCTTATGTGATAAAAAGGCAAACCAGCAGTGAAGTTGTCTTATTTGCCGATGACACTTCGATACTATTTAAAACTCGAAGAGTTTAAAGTTTTCCCTACAGAATGTTACGCAGGTCCAAACGAATGTAAAGATGTGTAGTGAAATTGAAAATGTTAATTTTACTAAGTTCTTAGGAATAACTCTAGATAGCAAACTGCAATGGGGTCCCCATATTTATAGCCTTGGAAATAGGTTAAGTTTAGCAGTCTATGCGGTCCGTGAGGTAAGGAAACTCACGGACGTGGCCACTGCAAGGCTTGTCTACTTTGCCTATTTCCATAGCCTCATGAGCTATGGAATTTTGTAATGGGGTGCTGGTGCTGACATCAGTGTGATATTTATTCTCCAGAAGCGAGCAATTCGGGCAATTTACAATCTCAAATGTAGAGAGACTCTGAGAGAAGTGTACAAGAAAATCAATATTCTCACGGTACCTTCTTTTTATATCTACGAAAATATTATGTACATTCGTAAACATATGTGCCACTACAAAAAACGCGGTGATGTCCATAATATCAACACGCGCAATAAAGGAAGGTTGATAAACTCTGCATTTAGGCTACAAAAATCTAATAAAAGCTTCATAGGCAATTCTGTGAGATTTTACAATAAACTTCCGAAACATGTAGTAGATTTAAAAGAAAATGCATTTAAAAAAATTGTTAAGGATCATCTTTTAAAAAAGGCATATTATTCAACAAGTGAGTATTTAACTGACACAGCCGCTTGGAATGAAATAAAATAAGGTAGGTAGTAATAAGTTTGACAAAGCCCCTGTTCAGCTGCTTATTTATTATTAATTTTGTTCTTATTTAATTTATTTCCTGACATGGCCTTTTACAACCGCTTTTATTTCCTATTTTTAATTAATTTTAATGTTATGTTTGACATTATTCTACCCTGTGAATTTACCTTATAATTTGACAAAGCCTCTATACAGCTGCATCTTCCTTGTGTGTGTACCAAATTGTTTTTTTTTTGTTACTTTAAATTGACGTGACTAAGTGTTCCCTGCGATCCTAAGGTATTAATAAATATATGAAATATGAAATAAAAAATTATAAATGTCCAAGCAAAGCGCTTTCATATGCCACCCCACTTTTACTTTTCATCCCCTCTTGACCCCAATACCTCAACAACCCCCTGACCGATAAAGCTCATAACATTACCTAAAAATTCTACCAATACTATCTACCTCTCATGAAGATCGGATTAGGGGGCGTCCATAAATTACGTGAGGTGTTTATGGGGGGGAGGGGGTCGAGTCAAATCTCATCTAATCTTACGTTGGAGAGAGGGGGGGGGTCTCGGCAAATATCACGTAATTTTTTTCCTGATTGAAACAAAAAAAAAAAAAACTATTTTGGTCCATTTAATCCAGATTGTACATGCTTAAGATTTAATCTTAAGCGTAATCGTAATACGATTAAGATCATTCGCTAATTCGTTCGAAAGAAAATAATTTCATTCATACTTCGACGTTATACATTTACTAACTAACAACCAACGCGTTTACGTAAGAAACCCACATTTTGAAACATCTGACGTGAGATTGGGGGATGGGGGAGGGGGTTGAATAAAATCTCACGACATCTCACCAGGGGGGGGGAGGGAGGGACAGAAAATTTAAAAAAACACCTCACGTAATTTATGGACGCCCCCTTAACATTTCGGAAGTTATCCTTGAACAAACATACATTAACATACAAACGCCGATTCTTCTAAGTTGACTCAGAAAACTAGATTCGCTCGTTCAACAAATACCCTACACGATAGTGAAAACCATGTTCAAACTCGTTCAGTAAAACTTGAGTTATACAAAGTAGACCTTATATAAATAGAGAGAAAGTCTAGTACAATTTACAATGTTATTAATGATTTCACTACACGCTAAATAGTGAATAAGTATATCGTAAACTTAGATTTACTAGTGATATCCATTTTCAAATTGAAATTCATAGTTCTCACAACTTTCTAGGTTTTTAAATCCGTTCTTCAATGCGGCATATTACATGCTACAAGCGAACTAGTCTAAGAAAGAAAGGAAAAATATTGATTTTCCACTAACACACACACACACCTACCAAGACACACCTATGTTCTCACCTATGGCACGGGCCCCTAAGTACCAGCTGCTTCGCTTTGACTCCCTACAGAGAAGAGCCGTTAGAATCGTCAACGACCTCAAGCTCTCCAGTTCACTAGAGCCACTGAGCCTGCGCCGAGACATCGGCTCGCTCTGTGTGTTCTATCGGCTCTATAATGGGGAGTGCTCTGAGGAGCTGTTCAATCTCATATCCGCTTCCAGATTCTATCATCGCACTTCTCGAAAACGCAAGGGAGCTCATCCTCACATTATCGATACGTGGGTATCTCGTACAGCTCGCTTTAGGAGATTTTTCTCCCCCATACGTGCAAGTTGCGGAATGGGCTCCCTCCCGAATACAACATAACATGAGCCACTTCAAAAAAAATGTAAAGAGTCCTTCAGGGCAGGCAACGCATTGGCAATACCTCTGGTGTTGTAGATGTCAATAGGCGACGGTAACCGCTTACCATCAGGCGGGCCGTAACCCAGTTTGTCGAGCCATAACATAAAAAAAAAAATAACAAAACTCATGAAAATAAAGACAAAAGTACAAATTAACAATAAATATAAAAGACTACATACATTATTAGGTTGGCATCGATATAGAGTTGGGTCAAATAGGTCCCTGTCCTGGTCCCTGGGCATATGAGCTGCCCCAGACCTAGATAGGTTTGGTGCGGCGCTGGTTCCAGACAGGGCCTTCTAAGTGATGACAAACAACAATTAACCACAAGGAGGTGAATAGATTGGTAGGTAAAAACTAAACATATACAAAAAAGATATAGGGAAGTGCATATATAATAGTTATTGGTGGTTAGATCGGCCCTGATTGAAAAAGTAGCAACCTACTTACTTTTTACTTTTTTTTACAATTATTTTTGCAGTTCCCATCTGATCCCACCATTTCCTTTTCATCATAGGACGAGCAGACGCACGGCTCTGTACCATCCTTACCTCATTAGTTAGTATACCCTCTATTCGTACTAAACGATTGAGTTCTACCTTTATAATGCGAACTGCTAAGGAGTGGAATACCCTGCCGTCGTCTGTCTTTCCTGAGAACTATAATCTGGGTCTCTTCAAGGCTAGAGTGAATAGGTGCCTTCTAGACCTTTGTGCTTCATCTTCGGCCACATCGTCTTTTACCAACAGGTGAGATCGTGGTCAAACAAAGGACTATCATAGTTAAAAAAAAACTTCCTTATGTATATTTTTGTATTTAGCTAGTTTAGATTGCCTACAAGATAATAATATACCATCGTTTTCATTACTATAAGCTTACAATATGATTGTAGGTGTTACTAAACTGCACTGCACTGCACTGTAGCTTACTGCACTGCACAAATTACTTTTCATCCCATCTATTCGAAAAGGACGACTGGGTTCGCCTTTAAGTGCACCCAACGGTGGTGTTTTCTATGAGAAACTTTTAGCGGGCAGTAATGAGTTTTGCGGCGCACTTATTAAGTTCCTAATTCAAAAAGTGCGCGGCAAAGATAATTGCGGCGCACTTATTGAATTTGGAACCAGCGCCAAATAATTCGAACGCAAATATTGTTTAAATAAATACTGGCTGGTACGACGGCCCAAAACCCAAAACAAAAAAACCCAAAACACACAAAAAACACAAAACACAAAAAAAAACACAAAAACACAAAAAAACACAAAACACAAAAACACAAAAAAAAACACAATACAGACAAAAAACACAAAACTCAAAACACAAAAAAAAACAAAAAAACATAAAAAAACACAAAAAATACAAAACACACAAAAAACACAAAACACAAAAAAACACAAAAACACAAAAAAAAAAAAAAAAAAACACTAAAAAAACAAACGAAAAAACACCCAAAAAAAACACAAACACAACAAAAAAAACACAAAAAACCAACCATTTGTTTTATTAAATAATAATATTACAATAACATATGAGGCGCCTTTTATTTTCTCATAGTGGGTGATGAAAAGCAGAGTGTATCACACGGGCGCAACATATATTTTTGGCTCGGGCGACGTACTTTGAATCCCTCGCTACGTTCAGGATTCTACTAAAGAATCCCTCGCTACGCTCGGGATTCTACTCTAGAATCCCTCACTTCGCTCTGGATTCAAAAAAGCGCCCTCGCCGTAAAAATATTATGTTGCTCCCTTATGATACAATCTACTATTCTCCTGCATTTGTCAATGCGGTCACTGTCACTTTTGTACAACTACATAGGTACAAACGCTCCAAACCGGTACTTTTACATGTATTTATTAGCAAGTAAAGCGTTTTAAAGGTAGCAGCATACATCTTTATACGTTGTTATACTCGAACTATGATGGTGACTTAGCGGACCGTAAAGTATTTGTTCGACATTAAAGAAGCTGCAAAAGTCTGTTAGGCAGACTTAATTCACCTGGCGTAAATCACCCAGGTTCAAGCAGACTTCAACACATATTTTACTTAGTTAATAACCTATAATAGCAATGGCTTAGTTAATGGTAGTAAAAAAGGTAGTCATATATAAAGGTAGGCAAGAGTCTAAAACAAGAGTTGAAGAAACTCGACAAAGAACATACATACATAGACACACGCCTTTTTCCCTAAGGGATAGGCGGAGCCTCAACGGGCCTCTTTTCACAGTGGGTTGCACCATCGTGTAATATAGACGTGACGAATGGTGAGCTCATCGCCGCCATTGCTTTCCACGACTGACTCGGCTAACGCTTTCTTCCAGGAAATCGTGAACTAACCTTTAAAATGAGCTTGTAACGTAGATACCTCGATTACTTATCAGCGTACGTTGTGCAAATTAATAAAAGTAACTAATAATATTATTGTAAAGAGCCAATAATATTCACATTTTCGATTCCGGAGCAATTTTTTGTTTAAATAGTGATTTTGTTTTACGCAATTTTCGTTTAGAAAAAATATATGGTATTCTAACAAAATCGACAAGGGATCCATCAGGAATTTGAAAGTTGTCTAAAAATTTTAAGGGATCAAACAGGACGATCAAATTCGACAGGATCATAGCCAAGGGATCGAACAGAAACTACTCTTCATTTTGATGTATCTATTCTATCTAGCAGATGGTCTGCCATCTTCGTACAATCCAGATATCAATTTAAAAACATAAAGCTGCTACCAATACGCATTTCGCATGCTTATTACGTGGTACTAGGTTAACTATTTTAAATGTTTTGGTAGAACCGTTCATTCAAATAAGGCCTTCGAACTGGACCCAGCCTGCAAAAATGTGGACACACTTGACCTGAAAGATTTATCTTAAATCACCAACCGATTTGCAATGCTAATATGTTTGGGATAACAGTCTATTGGCCTTCAAACATTATGAGAATTATTCGTAAATTATAGTTAAATCAATCCGGTAATGTGTTTCCTGGGGTCTTACCTTCAATAAAATATGGATGGATTGGCCTCGCTTACTTCAAGGAATTCAATAAATCAAACATTTTATTTGTCAATGAATCAAGTAGGTATGTACCTGATTATGCTTACCTACATACTTAGTTATTCATAAATTTGTTAGTGATGAAAAATATGGAAGTCAGTAAGGTCCATTTGCGTGTATGTAACTTTATACACTTGATTGTATCGGCAATATAATGTAATAATACCAATTTTAGATCCAAAACCAAATAGTCTCTGATAAAATAAGGATATATGTTTGGATTAGTTATAGTCTAAGATCCGCACTAGAGACGACCTTCACCCATCTGTTTAATGGATGAAAAGTATTTTATATTAAATTTAATATATTAGAAAATATATCTCGTGTAGGTTGTCTAAAAAATTCCTGTCCAGACAATGATAAAAAAAAAAAAACTTTTTACTTCTTTTAATAACCGAGACTGTGGAAATTTTCACAGATGATGTATTTCTGTTGCTACTATAACAACACAGAATAAAATAAATATTTAAGGGGGCTCCCATACAACAAACGTGATTTTTTTGCCGTTTTTATAGATAATGGTACGGGACCCTTCGTGCGCGAGACCGACTCGCACTTGGATGGTTTTAAAAAAAATTACGTATTATAGTCTGGACAGGAATTTTTTAGACAACTCGAGATATATTTTCTGATATATTCAATTTGATATAAAATATTTTTCATCCATTAAACAGATGGGTGAAGGTCGTCTCTAGTGCGGATCCTCTACTATTACCAACAATTTTTAATTTCCTTAATTCTTTGTTTCATGCCAAGAAAGAAAATACTTCTTGAGTTGAGCTAAGTTATACGTTATAGTGAAGGTTGTGGTGGTCAACTTAAAGTGCTGATAACAGCCAAATTCTGTTACTATTTAACTCATTAAAGTTCAGGTAAGTTATAAAGTGACAGAAAAGCTACTACTACTACGACTACTTGGAATGACGCCCAAGCAGAAGGCCCAGCTGATGTAAAGTGGTACCCTCTGCCTACGAAGAGTGCATTACCTCAAAGGTCATGTCCACCTAGGAAGCACCCTATGTTACTAACACCTACACGCACTGCGCCTATACGCACTGCGCCCGCTCCCTGAGACATAAAGATGAAAAGTCTCATGTGCCTGTAATTTCACCGGCACCATTACCCTTCAAACCGGAACACAGCAATGCGAGCACTACTGCTTTGCGGCAGAAATAGGTATGGTGGTAGTACTTCCCCGGACGAACTCTTTCACAAAAATGCTCTACTCTACTCTACTACTATTTCCATTCGTCACGCCATAACTTGAGAACGACTACACCAAATAGGATATTTTTTTTGTTGTGTTTGTTATTGTCTGGACAAGGTTTGCATGAAAGTATTTTTTTTAAAACCCGGTTGGTGGCGCTGCAACCACGTGATCAAAGTCGCGAGCGGGCCGCTAGTAGCTGATAGTAAGGCCTGGATTCACAGATATATAAGAGATGCTTTTTATCATGCATACTTTTTATGAATGAACAAAGCATAATTCATCATTCGTCATCTGCAGTCTAGAGCAGTGTAGGACACCCTCTGGCTAGGTGGAGCGACGACTTCCGCGGGGTGGCTGGCAGAAACTGGATGAGGAGAGCTGAAGAACGGGCTCAGTGGCGCGCCATGGGAGAGACCTATGTCCAGCGGTGGACTGCAGCAGGTTGATGTTGATGATGATGATGATGATGATGATGATGGTGATGATGATCAGCATTTTTCAGATGTCCACTGCTGGACGAGGCCTCCTCGATAATATACAATGGTGGGATTTGCCATAATCACCCCACGCTTGGCGGATTGGTGATCGCAGTATTCACGTTAAGTACTCAGGTAGACGCTGCTGCCCTTCCCCTGGTGTAATCCCTTAGTCGGCTTTTACGACATCCACGGGGGAGATGGAGGGGTATATTCTAAGGCCGGATAAAGTGGGCATATGCCCAAAACTTATGGATATCTAAAGCTTATGTTTTTTTATGAATTAGGCCGTAATTATAAATCAAACTATACTCTGAGAACTTGAGCTTTACTTGAGTGTGTATGTGTATCCATTCCAATATCCTCATGCAAAATAAAAAAAAAACACATCATAACATATTTTATATTATAAGGCTATAGGTTTTCTTTTAAGTGAAATTTTTATTACATCTCAAGATTAATTAAGATTATTTAAAGGCATCTTTATTAAAGAAAATTAATTATCAACCAGTGTCACAAAATAAAGATATAATAGGACTTTCCCGAAGACGTACATTTTCTAACAGTTGATTAAATTTAAATGGTTATTAAATGCAGTGGCACTATAGAAAGTCCACGTATTCAGCCATCAATCAGTTTCTCAAGGTTTCTTATGGGAGAAAAACCTGTACCTTGAGTTGAATACCTTACCTTGTTGTTGTTTTCACAGGCGAAAGAGAAAGTTCCCATACAACAGGGTACATAAGATCGTTCAGGCTCAAAAGTTATTAAACGTATTTAGAAACCACTGTAAATAAATACGAACAAGTAAAATGTAGAAATATGTTTGTAAACTGATCCAAATTACTATACCCGAAGCGTCCCTGGTGTCGGCTGCATTGCCATGCTGAATGACAATACCAATGCGCTGAGCCAGATAAGAGCCAGCTCTCGGGTTACGTGTTGCTTCGAACAGACACTCTTTAAGAATTTTGAAAAGGCCAAATGCCCCGTTACCCCTCAGACCCAGTCTCGACACCAAAAGGCTCAAATACGCTCAGCCGAGACTTGCGTATTTGCGCCTCTTGAGATCCTCAGCCGAATCGGCCACTGCACCGTCCCAACTGAGTATGCTATCTTTAGATCGTTTGCACCGGTCGTTAGATAGATCAAATGATCCATTTGTATTTTATTTTAAATATTCTTTCTGTGAGTAAAGTTTTATAGTTTTGTATTGTATTTAGGTATACTAAAATAAATGTCTTGAAATATTTGTGATTTTTAAGCGTTATTTTTAATCTACTACTACAGACGAAGGGAAAATAAAATGATGTCCCTTTATTTATGTTTTATTTTTAACCCCCGACGCAAAAACAACGGGTTGTTATAAGTTTGACTTGTCTGTGTGTGTGTGTGTGTGTGTCTGTCTGTCTGTGGCATCGTAGCTCCCGAACGGATGAACCGATTTAGTTTTTTTTTTGTTTGTAAGGTGAATTTGTCGGGATTGTTCTTAGCTATGTTTAATCAAAATCGGTTCAGCCGTTTCATTGCGTTGAGGGTTTTTTAATTTTTACAAAATTAATTAATTGTTGCTTACGTTTTTCCAATTACTTAACGACGTATTTAATTATTAACTAGTGGAATGCCCGTACTTCATCAGCGTGGAGTTTTCTATACAAACCTCAAAACGCGCTGCACTCCTTTAGGGGTGAATTTTGGAAATTGCGACCCTTGACCACAAAAGGAATAGATAGATAGATGAACACTTTATTGTACACAAGGAAAATGTCACAAAATAAACATAAAACAATTACTACAGTACAATGGGCATGGAAATGTACGTAACCTCCAAATTTCAGGTGCGTTGATTATCAGTCATTCACGTAACGACAAACATACATTATAAACATTGATCAACGATTTTATAGATATTCTTGTAGAGCCTGAGCTTTTAATAATTTGAAAAGGGAGACTCACATGAAAATCACGCCAATGCCAAGACCTTTTCGGCCCAGGTCTGGGCTTGTGTAGAGATGAAATCTGAAACAAAAACAACAACTGTAGTTTCAAACAAAGATAAGTACTAGGCACGGTGATCTGAATGACGACCTCTGTGGCGTGGGGCGACGGTTCGCCTGCGACGCAGGTGGTTGTGGATTCGATTCTCGCCTCGGAACAAACATTTGTGCGATCTGCAGATATTTGTTCAGGGTGTTCTCGGTATTTTCTATGTATGATAAAAATATCTATCTATGTAATATATTATATTAAGTATATCAGTTATCTAGTACCCATAACACAAGCTCTGCTTAGCTTGGGGCTACTAGATAATGTTGTGTGAACTGTTCAGCATTATTTATTAATTTATATTTATTTATCTATCCATGTTCTTCCCGTAACTTTATCTGCCACCGAGTCCCCGACTTTACGTATATTTATGACACCATCAGATAATAGTTTGTTCCGTATAATGAGACGCAATCGATAAATGTCTGAATTACATCGTTTGCGTTACAAGTTAACGAGATGTTATCAACGTTTAGTACAAGCTAATTAATAAATTGCATAAGTTAAGAACCTTCCGAGAGTTAGAATATTAGTTACAAACTAAAGTTCTGTATTTTTTTATTCATTGAAATTACAAGGATCGTTTTAAATCGTCTTATAAACTAAATTTACTCCTGTACGAAGCGAAGAATCAGACAAAAAACACGGCTTGGCTTTATTTGATGATCCAACTCTTACTACCTTACTAGGTGGGAAGCGATGATTAAGATGATGTTTGGATGTAATTATTAAATGCATTATGTCGATCCATAATCTATATCTTAACAACCTCTTGACCAATTTTGCTCATATTCGAAATTCTTGTTCAGAATTAAGTATTGGAAAGTTTCTACCAAATATTATCAAAATCGGCCGGTAAATGTCTTCACAGCAAACTTCCCCCATTTTGAGGGAAATACCTTTGCAATCAAAAATCACGGACGACGAAAAAAAAACAACGGTAGAACCTGTACGTACCTATATTACGTTACGTCAAGATTAGATGAAAAATACGACCTGTACGTGAGTACCAACATACGTACTACATCCGAACAGATGAAAGCCAATTTTGCCGGTTTTTGCAGACTTCGCTCGCTTGGTCAACTATTAATTTAGTTTTAAATTAATAACGGCTAATTACCACCATATTTTGTCGCTTTGCTGACGTTTCGAGACTGAATTCAGAAGCCTCTTCATCATGAGCATCATTACGGTATGCGCCGGTCCACCGACGAACGCGCGTCGCGGGCGGTGCTCATGATGAAGAGGCTTCTTAATTCAGTCTCGAATCGTCAGCAAAGAGATGAAATACAGCGGTTATTTAAAATGGTTCCCAACCACGATAGTTTCAATTCTATTAAGTTCGTTTTGTACAAGTACATACAACGTTCACGTTCAAAGCGAAAATTGTTTCTCCATTGTTATGCGAACTAACGTAATAGATGGCGGCACTCGAAGCATAGATTAGAGCAGGTTGATTGAATATTACAAAAAATAAGAAGCCAAGGCGCTGACAGTTCGATATTACTTCCTCGTCGTGGGAGGTACGTGAATATCAACGGCCTATTGTCGAATACTATAAATGTAATCTCCGTTAGTAGGTAGCTACAACTGATGGCGCCGACTAATAGTTTATTAACAGCTTCCTGTGAAAGTGCTCCGTAATTAATAAAATAATCGAATTCTGTGACTAGCTGTCATTTAAATAAAAATAGAGAATTTACTAAGACAACTTTCGTGAATTATATTAAGTATTCATTTTGTACAAGAAATTTTAAAATTTAAAAACCCCCAACTCATTGAATCGGCTGAACCGTTTTTGATAAAACATGTCTAAGAAACATCGCTAGAAAACCTGCTTTCAAATTAAAAAAAAACAGCATCCAAATCGGTTCACCTCTTTAAGAGCAACGGTGCCACAGACAGACACACATAGCGGTCAAACTTATAACACCCTTCTTTTTGCGTCGGGGGTTAAAACCGGGGTATTTTCACGTCCTATGTTGGTGAGTGAAGACCCTCATCAGAGATAGAGGATAGGCTCTAACACCAGTCTTTGTGTGGCATACGACAGCGAAGTAGTTGAGTCTGGTAGTCGATGTAAGTGTTGCCTGTCTGGCCACTCCTGGAGCACCCTGAGAAAATGCGATCTGCAGTTATTTGTTCAGGGTGTTCTGGGTATTTTCTATGTATAATAAAAAATATCTATCTATGTAATGTATTGCATTAAGTGTATCAGTTATCTAGTACCCATAACACAAGCTCTGATGCTTAGCTTGGGGCTAGATAATGTTGTGTGAACTGTCCAGCATTATTTATTTTATTTATTTATTTCTAGAAATCCTGAGCTGCTCTTGCTCTCAAATTGTGCAAATATAGTTGCAGAAAGTCTGTTCTGCAATACTAGAGATGCAACACCATGAGAAATTTGTAACTGTAATTGTTTCGACCACAGACTTCCTAGGTAGAGAAGGTACCCGCCAGTCGTAGAGAAGACACGTACAACGCATTCTAAGTGAGCCAAGCCCGTATAATGATTAGGCAATGATAAAATCTGTGTCGTGAGAGTTAACCGTTGAAGTGCAACGCGTAAAGTAAACATTGCAAGTTAGGTTACCACATACACAACATTTAATGGATTGTTTTTCTTCGATTAGAATTTTCTGGAAAACTGGCAATCTTCAATCTCGTAAATGTTCTGTGAAACAATAGTTGCTACATCAATGTCGCACATTTTTTTTACAATTTTTAGGCCTTCTTTTACGTGAGTGCAGATGCGGCGGGCGATGTACAATGATGGATAAATTCTTGTTTTTCCTTCAATCCACATTCGGGAACAAACTGGAACTACGCGGATAAACATAGCACATGCCTCACATCAGTACATCGTTATCGTATCAGTAACCACGTTAGTAAATCATCGCCATTTTCATAGTGAAATTCCCTTTGTTCCTTCCCTTCTCTAGGTCCCTTGATGACATAGGCCGGCAACGATAGTATGAAAATTCATATGTGTCGTGTTAATGATTAACTAATCATCAACTTAATGTTTTTATGGCTACAAATATATTTGACTTTTATAGTGTCCGCCCGCGGCTGCGCTCGCGTATTACTGAGATAAAAATTAGCCTATAGCTCAATCCAGGTCATAATCTAACTGTATACCAAATTTCACCGTAATCGGTTCAGCCGTTTTGGCGTGATTTGAGTGACAAACATACAAACATTTTACCATGCATACGTTTACTTTTATGATATTAGTGGAATTTTGAACAAAATTTAATCGAAAAGATATGGAAACAGGATTACCTTGCTACTATTTTTGTGGTAACCCTAGTCTATGTCCTTGAGCAAAAGCGTCTCACTCACACACTGGCATAGAGAAGAGTAAGTCAAGAGGTCAACAAGTTTCGTGTTTAAGGAAAAGAGCGGAAAGAGTTGAAATGTTTGTTTTGTTTTGGAAAACTTTAACTTTTTTTAACAAGATTAGTGTAGTATACTTTGAATAGTGCACATACTTTAATTCTCATAAAGGAGATTCGATTTCACTCAGATCTGTGCTGTGGGGATATCCTACTCTTTTTTTTTTTTTTTTTTTTTACCTAAAATAGGCTTGCGTTTGGCTACATCTCACCTGATGGGAAGCGACGATGAGGCCTATTTAAGCACGCTCGCCTAGAAGATGCCTATTAACTCTTCGTTTGAAGACGCCCAAGTTGTATGATAATGGGAACAAAGAAGCCGGAAGAGAGTTCCAGGCCTTTTCTGTCCGCATGATGAAAGAGTTTGAGAAACGGTTTGTACGCGACTGTGGTATGTCAACAACAAAAGGGTGAAACGCCTCTCCACGTCTGGTCGTCAGGTGGCGGAATGGAGACGAAGGGATCAAATCATGCAGCTCCTGAGCACACTCACCGATACTCAGTAATAATAGACCATTCCAAAATTTTGAAATTTTTACTCAAAACAAGTACCTGCATGCTTACCTTATAAAGTGCTTTACGCTACAGATCAGAACAGAACCAGAACAGGGAATTTACTGAAGTCAAATATGCGAGCTTTGAGAACGCCCTCGGCGCTGCCTGTGTCTATTCAAACTTTACATCAGCTGGACCGTACGTAAGCTACAGGTATAGCGCTTAACTCAGTAGCCTCCTGAGGTGTGGGAGCGGCACGGGAGGGTGGTGATTTTCTTATGTCAAATGTCGCGAGACGTCACTTGACGTCAGTTGGGTGGCGATCTCGCTGCCGTCAATACGTGTTATTTGGACCGGCCGCTTTAGGCAAGACGCACACGAGATTAGCAACCGAAGATGGGTCCTCGGATTAGAGCTCAAACTAAAGATGTTGTTTATAATGTATATAATTTTTTCAAGGTTAGGAAATCTGATCCAAATTCTGCCGAGCATGAAAACGATATACGACGACTCAGATAACGAAAGTGATTCCAGTCATACTAACAGTGATTCGAGTAGCGATATGGACATAACCTAATAAATTAAAAGTTCGGTTGAAAATATTGATATTAGTATTAAATATAATAATTATTTGAACAAGTATTTTATTCTCTTTTGCAATGACTTAGGTACTTATTTGAAAATATCGTAAGATCTATCTTCACAAATTTTCATCACGTGTGTAGCCCGACAGTTCTTTACGTCACTTGTCACCCCTACCGTGCCGCTCCCATGCCTCACGAGGCTACTGAGTTAAGCGCTAGGCCTATAGATAATCAAATTTTGACGACCTCTGTAGCGCGGTGGGTGAAGGATCGCCTGCGACGCAGGCGGTTGCGGGTTTGATTCCCGCCTCGGAACAAATATTTGTACGATCTGCAGATATTTGTTCAGGTAGTTCTGGGTATTTTCTATGTATATTAAAAAATATCGATCTATGTAATGTATTAGGTACCTATATCAGTTATCTAGTACCCATAACACAAGCTCTGCTTAACTTGGGTCTAGATAATGTTGTGTGAACTGTCCAGCAATATTTATTTAATAACAAAACTGATGAACTTATGGTGAATAAAATTAATACAAGAGTCAATAAAACTCAATAGAAGGCTATATCTATGTATCATTGTCTAAATGATATGTATGAAAGTTCATCAACAATTTTATATTTGTTAAACGATACGGAATACCTCAACGATGCTCTCTCCAAAGCTATTAGTAAGATGCTGACGAATAATGCTGTATTATTTTGAAACCACCTGCAGTTTCACATTGTATTCGCTACATCTATCAATTTATTGAATCTCCACTGGAAATTGACATAAAATATTCAAAAACTTTTACCTATAATTAATTTCTAATAACTTTCATGCAGTGAAGAAATTCTATACGGCATTGGAGAAGCAAACCAGTCCAACTCTCAAGAGAAAAGAATGCTTACGCTGACTACTAACTACTGATCGGCTCTTGTGTGTTTTAAATCAGTTAAATAAATAATTAATAAATAAATAATGCTGGATGTTACACAACATTATCTAGCCCCAAGCTAAGCAGAGCTTGTGTTATGGGTACTAGATAACTAATATACTTAATACAATATATAACATAGATAGATATTTTTTATTATACATAGAAAATACCCAGAACACCCTGAACAAATATCTGCATATCGCACAAATATTTGTTCCGAGGCGGGAATCGAACCCGTAACCTCCGGCGTCGCAGGCAAACGTTCGCCCGCCCCGCCACCGAGGTCGTCAAAGGTCGAGGAGTTTGTATATATGTATTATAACAAAGCCTTTCTAATAACTCTACGATGGACTTGGCATTCCATGCAATGTCAACGCCAAAACATGGCACGTTTGAAAATTCGAACGATGACAAATGAGTTCGATACACTGCCGGTTCACACTCTAGTTCTTCAAATGTGTTGAATAATCAAGCAGCAATGGACGGATAAAACTTGTCAGAATTGTTCCTCTTTATGCGTTTTGTCACTATTTGTTCGGACACTTTCTGAGCCCTAACCCGAAGTCCTTTTAATTTAGAGATCAATGTATTACAAGTTGCAACAATGCAGGTTTAGTCTAAAATGTCTATTGAATGTCTAGGATTGATCATCATGACATCATCACCAGACTGTAGACGTCCATTGGTGCTGGACGACGCCTCAATATTTGCCACAATCACAACTCCGAAAATGATGTGGTAAGAATCCGGAATAATTACTATTACTTTTAGCTCGTGGGATGAATTTCTGGGATCAATACGGACGCACCCCAACGCGGGTTTAGTAGGCAGATTGGTGATCGAAGTATTAACAACAAACAAACAAATAATACATTTATTTTCTCTCAACGAAAGGTTACCATAATATAAGTAGTGCTTGTCTAAGTGCCGATGTATGATTGTATTGAGTATTGGTGTTAAGTACTCAGGTGGATACTGCTGCCCTCGTTCTGGTGTAATACCTTAGTTAGTACGGCTTTCCACATCCATGGGAGGATTCAGAGTGTCATTCTTGGACCGGACACACCACAGCTAGGATGTTATTTTTTTTAACCCCCGACGCAAAAACGACGGGATGTTATAAGTTTGACGTGTCTCTTTGAGAGTGTGTGTGTGTGTGTGTGTGTGTGTGTCTGTCTGTGGCATCATAGCTCCCGAACGGATGAACCGATTACGTTTTTTTTTATTTCAAAGTTGAATTTGTCGGGAATGTTCCCGACATAGTGTGTGTGCTATGTTTGATCAAAATCGGTTCAGCCGTTTCATTGCGTTCAGGGTTATTTAATTTTTACAAAATTAATAACTTGTTTTAATATGAAACTTGAAATGGCGGAACAAGCAGATGCCCATGTTAACCGGTACTCACCTATGAACAGTGCAAATCACTCATAGGTACAATGACACGGCTTCACTAGTTGTATAATAGATGAACCTAGAATTGAGCTGGTGCTAGAATCATTCATCAGTGTAAAATAAAAACATTCAGTATTACGTAAGCCTGCGGTGCGTCCGAGTAGGAAGCGATGCCATGCAAAGTGCGTTGAAGCTGAAACGATCGATGCTATAATCAACGCGCTCTGTTTATCAGAATAATCCAACGGTACCTATATCTCTCACTACCAATAGTTATTCACTAGTGTTATGTTATTCCCTAAAGACTTCTTCTTTTACTGTTCTCTCTTACCGGAGTATGTACCCGCATATGTTCGTGCTAGATGCCTTTTACTACATAATATATGTGCCACCATTGCTTTTTTCAATTCAGATAGGTTCTCAATAGATCCTGCAAGCCAGCCAGTAAGTAACTGTGTGCCTGTAATTTCAACCGTGGTTTTGAGTTGTACCTACTAATATAGATTTAGCGACAAGTTGATGATCACGGAACAAAATCCATTTGTTCAGGTTTGATTCGGGCTTTCTGTATTTCATATAAGGGAATATAATATATTTATTATTGTTACTTTTAGTACTTCAATAAACAGAGTTTTTCTTAATATACTGACAAATGACGTCAGTTATTTTGATGGCCATAATATATATGTTTAACATAAAAAAGCGAACAGTAAAAAAAACTGTTGTGCATTATGATTGCCCTCTAACTCTGGCCTTACACCCATTCACTTATCAACCCCGGTTGCACAAATTCTGGGCATTTACGAGCTAATATCCACCAAAGTGGAGATTTTTGTAATCGAATTGATCACCTAATCTTAGTAGATTTTCTCCAAAATCTGATATTACGTATATACAGTACAGTACATAACGTAATTAATTGATAAGATTATGTAAGTATTTTTGAAATTTTAGTGTAGGTATTTTTTTTCTATGGAGACGCCTCCATTTGATTCTCATCAGAATATTACGAAAAATCCTATATAGTCGTGTCAAAATATTATTCTAACTTCCCGTAAATATTAAATACTATTCACAGCAATAATATTGTTGTAAATATTAATCCAACGGTACATCTCTCACTACCAAGAGTTATTCACTAGTGTTATGTTATTCCCTAAAGACATCTTTTACTTTTCTGTCTGTCTGTTTTTACCCGCATTTGTTCGTGCCTTTTACTAGGTGCCATTGCGTTTTTAAATTCAGATACAACAGAACAACAAGAGAAGAACATTGTGTTTCTCCATCAGTGCTTTATTCCAATCTCTTCACAACCACAAAGTGTTTAATTATAACCTTCTACAGATTTTAGAGTTTTTGTAGTTTGAATGTATGATTACCAGATGGCCTTTGATAGAGCAACTGCACACACTAAAATCACCAACTATGAAATTACACCCAGATGTACATTTTATAAAAGCTTTTATCGACCTCTGTGGCGCGGCGGGCGAAGGTTCGCCTGCAACGCAGGATGTTGCAGGTTCGATTCCCGCCTCGGAAAAAATATGAACAAATATTTGTACGATCTGCAGATTTGTTCACGGTGTTCTGGGTATTTTGTATGTATAATAAAAAAATATCTATCTATGTTATGTATTGTATTAAGTATATCAGTTATCCCCATAACACAAGCTCTGCTTAGTTTGGGGCTAGATATGTTACTGTGTCCAGCATTATTTATTTATTTATTTTATATATAATTATAAATAAAATTAACTATTCACAAAAAACTTATTATTGTTGCTATTGTTGCAAGATACATAGTAGGTATAAAAACAATCAAAGTGAAAAGAGGCCCATTTGAGGCTCTGCCTACCCCTTCCCTTACCCTGTATGTACTTATGAATGTATGTGAAGCTCGAACAGAGTGGGAATACTATTCTGGACAGCATAGCATTAGAAAATTGTCTTTAATGCAATAGCGAGTACGGAAACCGTTGCAGTACCTAGTTTACTAGCATAGGCATTATGAGACGACACAAGGAGCATCGGACTAGAACTAGCACGTAACTGTTATGAGTTATGTCACACATATCGAGGTCGGTGCGCACTGCAACGGTCATTAGGCCACCATTTTGAGGTCCAACAAGACAATGACAGGAGATAACGCGTTCAGCGATGTTCAGATTTACCGAAACATACATTGTTTACGTCTGTTACTTAACATCTTGTTAAACAACACACGCGAATTCGAAAGTTAGTTAATTAATTGCAGTATTGCAAGTGAATTTAAAATACTTTTAGTGTTAGTATTCAAAACAGGCACGCAGATCAAAGGGAAGGAAGCTACGGAGACATTTCAGGCAAGAATTGCGGGATGTCGACTGATAAAGACTGTTTTTTACCCCGGACGCAAAAACGGCAGGGTGTTATAAGTTTGACGTGTCTGTGTTTGTGTCTGTCTGTGGCATCGTAGCTCCCGAACGGATGTAGAGATTTTGTTTTTTTTTGTTTGAAATTTGAATTTGTCGGGAGTGTTCTTAGCTATGTTTGATCTAAATCGGTTCAGCCGTTTCATTGCGTTGAGGGTTTTTAAAAATTAATTACTTGTCAATTAATGATGCTTAAACAAACCTAAATCTAACCGCAGCGCAGCTACACAGGTTCATTTGGACGAAGCCTCCTTCATATAACCCAATGGGGGGATTTGCCATAATCTCCCGGTTGTCCGGCGGTTTGGTTTTCGCAGTATTGGTGTTGAGTACTCAGGTGGATGCGGTTGCCCAGCCCCTAGTGTAATCCCTTAGTCAGTTTTTACGACATCCACGGGAGGAGATGGAGTGGTCTATCTTAAGGACAGACACACCACGGCTAAAAACATATAATGTAAAAAGTTTTCAACAAATTTGCTCGAAAAGTGTACAAGGCCAGTAAACATAGCTTAAAAGTCAATTTTACAGCACTAGTGTGATTTCTTTTTTTATTACCCGGAGTTGTTAGTAAGATTCGTAGGCATAAGATTTGTCCTGGCTGCTAGCTTACTGTGTTATTACTGGAGGAAAGCGTTGGCCGAGTCAGTCGTGAGAAGCAATGGATGCGAGCTCGCCACATGTCACGTCTATATTCTCACGATGGTGTAACCCACGGTGAAAAGAGGCCTATTGTGGCCTTTCTAGGTAAAAGGCGTCTATGTATGTATGTGTGTGTGTGTGTGTGTGTGTGTATGCAATTTCTTTACTATTTAAGTTTTATAAAATGATAATAAAACGATGTCGACTATAGACGATGATAAATGAATTTCGAGGTAAGTATTTGGAGGGTTAAGATATTATCTATGTTTCCTCACAACTGTATTGAAAAACGTCGTATGACACACGGACGTAAAGGTTTCGCCGTTCAGCTCGGGTTTACAAAACGTCAACTCGTTTGTAATAATCTATTTACGACCCTTGTATCATATGTACTATTGTAAGGGGAAGTAGTACCATCATACCTAACCTACTGTTCCTCATTCTGTTAGTAATGTTTGAACTTACTACGATCTGTTATTTATAAACAAAAGACAGTGGGTCATTCAAGGCAGTTAAAACTAATATCACATTGTTCCCATTGCTGTTCCGATTGGTGAGCTGCAATTATTGCAGATATAGGTACTAGAGATTGGGTACCGTTCTAAATCGAGGCCATCGCATGTCTACTTTTTAAAGTCTAAGCTTCTAATAACTGCAAATTGCGTTAGAAATATTCATTTCTGAACGCAATCTGTGAACGTTTATCAGATGTAATTAAGTAAAGGACAGTATCGACCATTGACATTATTCTATCGGTTCTTCTCTATCGGATTCGGTATTCTATCTAAGTTTGAAGTGTCTCTGTGTGTGTGTGTGTGTGTCTGTCTGTCCCATCGTAGCTCCCGAACGGATGAACCAATTACGTTTTTTTTTTGTTTGTAAGGTGAATTTCACAGGAGTGTTCTTAGCTATGTTTGATCAAAATCGGTTCAGCCGTTCAGCGTTGGGGTTTTTTTTAATTTTTACAAAATTAATTACTTGTTTAAAGCAGTGTCCGTACGTTTAAATGTTAAGGCAAGATAAGAAGCGTCACAGAATTCTTTTGCATGGAACTTTATGATCTTTATTTAGTAGTAAGTAATATAAGAGTTGCGGATAGCGTTTGACTCTGCATGTGGTTTAAAATAAGGTTTTTTTGCTATCTTGTTGACCGTAGTAGCACTTACAAAAAACAGTCCGGGGGGGGGGGGGGGGGGGGTTGGGCTGCTACCTCCTACCTCCCCTTCAGCATCCATCCACTCACCAAATAAAATATCATCAAAATTAGCTCAATCGTTGACCCGACAGACGTCCAGTCCAATGGTCTTAAAATCATACAAAAATCCTATTGAAAAAAGCACTTGTAGTTTTCCCAAATTTTCCAATTTTCTTGGAAACTTAATTTTTATTTTCTAAACACTTTACTCGGAATATTAGGAACATTTAATTTTTATAGATAGATATTGCACGAATAACAGGGACATTTTGGTAATGGAGACCTAAGAAATAATTATGTAGAAGTGTTAGGTATATTGGCTCGTGAATATAGTTAGTACCAATGTCCTTGACAAAGCCGTTTAGGTGTGATACAAAAACTATGCATGCGATATTGTGTGGAAATCAGTTACGTCATCATAAGCCACGTCACGGGGCAATACGCTATTTTACTAATTCATTCATAGCTATACGATCCTAGGCTCAGAAATTCTGGATTATTCCACGCACACGCAGTAGCTAAGGTGTCATACTGTTACTGTTACTGTTAGCCTGAATCATCCCATTGTTGAGCAAAGGCCTCCCCCCATATCCTCCAGTCACTACGATCCTGTGCTATTGTTTGCCAATCTGTGTTAAAGGCATATATTTCATCGCGCCATCTCCTGCGTGGTCTGCCGCGACGCCGTCTCGCTATGTCAGGGCTCCACATAGTGGTTATTTTGGCCCACAGCTCATCAGGCATGCGACAGACATGTCCAGCCCAATTCCACTTCAGCTGGGCGGCTTTTTCTCCCACGTCGGCGATTTTTGTTTTGGAGCGCAGTGTGGTGTTTCGAATCCGGTCGGTTAATTTAACTCCCAGAATACTGCGCTCCATCGCCCGTTGGCAAACCATGCGTTTGGATTTTTGAATATTTGTCAAAGACCAAGTTTGCGAGCCATAAGTGAGAACGGGAAGGATGCACATGTCCATAAGTTTGCGCTTTAGTATTATCGGAAGGTTTCCCTTCATCGACCAATAACTCCTCCAGGCGTTCTCAGTGCGTCTTGCAATTTCTCTATCCTGCCTGGCTGCCTGGAGGGAAACTATCTGACCGAGATAGATGTAATCTTGGGCATAGTGCATCGCTTCACCGTTGACTGCTATTTGATGTTTGGTACTGTTGGTCATTACTTTGGTCTTTGACATCCAACCTCAAGGCTTGCATTGCTCAGGTCTTCGAGCAAGGACTGTAGTTCGGATGCTGTTGAGGAGAAGAGAACAATGTCGTCAGCGAAGCGAAGGTTAGTCAACCTTGCCCCACAGACTTCAATGCCTCTGTCTTCCCAATCGGCCGCCAGCTCAGAAGGTGTGGCATAATTAAAAAAAAAAGATTTTTCGAAAACTAACATTTACCTTTAAAAATCATTACTACACCAACTTTTGCCTTTTTATTTATTTTCAATTTATTTATTTACTCTATGTCACTACTTTACTTATTATGTCACTACAAAGTGGACCAGAAATTCATAATTAGTTCTAGAATCAATATTTTATGAAATTTCAGGAGATCTCTATTTCAGGTAGTATATTTTGCTCTATCGGGTTTCTCTTCACAAATGTATCATACATCAAAGTCATCTCTGTAAGGAGTTAATAAGCGATTAAATTGCGAAGTAAGACATCCTGACATTATTTATACGTTTCCGGTAGCGAGCAGGTTATTGTCTCACCTTAATAAAGTAGCAACAATTCTGAAAACGGAGTACCCCTACCTATTGCCATAAAGAGCCCTTTCAAAAATGAGTTATTTTTAGGTTTCAGTACCCAAAGGGTAAAACGGGACCCTATTACAAGGCTGTATCTCATGAACCGTGATAGCTAGACAGTTGAAATTTTCACAGATCATGTATTTTTTTTTGCCGCTATAACAACAAATACTAAAAAACAGAATAAAATAAATATTTAAAGGTACTCCCATGCAACAAACGTGTTTTTTTTTGCCGTTTATATAGGCAAACCCAACCCCAACCCCTTAACCCCTTCGTGCGTGAGTCCGACTCGCACTTGGCCGTTTTCTTATGAACGGCGTGGTGTAACAATTTTTTGGACCACCTGATGTTAAGCGGTAACCTATGCCTATAACAATGCATTACCTCATAGGTCACGTCCACCTAGGACGCACCCTACGTGGCATTGCACAGAGCCCGCCACCCTGAGACATAAATATGAAAGTCTCATGTGCCTGTAACTTCACCGGCATCCATATCAAACCGAAACACAGCAATGCCAGCACTGCTGCTTTGCACCGGAAATAGCACTGGTAGTACTTCCCCGGACGAACTCTTACACAAAAAAGCTTGTCATCCGTTGTTGCTATTGACGACTCGCGCCCCACCTCCTTCAAAAAAAAAGGTCAATTCGGATTCTCAAGCATTTCTGTTTTGTTTACATTCAGATGCAGTCCAACTGCGCAAGCTACAAGACAATGATCTGCAATAGTTATGCAACTTCACATATTCACCTACTGCACTAGTGTAGGTACTCATTAACCGGTTGCATCTATCAAATGATACCTACTCTTGTGTAATTCGCGTTGAACTCTCGCACAACCAGGTTCTTCCTGGATATCTACTGACATATGTCGTTACTATGTGATTTAAATTGCGTTAGTCTTTGTTGGATAACACGGCCGAACGGTGTAATAGAAGGGGTATGAATTAGGGTCAAGCCACACAGGTAGGAGCTTCGCTATGTGCTTATAGTTGCGCGGCAAGACATGTTGACATATCTAACCTAGTATGTACCCTTCGACCAAAATAAAAAAGTATGGATGGGCCTTACCCATACAACACGTCCGTGAAACATAAGTCACTATTACAACATACGTAGGTTACGTCACTCGTTGGCATTACAAAGACCGACTGAAGCGAAGTGAGTGAGCTCACTCACTTTATAAGCTTCAAAACTATCGTTCCCTAAAAACCCTGTAAACGCAACAAGCGCTCGCACTTCGCGTGTCTTTTATCGGTGCCAGGCACCGAACATCGCTCAGTCGCGCTTATATTACCATTATACACCACTATAATAGAAAATGCCTCATTGCGCCATAATGAATTGTATAAATTCCACAACAAACAGTTAATCGAGTGAATGGTGACGTTTCCTTGCATTGGTAAGTAATTTTGTTGTTAAAATTTGCCTAATTTAATTTATTATTTTCAATTTGGAGTGGTGTCGTGTCGACTCTACTAAAATAATTGAAAACTGTGTATTTCCCAAAGACGTCATCAAAGTCAAAGTCAAAGTCAAAAAGTATTTTATTCATTGAAATCACAAGGATCATTTTGAATCGTCTTAAAATCGATCATCGATCATTAATCGTCATCCATTGCGGATTCTACTTTACGTAATACTAAGGCATCCTTTTCTTAGCCCGCAATGGAAAATAAAGCAAACGATACTTTCGTATACATTCAAGGTGCATGGTACAGCGGTAGGTATGAAAAAACCTATACTCTTGGTTTTCATAATTATATATTGAGGGTGCTTGTTGCCTCTAGTTACTAGACGCAACATACTAGTGCTCTATGTATGTAGTACCCTAGTTAACCGACGCACGGTTTATTGCTATCGCAATAGATCGCGTAGATACTTGGAGCAGCGTTGCATGAATATTATCTTTTTAGTCATAGTATTACCCGGACTTGTTGGTATAAGATCTGTCCTGGCTGTTAAGGATGTGTTATTACTGAAAGAAAGCGCTAGCCGAGTAAGTCGTGGGAAGCGATGAGCCACTTTTCACGCCTATATTCCCACGATGGTGCAACCCATGGTGAAAACAGGTCCATTGAGCTCTGCCTACCCTTTCGGGGAAAAGGTATTTGTAACCAGAGCTACTTGAAATTTTAAACAGAGCTACATGGTCTGGTTAAAACTGTAACACAGACTATAAAATTGAGCCGCCTGCTGAAAATGTATTTTAAATGTAAATTTAGGTAATCATGAAGTCACTACGGTTCAGCGAACACAGTTAAAACACGCGGAACCAAATAATAAAACTATTCACTCTTTTTTGATTCATAATATTATATAACCGAGATTGCTGATATCCTCCATGGGGATAATCGTTGTGAATCTATGTATGTCCCGGTGAAATTAGAAGGGCTGACTTTTTTCAAAAATGTAAAGATTATTGTTTTCCTCACAAGATATATTTACATATCACTTGTAAAACAATAATCTTATTAGGATTATTTTATTTTACAGACAGTTTATAATGAATGATATTTTGAATCTATACCTACAATAAAAATGAAGTGGCTGTCTGTGATTGAAAAATAAATGCCAAAATGTAAGGGAGTGGCACTCAATTTTAAGCGGTTCGCTTCGCTTTCCGATAACTGAAAGTGAATTTAATTTCTCAATATATAAATATATAATATATAAATGAGTCAACATCAGCACACCCTGGTTACCTGAAGGACGGCGACCTCAGGGTCGGCCGAGAAAGCGTTGGCGGGACGATCTTGTAAATTTTGAGAAGGCGTGGTGGGAGACTGCCAAAGACAGGGACAAATGGAGGAATTTGGGGGAGACCTTTGCTCAGCAGTGGGACAATATAGGTTAGGGGAAATAAAAAGTTGAGAAATTAAATATAATTTTTGCTGCACTCTTTTCAACCCTGAAAGTTGAATACTAAAACTTTGGTACGCCAATACATATTCCATTCATAGGGGCCCCATTATCATATAGTGCCCAGGGCCTTCGATAAGTTACAGACGGTCCTGTATACAGAGCAAGCTAATAAAATCTCGTTAAACAACCTGCAATTAAATACTATAACAGCCATTTGCAGCTCATCAAGTGAATGTAGCAGCAACTTTGTAATAACTGTCATGCAATTTCGTGCAATCGATGCTTTAAGCTTTCTAATAACAGGTTCTCAGTCGCATCTTATTAGATGTTAGCTCTAATAACCTGCCACATAACTTCCTGACATTGAATAGTGTAAGTACGAACAATTAGAAAAAAAACATTTCTCATAATCACAGAGTAAGTTCCGCAATTGCCATGCTATTAATATAAACGGGGTTGAGTTGCTCATCTGACAAAAGTTACAGGCGTGGTAACCGCTGTTTTTACCTACAACGGAACGAAGGTGCAAGCGCTAGTGTGAGAGGTTGTTTGTGTGTTTATGTGTGCAAACAAATGTTCCCATTGATCTCCAAAACGGTCTGACCGATCTAGATACGATTTACTGCAAAGAGTTAGTGATTCATCGGCGATGCTTCTTGGCTATGTGTTATGGTGATTAAAATAGTAGTGTTTTTTTATAAAACATTTTTTTAATGTTTGTCAAAGTTAAGGATAAGAAGGGCCGATCAGAGCCCTTTCCTGATCTTCTGCTCATGGATTCAGTGGCCTGGTGGTACTGTGAGAAACCTTTATTCAGTCACAGAATAAATAATGGTAGAAGTTCAGTGTAGTAATCCAAAATGAGAGCTGTTGAAACAGCGCTCTAAACTAGGATAAACTAAGGGGCAGGAGAATAGAAAGCTCATAAATAAATGCCCATATTTCATGGCAGGCACAAGAAAATAATTTCCATGACAAAATAATGCAAAATAAGTCTATTTTAAATTTTACAGCGATTAGAAAGCGATGCATTTTGCAAGTTTAAATGCGGCGTGCGGGACAGTGTATGAAAACATTACTGGCTGAAGTCGGTGCTGGATACATTTTAAAAGTGTGAAGAATTTTTTTATGACTATTTCGCGAAAGATTTCCACAAGTTACAGGTGAGTAGCTGTTTGCCGTGGTAAGTCCGGCCTGAGAATATACCCCTCCGTCTCCTCCCGTAGATGTCATAAAAGCCGACTGAGGGATTACTTACACCCACCCCAATACTCCCACTTCCCCCGCTCTAGATAGTATGTTTTGGCGCATTTTTTTGTAAAAGAAATCCTAAAGAAGTCCTAGTTTTGCTTGCTTTCCGTTATCTACACACCGACCATAACATCCCATTTTATTTTATGGGGCAGGCCTCGTCCATCCGTGGACGTCTAAAGGTTGATGATGATGATTGAGAGTGAAGAGTTGTTAGTGTTGAAGAGCGATTACACGAAAAAATTGTGTTTCAGCTCCAGCACGCGACTGGAGTTTAATCCAGCCCAGTTCAGAAAACATAACGACTTCACTTTTTGTGAACGCTCGATTTCACTCCCCTCGTATTTGCTTAGGCCTTATATGAAAATCGATTCTCAAAGAGTAAACTACAATTACTAAATAACAGCATTACCCAGAGCAAACACGTAATGTGTCCAGTACATAAATTATACTACAATTACAAATCTAAAAAGACACTTTTCCTACTTTTGTTACGGTGATTAGAAAGCGATGCGTTTTGCAAGTCTCGCCGCGGCCTGAGGCAGTGCGTATGAAATGCGGAGCACGTGCGAGCACCGGCGGCGCGGCGGCTTCAAGGCACGACAACAAACATTGTGTAACCGTCCCTCTGTGAATCGTTACTAATATTTTGTATGTGACATGCTCATTGGTCATACCAAACAATTAAAAGACAACACATCCACCCCCATTCGAGTGGAAAAGAAATGGGCTCATTGAGTGAGATTTTTCCGGAGATTTTTCGTTTTACGTAAATGTTTTTTTTTTAAATTTTTAAAGACAACAAACAATTACACTCATGTAGTAATCAAAATAGGACTAAACATAACAAGTTCTATAAGAGTAGCCAGCCTCGTTGTCATTGCCTAGCATCCGTTGCATAAGAAGTTTTGTCTTTGTAGGTATTGCAATCCGAAATTACGCCAAAAATAATTAACGATTGGAATATCACAATTGGACCGCAGTCAAGATCGCTCGTAATATCAATAGCAATTTCGGGTTATAGATCGTTTATACTCATAGAGAATTATACATTCACTTACATGAGAAATTAAGCTGAGACCAAACCAACGCGGTCAGCCAGCGTACGCGGTGGCGTGCACGGTCGATATACATTGTCTTATCGCCACCGTGAACGCCACTGAGGATGCGGGCTGAACGCGTTGGTTTGGCCTTAGCTTTATATAATAATATTAATAATAGTTTTACATCTCTCATATTCGGTAAGTAGGTCCTTATTACCCCCAAATGGGGCTTGTAGGTGACCAATTAGCGATCTAGGGTAATAATGTAGCTAGAAAAGCCCTAGGGCGGTAAGTAATTAAAAAAAAACTTCACTCTTTAAAAAAGTTCGCGAACATCTAACCATCATACTGGCAATAGACATCATGTATTCAGCCCAATGACAAAAGAGGTCGCTTCGCTATTCAGCCTTGTCTTCGTATGAGTATAATAGTCATCAATTTTAAATATCGAACGGCGAAGCTCAATTAAGTTTTTGAAAAAAATAATTTAAAAAAAGATGAAAAAAGGCGGGAATAGAAAACTTTTACTTTAAATATTGTTTGTTTTTGGGTTTCTTTTATAATTACGTGCTAATTAGGAAAAAAACATGAGTTCTGCAAGTGATGAAGATATAAGCTGCACTCCCGATTCAATGAAAATGGAAGCTGAAGCAGCAATTAACAATATTTTGCCTGAAAGTTCTAAAGAGAGATATTTGAAAACTTACGACGAGTTCATGAAGTGGCGAAAAGAAAAACGAGTAAAGTCTTTATCTGAGACTGTATTCTTAACATAATTTAGTGAGCTATCAAAAAAGCTGCAGCCATCTAGTTTGTGGTGCATTTATTCAATGTTAAAAGCAAGTATGAGTACTAAACACGACATCAATATCAAGAACTTTTCAAAATTATCATCTTTTCTAAAAAGACAATCAGCTGGACACAAAAGCAAAAAGTCAAAGGTTCTAAGAGCGCAAGACGTGAAAACATTTATAAATGAAGCCCCTGATGACATATATTTAGCTGTTAAGGTACGTAAAATAACAAATCACATAATGGTAATACTTCATTATTTTTTCTACTTACCTCACAAACGAGATGTAAAGCAGAGTAGTTAGCTCGGGTGTAAGCATCAATGGCACCCTCGAACTATAGGCGCCCTCGCTGCGCTCGTGCGCCTAAATATCTCGGGCTGCAATTGATGCCTTACAGCCCTTGGATACTAATCTACTATTATCGTATGATTTTAGGTTAAAACTATTTCTGAAAACGGTCATAAATGGTTTAAACTTCCAATTATAGCTTAAAATGCTATTGATATAACGGGCCTAAGAGTTGAGTTTGACTTATGAATTCGACCTGTAGCGTAGTTACAGTTTAGTATTCATTCGAAAAGTTACAAACTCAAAGAAGCTGTAGGATAGCCAGGCTTAGTAACAACAAAAGTAAGTAAAACGTTTATTTTGACAAAATAAATAATAAATAAATAATGCTGGACAGTTCAACACAACATTATCTAGCCCCAAGCTAAGCAGAGCTTGTGTTATGGGTACTAGATAACTGATATAATTAATACAATATATAACATAGATAGATATTTTTTAATATACATAGAAAATACCCAGAACACCCTGAACAAATATCTGCGATCGCACAAATATTTGTTCCGAGGCGGGAATCGAACCCGCAACCTCCTGCGTCGCAGCGCAGGCCAACCTTCGCCCGACGCGCCACAGAGACTAGAAACACACAGAACATAAAGAGACACAGAAAAACTATAAATAACACAATAAGTAAATAGAGTTTGAGCTGTGTATAGTGCTGTCAAAAATACAAACGGTATGGCCAGTTAGAGATGGGCAAGACGCACACTTGGCTTATAGAATTACAGAAGGACAGGTTATGGACCCAGGCAGCTATGGAATGGCTAACAGATGCTCGACTACCAAGAAGAAGATAAAATTTACATCAGTAATCTCCTAAGAAATAAGTACTAGGTTATTATGGATGACTGGGTGTTTCACTCGTTTGAATTGTAGCTACTTACTGACTTCTTAACCCGTCACGGTGTAGGTACGCAATCGTTATCGAGAGATTCTTCGGACGGTCAAGAATGCACGCTGATTAGCTTTGTAAGTAGTATTTTATTGAGCTTTATTTTACCATCGTTTTTAGGGTTCCGTACCCAAATGGTAAAACAGGACCCTATTACTAAGACTCCGCTGTCTGTCTGTCACCAGGCTGAAACTCATGAACCGTGATAGTAAGACAGTTGAAATTTTCACAGATGATGTATTTCTGTTGCCGCTATAACAACAAATACTAAAAAACAGAATAAAATAAATGGGCTCCCATACAACAAACGTGTTTTTTTTGCCGCTTTTATAGATAATGGTAGGGAACCCTTCGTGCGCGAGTCCGACTCGCACTTGGCCGTTTTTTTGCTATCCGCTGTAAAATAATCATGACGTGCTTTCTTCTGCCAGTTTCAAGTAGTAAGTAGTAGATCTGCTGTTTTGTCTAATTTTCATAGTGTTTATGTATCCATCACTCGGGAATGTGACGCTTTCAGTATTGTATTCAATATTTTTTGTTCGTATTTGGGTCCCTTTTCTATATATTATATAGAGGTTTCACAGTGCGAAGCCAATTCGAAAATAAATAAAAATGGCAGATGATAGCAACGCCACCCTTCTTACAAAAATGTTCGAACCCCTTTACCCACATACGTCTTCCTTATGTCTATGAAATAACTAGTGTATAATACGAATGTACTAAAATATACATACAACCTCGATGCAAGGTTGTGTGTGAGTAATTTTTTTCAGGACGACCGTATTAATAGATATTGACCAACTGATATAAGTAGTTCGACCTCGATGATTTGATCGTGCGAAAATATTTAAAAGTAAAAAAAAGTGAAGGATTTGCAGATTTTTTAAGCATGTTGCAATAGAGCTCGCGATTTTATAAAGTGTTTTGTTTATCAGCGAAATAACCTAATAACGCTAAATCGATTTAAAGTTGATATTGACAATTCAGAATTTCGACGATGAAAAGCTTTTATGAGCTTTCAGAACTACCTGCAAGAAATGACTTGGCTAGTCCGCTACTGGTCGATTATGGCATTATGCGGAATATTCGCCTTCCTACACCGCGTCATTGAGTTCGTGGTCGCCACTCGAGAACCTTTATTCCACAACGGTTGTCAGTTTTGCGAGATATCAGTTTATGGGATTGGAATCAGTTGTTATCTATCTCAATACCTAGGTAGGCTAGTCCCAGTACCTAGGTTGAAAATGACACATAGAACATAACATAGTACCATCAACAGGGCGACGATTGCTACAATACAACCATCATACAGGTCACCATATTTTACGAGGCATTGTACTTGCTTTGAATACGAGTCCACCAAGCAGGTCATCACTGCTTCAAATCGTAATTATCGGCGTTCGTCGTAATGTTGGTTTTTAGTTGTTACGTATCTAATTGAAAACTGATCGTGGTTCTTGAGGCGTGGTAGAGGCGTTTTTACGTTTTACGTGACTGATTACTAACCTAACTAGGTGTAAATGGGCCCACGGAAGTACTGCCTGCGAGCCAACTTGACATCAATTTGTTTTTGTTTATGTTATGTGCTTTGACATTGGACTCGTGATCTCCTTTCGATTCTTGCAATAAGAGTATTGCCCAAATGTGTGCAACTTCAAACTCCTTATGTAATTTTAGATGCATTGCTAAAAGCTTTTAAGTTTACTTTAAACAAAACCTTGGAATCAAAACTCTCAGTAAAATAGATAAATATTTCGAAAGTAAACATTACACCAGTCACTTGTACTATCTTGTGTAAGAAGCTGTTTTTTTTCGTCCACTACTTTGCACGAACATAACACAATTATGTCTCATGTAAACGGTGTTTTAATAGATCAGTATTTGTATTAACAGCTTCATTTATAATGACTATTACTTACGGTGGATGTTATGATCAGCTGTTGGCTACCGTCTTCCGCAATAACACGCACCGGGAGTCAGCTCACATTAACAGAACACAGGCAAATAATTTTATTGACCTGTTACTCAATTTAGGATTACGTGTGAGGGTTTTCTTTTCATACTGAATGGGAATAGCTTTAAATGGGATCACGTAATTTCGGAACGTTTCAGAGTGTTGAAACTTGTTAGCTCGTATTTTACAAGACGCGTGCGCGGCGCGGGACGGTACAGCGTTGACTATGGCTGATGGTCGGTCAGACCGGCTTCAGACGCGCCATGCTACTTTCATCAACATGTCTGGAGATGGAATAGTTGGTCAATGCAGGCTTCTCTTTGAATGCATTCGATAGACCTGTTGCAACCTATATTGCCTTATCTGCTCGCTGTGCACACGTGAGCTTTCATCAATAGTAATGTGAAACTTCGTACTACTTTGGTAGTATAGGTAATGAGCTCAAAATATTCAACTTGGGCCTACTCTCGATGTGAGTGAATTTGATTGAATCCATCATACAAGCCCAATCCTAATTGATGGATGTCACATACCTTCATTTTGGTGCTCTTCATGTCTGCAGTTTCCTTTCGTTTCCTCGGTTTCTTTGAGCACGCACATTAATTTTTCGAGTTAAAATATCCATTGGTGCATGCCCGGGGTTTAAATCCAAGACATATCGAGTCGAAAGTCGAGGTAACCACACAGAGCCAAACAGGCTTACAAAAAAAATGCTACGAAAAATTGTGTCCGTAGATAATATATGTAAACCCAATTATTATTTTCATTGTAAATCGAAATACTAGAATCAATATGCGATATCATGTTAGGTTCATGGAAGGTAGAGTATGATGTTAAACTAGGTGTTAATGGCAAAAAGGGACCGTATACCGCAAGAAAATCTATGAAATCTAGGAAAACTACGCTTACCTATATTGTTTACATAACTATGCAGTTCTTGGTATGATAGATGCCAACGATAGGGTAGGTATTTAAATTATTATACATTTTTAATGCTTTCACTACTTTCTAAATTATTTGTATCTGTCTGATCGATTATGTAAACCCGATAATTGGCAGTTATCTTTTACGAATCGGTATATTACAAGTAGCAGTTTCATAGATAACATGGATAGATAAATGATGCATAATACGTTGGGTAAGCGCATGAAGCCATGAACACACGAACACACGCAAGAAAAAAAAAAGGAGTCCGGCATAACCCTCCTGTCACCCTCGTGGCAGAACGGTGGCCATGATGGATTTTCACTCTTAAAAAAAGGATGTTCTTTCTGTGAATCGTAGATATTTCTATCATACGATTACATTGTACGGTTCTTAGGGCAATGGCATCACCAAAAAATTCAACTTATTTAATATTTTACGCGAACGTCTAAAACATACTCGTAACATAGTCGTACTCGTTTTATTAGTAGTAGTAGTAGAGCTTTTTTGTGAAAGAGTTCGTCCGGGGAAGTACTGCCACCATATCTATTTCAGCCGCAAAGCAGTGGTGCTCGCGTTGCTGTGTTCCGGTTTGAAGGGTAAGGGTTCCGGTGGAGTTGCAGGCACAGGAGACTTTCATCTTTGTGTCTCAGGGTGTGCGGGCGCAGTGCAATGCCACATAGGATGCGTCCTAGGTGGACGTGATCTATGAGGTAGTGCACTGTTCATAGGCAGAGGTTACCGCTTAACATCGGGTGGGCCATCTGCTTGTTCCATCATTCAGAAGTATAAAAAAAAAAAAATGTGGAAACCGAGCTTTTCTCGGGAACTGGGAAGAAACCCCTTGTCACGGTGCAGCCGTGGACAGGTAGGTAGTCTAGGTTTTAGGTTCCTATCCTACCTGATAGAAGAGCTAGGAGTAGGTAGAAAAACGATTAGGACATTTTTATACATATATTAAACTTAAAATGCTAACAATAAGGTCACTGAATGGATTGTTAAACTTAGAGTCTTTAGTATTATGCTGAAGGCAGAAGTGCAGGCAGAGGGCCAGAGTAGCAGGCAGAAGGCCAGACGGCTATGGGCCGGGGTATGATCAAGGGTCTCAATCTCAGCAGTAGAATAGGTCTCAAAAGGTCACGCTTGTAGAAAAGAACACTTGGACACACGCGTAGTACGGAACCCAAGAACAGGTGTGGACTCTCCACGGTACTGTCCTGTGAGCTGTAGATCGGAAGCACGTGGTCTAGACGTCATGGTGAAGAGCGCGCCCCTTGTCTGCGAGGTGGCTCGTGGCAGGCTGGTAGCAGCAGGTAGGGCTGGAGACAGCTGGTAGACAGCAGGTAGCTGGTGAGTCCGGTTGGTGGCTGTGAAGCCACCAACCGTAAGGTTCGACCCGTAGAGTTGGACCCTGTAAAGATCACGTAGTTGTAGTGACAGGCTTGATTCTTCCCCCTGGTGTAACTTGGTTGAAAGTCGCCTCTAGGTGCCGCAGACGTGGCTCGCAGGGGTAGGCAGTACGTGGCTTTCAACCTTATTACACCGTAGGGTTTACAACAGAGATTAAGAACTAGTAAGTCAGAAGGACAGACATAGTAGTAGCGGTTTTAGAAACCATTTAGGACGAACGAAGATGTTCCTAAGTGGACGTGCTTCAAGTGTGATGCTAGTTTTACAACATTAAGAAAGATAAGAAGTACATCAGATTAAACAGTGCTAGTTAGAGTGTAGTATATTTAAATAAACTCACCAAAATGGGCGTATAGTCTAAGTTTGTAGTGGTTAATCAGCGCGTTGCTTTAGTTGAATGGGCCTGGCACATGCGTGCGTCGGGTTTTATAGCCGCTAGGGAGCTATATAATTACACTATGTATGTGTGGGTAACTATTGTCCGTTAGTTTTTGTCAATAACCTACTTGTGTGAGTATGGAAGCTTCTAGAAGTTTTTATAATAATTTTGTAATGTTACAGTATCGCCCCTCCCAGAGAAAGGGTTTTTCCTGATAAAACCCGCTAGAACTGCAACCTATCTCTTGATGACTCTACATTCATACTGTCTTTCATACTTCAATCTTTTATTCATCCCGCATTAGCCTCAAGTCATAGAAGGCTTAAGAAGCTACAACTAGAATATATTTACTTTAGTGTGTAAATATACTCATATCAACAAGAGTTTTAGTTGTTAGTGTAGTAGAGGCTTTATCATTTAGAAGGGCAAGTGTTATTTAGTACTAGTCTGTCTGTAAGTTAATGTTCTAATATAAATTCTTAGTGTCTCTATCATTGTAGAGTTGTTTAAGTTTAAGTTGTTAAGTGTAGATTAGTATTAATTTAGAGAAGCTGGCATTTTAGGCTTATTTTAGATGTTTGCCATAATCCGCATCCTAGTCAGAATTGGCTTGTTTAAAGAGTTTTGAAGCAATCCGCTCTGTTGTTAGAGGCTTATTTTTAAATTAGTTTTCACCGCTCATATTGCTTCTTAGAGTGTTCCAATAGGTTTAGTTTAAGTAATTATTAGTTAAAGTTAATTATTAAATATAACAGTTATGATAAGAAAATATTTAGTGTTAACTCTATAGTTCTATTTGTAGTTGAAGTTGTATGAGTATAAGATAAATTAAGAGTTGATTCTATGTCTCTATTTGTAGAAAAAGTAGCAAAAAAAAATTTTTTTTTTTTTTTTTTTTTTTAAGTGTTGACTCTATGTCTCTATGAGAAGTGAAAAGGGAAAAAAAAAATTTTTTTTTTGAAGTGTCTGCATATGTAAAAAAAAATTTAAGTGTAAGATCTAAGTTACTAAAAATTATAAGTGTTTGCTCTATAAAAAAAAAATATAGTGTTAGCTCTATAAAAAAATTTTAGTGATTGAGTAAGTGAGTGAGTGTTTGTAATAGTGACTGTTGTTTATGATACTGTATGTCGCTCTATGTGTTGGAGTTTCAGTTTAAAGGCTAATCGAGAAAAAAAAAAAAAATAAGGAAGTTTAAAGTTATCCAAAAAAAATAAAAGTATTAAGTAAATGCAAGTTCTTAAATAGGTAAGTGTTTTCTATTATTAAGTCAAGTTTATTTTATTTTGTGTTTACTTGTCTTCATATTATTTATTGAATTTATCCTAATTGTTTATGTTTATTATTTTTATCAATGGGATTAAAAAAAATATTTTTACAAAGTTATTTTTTTTTGTACTGAACTTATGGTGACATCTGTTGAGAAAGTTTCTAAGTTATCTCTAGTTCATTATTACTAATATAGATGGCCATAGCAATATTGTTTAACCGCCATCTGTTGGGAAGGTTTAGTATTAATGTCTTTTGTTTCCTGTTGGAAATCATAGATGGCAGTAATAGTATCTTTTAGTAGGTATGCGTAGGTTTTCTAGTAAGCACCTGTCCTGTAGATTTTTTAACTGTAACAAGATATCATAGGGGTAGGCAGGAATATTTTAGTTATCTGTTTGTATTAGTACTAATAGGGTTTGAATGTAGATGAATAGGTAGATAATAATTTGTGATTTTAAGTAATGATTAAAGATTTAAATAAATAGCATTAATTAATTTGTTTAAGTTTGATTTCTCATAAATATTTTAATTAATATTCTAACAATTTTGTTTCTGTTAAATAAGACACGCGTGAGTTGTTTACGAACTATGCATTCCTGACAGAAAATAAGGTAAGTAGGTCAGGCATGTTCGCTCAAGTACCTATTTGAATGTGTTTGTAATGAATAGGAAAGATGTTAAGAATTATGGCTTAATCAAACTCTGATAATGTTTTATTTTAGGATAGTATTTAATAAGATATACCTAAGTGAGAATTTACCGTTATTTGATAAAGTAGTTGAGGTCTTTAGTAAGTGTTGTATTTTTAAGTACCTCAACGATAAATAAGTGCTTGATAGTAAAGCAAGGTATTTAATTATATTTTATGACCTCCTTTGCAATTTTTAGGGGACTAGGTGTCCTTATATGTTTTACATAAGTTAGATAAAAGGTATTATACATAATTGATTAGGTACATAAAATACGTAGATTAAAGTGTTGTACTTAGTAAAAGTTTAGTGTAGGTAAGGCTTTATTCTTTAGTGAGTTTTTCTAACATATTATTTCTATTCGCTTAGGTTTTAGAATTAGGCAATAGTAAATGATTATCAGACTAAATCATTCATAATTTAGCGAATAGCTACTTTTGCAAATGTAAGTAGGTAGGTTCATTGGTCATTTGATCGTTTAGGTTAGATAAGAAATTCATTTCAGAGAGTTTTAGCCAAGGAATGTTGGTAGGTAGGTATGTAGACAGCGTGTTGTTTTGACAAACAGTTTATAGTAGGTAGTTTTCTGGAAGATTCTACCGGTCAACAGTGACGATGCCTGTGACGTAATGTGATGTTGTAGCCATCAACATATTGTATTTTGTTTTTCTAGTAGCTAGCTTTATAGCAGTTTTGTAGGTTTACAGATTATTAGTATTTATATAGTAGTACATAGTTTGCTGGTTTTTAATGAGCTTTCAGAATTATAGATTTTAGATATAGATACTCATACATACTTAATATAGATATAGATACATAGTTAGTTAGCTAGTTAGTTGTTTTTCTTAGATTTAATTCTTGCGTGAGGTCTGAAATGAGTATGTTATAAAATAGATTACTATAGGCAATAGTAAGCTAGCATTTAGTGTTGGCTTTTTTTATATCGGAGTCACGACCCGCTCCGTTTGTTCCACCGAAGGTTTAGTCCCGAAGGTTTAGTCCCTTGGGAGAAAAATGCAGATATCCCGCCAGAGATGTAGGGTCTCGGCAAGAAAGTATATTTCGCAACATTTTAGGTTTGTTGACCTCTGTTGCGTTGGAAAGTTTTTATGAATAACATACTCAAGACCGCCTCGCACATAGATTGAATAAGCATTTATTAAGTAGGTAGTATAGTTTTATTTGGTTATTGTTTAGTCTTTAGAATGTAGGTAAAGTTATTTTCTAGTTCAAAGTTAACTAGGTTATAGGTAATAAGTCTTTAGTCGACCCACACTCACACGTAGGATTAGTTTTATCAAGTAGACAGTAGGTAGTTTAGTTTCTAGATGATTCGTTGGTAGGTACGTTCAAAGTAGTTTACAGTTTTATAGCTAGTTTAGGTAAAAGTATTTGTATAGATTACGAATTACGATTAGTGTAGATTAAAGTTACGTTTAGTTTAGTTATGATTTTAAGATTTTAGTGTATGCGTAGGTAGCTACGATGTAGATTTTACGTTTCTAGTTTCAAGTTTAGTTTTAGTAAAAGGAATATTATAGATTTTAAGTTAACCTTTAAGTTTACGTTTAGTTTAGTTTAGTTTTTAGGGAACTCGTAAGTAGGTACGATTTAGATTTTAAGTTATCATGTTTATTATAAGTATGTAAAAGAAGTATTTAAGGTCAGTGTTTCTCACACACACACACACGCACACGCGTTGATAGTATTAGTATTCTATAAGTAGGTAGATTGTTCTAGTGTTGTTTACTATTTCCAACATTCTAGTGTCAAGGTCAGTTGTAAGTCAAGCTTAGTGAATCAATGAAATTGCATGATAGATACATAGATATATAGATTGTTAGTTAGGTAGATAAGTAGGCAAATATTATTCTTTATAGTGAATGAGTTTAATATCCTTTATGATAGTTTAGGTGTATGGTACATATAGGATTTCCGTTCATATCTACTAGTTTGTAGACGATAGATGAACGTTTGAGTGAGATTTGACATTTTAGATATTTAGTTTCCATTGTTACGACGAACTAGCACTGTTTACGCAATAATGTAGGTAGGTACACAGAAATGGTTAGAATTACACAGTAACACACAGATAGGTATACACAGATAGATATAGCTGTAAAGAATTATACACAATTAGACAATAGATAGTAGTATACACGATTAGACAATAGATTATTAGCTTTGGTACAATAATAATTTCTAGTAGCTATTATTATGATACCGCCACGATGCAATAAAGGCGAGCTTACACCTCTGTTCTTGTAGGTATGTTGTTCCGAGTTTTTACCAAGCGTTTGTAAATGACAAAAATTGGTATGAGACATAAGTTTGAGACTGAGATTGAGAATGAATAGGGCACCATTATCATGTTGATATGGGCCGGAATAGGTATAGTGAATATATCTCTTATGGTAGTAAAGAGAGAATTGTAAAGAGAGTTGGAAAGAGAGTTTTAAAGAGAGTTGGGCGCCACTGTCACGGTGCAGCCGTGGACAGGTAGGTAGTCTAGGTTTTAGGTTCCTATCCTACCTGATAGAAGAGCTAGGAGTAGGTAGAAAAACGATTAGGACATTTTTATACATATATTAAACTTAAAATGCTAACAATAAGGTCACTGAATGGATTGTTAAACTTAGAGTCTTTAGTATTATGCTGAAGGCAGAAGTGCAGGCAGAGGGCCAGAGTAGCAGGCAGAAGGCCAGACGGCTATGGGCCGGGGTATGATCAAGGGTCTCAATCTCAGCAGTAGAATAGGTCTCAAAAGGTCACGCTTGTAGAAAAGAACACTTGGACACACGCGTAGTACGGAACCCAAGAACAGGTGTGGACTCTCCACGGTACTGTCCTGTGAGCTGTAGATCGGAAGCACGTGGTCTAGACGTCATGGTGAAGAGCGCGCCCCTTGTCTGCGAGGTGGCTCGTGGCAGGCTGGTAGCAGCAGGTAGGGCTGGAGACAGCTGGTAGACCAGCCACCAACCGTAAGGTTCGACCCGTAGAGTTGGACCCTGTAAAGATCACGTAGTTGTAGTGACAGGCTTGATTCTTCCCCCTGGTGTAACTTGGTTGAAAGTCGCCTCTAGGTGCCGCAGACGTGGCTCGCAGGGGTAGGCAGTACGTGGCTTTCAACCTTATTACACCGTAGGGTTTACAACAGAGATTAAGAACTAGTAAGTCAGAAGGACAGACATAGTAGTAGCGGTTTTAGAAACCATTTAGGACGAACGAAGATGTTCCTAAGTGGACGTGCTTCAAGTGTGATGCTAGTTTTACAACATTAAGAAAGATAAGAAGTACATCAGATTAAACAGTGCTAGTTAGAGTGTAGTATATTTAAATAAACTCACCAAAATGGGCGTATAGTCTAAGTTTGTAGTGGTTAATCAGCGCGTTGCTTTAGTTGAATGGGCCTGGCACATGCGTGCGTCGGGTTTTATAGCCGCTAGGGAGCTATATAATTACACTATGTATGTGTGGGTAACTATTGTCCGTTAGTTTTTGTCAATAACCTACTTGTGTGAGTATGGAAGCTTCTAGAAGTTTTTATAATAATTTTGTAATGTTACACCCTAAAACATCTACAACCCCTAAAAACTCTACAAGTCTTTAAAAACTTTTTACAACCCTTACAAATACCTTAAAACCCATACTGGATTCCTAGAAATCCCTAGAATGATAGTAATTTCTCGAGAATTGGGATTTTTTGTAGATGATTTTTTTGGCATCGAAATGTGAATTTTAACAAAATCATTATAGGCGTTTTCAGGATCTTCCATACAGACAAACAAATATTTGTTGCTCGTTTAAAGAATAAGGAGCTCTCGAGAATGGTGACACAGTGGAAGTGGAAAGTGAAACTGTAGCAGCACAAGTTAGTTTTTCTCGTTGCGAAAGCTCTGGGCAGTTACCATTAGTATTAGTAGTGTAATGGACTGAAAAGTGTTACAATGAACTCGGAATAACAATTTAATGGTCTAAAAGAAAAAGTAATCAGAGCGTGAAAATATTATGATGCTTGCAACCTTGACAAGAAACATACCTACTTAGGTAATCTGTTTATCATCATCATGTTTTGGTGTAGCGTAACATAGTCACAGATAGTGGCCGAGCTATATTAACTATTAATTATTCTGTGGTTGATCACATACTCTACCTGTTTATTGGCCCTACCCAAAGCCATCTCACCTTTAACGGTTCATTAAATTGTCCAAACTTTGACATATTCATTTAAAATTTCGTAAGAAAACTATTAATAATGCTGTGGCTGAGCACAACTCTACCTGGAGGGTAATTCTCTTGCTTTAGAGATTAAGTCGAATTCGACATATGTCGAAAAAAGCTGGCGAATGTGGAATAAAATCTTAATTTGCTATTCTCGTGATGTCACAAATAGACATAAGTCGACTAAAATCATTCAAATCTAATACGATTTGATGGTTATTGTGACATTTTCGTGACGTTTTTTGTAGACATTCATGCTTCGACATTATCTCTAATTTAGAGATAATCTGTACAATCTGAGAATTGCCCTCCAGGCCATTAGCCCTAAACAAAGCCATCTCACCATTAATTGTTCATTAATGTTCAAAATTTTGAAATATTCAATAAATGTCCTAAGGTCACTATTAATTATTCTGTGGCTAGGCACATACTCTACCAGGCCACTGGCTCTACCCAAAGCCCTGTCACCTTTAAAGGTTCATTCAATTATCCAAAATTATGAAATTAAATTTCCTAAGGTGCCATTAATTTTAAGTGATTATGAACGTAGTGTATTATTACATCAGTGTGATGATTAATAAGGGTTTCGTAGTGTTTTCCATGTCTGTCCCAACCTTGTATTAGTTTAAATACAACTAATTTTGAACGAATCTTTTTGCAGTAACCTACTTTAGGTAGAGATCGTAGATGTTATGTAAAAGGAAGTGATATTTGAGAGCCGGTCGTTAGACAGGTCTAGCAAAATGAAGGCGAGGGATGTATTCATTTAAAGATTTCTTAGCGGCCTTGAAAGTCCCTTACGATGCTATAAAGTAGATTCACTTTTTAGAAGAGTTACTTAGGAATTTGAGATATTTCATCAATAATGTACATATGCACCTTATTTTCGAGTTATGAGTTCGATGAACTGAACGGAATTGTTACAAAGCTATGGATATTGCTTAATTATGTTCATTTTTTATTATCTAACATACTTACCTATATAATTATTGCTAATCAGGTTTACTGATCAAGCTCCAGACTGCGTATACCCCAGTAGATCAACAACTGGAACACCTATGTTCAAAATGTATATAAATACAACTGTTGTGTTATTCATGAAATTGTGAAATGTGTCGTTGGTGAGTAGTCCTACCAAGTCAGTATTAAATATAAGACTATCTCCCTAGAAAGCATAGGAATTGTAGCAGTTCGCAGCCCACACTTAGCCTGTGGCCTAGTAGTATTTTCTAAAACAGACCACATATAAATATAGGCTGTGGACAGTAATATAAATTTTCTGCGCACTCAGTTGGCTGTGGAAAAGCTTATATGTATGGGTACACTGAACGTAGAAATTTCCAAGACTACATCAAAATATTGATGTAGACTTCTAATCAAGAATCTGAGTTTGCTTGGCGCACCATTCAGAAGTGGATTTTTCTAAGAGATACGTTCTCCTTCACTGATTGGACAAGGTAGATGCAGATTTCTTGCACGGGTCACCAAGTTCGATGAAACGACCTTAGGAAATTCAGATTAGAAGGTAGATCGGCTTTACCAACCACTCGGTTGAAGCAATTATTACTATGCAATTATTACATATTTTGCATTACATCTAATGCAACAACATTCTCTCATTGTAGATACATCTACCCAATTTGTTGCAATCTACGGCGCCAGACACATTGCTAAATTCGGTTATGACAAAATTTTGTTTCAGAACAAGATATTAACGACTTGTGTTTAGTCGTATGAAGTAATAGTTGTTTGTATGCATGTTTCTGCTCAACATATTTCCTATCATTATTGGTTATGTAACGTACAGGTAGGCAAATAACACAATGCCTGGTTGGAATGCGTTATCTGCGTAATAAATCATCTATTTTTTGCTACTTTTTAGTCCCGGCTGACTGACAGGTCAACCTTTGTGTGTATTTTGCGTGTATGTGGCAAAAAATACTTGTACCAAAACGGCTGGATGGATTTTGATGGTATCATTAGAATCGTCTTGACCCGATCAGTGCTACAGTGTACCTACTACAAATGTAAAAAAATCTTATACAGCGGCTACCAAATGCAAAAGAAAACAAGAGATTGATAAAATACATACAGTTGTGGTCATATAATTAAGAACGATTTGAAGTTCTAGAAGTTTTTTATTTAAATCGTATCATACACAGAGATGTGTACCTTCTGAGAAGCAACTAGTTATGTTATATAATAGTCACATTAATAGAGCAACCTGACTTAAGAATAAAGTATGAAATCGCTAACTATTTTTTGCACATTTTATTGATTTTATCAAAGTAACACATTCAAATAGTACTGAAACTGGACAAATAATTAAGAACGATTTATTTAACTGCTCGGGAATTGTTTTGTATGACACTTAGATTTAAAAAATCACAATATTATGTAGCACAGGAAACATAAAAAGAAATTCAATAAATATTTAACTAAAATTAATAGTTAATAGCATATCCACGGCTTTTAATTACAGCTTTACACCGGCGAGGCATTGACTCTATTAATTTTTGACATTTCGCAAGAGAAATAGAGTTCCATTCTTGTAAAAAAACGTCATACAGCTCTCTTAAATTTCCACACTTTGTATTTGAAACCTTTTTCTTTACTTCAAACCACAGATTCTCTATTGGGTTTAGATCTGGACTGTTAGCAGGCCAGTCTAAGACAGAAACTAATTGCGCTGTAAGAAATTCCTTTACGGTGCGTGCAGTGTGCTTTGGATCATTGTCATGCTGGAATGTCCAAATGACCGGTAGAACGTCTTCAGCGTATGGTAACATTGTTTCTTCCAGTATATTTTTGTATTGGAACTGATCCATGTTACCTTCTATCAACTTTACAGGTCCTACACCATGCCCAGAAAAGCAACCCCAAATTTTCACATTTCTACCACCGTGCTTTAATGTAACTTTCGTGTACTTTGGGTCGAATGCTGTATTCGGGGGACGTCGTACATATCGTTTTCCATCAGAACATACTCTGTTTATTTTCGTCTCGTCAGAAAAAAGTACATTTTTCCACTGTTGCACAGTCCAGTTTTCATACTTTCTCGCAAATGCAAGCCGGGCTTGCCTGTGGCAAAGTTTTAACATGGGTACCTTTCTTGCTATCCTACCGTGCAATTTTTCTTCTACCAAACGTCTTCGAATAGTGCGTGCTGAGATTGCTGAAGGGTTGTTTTCACCAATATATTCTTTTCTAAGCTCATTGGACCCTTTAAAAGGATTTTGTTTTGCCATACGAACGATGTTTCGGTCATCTCGAGGAGTTGTTTTTCTCTGTTTAGGTACACGTGGAACATTCGAAGTAGTTTGATACGTAGCAAAATGCTTTACAGCGTGGAAAACCATCGTTTTTGAACATTGCAGATGGTCGGCTATCTTTTTATAAGACCAATTCTTCCGGCGAAGTTGTATTATTACTTCCCTTGTAGATTTATCACAACTTTTATTTTTCCCATTGTTTTTTCTAAAGAAGCAATCACCTTTAATCTTTTACAGCACGTAATGGCGCCAAAATTATACAAACAGTAACAAATCGACTGAGTGTTCTCTATTTAAATTTGAATAAAGGTATAAACTACTTAGCGTTCTTAATTACGTGACCAGCCAGTAATAAGGAATACTTTGTTTAAAAGTAGTGTAAAAAGTTTGCCTATTGATTTTTAGCCAATCATGTGTATTAATGAATACAGTGGTAATATGGAAATGTTTTACGATACCGAGAGAAATAAAAACAAATGCATACAATTAGTTTTGCATCTTAGTTGGAAAAAATCTTCCCTTTATATCAGCGTTCTTAATTATAATATAATTAAATATAATTTAATTTTAATATAATTAAAAATACGTAGATTAAAGTGTTGTACTTAGTAAAAGTTTAGTGTAGGTAAGGCTTTATTCTTTAGTGAGTTTTTCTAACATATTATTTCTATTCGCTTAGGTTTTAGAATTAGGCAATAGTAAATGATTATCAGACTAAATCATTCATAATTTAGCGAATAGCTACTTTTGCAAATGTAAGTAGGTAGGTTCATTGGTCATTTGATCGTTTAGGTTAGATAAGAAATTCATTTCAGAGAGTTTTAGCCAAGGAATGTTGGTAGGTAGGTATGTAGACAGCGTGTTGTTTTGACAAACAGTTTATAGTAGGTAGTTTTCTGGAAGATTCTACCGGTCAACAGTGACGATGCCTGTGACGTAATGTGATGTTGTAGCCATCAACATATTGTATTTTGTTTTTCTAGTAGCTAGCTTTATAGCAGTTTTGTAGGTTTACAGATTATTAGTATTTATATAGTAGTACATAGTTTGCTGGTTTTTAATGAGCTTTCAGAATTATAGATTTTAGATATAGATACTCATACATACTTAATATAGATATAGATACATAGTTAGTTAGCTAGTTAGTTGTTTTTCTTAGATTTAATTCTTGCGTGAGGTCTGAAATGAGTATGTTATAAAATAGATTACTATAGGCAATAGTAAGCTAGCATTTAGTGTTGGCTTTTTTTATATCGGAGTCACGACCCGCTCCGTTTGTTCCACCGAAGGTTTAGTCCCGAAGGTTTAGTCCCTTGGGAGAAAAATGCAGATATCCCGCCAGAGATGTAGGGTCTCGGCAAGAAAGTATATTTCGCAACATTTTAGGTTTGTTGACCTCTGTTGCGTTGGAAAGTTTTTATGAATAACATACTCAAGACCGCCTCGCACATAGATTGAATAAGCATTTATTAAGTAGGTAGTATAGTTTTATTTGGTTATTGTTTAGTCTTTAGAATGTAGGTAAAGTTATTTTCTAGTTCAAAGTTAACTAGGTTATAGGTAATAAGTCTTTAGTCGACCCACACTCACACGTAGGATTAGTTTTATCAAGTAGACAGTAGGTAGTTTAGTTTCTAGATGATTCGTTGGTAGGTACGTTCAAAGTAGTTTACAGTTTTATAGCTAGTTTAGGTAAAAGTATTTGTATAGATTACGAATTACGATTAGTGTAGATTAAAGTTACGTTTAGTTTAGTTATGATTTTAAGATTTTAGTGTATGCGTAGGTAGCTACGATGTAGATTTTACGTTTCTAGTTTCAAGTTTAGTTTTAGTAAAAGGAATATTATAGATTTTAAGTTAACCTTTAAGTTTACGTTTAGTTTAGTTTAGTTTTTAGGGAACTCGTAAGTAGGTACGATTTAGATTTTAAGTTATCATGTTTATTATAAGTATGTAAAAGAAGTATTTAAGGTCAGTGTTTCTCACACACACACACACGCACACGCGTTGATAGTATTAGTATTCTATAAGTAGGTAGATTGTTCTAGTGTTGTTTACTATTTCCAACATTCTAGTGTCAAGGTCAGTTGTAAGTCAAGCTTAGTGAATCAATGAAATTGCATGATAGATACATAGATATATAGATTGTTAGTTAGGTAGATAAGTAGGCAAATATTATTCTTTATAGTGAATGAGTTTAATATCCTTTATGATAGTTTAGGTGTATGGTACATATAGGATTTCCGTTCATATCTACTAGTTTGTAGACGATAGATGAACGTTTGAGTGAGATTTGACATTTTAGATATTTAGTTTCCATTGTTACGACGAACTAGCACTGTTTACGCAATAATGTAGGTAGGTACACAGAAATGGTTAGAATTACACAGTAACACACAGATAGGTATACACAGATAGATATAGCTGTAAAGAATTATACACAATTAGACAATAGATAGTAGTATACACGATTAGACAATAGATTATTAGCTTTGGTACAATAATAATTTCTAGTAGCTATTATTATGATACCGCCACGATGCAATAAAGGCGAGCTTACACCTCTGTTCTTGTAGGTATGTTGTTCCGAGTTTTTACCAAGCGTTTGTAAATGACAAAAATTGGTATGAGACATAAGTTTGAGACTGAGATTGAGAATGAATAGGGCACCATTATCATGTTGATATGGGCCGGAATAGGTATAGTGAATATATCTCTTATGGTAGTAAAGAGAGAATTGTAAAGAGAGTTGGAAAGAGAGTTTTAAAGAGAGTTGGGCGCCACTGTCACGGTGCAGCCGTGGACAGGTAGGTAGTCTAGGTTTTAGGTTCCTATCCTACCTGATAGAAGAGCTAGGAGTAGGTAGAAAAACGATTAGGACATTTTTATACATATATTAAACTTAAAATGCTAACAATAAGGTCACTGAATGGATTGTTAAACTTAGAGTCTTTAGTATTATGCTGAAGGCAGAAGTGCAGGCAGAGGGCCAGAGTAGCAGGCAGAAGGCCAGACGGCTATGGGCCGGGGTATGATCAAGGGTCTCAATCTCAGCAGTAGAATAGGTCTCAAAAGGTCACGCTTGTAGAAAAGAACACTTGGACACACGCGTAGTACGGAACCCAAGAACAGGTGTGGACTCTCCACGGTACTGTCCTGTGAGCTGTAGATCGGAAGCACGTGGTCTAGACGTCATGGTGAAGAGCGCGCCCCTTGTCTGCGAGGTGGCTCGTGGCAGGCTGGTAGCAGCAGGTAGGGCTGGAGACAGCTGGTAGACCAGCCACCAACCGTAAGGTTCGACCCGTAGAGTTGGACCCTGTAAAGATCACGTAGTTGTAGTGACAGGCTTGATTCTTCCCCCTGGTGTAACTTGGTTGAAAGTCGCCTCTAGGTGCCGCAGACGTGGCTCGCAGGGGTAGGCAGTACGTGGCTTTCAACCTTATTACACCGTAGGGTTTACAACAGAGATTAAGAACTAGTAAGTCAGAAGGACAGACATAGTAGTAGCGGTTTTAGAAACCATTTAGGACGAACGAAGATGTTCCTAAGTGGACGTGCTTCAAGTGTGATGCTAGTTTTACAACATTAAGAAAGATAAGAAGTACATCAGATTAAACAGTGCTAGTTAGAGTGTAGTATATTTAAATAAACTCACCAAAATGGGCGTATAGTCTAAGTTTGTAGTGGTTAATCAGCGCGTTGCTTTAGTTGAATGGGCCTGGCACATGCGTGCGTCGGGTTTTATAGCCGCTAGGGAGCTATATAATTACACTATGTATGTGTGGGTAACTATTGTCCGTTAGTTTTTGTCAATAACCTACTTGTGTGAGTATGGAAGCTTCTAGAAGTTTTTATAATAATTTTGTAATGTTACACCCTAAAACATCTACAACCCCTAAAAACTCTACAAGTCTTTAAAAACTTTTTACAACCCTTACAAATACCTTAAAACCCATACTGGATTCCTAGAAATCCCTAGAATGATAGTAATTTCTCGAGAATTGGGATTTTTTGTAGATGATTTTTTTGGCATCGAAATGTGAATTTTAACAAAATCATTATAGGCGTTTTCAGGATCTTCCATACAGACAAACAAATATTTGTTGCTTGTTTAAAGAATAAGGAGCTCTCGAGAATGGTGACACAGTGGAAGTGGAAAGTGAAACTGTAGCAGCACAAGTTAGTTTTTCTCGTTGCGAAAGCTCTGGGCAGTTACCATTAGTATTAGTAGTGTAATGGACTGAAAAGTGTTACAATGAACTCGGAATAACAATTTAATGGTCTTAAAGAAAAAGTAATCAGAGCGTGAAAATATTATGATGCTTGCAACCTTGACAAGAAACATACCTACTTAGGTAATCTGTTTATCATCATCATGTTTTGGTGTAGCGTAACATAGTCACAGATAGTGGCCGAGCTATATTAACTATTAATTATTCTGTGGTTGATCACATACTCTACCTGTTTATTGGCCCTACCCAAAGCCATCTCACCTTTAACGGTTCATTAAATTGTCCAAACTTTGACATATTCATTTAAAATTTCGTAAGAAAACTATTAATAATGCTGTGGCTGAGCACAACTCTACCTGGAGGGTAATTCTCTTGCTTTAGAGATTAAGTCGAATTCGACATATGTCGAAAAAAGCTGGCGAATGTGGAATAAAATCTTAATTTGCTATTCTCGTGATGTCACAAATAGACATAAGTCGACTAAAATCATTCAAATCTAATACGATTTGATGGTTATTGTGACATTTTCGTGACGTTTTTTGTAGACATTCATGCTTCGACATTATCTCTAATTTAGAGATAATCTGTACAATCTGAGAATTGCCCTCCAGGCCATTAGCCCTAAACAAAGCCATCTCACCATTAATTGTTCATTAATGTTCAAAATTTTGAAATATTCAATAAATGTCCTAAGGTCACTATTAATTATTCTGTGGCTAGGCACATACTCTACCAGGCCACTGGCTCTACCCAAAGCCCTGTCACCTTTAAAGGTTCATTCAATTATCCAAAATTATGAAATTAAATTTCCTAAGGTGCCATTAATTTTAAGTGATTATGAACGTAGTGTATTATTACATCAGTGTGATGATTAATAAGGGTTTCGTAGTGTTTTCCATGTCTGTCCCAACCTTGTATTAGTTTAAATACAACTAATTTTGAACGAATCTTTTTGCAGTAACCTACTTTAGGTAGAGATCGTAGATGTTATGTAAAAGGAAGTGATATTTGAGAGCCGGTCGTTAGACAGGTCTAGCAAAATGAAGGCGAGGGATGTATTCATTTAAAGATTTCTTAGCGGCCTTGAAAGTCCCTTACGATGCTATAAAGTAGATTCACTTTTTAGAAGAGTTACTTAGGAATTTGAGATATTTCATCAATAATGTACATATGCACCTTATTTTCGAGTTATGAGTTCGATGAACTGAACGGAATTGTTACAAAGCTATGGATATTGCTTAATTATGTTCATTTTTTATTATCTAACATACTTACCTATATAATTATTGCTAATCAGGTTAACTGATCAAGCTCCAGACTGCGTATACCCCAGTAGATCAACAACTGGAACACCTATGTTCAAAATGTATATAAATACAACTGTTGTGTTATTCATGAAATTGTGAAATGTGTCGTTGGTGAGTAGTCCTACCAAGTCAGTATTAAATATAAGACTATCTCCCTAGAAAGCATAGGAATTGTAGCAGTTCGCAGCCCACACTTAGCCTGTGGCCTAGTAGTATTTTCTAAAACAGACCACATATAAATATAGGCTGTGGACAGTAATATAAATTTTCTGCGCACTCAGTTGGCTGTGGAAAAGCTTATATGTATGGGTACACTGAACGTAGAAATTTCCAAGACTACATCAAAATATTGATGTAGACTTCTAATCAAGAATCTGAGTTTGCTTGGCGCACCATTCAGAAGTGGATTTTTCTAAGAGATACGTTCTCCTTCACTGATTGGACAAGGTAGATGCAGATTTCTTGCACGGGTCACCAAGTTCGATGAAACGACCTTAGGAAATTCAGATTAGAAGGTAGATCGGCTTTACCAACCACTCGGTTGAAGCAATTATTACTATGCAATTATTACATATTTTGCATTACATCTAATGCAACAACATTCTCTCATTGTAGATACATCTACCCAATTTGTTGCAATCTACGGCGCCAGACACATTGCTAAATTCGGTTATGACAAAATTTTGTTTCAGAACAAGATATTAACGACTTGTGTTTAGTCGTATGAAGTAATAGTTGTTTGTATGCATGTTTCTGCTCAACATATTTCCTATCATTATTGGTTATGTAACGTACAGGTAGGCAAATAACACAATGCCTGGTTGGAATGCGTTATCTGCGTAATAAATCATCTATTTTTTGCTACTTTTTAGTCCCGGCTGACTGACAGGTCAACCTTTGTGTGTATTTTGCGTGTATGTGGCAAAAAATACTTGTACCAAAACGGCTGGATGGATTTTGATGGTATCATTAGAATCGTCTTGACCCGATCAGTGCTACAGTGTACCTACTACAAATGTAAAAAAATCTTATACAGCGGCTACCAAATGCAAAAGAAAACAAGAGATTGATAAAATACATACAGTTGTGGTCATATAATTAAGAACGATTTGAAGTTCTAGAAGTTTTTTATTTAAATCGTATCATACACAGAGATGTGTACCTTCTGAGAAGCAACTAGTTATGTTATATAATAGTCACATTAATAGAGCAACCTGACTTAAGAATAAAGTATGAAATCGCTAACTATTTTTTGCACATTTTATTGATTTTATCAAAGTAACACATTCAAATAGTACTGAAACTGGACAAATAATTAAGAACGATTTATTTAACTGCTCGGGAATTGTTTTGTATGACACTTAGATTTAAAAAATCACAATATTATGTAGCACAGGAAACATAAAAAGAAATTCAATAAATATTTAACTAAAATTAATAGTTAATAGCATATCCACGGCTTTTAATTACAGCTTTACACCGGCGAGGCATTGACTCTATTAATTTTTGACATTTCGCAAGAGAAATAGAGTTCCATTCTTGTAAAAAAACGTCATACAGCTCTCTTAAATTTCCACACTTTGTATTTGAAACCTTTTTCTTTACTTCAAACCACAGATTCTCTATTGGGTTTAGATCTGGATTGTTAGCAGGCCAGTCTAAGACAGAAACTAATTGCGCTGTAAGAAATTCCTTTACGGTGCGTGCAGTGTGCTTTGGATCATTGTCATGCTGGAATGTCCAAATGACCGGTAGAACGTCTTCAGCGTATGGTAACATTGTTTCTTCCAGTATATTTTTGTATTGGAACTGATCCATGTTACCTTCTATCAACTTTACAGGTCCTACACCATGCCCAGAAAAGCAACCCCAAATTTTCACATTTCTACCACCGTGCTTTAATGTAACTTTCGTGTACTTTGGGTCGAATGCTGTATTCGGGGGACGTCGTACATATCGTTTTCCATCAGAACATACTCTGTTTATTTTCGTCTCGTCAGAAAAAAGTACATTTTTCCACTGTTGCACAGTCCAGTTTTCATACTTTCTCGCAAATGCAAGCCGGGCTTGCCTGTGGCAAAGTTTTAACATGGGTACCTTTCTTGCTATCCTACCGTGCAATTTTTCTTCTACCAAACGTCTTCGAATAGTGCGTGCTGAGATTGCTGAAGGGTTGTTTTCACCAATATATTCTTTTCTAAGCTCATTGGACCCTTTAAAAGGATTTTGTTTTGCCATACGAACGATGTTTCGGTCATCTCGAGGAGTTGTTTTTCTCTGTTTAGGTACACGTGGAACATTCGAAGTAGTTTGATACGTAGCAAAATGCTTTACAGCGTGGAAAACCATCGTTTTTGAACATTGCAGATGGTCGGCTATCTTTTTATAAGACCAATTCTTCCGGCGAAGTTGTATTATTACTTCCCTTGTAGATTTATCACAACTTTTATTTTTCCCATTGTTTTTTCTAAAGAAGCAATCACCTTTAATCTTTTACAGCACGTAATGGCGCCAAAATTATACAAACAGTAACAAATCGACTGAGTGTTCTCTATTTAAATTTGAATAAAGGTATAAACTACTTAGCGTTCTTAATTACGTGACCAGCCAGTAATAAGGAATACTTTGTTTAAAAGTAGTGTAAAAAGTTTGCCTATTGATTTTTAGCCAATCATGTGTATTAATGAATACAGTGGTAATATGGAAATGTTTTACGATACCGAGAGAAATAAAAACAAATGCATACAATTAGTTTTGCATCTTAGTTGGAAAAAATCTTCCCTTTATATCAGCGTTCTTAATTATATGGCCACCACTGTATGTGGTAGGTATATTATATAAGGTTTTAAATATGTGCACATCTTTGGTAAAAGTAAATTATTAGGTAACTACCGACTCGCCCCGACTTCGCACGGGTAGCCCCCGGTGAAAAACAGCTCCTGGTTCTCCTGGTTAAAAGCTACCTGCCCACCAATTTTCAGCCAAATCGGTGCAGCCGTTCTTGAGTTATAAATAGTGTAACTACGTAACACGACTTTCTTTTATATACAGTGGTGGCCATATAATTAAGAACGCTGATATAAAGGGAAGATTTTTTCCAACTAAGATGCAAAACTAATTGTATGCATTTGTTTTTATTTCTCTCGGTATCGTAAAACATTTCCATATTACCACTGTATTCATTGATACACATGATTGGCTAAAAATCAATAGGCAAACTTTTTACACTACTTTTAAACAAAGTATTCCATATTACTGGCTGGTCACGTAATTAAGAACGCTAAGTAGTTTATACCTTTATTCAAATTTAAATAGAGAACACTCAGTCGATTTGTTACTGTTTGTATAATTTTGGCGCCATTACGTGCTGTAAAAGATTAAAGGTGATTGCTTCTTTAGAAAAAACAATGGGAAAAATAAAAGTTGTGATAAATCTACAAGGGAAGTAATAATACAACTTCGCCGGAAGAATTGGTCTTATAAAAAGATAGCCGACCATCTGCAATGTTCAAAAACGATGGTTTTCCACGCTGTAAAGCATTTTGCTACGTATCAAACTACTTCGAATGTTCCACGTGTACCTAAACAGAGAAAAACAACTCCTCGAGATGACCGAAACATCGTTCGTATGGCAAAACAAAATCCTTTTAAAGGGTCCAATGAGCTTAGAAAAGAATATTTTGGTGAAAACAACCCTTCAGCAATCTCAGCACGCACTATTCGAAGACGTTTGGTAGAAGAAAAATTGCACGGTAGGATAGCAAGAAAGGTACCCATGTTAAAACTTTGCCACAGGCAAGCCCGGCTTGCATTTGCGAGAAAGTATGAAAACTGGACTGTGCAACAGTGGAAAAATGTACTTTTTTCTGACAAGACGAAAATAAACAGAGTATGTTCTGATGGAAAACGATATGTACGACGTCCCCCGAATACAGCATTCGACCCAAAGTACACGAAAGTTACATTAAAGCACGGTGGTGGAAATTTGAAAATTTGGGGTTGCTTTTCTGGACATGGTGTAGGACCTGTAAAGTTGATAGAAGGTAACATGGATCAGTTCCAATACAAAAATATACTGGAAGAAACAATGTTACCATACGCTGAAGACGTTCTACCGGTCATTTGGACATTCCAGCATGACAATGATCCAAAGCACACTGCACGCACCGTAAAGGAATTTCTTACAGCGCCATTAGTTTCTGTCTTAGACTGGCCTGCTAACAGTCCAGATCTAAACCCAATAGAGAATCTGTGGTTTGAGGTAAAGAAAAAGGTTTCAAATACAAAGTGTGGAAATTTAAGAGAGCTGTATGACGTTTTTTTAGAAGAATGGAACTCTATTTCTCTTGCGAAATGTCAAAAATTAATAGAGTCAATGCCTCGCCGGTGTAAAGCTGTAATTAAAAGCCGTGGATATGCTATTAACTAGTAATTTTAGTTAAATATTTATTAAATTTCTTTTTATGTTTCCTGTGCTACATAATATTGTGATTTTTTAAATCTAAGTGTCATACAAAACAATTCCCGAGCAGTTAAATAAATCGTTCTTAATTATTTGTCCAGTTTCAGTACTATTTGAATGTGTTACTTTGATAAAATCAATAAAATGTGCAAAAAAATAGTTAGCGATTTCATACTTTATTCTTAAGTCAGGTTGCTCTATTAATGTGACTATTATATAACATAACTAGTTGCTTCTCAGAAGGTACACATCTCTGTGTATGATACGATTTAAATAAAAAACTTCTAGAACTTCAAATCGTTCTTAATTATATGACCACAACTGTATATAGATTTTGAAAAATTAATGAAATGTCACTTTTGGTTTCCTGCACAATATGTGACTTTTACATAATATATATATAAGAACCTTCTTTGAGGTTGTACAAAAAATTGCATCTAAATCGGTTGAACTGAGATAAATCAAAATTGGTTGAGCTTTTTCGGAGGTACAGGCGAATAAATACACAAATGATTAGTTCATCCAGTCGAGTTTTTTATATTTTTATTAATTACTTATTACAATTACAATGCTTTAAATATTTTTTTGTTATAACAGACGAAGGTAATTCAAAATATATCATAAAAAAACTATGTTTGAGTTCTTAATCAGGATTTTATGATATAAGTGTAGATAAAATTCTTAACGAGCTTATTAACTTGGTATAAAATATCGTGCTATGACGAGGCACATTTTGTACATATCTATTCGCTGTTGAATTAGAAGCGCATCGGATATTATATAACCAAAATGAATGATTGCAATGTAACGATTACCTCAAATATCTGACAATTAGCATTCACTTAATTGCGATGGATCATGCCGACTGTCAGCTTTTGAAAAGATAATGAGGTGTTTACGATAATAATCCACACTTTATGGGCTGGCTATGATGGGCTGTCTGATAATTTAACTGGCCATAAACAAGTAATTAATAAAAATGATGTCAGCTCCGTCGCGCGATTGGAGTTTATTCTGAACATATCTAACGGTTGAAAACGTAACGACTTCACTTTTTGTTAACGCTCCATTTAACTCCCCATCTATTTGCGTACCGTGGGCCTTATATGAAAATCGAGTTAACTTAAAAAAACAAAAAACCCGACTGTATCTCCAAAATGGCTCAACCTATTTTGATTGTGCTTATTGGTATTTATTTCGCTTAACCGATTTGGATGCAGTTTTTTGTAAACAATTAATTAGTACTACCTAAAAAGTTCTTAGATATATAAAATATGTTTTAGTAGTATTAGAGCTTTTTTGTGAAAGAGTTCGTCCGGGGAAGTACTACCTCCATATACCGTCGTACTATCCTCTATTTCTGCCGCAAAGCAGTAGTGCTCGCATTGTTGTGTTCCGGTTTGAAGGGTATGGGTACCGGTGAAATTACAGGCACATGATACTTTTCATCTTTGTCTCAGGGTGGCAGGCGCAGTGCAATGCCGCATAGGTTGCGTCCTAGGTGGACGTGACCTACGTGGTAATGCGTCGTTAAAGGCAGAGGTTACCGCTTCACATCAGGTGGGCCATCTGCTTTTTACGTAGTTAACAGTATTGTGCAGGAAACCAAGTGATTTTAAATTAATTTTCAAAATGTTTTAGGTAAAAGTAAAGTAGTCTCTCCGATTATTAACTATTAGCTAAAACATAGACATATTCGAAACATCCCTATTAATCTTAGATTTATTTTTGTTTTAGTCAGTTATTTTTGCATTTAGTAGCCACTATATGATAGATTTAGCAACATTTGTAGAAAGTAACTTTAGCACTGTCCGGGTCAAGACGATTCTAATGATACCTCATACATCACAATCCATCCAGACGTTTTTAGGGTTCCGTAGCCAAATGGCAAAAAACGGAACCATTATGGATTCTTCATGGTTCTTCCGTCCGTAAGTCACAGCCACTTTTTTCTGAAACTATAAGAGCCATGCTGTTGAAACTTGGTAAGTAGATGTATTCTGTGAACCGCCATTAAGATTTTCACACAAAAATTTAAATAAAACAATAAATTTTTGGGGTTCCCCATACTAGAACTGAAACTCAAAAAAAAATTTTTCGTCAAACCCATACTTCTGGGGTATCTATGGATAGGTCTTCAAAAATGATATAGAGGTTTCTCATAAAAAATAATTCTAAACTGAATAGTTTGTGCGAGAGACACTTCCAAAGTGGTAAAATGTGTGCCCCCCGTAACTTCTAAAATAGGAGAATGATAAAACCAAAAAAGTTATATGATGTACATTATGTAAACTTCCACTGAAAATTGGTTTGAACGAGATCTAGTAAGTAGTTTTTTTTAATACGTCATAAATCGCAAACCATCAAAGAACTTTTATATTATGTTACTTGCTGCTACGGAACCCTTCATAGGCGAGTCCGACTCGCACTTGGCCGCTTACTTTTTTATTTGATTTCTCGACAAACTGGCACTCGGCCCGCCTGATGGTAAGCGGTTGCCGTCGCCTATTGACATCTGCTACACTAGAGGCATTGCCAACGCGTTGCCTGCCCTGAAGGACACTTTTTTTAAAGTGGTTCATGGTTCGTAGGTTGCAACGCGGTATTAAGTTGGTTCGTTTTTCATACTAACGTATTTTACCAAATATGGGCGAACAGAGTATAATTTTACACTGAAATTACTGTCGTTGGCTCTTACGTATTATTTATCTTGGTTATTATTTGCTGCAAATCATATTTGGTTGCAGAAAACTGTGGATTAATAGCGAAAATAACATCGAAATTTTAGTGCATACAAGTAATTTCGATGTTGTTTTCGCTATATTAATGCACTGTTTTCTTCAACCAAATATGATTTGCCGCAAATAATAACCAATATAAAAGCCAACAACAGTCATTTCAGTTTAAAATTATACTCTGTTCGCCCATATTTGGTAAAATACAATAGCATGAAAAAGCAACCACCCTAAATATTTGTTTGCCACATACATACAAAGATACGCGCGAAACACATAACCAGGCTGACCTGTCAGTTAACCGGGGAAAAGACTAATGTTTCTTAAATTTTTCGAATGTCTTTTCTTCGTCTTTAGGCCGTCCAGGACAAAAAAATAGCGGCCAAGTGCGAGTGGGACTAGCCCATGAAGGGTTCCGTAGCAGCAAGTAACATAATATAAAAGTTCTTGTAGTTTGTTGTAACTTTGATCGATGTTTTAATAATAGTGTATTTAAAAAAAAAACTACTTTCTAGATACCTCAATATCATTTTTGAAGACCTATCCATATACAGGGTGGGGAAATTTTTGGCCCCTTAAGGGTAGCTACCTTTTCTTTTGTAGTTACAAGGTTTTGTTTTTAGGAACCTTCTGTTTTATTTTGAAGAAAAAAATATTGGCATTTTTAGATTTTTGAAAAAAAGTACGGTTCGCCCAAAAACGTTTGTCAAAAAAAACAAGTTGGTCTTAATCGACTCTATTTCCAACCAGGAACACTTTTCCCAAAGTAACATACCAAATCAAATCGTAAGTTATGGCAATAATAAAAAAAAACAAGTTTCATAAATTTTTCTAAGCGCCATTCGCCGCAACAAAGTCATGCATACCATTCGATTTCGAACACGTGATATACCACCGCTTAGAATGACAATACCGCAAGATAAAATTGGCGGGAAATATTTTTTTTTAATTTTAAATTTATATTGTCCAATCCACACGTACGGGTTTGATGAATTTTTTTTATGAGTTTCAGTTCTATGTAAGGGGAACCCCATTTGTTTTTCTATTTTTGTGTGAAAATCTTAAAGCGGTTCACAGAATACATCTACTTACCAAGTTTCAACAGCATAGGTCTTATAGTTTCGGAATAAAGTGGCTGTGACATACACGGACGGATAGACAGACAGACAGACAGACATGACGAATCTATAAGGGTTCCTTGTCTTGTTGACTACGGAACCCTAACAATGGTCCAGGAACAAAAAAAAAACATTTTTGTGTACGACGCCCGCTAGCACAAGCGAGATGGAGCGCGTGTTACCGCGTGCGTTGAAGAGCCTTAATCTTCGTGCTACAAACTCCACTTACCACAGTTACTTGACCTTTACATTTTTTTGTTGACCTCTGTAGCGCATAAGGCGTATGGCCGGCTGAGATGTGAAAGGTTGCGGGTTCAATTCCCGCTGCAAGACAAATGTTTGTACGATCTGCAAATATTTATTCCTGGTCTGGGTGTTATGGTACCTTGGTGCTCGTAGTTTCTGATACCCACGACACAGGGAATCCTAGTGTGGGATCAGGAGGGCAATTCTCGGATTGTAGAGAGTAAGTCGAATTCAACATATGTCGAAAAAAGATGGCGAATGTCGAATAAAATCTTAATTTGCTATTCTCGTGATGTCACAAATAGACATAAGTCGACCAAAATCATTCAAATCGAATACGATTTGATGGTTATTATGACATTTTCGAGACATTTTTTATAGACATTCATGCTTCTACATTATCTCTAATTTAGAGATAATCTCTACAATCCGAGAATTGCCCTCATGGACTATGTATGTGACTATGTAAGTTATGTTATGTTTTATGTTACAAGCTAAATACCTATGCTTCTTAACGGTGAAAACGAATCGATTACTATATATACTACTCTAAAGCGCACTATGCTCGTCAGCGTTCGATAAATTAACAGAATTTGACAGCAAAAACTTACTTTCATGTTTTAGTAAAACGGCCACCGTCTTACTAAAACAGGAATTGTCTGTGACTTTGACGACTTGAAAGAAATGTAACGTTGTAAAATGAAAAAAATATTTTTTATTGAAAATGGCAAATGCACAAGCCGTGCAAAGAAAAAGAAACAGACAGAGACAAGGAGTAACTTTCGAATGTGAACTGTGATTTAGTATTAGCCAGATTATTATGACAAATCAATTTTCTAATCATGATATCAATATACAGGGCGTCCCAAGACTATGCGACATGAAGGGAAAGTACCTTAGGATGTTTCGCTGCAAGGAGACTTTATTTTATTTTTAAAACTTAGGTATACTGCATTCAAAGTATTTTTTAAATTACTTGCTTCCTCTGGGAATCGAACCGAACATTTAATGGAATCAAACATTTTACGTGATTCTTTTGTTATAAGTTACTATGTTACATTAGAGGGATGATTATTTTTTTGCCATTCTTTATGTTGGCATCATAAAAATTCTCGGTGTTTTTTTTCACATTTAAATTGGTTCGATTCCCAGACGAAGCAAGTAATTTTTAGAAAATCTTTAAATGCAGTATTACTAAGTTTTAAAAATAAAATAAAGTCTCGTTTCCGCAAAATATCCTATCTACAATATTTGAGGTAGTTTCCCATCATGTCGCATAGTCTTGGGACGCCCTGTATATAAAATCGTTGCGTGACTGACTGACTGACTATCAAACGCACAGCCTAAACCATAAGTCCTAGAGACCTGAAATTTGGAGTGTACGTTCTTTTTATAGTCTAGGGGTGCACTAAGAAAGGAATTCCAGAAATTCATCTCCTAAGGAGGTGCAGGGTGTTTAAGTTTGTATGGAAAAGTACACGCGGACGAAGTCGCGGGCATTCCACTAGTAAATTATAATTTCAAAGATTGAGAAAGTCTTGACTACATACTCATGCAATAGGCTAATTAGGACTACCAAAGACAACTGCAAACTACCACTCACCAACTCTTTTAGAAAACCTTTCTGTGAATCTTGAACTCTTCGAAAATATTTCACACAACTTTTATAGACCTTCACATGAGTTTTCGTGCTTTCTTATAAATATTTTGTATTTCGTTTCTGAAATATCATACGAGGATTAATTAGCAAATTGAAACACACAAATTAGTTAGTCTTCAGTTTATTTTCTATCTTGGGTTTCCCAAAAACTTTGTTTATTACAAACCTGGTGATCAGGCTGAGGAGTTTGAACAGTACGACTAGTATGAGGAGAGCTGCCGCTATCTGGTCGAGCATCCACCGCTGGTAGAACCAGTAGAGCTTAGCTTTCGAGCGGAGGTGGCGGGCTCCTGAAACAAGATACAATAATTATTAGGCGAAGCTTTATTTTTAGGGTTACGTACCCAAAGGGTAAAACGGGACCCTATTACTACGACTCCGCTGTCCGTCCGACTGTCCGCCTGTCACCAGGCTGTATCTCATGAATCGAGATAGTTAGACAATTGAATTTTTTACATATGATGTATTTCTGTTGCCGTACAACAAATACTAAAAAACAGAAGTCCATACAAGTAATTCCAATGTTATTTTTGCTATTAATCCAGTGTTTTCTTCAACCAAATATGATTTGCCGCAAATAATGACCAATAAAAGCCAACAACAGTCATTTCAGTGTAAAATTATACTCTGTTCGCTCTTATTTGGTTAAATACGTAAGTATGAAAAAGCTTATCGCTTTTTAGCAAAAGACTATAAGAACATTAAGTTTTAATTTAATGTTTGTAGTTTTTTTCTAGTTTGTAAGGTGTGCAATAAAGTAATTACATTTATTTAATCATTCTTATTCACAATTCAATCCCATTGATCGAGCTTCCACAAGTCATGATGTCCAGGAAATTACAAAAAACTAAGACGCGTCTCTCCACCTCTACCTCTTCCAAGCCGGCCGGTCACCGTGGAAGAGTACGACCAAAACCCCCTAAAACAAAACATAATGAAAAATGATCTGTAAATGGATAGAGACATCGAAAAGTACAGAAGTAAACTTGATTTAAAGATCTCAGACAAAGTAAGCAATAAGATAATAAGGAATAGGACGAAAATAGCAGATGTAAGGAGTAAAATAAAATAAGATCCTTAAAATGGAGTTGGGCTGGACACATTTGCAGACTGGGAAGTGTTAGATGGGCGAAAAGGGCTACGGAATGGATACCATATGAATGTAAGAGGAAGAAAGGGAGACCCAGGATGAGATGGAGAGACATTTTCACTCAGCAATGCGGACCAGATTGGATGAGGAAGCCGCGTGAGAGGGACAAGTGGAATGTTTTAGGGGAGGCCTACGCCGCAGAGGCGACAACTACATAAAATATAAGTTTTTTAATATGTATAAAAATATTATGTGTACCTGTATTAGGTTTTACAAGTGATAGTGTGAAAAGACATTCATCTATACTACTTATTGTGTTAGGGTAGCTGAAATAAAGGCTTTTTTTTATTTATTTTTTTATTCATTCTTATCATCATCATCAGCCTACAGAAGTACACTGCAGGACATGGGAGTCGCCAATAGAATGCCACGACGAAAGGCCATTTGAGCCGCTTCGGCATCTATAATATCTTAGGTCCATCGAGAGACGGGACCCTTCCTCTTCCCTTCATCTAGCATCGTCCGGATTGTGGTCGCCACAAGAGAACCTGTATTCCTAAGGGTTATCAGTTCTGCGAGCAAATGGCCTGCCCATTGCCACTTCAACGTGCTAATTCTGATAATGCGAATTGTGATCCTGATGTTCTCACGTTACCTCGGCATATTTACAAAATCAAATAAACTTCTAAAAGACACACACGACAATAAAATAAAAATGTCAGCCTACATTTGACGACCTCTGTAGCGCGTCGGGCGCGTAGCCGGCTGAGACGCGAAAGGTTGCGGGTTCGATTCCCGCTGCGAGACAAATGTTTGTATGATCTGCAAATATTCGTGACGGGTCTGGGTGTAATGGTATCATAGTAACTCGTAGTTTCTGATACCCACGACACAGGGGAATCCTAGTGTGGGCACAGAATAAATAATAGTAACTGTGGGGTCAGGACTGTGTATGTGTTTTTTTTTTTTTTTTTTTTTTTTGTACTACCAAGGTAGCAAACAAGCTTACGGCCCACCTGTTGGTAAGCGGTTACCGTAGCCTATGAACGCCTGCAATACCAGAGGCATCACACGCGCGTTGCCGACCCTTTAAAAATTTCCAAAAACCGCTTTTGAAGAACCCCATACTGTAGTCGCTCGGGAAAACCTCAGCAGGGAGATCATTCCACAACCTGACTGTTGGGTGGTATGTTATGTTACATAAATATAACTACCTACAGGTCTAGCGCTTAACTGAGTCAGTCTCTGAGGTATGGGAGCGGTACGGGAGGGGTGTTTTCTTATCTCAAATTATCAGATGACATGTGACATAATGAAAACGAAAACACCCCTCCCGTACCGCTCACATACCTCAGATACTGACTCAGTTAAGCGCTAGACCGATATTTTAGTATTTCAGATATTATAATGAATTGTCTCAAACTGGGCAATGTAAAAGGTTTAGCTCAATTATCATCATCATCAGCCTGTATCAGTCCACAGCTGGACATAGGTATCTCATAATGCGCGTCATTTAGACCGATTTCCAGCTCTTCCCATCCACTTTCAACCAGCCGCCTTACACAGATCGTCGCTCCACCTAGCCAGGGGGCGCCCCACACTACGTTAACCGAGACGTGAGGGGCTAGTCTGCAAATTTGACAAGCAACTTACACGGCCGTGTGGTGTACACTACACGGATTTTAGAATGGAGAAATCGAACAGCGCCCCTAGCGGTCACGATGAGAACCTCAAATCCTGTAAAAAAAACTGTGTAGTGTACACCACACGGCCGTATAAATTGCTTGTCAAATTTGCAGACTAGCCCCTCAGGTCTCCACTCTAGAACACGTTCTCAAACAAACGCAGCTCAGTTACCTTTGCTCTTAATAGCCAGTTCAACATAGTGAGCAATAAGCTTCGTCGGCGGCACCGGGCGATTGTTGAAGAGGAATGACAGGTACTTCGCCTGCTTGTAGAAGCTGTAATTAAAATGTTTAGATAAATAAAACGCAACAATTATCCTAACTAAATCGTAACTAGTCGTAAATCGTCGTCCTATAGTCTCTTACATACATACATATCACCATCGTGACACGAAGGGGGGAAGTGGCGAGCGAAGCGAGCCACTGTTCCCCGAAGGGATAAGCAAAGCCTCAATTCACACTCAATTCCTCTTTTCACAGTGGGTTGCACCATCGTGGAATATAGATATGACGAGTGGTGAGCTCATCGCCGCCATTGCTTCCCACGATTGACTGCTAACGCTTTCTTCCAGTAATAAAACATTCCATAATAAGCTAGCAGCCAGGACAAATCTTATACCAACGAATCTTATCAACAAGTCCGGGTAATCCCTTAGTCAACTTTTACGACATCCACGGGAAAAGACGAAGCTCTCAAGTTACGCGATTTTAAGTTTTTGTATTGCAAAATAAATATGTAAAGTAGACGGAATATTACTAGTATTTCAACCTGGTATATTACCTGTCGTTGTTAAGAATCTCCTTCAAGGCAGGTCGGAGGTTGTCCGCCAGTTGAACCTCGTCAAAGTGCACCTTGACGGCGTACCCCGAGCGGACCGCCTGCGCAGCGTTCGCGGGCTGGTCTCCGAACACGGGCACGGCCACCAGCGGGACTCCGTAGCGAAGAGCTTCGAGCGTGCTCAGGAGACCGCCGTGAGTTATGAATAGCTTGGTGTTTTTGTGTGCTGTAGAGGGTTGATAGGATTAGTTTTTTGTCATTATACATACATACATACACTTTTCATCTTTATGTCTCCAGGTGGCGGGCGCAGTGCAATGCCACATAGGGTGCGTCCTAGGTGGACGTGATCTAGTTGTCATTATACATACATACATACATACATACACTTTTCATCTTTATGTCTCCAGGTGGCGGGCGCAGTGCAATGCCACATAGGGTGCGTCCTAGGTGGACGTGATCTAGTTGTCATTATACATACATACATACATACACTTTTCATCTTTATGTCTCAGGGAGGCGGGCGCAGTGCAATGCCACATAGGGTGCGTCCTAGGTGGACGTGATCTAGTTGTCATTATACATACATACATACACTTTTCATCTTTATGTCTCAGGGAGGCGGGCGCAGTGCAATGCCACATAGGGTGCGTCCTAGGTGGACGTGATCTAGTTGTCATTATACATACATACATACACTTTTCATCTTTATGTCTCAGGGAGGCGGGCGCAGTGCAATGCCACATAGGGTGCGTCCTAGGTGGACGTGACCTATGAGGTAATGCACTGTTCATAGGCAGAGGGTACCGCTTAACATCAGGTGGGCCATCTGCTTGATCAGTCATTCCAAGTAGTATATAAAAAATACATAGACACACGACTTTTTCCCCGAAAGGGTAGGCAGAGCCTCAAATGGGCCACTTTTCACTGTGGGTTGCACGATCGCAAGTGGTGAGCTCATCGCCACCATTGCTTCCCACGACTGACTCTGCTAACGCTTTCTTCCAGTAATAACACATTTCTTAAATACGCTAGCAGCCAGGACAAATCTTATGCCATTGAATCCTACAAACAAGCCCGAGTAATACCTTAATCGGCTTTTACGATGTCCACGGGAGGAGATGGAGGGGTCTTTTCTTGGGCCGGACACACCACAGCTGATATTTCAAAGCATATCATTATAAATAGCTAAAAATGCTTTTTTTAAATGCATGATTGACGGAACAAGCAGATGTGGCCCACCTTATGTTAAGCGGTAACCTCAGCCTTTAACAATGCATAATCTCATAGGTCACGTTCACCTAGGACTCACACTATGTGGCACTGCACTGCGCCAGCCACCCCGACACAAAGATGAAAAGTCTCATGTGCCTGTAACTTCAGCAGCATTCATACCCTTCAAACCGGTACACAGCAATAGGTGGTAGTACTTGCCCGGACGAAATCTTTCACAATAAAAGCTATACTTCTACTAAAAAAATATACAAAACTACTAACTACTAAACTAAGCTAACTACTAATTCAATATAAAATAAGTAACGAATTAACTAGCAAACGCCGTAATGATTAATCATTAAATCATTGATATTATCCTTTGCAAATTATCCTTGGGAATATTGAGTTGCAGTTTTGTAAATCACTGTTTAGGAGAAAACGATAATATATTGATATTTTGTATGGACCCGAATACTAACCATCACCAGCCGCAAGGATAATTGCATAAAACTCATTTATAATATTTTTTCAACAAAAAATATTCTGAGTTACCTAATATAGCAGCTTGCGGCATCCACGCCTTCACATGAAGATTCTTAGGCAAATCCTTCAATTGTTCCTCAAACTTCCAGAGCACCGTGTACGGAAGCTCTCCCAGTAGCTTGAGAAGGCCCCGTTTCGTCTCAGCCGGGAGATCAGAAGACTTCAAGATGGATCCCATGCTGAAGTATACCACGCCGTTGGTGGAGGAGTCCAGAATCTCTTGAATATCCTATGAGGATAGGAGAAATGGGATCAGTCTTGTCAGAGTCGAAGTTTCATTCACCCTTGCTTCATCTTTGCATTCACCGAAACGTTTAGAACGAATAGAGTGTATACTAATAGTTAGGGATGGTACTGAGCTGTGCGTCTGCTCGTACAATGATGAAAAGGAGATGGTGGGATCAGATCGTGAAGTTCCTCGGAGCATTCCCCGAATAGAACCTATAGAATATCGAAACACAAGCGACTTTACGGCGGTGCTTGAGGCTCTGGATCTTAGTTAGTAAACGTGAGCGAAGCAATAGGAGCAAGAAGAACGGTGGCGAGCGTCTATAGTTAGGTTCTAGGATTTGGACTAGCCTTATAGTGACTACAATGTTCAATTTAGAAGCCGGCACGGAAGATTAAGAACAGTGCTGTCGTTCAGAGCGTCGTCGAACATGGTCAGAGGCACGCCTTAAACGGCACTTTGAGCCCTAGGCACGTCGCAATATCTAGTGAACGAAGGCTCATATAAAGTATTAAATATAAATGTGACACAAAAATTCCGTTCCGGCGGCACTCGAACGCACATATTCGATCAAGGGATCAGTTTACCCATGGAATGAGCTGACGCTAAGCGCCGATAGATGCTATCTACAGGTGTTTCATTCGGAAACCTTCCTGTTCAATGTCCGAGACTTGGTTCCAACGATTAACAAGAGATGACATCATATAAAGTACTAGCTGCATCCCGCGGTGTTGAAAACCTCAATGGCGCGGCGGGCGACGGTTCGCCTGCGACGCAGGAGGTTGCGGGTTAGATTCCCGTCTCAGAACAAATATTTGTGCGATCTATTTGTGTTCAGGGTGTTCTGGGTATTTTCTATGTATAATAAAAAATATCTATCTATGTAATTCATTTATTTATTTCAGGCAACATTGAAAAATGTACATTGTACCTAGACAAAGGCCCATAGTAATATATACCTTACAACTAACATACATATAAAGATAAAGATATACTACAAACTATGACTTAAAGTCGATAGAGATTTGGTTTAGAAAATGCTTCCCTAAAGCGTAATGTATTGTATTAAGTATATCAGTTATCTAGTACCCATAACACAAGCTCTGCTTAGCTTGGGGCTAGATAATGTTATGTGAACTGCCCAGCATTATTTATTTATTTATTTACCCGCATAAGTATCGAACCCCTGGGAATATCGGGATAAAAAATAGCCTATGTGTTATTCCAGGAGTTCAGCTATTTCTATTCCAAATTTCATCCAAATCAGTCCAGCCGTTTCAGCGTGATGAAGTAACAAACACACTCGCAAACTTTCGCATTTATATTAGTGTGATGATGTAAGTGTATTGTGTAGTTTACCTTAGAAGCCGGCTCAATATGGTCATCAATATGGAAGCCGCCGATCTCCACTACATTAGGCGGGATGCTCTGAGACGGCGCGAAGGACGGATGGGAGTTTACGAACAGTACTGCAACGTTGTCCAGAGCTTCGTCGAGCGGAGTCAGGGGCACGCCTCTAGCGGCCGCGAGCGGAGCGAACATGGACTCGTATAGAGCCAGCGTGGACCCTTTGTGCCACCTGCAACAAACATGCAATTAACATTATACCATAAAATCTGAAGAGAAGAAGAAGAAGAAGGTTCATATTTTAGGTTATTGTGGTTTTTTAGGTTTCACGAGAAGGTTCATATTTTGTAAACACTAACATATAACACGACTTAGTAAAATTGCTCGTTAGTTTCGTATTACACGTATGTTACTTTGAGTTGATTGAATTTGGGATTATTTTGTGTGTCCGGATTATTACCGTGATGTGTCCGGCCCAAGAATAGACCCCTCCATATCCTCCCGTGGTTGTCGTAAAAGCCGACTTAGAGATTACCCGGACATGTTTGTAAGATTCGTTGGTATAAGATTTGTCCTGGCTACTAACTTATTATGGAATGTGTTACTACTGGAAGAAAGCGTTAGCAGAGTCAGTCGTGGGAGGCAATGGCGGCGATGAGCTCACCACTTGTCACGTCTATATACCACAATGGTGCAACCCACTGTGATAAGAGGCCCATTGAGGCTCTGCCTACCCATTCGGGGAAAAAGGCGTGTGTCTATCTGCACGAGAAGCTTCAAATTTTGTAAACACTAAATATATAACGACCTACTTATATGAATAACGGTAGGACGCGAAAAATTACCAATTTTATAAAATTAATCTGAATGATCAAAAAGTTGTACACGAATATTTTATCAGCCATTTCTAAGATACTCTTGTAATGTCTGCATTTAAGAAAAGTAATTAATTTTGTACAAATTAAAAAAACATATAACCCGACCAAGTGAAATTGCTCGTTAGTTTCGTATTACGCGTATGTTACTTTGAATTGAATGAATTTGGGATTATTTGTTGTTGATTGAATTGTCGATATGATAGGTAACAGCGACATCGTGGTACAGACGTTTAATATAAAATAAATAAATAAATAATGCTGGACAGTTCACACAACATTGTCTAGCCCCAAGCTAAGCAGAGCTTGTGTTATGGGTACTAGACAACTGATATACTTAATACAATATATTACATAGATAGATATTTTTTATTATATATAGAAAATACCCAGAACACCCTGAACAAATATCTGCAGATCGCACAAATATTTGTTCCAAGGCGGGAATCGAACCCGCAACCTCCTGCGTCGCAGGCGAACGTTCGCCCGCCACGTCACAGAGGTCGTCAAATATGATATAGTAATGACTTGAGACACATGTGAGACTTGAGAGTGACTTGGGAGAAAGAGGTCAGTTATAGAAGACATTGTAAACCATTATAAAATACTAAAATAAATAAGAGTTTCCCCAAGCTTATGTTTTAATTCAATCACGAATACTACAGTATGCAGATTGCACAAGCGCACAAGCGGTACACTAGTCCTAAGTGACAAGTCCACAAACGGACTAACGGCAGTCAATTACACAGTATGCAAACATTAAAGTAAGCTTTTAAATCGTGTTAGTGAGCTATTCAAATATTAGTTAAGTCTAGTCGAAGCTAACGGTCAAAGATGACTGTCTACTTTGCGGTCAAGGAAACAATTAGACAATTGTTGGAACAATGCAGATTTGACCTATTTCGACTTTTTAACCCCTACGCAAAAACGACGAGGTGTTATAAGTTTGACGTGTCTGCATGTGTGTATGTGTGTGTGTGTGTCTGTGGCATCGTAGCTCCCGAACGGATAAACCGATTTCGATTTCTTTTGAAGTTGAATTTGTCGGGAGTGTTCTTAGCTATGTTTGATCAAAATCTGTTCAGCCGTTTTATAGCGTTGAAAGTTTTTTTAATTTTTACAAAATTAATTACTTGTCTTAAATGCAGACATTACAAGAGTATCTTAGAAATGGCTAATAAAATATTCGTGTACAACTTTTTGATCATTCAGATTAATTTTATAAAATTGGTAATTTTTCGCGTACTACCGTTATTCATATAAGTAGGTCGTTGTATATTTAGTTTAATTAGTAATTGGATTTTATTTTCAAACTTGATGGCTAAGTAGTTTTGAAGATAAGGGGATAATGGGGAAGAATACCAAAAACTTTTCCGGCAGAGGGTCCTGCGTGTTTGTTATCTTGGTAAAAAAAACCCATTACTTTTAAGATTTTCTATGCATTGGTTTGGTTTTTAACGAGCTGTTTAATAGATTTTGTGATGTACTCTACCTGGCATATCGCCCAGTTGAAGGAGGTGTTGAAAATAAGACGTGCATCGCTCCAAGGAAAGAAAGCCGAACTAGTCGAAACGTAAATTTTAATTACCATTTTGTGAAACCGAAATAAATGATATAATAATAATTTTACTAAGTTTAAGCTGTTTTCAGGACAACATTTTAGTTAAATTTGATTTTATTAATTCCAGCATACACTTATTCGTCAAATGTTAGTTAAATTTAGGGATAAAATTGATAAAAAAATATATATCTAAAACAATGGAGAATGTTCAGTAACATTTAAACTTGGCATCTACTGGATTACTTACTTAGTAAGAAACATGTTTCACAGTAATACCTGTTGTCTTCGAAGTGGTCTCATAGTCAGTTTCTTTGAAGTGTTTTCCACATAATCTCGAAAAATCACTTGATTTATAATAAAGTCTTCTCAATGCTTTTTCCCACTTTCTCCTTAATGCTAAACCACTTTGTAATTTGTGTACACCTATTTCTGCACGTCCAAAAGCTACACAACGACCCATATTTCAAGTATTACGAGAAAACAAGTTAAAAACCATAAAATTTCAATGTAGATTGATAGTTCGCAGGGAACAAACATTTGGCGCCCTCTACATGGAACTAATTGACAGTTGTCTTCCCCATTGGAAATAGGTGGAAAAATTTCGTATATTTTCTTGAATATATTTTAAACTATGTAGTTATTTTTTTCCTCAACCTATATTGTCCCACTGCTGGGCAAAGATCTCCCCCAAATTCTTCCACTTGTCCCTGTCCTTGGCAGGTATTATAAAATTATAAAATAAGCTGTGTGTGACAGACAGACACACGCGAGTGATCCTATGTCGGTGTCGTTGCTACCGTTCGAGGTACAGAACCCTAAAAACCGCATTGAAGTTGGATTATCCGTTCCATCCAACAGACTACACCAAAATGTTTTAAAGAGAGCGGGAATGTTTAGGTGAATATCGCGATAGGTCTATACGCGTCGGCGAGCTGAATTGCACTTTGTTGCGTCCCAGTAAGAGTAGAAGCTAAAAAAAAAAAAAAAAAAAGTTAAAGGCTATAAAATTGGTTGAGCCTTCTGAACTTGTACTATTATTTATTCTGTGACCGGGCGTAGAAAATGCTACTCACCAGGCATCCAAGCTCATGATAGAATATATCCCAGTATTGACCACTCTCTGCACGAAGCTCATCGGAATCGGGAAGTCATTGAAGAACATTGGTATGGTGGATACGGACTTCACTTCGTCCACCAAGGATTCCGTGTATGGCTGGAGTACCACTGTACTTAGCAGCAACCATGGAACTTGCTGGATGGCAGCGAACCTGTAGAACACAAGTCATCAATATATTGTTAGAGACTGTTCAGAACGAGACCCGTCGCCGTAGAAATAGAGGGCGCAGCCGTACTTATTTACCTTTTTTGTCTTTTTTGTTTAGCATGCAATACAATAGCGCGTATGTTCCGTTTTGATCTTTTTACAAATATTTCTTTAGTTTATGATTCAAAATGCGGATAGTTTTAATCATAAACTAAAGGAATAAAATAAATAAATAAATAATGCTGGACAGTCCACACAACATTATCTAGCCCCAAGCTAAGCAGAGCTTGTGTTATGGGTACTAGACAATTGATATACTTAATACAATATATTACACAGATAGATATTTTTTATTATACATAGAAAATACCCAGAACACCCTGAACAAATATCTGCAGATCGCACAAATATTTGTTCCGAGGCGGGAATCGAACCCGCAACCTCCTGCGTCGCAGGCGAACCGTCGCCAGCCGCGCCACAGAGGTCGTCAATAGTCAATAGTTATATAATAGAAAATAACAAAAAAAAAATAGTTATATAAACTAAAGAAAACGATAGTTCACAATTTGGCCACAACAACTCTCTTTCTGAACAGACTACACCGACCTAATAGCGTAAACGCAATTAGAGCCTCTTAGCGCCATCTGTTGAAGGGTGATCACACTTCATGAAACATTGCAATCTCTTGACGACTGCGATAGAATTTCTAGCGCCACCTGTTGACGAGTGGACGAAGAATTGCTATCTCTGTCTGTGGTAGAGCAGGACGCATGTATCATCTGTACTCTTTCAATGTTTCGAGTGAATACTCGATAGTACCTATTACAACTTTTCAGTTTCTAGTGCCTGTTGCTAAAACCATGTAGGAAACACGATCTTTCATTAAAAAAAACCGCATTGAAATCAGAGCACCGGCGGAGCTAACTGGCAAAAAAGATGTGCACACATGTAGACAGGCCCCCCGGCTAAAAAGGGGTGTTAGGCTACAGCCCCTAACCCCCTTTTTTACCCGGGGTCAAAAATACAACTGACTTTTATTTTAAGGGTGAAAAAGACAATATTAATGAATAAAGAACAGACGAGTAGTAGTAGTAGAGCTTTTTTGTGAAAAAGTTCGTCCGGGGAAGGACTACCACCATACCTATTTCTGCCGCAAAGCAGTAGTGCTTGCATTGCTGTGTTCCGGTTTGAAGGGTATGGTATCCGGTGAAATTACAGCCACATGATACTTTTTATCTTTTTGTCTCAGGGTGGCGGGCGCAGTGCAATGCTACATAGGGTGCGGCTAAGGTGGACGTGATCTATGAGGTAATGCGTTGTTAAAGGCAGAGGTTACCGCTTATCATCAGGTGGGCCACATCACATCAACCATCAGGTGGGTAACATCAGCCGTCAGGTAGGTAACATATGCCTGTTGCGGCACTCACGAAGTTAAAAAAAAAACAGAATAATGTTAAAACTTACCCAGAACTAACATCGGCCAGGGCGATTGTGATGACAGCGTCGTAGTTATTCTTTACGAGAGCTTCTTTCAGTTCCGGGATAGCGATCGTAGCCAAAGATATGTTAGTGGTGAATTCACGGAAGAACGACAGGCCTGGTTTGTTCTTCATGTTGACCTCTTCAAAAATAAAAATTGAATAGGGTTATTGATAGGAGCAATGGAAACCGAACTTGCACCTTTGGCAATCGAGGGCGTACCGATTAGTTTCTTAATTATAGATACCTATCCTAATTCGCTGTCATGTGGCCGGCCTAAATAGACCCCTCCGTCTTTTCCCATGGATGTAGTAAAAGCCATACTAAGGGAATACACCAGGTACGGGGTATCGAGAGGTTAGGCTTCCCCTTGTGATCAATGAATGACGGAACAAGCAAATGGCCAACCAGATGCTTCTGCCTTTCTGCCTTTTTCTTTTCTGCCTATGTAGCACAGAGCCCGCCACGCTGAGACATAAAGATGATAAGTCTCATGTGCCTGTAATTTCACCTATTCTTCATACTGGAACGCAGCAATGCGAGCACTACTGCTTTGCACCAGAAATAAGTATGGAGGTAGTACTTCCCCGGACGAAAAATAATTTTTCTTTCTTTCTTTACTACTACTAAAATACATTTATTACGGTCTCTTACTTTCGGAAACAGGAGCGATGGCGCTCGCGTCGATGATATGCAGGCCCTTGGAGGGCTCTTTTGGAGGAAAAGCCGTAACCCACGTCACCTGGGAACACAGTAATCATCATCAGCCGCAAGACTCCGACATTAAAACTCTTTAGGTACTTCCAGTAACCTAGCATCTGTCATCAGTCTGTCAGTAAAATAGCATCGCCGCTGTTTTATAAGACACTTCGGAATGTGTTTCGTCTTGTTTAATTTAATCACATAGGTATTTCATAAATATTTATAAAGGAATGACCTGATAAGAGCGTTCAGTTGATTTCTTATCAATACGGTGATAATAAGACAAGTGTCAGCCCAAGGTAAGCTAAGGCCAAACCGACGCGATCAGCCCGCGTCCGCGGGGCGTGCACGTTGGCGATCAATGGTAAGCCAATGGATCGCCACTGTGCACGCCACCGCGGACGCCGGCTGAACGTGTCGGTTTGGCATTTGCTTTACAGCTAACGTCGACAGTGGCCACGGGAAACGCTAAATCGCTAGCATAATAAAGATGACATTAAACGCCACGTGCCACTGCCATCCCTTTCAAGCCGTACAAGCTGTTTCTTTATTTCGCCATTTAGCGAAATTGTATTGAGCGATTCTGTATCGGTCCAAACTTATGTAAATAACTAGGTATGTTACCTCATGATTAGCCTTGAGCAGTGCATTCACCATGCCCCTAGCCAGGAGGTTTTGACTGCTCGTTGGTATGGGGAAGATGCACAGAATATGGTATCCATTGATAGACGATATTGCGCCTAGAGTGCACAACGCTATGAGTAAGATTTTTAAGTCCATATTCTTCAGCTGAAACAAATATATTGGGATGTAGAGGTCAAGTTTTTGATGCGGTGCGGTGGGGTTTGTCATATAATTTTTTTCTCGCCACTTGCCCAATTGTGCGCCAGTGGGTAATTCACCCAAAGTGGGAAATCATGATTTTTTTATGAGAATAATTACCTATATAAGTGCCACTTGCGTCATAAATATGGACAAGGTTATATTATTTTACATTCTATGATTTTATCACTCAACTCAACGAGATGGCGCAGTACAAAATAACTGTGCAGTACCATAACTTCAGAGTTAATTACGATAACCCTGGTAGACGCATGTCGCGCTAAACGTAGAAAATATATGTACATTAGCTTTAAAAATAACATAAATAGCAAAATACTATAGATAATACATTCATTTAGATAAATACAAAATGGGTTATGCTTGCCATGGTTATGTATGATAAGTTAATATTTAGGTACCTAATTGTTATCTTAAATTAATAATAATGAGTCTTATCTGTTTTATACCTATCGAAATAAAAATATTATAGTAAGTTACCTGTTATTACTGCTGATAGATGATGACTGAGTCATAAAGGCATGTGAACGTTTTTATATAGTTTTTCTTTGCGCGTCGAATGATGAATCTGAAATAAATAATTGGGCACCAGAGCCTAATGACGCTACCTACTTATACTTTATGTTCACTCTTGAATTGCTAAGTATGAGTCATGGAAAATAAATAAACAGTGACAATATAAACATAATGCACATGCATTTGGTAGTACGTGTGTACTACCATTGCATTACTTTCCAATGTTAATTCATTTAAGATCGCCTCTTGTCGGTGTAACCGATGCAATTCTTTCCATTTTTCTCTTTCGAATGCGGTCTCTTGTACTACCGGTAGCACCACGGCCACGCCACAGATTTTTTATGACCGGCCATTTACAGTTGGTGCATCCATACAGACTTTGGCTTCACGCTAACCGGTCAATAACATTACTAACATTAAAATCATAATGTACTTACTTTGAGTACCCATGCTTTTAATAATATATTAATCAATAAGTCTGTGCGGAAACAGAACAGGCGTGGCGAAAAACGGAACTAGATATTCGCAAGTAAATCTAAGAGGTAGTTGCTTACGCTTAAGGCGCGAAATTCTTTTTTTTTTTCGTTTTTTTTGCTCATCACAGCTCATCAACATCAGATAGCAAAAACTAATTTGCTGGTAATTATACGTTAATGTTACACACAAGTTTTAATTTATAGTATCACATAAATATAATTAGTTTGGCTATGAATGTGCCTGAAACAAAAAACCACTGTAATAAGCAATGAAGCGCAATCGTAGATAAACTACTGATATTTATGTGATACTATAAATTAAAACTTGTGTGTTAGGTCATATAATTACCGGCAAATAAGTTTTTGCTATCTGAAGAAGTGTTTAGAGCTGTGACGACCAAAATACACAAAAAAAAAAAGAATTTCACGCCGCAAGCGAAAACAATCACCTTAATAATACCTTTCCAAGATCAAGATCTTTTAGTCTATATACTCAATAATCTAGTTATCACACCACAGATAATAAATATTGCATCAACATTCCGAATTTCTGATTTCACAAGTTGTGCATTTAATGAAACCAAAATTATATATTATGTATTTATTAATAAGTTTTATTATGTGGGTGTTAGCAACCTGGATCGTGTTTGTAACAATGATTGCAGTCATTTGAAATGGACAGACATCAGTCATCTTATAAACGTGAGTTCTTAGATTATTACAATATTTACACAGTACCTCAGTATTTACAACTAGCATTAAGTTTTATAAGAATAATTTCAGGATATTTCAGGATTTTTCAAAATAACCCTTAAAAGGGGTAAAGAGGGGTAAAGAGGGGTAAAATATATGGGCTTCGTCGTGAGTAATATACTAAGTGTATTTTGATGTGCGCCCATATGACTGGGCTGTTATTCGCTATGACCATAGGAGATTACTTGTCAATAACGTGTGACGTCACAATGTATTCTGAACGATGATTCCATGCAGATATCCTAACGAACCCGCGTTATGTCACGTTTGGTCATAGCGAATAACGGCCCTGAACTGACATTGTCAAACACAATGCAAAGTTCTAAACAAAAAATGAAAAAAATTAAGTTATGAAAGTGATAGCAAGCAGCTTGAGGCCGCTAGATTTTTGTGATCCTCTTCAGCACTGTCAAATTTGAATTCACTAGTTTTGGGATTCTTTAGTGCTGTCAATAACCATAGTGTTTATTTGTCATCCAAGGGTGATCATGTTGTCTGTGGTCTCTGCGTAGAGTTGATGGGTGCCCTTAGTGCCGGCCGAGACCTCGTGGTGAGGTCCCACGATGCAGTGCTGTAGGTTACTGGAGTTCACTGTAGCTCCATTGTACACAATACAGTCCTGGAGCACACATCTGAAAATGTAATTTACAAAGGCTATCAGTTTAAGTAATAGTTAAGGTACCAGTTCTGCTTCAGTAATAAAAAAAAATAATGCCGGACATATCACACAACATTATCTAGCCCCAATCTAAGCAGAGCTTGTGTTATGGGTACTAGGTAACTGATATATTTATACAATATTAGATAGATAGATATTTTTTATTATACATAGAAAATACCCAGAACACCCTGAACAAATATCTGCGATCGCACAAATATTTGTTCCGAGGCAGGAATCGAACCCGCAACCTCCTGCCAGCAGGCCAACCTTCGCCTGCCGCGCCACAGAGGTCATCAAACTAAGTAACTAGAACTAAAGTAAGTACTAGAGCTTTTTTGTGAAAGAGTTCGTCCGGGGAAGTACTACCGCCATACCTAATTCTGCCACAAAGCAGTAGTGCTCGCATTGCTGTGTTCCAGTTTTTAAAAGTATGGGGTGCTGGTGAAATTACAGGTACCTGAGACTTTCATCTTTATCACATCTCAGGAGACTTTCATCTCTGTGTCGTGGGCGCAGTGCAATGCAGCATAAGGCGTGCCCTACGTAGACCTATGAGATGAGGCATTGTTCATAGGCTGAGGGTACCGCTAACATCAGGTGAGTCATCTGCTTGTTCCATCATTTCAATTTGCATGAAAACAATAAATAAGTCATTACTTTGATGGAGTCTGCTAGATGTATTCTATCAACAGAATGCCAAAACGAATGGTCATGCTACCTTCATCCACCAACTTCCTTAAACCATTACAATATAATCGGTCTATCCTAGTTTGGTTCTGACCTACACTGCATTGTCCGGTTCATGGTCGCCACTCAAGTCAAAGTCAAACTCAAAAGTATTTTATTCATTGAAATCACAAGGATACTTTTGAACATCTTATGAACCTACATCCTCCTGTTCCAATGCGACCAAACATAGAGGAATCAGGCCAGGTTTGTGTATACAAAAAAGGTTTAGACACTCCCTTAGGGTGCCTTCACATTAGGTCGCCAGTAGTGCGGCAGCAGCGGATGCCTTCTCATTACAAATACAGCCGCGCGAATTGCTTAGATTAGGGTGGCCAGTTTATTTCAATAATGGACTCCAACGAGGTGCGACTGACGGCACGCGGCTGCCGCGTTGCCGTCCGCTATGAAAAATCACGGGTCGCGCGGCTGTCGCGCTGCTCTTTTTAGTATAGAAGTAGCAGCGCGTCTGTCGCGCTGCTATAGTCGCGCTGCTATCGCACTACTGGCGACCTAATGTGAAGGCACCCTTAAGGAGTCACGCAACTTCATTATATAAATGGCACCTTTACTCCCCAATGGTAGAGATAATTTATGTTTGTTATGGTTGCAGTCTTGGTGTGAATGCCGCTACCCAGTCCCTGCTATAATCCCTTATCTGCTTTTATGATAAACACGGGAAAAGACAGAGTGGCCAATTCTTAGGCTGGACACACCACAGCACCTTTCAATCTTATAAAAGGATGTTAAAATGTACATACCCTTCTTTGATATTAACATTATTCATCAGGATACAGTTAGTCAATCTGACTTTGTTCTCAATAGTACAGTTGGCGCCGATAAATGTGTTCTTGATTGAAGTCTTCTCACTGACTACACTTTGGTCACCAACTGTAGAGGTTTCGTCTATTTGATTGGTTTTGATTTCATTGTTGTGGTAAAACCGGTCAGGTAGAGGTGATCCAGTTATCTCCTGCCATTTCGATAGGATCTGGAAGGAAGAATGGTGTTTAATTAAAGAAAATAAACTTGAGGTAGGGTGAGACGAATCTAATTAATTAGTTATGTAACAACTGCACCCAGAGTCTATACATAGTCATAATCATCAGCAGAGATGTCCACCTCTCCTATACATGCCACAATAACTTCCTGCAACCATAACAATGTCATCAGTCCATTGAGTGTGGGGGCTGACTTACAAAGTGTTTTCCAGTTAATTTATTTATTAATTGGGAAACCAACAGGGATCTGATACAGTTAAATCTGGGGTTAAATCGGTGGGGTTAACGCAAAATAACCAATCTTAGATTAGATTTTTAACTGACTAAATCAAATACAAAATTCAAATTAAAAATATGCATGGATACTATGTTAAGAAATAAGATAAGACATTTTCTCGATAAAAAAAAACACAAATATACCTCTAACTTTTGGCTAGATTCAATCGTTTGTCAATATGGTACAGACTATTGGATAAATAAGATCAATACAATAAAACGGAGGGATCACCATAGGGGTTTTTAAAAATTATCGATATTACCCAAGATATTTAATAAAAAACACATTTTCGAGCGGCGCGTGGAGTTTTTTTTTATATGAAGTATTCTGCCTGGCGTTGGCGCAGTCTTAATCAATAAAAGGCTTCCTAACCTAACCTATGTAAGGTTAGGTTAGGTTTACAAAAGTAAAAATAAAAAAGCGGAGAACATTGATAAAGGTGGTGAGGTAATTGGAGAGGTGATAAAGGAACACTGCAATAACTCCCCCGTGACAGTCTACATCATGGTTATGGTTAGTATACAATTTGTAGTAAGCATTTCCATACTGTAGTCAAAAAGCACAATAACCTACCTTGTTATTTGCTAAATAAAATGATGACATTTTATTAATTCTCATACCAAAAGTTTCTTGACTGGGTATGTATGCATAGCATCTTAGTATGTCATTATTGTAGACTCCCTTACTGCCAAGCCTGCGGTCATTATAACCCGACATAGCCCTTATTTGACCCTCAAAACCAGTGTCAACAGCAAAATCAAAGATAGTCTTCCCAACATCCACATTCTTCTCTGAAGTTCCCTGTTTCTCTTGTTTTTTGGGTTTTGAGAGCTGCTTTTTGACTATGTGTGGTATCAACTCTCCTTTCACGGAAGTGAACTCTTCATTTTCAACAATATAGTCTACAACCCATCGCTTCATGACATAAACATGGGCATCTAATAATCGAGAGTACAAACTAATTGAAGAAAACTTCTTTGCAAGGACTCTTGGGATTGTCAAAGTATCTTCAAAATCACTAGCACTGGCTAAAAAGACTAGTCGTTGAGTTTCTTTGTCGATACAAACAAAATCAGTATCTGTTTTGTTTTTTTCCTTGATTCCAGGAAGCTGTATCCATTCTTCAGGGCCATTGTTGAAGAAAAGTGTGGTTAGGGCAGCATCATGTTTCCTATGAAGATTCAATACATCATTCAGATTGACATCAGTTAACAGATCCCCTGATACAATTAGTACTTCTGAGGTTATTCTGCTGCTGATGTGCTTCAGTGAATCCACAGTTCCCCAGTCTTCATCAGATGGAATGACGATCAGTTCATATTTTATAGTCAGGGGACATTTTTCTAGAGCATTGAGTATGTTGGACTTGTCATCTTCGAGGACAATCACCATGGTTTCTGAAAGAAGATTTAACTTTTAGTTAACTTGTACCTACTGCATTCCAGTAGAATGTAAACCTGTTTTGCTTTCATTTGAAAGTTATCAATCAAAATCTTGCACCTTGAAGAGCCATTTCAGAAAAAAACCACATCCATGGGGGCTAGCTAGCTGAGATACAAAAAGAGAGAGTGACTGCAGTACTAGAACTTATTTGTGAAAGAGTTTGTCCAGGGAAGTACTACCACCATACCTATTTCTGCCGCAAAGCAGTAGTGCTCGCATTGCTGTGTTCCGGTGAAATTATAGGCACATGAGACTTCCATCGTAATGTCTCAGGGTGACATCGCAGTGCAATGCCACAGGGTGCGTCCTAGGTGGACGTGACCTATGAGGTAATGCATTGCTATAGGCAGAGGTTACCGCTTAACATCAGGTGGGCCATATGCTTCTTCAGAGATTCACGAAGATAAAAAAAACAGGTATTAATAATGTTGGTCAGTTCATTTAGTGCATCTTCGTTCAGTAAATATTTGGGTGTTGTGAGTCCAACTACGGACCATAACATGTAGGACGGATTAATTATTTGAATGGGTTTACCTTGTATTCCGATTCTTTCCAACATATTCAATGAATACCATAACACGGGGTATGGCCCCACGGGCAGCAAGCATTTTGTGACGGACGCACCGACATCCGGCATGCGGGAACCACGTCCCGCAGCCAGAATTACAGCTTGGAATTCTATTATTTTATGCATTATGGTGACCTGACCTGTAAGAATGGTGTAAGTAATATAGCACTTTTTTTTATTAAGTATGGTTAGATAGAAAACGTATGTAGGTAGCGTTACATTATAAATGAAGTACCTACGAATAACTCTACCTTGTTGTTAAATACAAAATACTTCGTCGGTTTTTCCAACTCCACTCCAATCCAACATGAATTTTATCTATCACTTCACTTTTCAAATCCACATAACAACACAATCCACACCACAGAATTTTATGATCCACAGATCCACACATCTGAGCATCTGACACATCCGACACATCCATCAACACATATAGAAAAAATAAATACTACGTTAGTCATACAACCTCAGATTAAGAACTTTACAGATCGTTCACAAAAGCAAGCCACTTATTTTGTGTATTGGCAGCATTGCCTACGGTGCTGCCAACAATATATGTAGCATTTACCCCACTTGGTGATTGGTGAACGCCGACAACATTATCTAAACTTGTATGTACCTACCACAGATTAATATGTTTTACTTGCCTATTTTTAAATAATATACAGTTATAAGACTAGTAAGGTTGTAAATGATGAGACAATTTAAATTATGAAGTTTTTTTTTCTGACAGTAGTTATGGTCGATAGGAACAATTCCAGACATATTACTGTCACTTGCATAAACGTCATCATCATATAAACTTTTAACGTGTTCACTGTTTTTGCCAATCCTGAGGGGTTATAAATGAAATAGCTTCTTCAGTTAACTTCACGCTATTCCCAGCTTCTTGGCCGATATTATTGCTAGCTACTCGTCTCTTTAGAAGACTCCACATATAAACTCAATTGCATTTAAGTCGCAGTGGTAGGGGGTAGAGTAGAGTGGTAGAGGCAACTTCACCTTCTTTAGATATTCTACTCACGCTTCTCTCCGAAATGCCTGAAATAGACACAATGTATAATTTTATGAAATTAAATATTTATAAATCACAAACAAGGACAATATCAGAAATAAATTAAATTAAATAAATTAAATTCACTGAGATTATGTACTTCTTTATTGTTAGTAAATTCTAATTACCCATACTAAAGACATTGTCTCTGAAGCTTGTATCCCTATTTTACTAACCTGTCATTATGCACGAACTAGTATGGTTATGCCATGAAGTTATAGGTAAACCCATGGTAAACCTATAACTTCATGGGTTATGCTATTATAGGAGCACAGACAAACAAAATATACCAAGTACCACAGACCAAGAGATGTATGGAGTGTATCGAGCGTATCAGTCTATTAGAGGAGCTGTTTCTGTTTCTGTTACAATAATTACAGCTCAGTGATGTAAGGTTTTTGAGGTGATAACTAAGTACCGAATTGTTTTGTTTTTGGACTTTTTCAAGGTAAGTAAGCTTTGGATTTTTAAAAGTAGTTTTTTTAGCTTTGGTTAAATATGGAGAGCTGCGTAGTGTTTAAAATTTAGGTATTATAAAGTATAGGCACCTAGCTTAATTGCGACAGTTTCTTTTGCGCTTCTTTTGCGCTACTCTTGCGTTACTATTGATTGCGAGACCTAAGCAAACATTATCCTTGAAGATCCTTGGAATAGTTAGGTAAGGTACACAGTGTTTTGTCTTTTGTATTGTCGGGCAGTTTCAAATTCGCTTGAACCTCAATTGAATTGAGCCAAACCACATGTAACTCTTCCAATGATGATCAGCGTTTATTAGGAGCACGGTGTTTAGTTCTAAAGTAGAAACAAACTCTGTTTTAGTTGCGGAAGGCCTCATCCAGCAGCAGTCTAAAGTTTGCTGATTTTGGTGATGATGATGATGATAGTTGTTTTTTATTTATTTACAGATGCCTCTGTCATCAGCAGAAAAGTCAAAGAGATACAGAGATAAATTAAAAAAATGCAATCCTTTAAAATACCAAGCTATCAAGAAGAATAATCTTGAACGGGCAAAGAGAGCTTACAGAGCAAAGATAGGTGCTATGAGTGAAGAACAAGAACATAAAGCAGAAAATCATCTATTGAAACAGGTATATTATATGTGTATATATATATATATATATACACATATATACAGGGTGGGGCAAATTTTTGGCCCCTTAAGGGTCCATACCTTTTCCTACCTTTTCTACCTTGCTACCTTTTCTTTTGTAGTTAGAAGGTTTTATTCTTAGGAACCTTGTGTATAATTTTGAAGTAAAAAATATTGCCATATTTAGATTTTTGAAAAAAAGTATGATACACCCAAAAAATGACATTTGTCAAAAAAAAAACAAGTTTATCTTAATCGACTCTATTTCCAACTAGGAACACTTTTCCCAAAGTAACTTACCAAATCAAATCGTAAGTTTTGGCAATAATTAAAATAAAACAATTTCCATACATTTTGGGAAAAGTGTTCCTGGTTGGAAATAAAGTCGATTAAGACCAACTTGTTTTTTTTGTCAAATTTAATTTTTTGTGTGAACAGTACTTTTTTTCAAAAATCTAAAAATTCCAATATTTTTATCTTCAAAATAAAACAGAAGGTCCTAAGAACAAAACCTTCTAACTACAAAAGAAAAGGTAGCTACCCTTAAGGGGCCAAAAATTTGCCCAACCTGTACATATATAGAATATAGGTATATAGAATATTATGGGTCCTGCTCTACAACAGATAGCTCTAGCAATTATACGTCCACTCGTCAACAGATGGCGCTAGCAACTCAACATTTCATAACAATTTATGATTCATATAGTTGTCAATATACTTATACCTACTTTACTCGTCATGAAGGATGCGCAGTAGCATACACCTGAGTATGTAGGTACCTACTTTACAGTTTCACCTGTACTGTGTTTACCAATCTGCCTGCCAAGCGTGGTGATTATGGCAAATCCCCAATACATTCTATGGGGAGGCCTCGTCCAGCAGTCAACATCTAAAGCAGGGGTTCCCAAAGTGGGCGATAACGCCCCCTTGTGGGCGCTGTAGGCCTAAAGGGGGGCGGTAAGAGACCCAGAAAAATATTTGGGCGTCTAATCAGACTCACTTTCGCATTTTAATAGTTACCTAGGTATTAGTATTCCTAGATAGGTAATTTTCGTAGATAATCGACCGCGGGCAATCATGTTTTAACAAGTTTTTGTTAAATAACCCGATTTGTGCATGTTTATTCTCCTAATTATAGTGGTTTTACAGTAGGTGAAAAAATGGGGGCGCTCAAAAATAATTATGGGGGCACTAAACAATAATTTATTCTCAAAGTGGGCAGTAGATAAAATAAGTTTGGGAACCCCTGGTCTAAAGGCTGCTGATGATGTTAATAGTTGTATTATATTTGTTTACAGATGCCTCTGTCAGCGGCAGAAAAGTCAAAGAGATACAGAGATAAATTAAAAAATTGCAATCCTTCAAAATATCAAGCATACAAGAAGAAAAATCTTGAACGATCAATGAGGTATTACAGAGCAAAGATAGGTGCTATGAGTGAAGAACAAAAAGAAGAACAGCGAGCGAAATGGAGAGCACAAAACACGAGGAGAAACCTTAAAATAGAACCCGATGACACCGAACAACCTGCAACCAGTTCATATTTGAATGACACCTCACAAAATGACATGACCAGAAAAGATAATTATCAGAATCAGAACTACCAAAGGCGCATGGAACGTAGTCTTCAAAATGACAATGCCAAGCTGCACGTTGACAATGTTAAGCTTCACAACGTTCTACAAAATTTGAAGAAAGGTTACAACAGACTTAATAGGACAGTACAAACTCAACAGAAACAGCTTGACAAATTGAATCAAAAATACGAAGATATACTTAAAAAGCTGCAAGAAATTCCAGTTAGCTGTGTGATTGAAAATTGTGTTTCTGATAGTCTTGTTGAAGTCGTTCCTCATAATAAATCTGATATTTATATCCTACCATAATACTCCATGTAATCAATCTTATATTTATTTATATCCAACCATAATATTCATTACTAGCGACTCGCCCCGGCTTCGCACGGGTAGCCCCCGGTGAACCCCCCCCCCCCCTCCTGCCCCTCCCCCCTATGTAAATCTCCTGGTTCTAAGCTACCTCCCCACCAATCGCCCCGCCAAATCGGTTCACCCGTCCTTGAGTTATAAGTGGTGTAACTAACACGACTTTGTTTTATATATATGTATATAGATATGTCAGGAAGCAATTTATCTCCTTGCCTTTTATCGAAATCTGTTCAGCGGTTTACGCGTAAAAAATGTACACAATCACATGGCATTTATTTACTAGCCTTTTGCTTGCGGCTTCGTACGCGTGGTGACGGGATAAAAAGCAGTCCCCCCTGGATCCATCCACAAATCAAATATCAAAATCTGACCCGCGACCCGTGCACCCACTGGCTTCACCCACCGGTGGGTGTAGGGGTAATTCCTGTTTACCCGTGTACCCACTGCGATATGGTTGGAATTAATTATCGATGAAAAAAATAAAATAATAATACGATAAGTTCGATGTTAAAGAGAAAAATAATACAAAAAGTTTTAAACCTCGTTATATTATTAGACCTATTTATCCAATGTACCAGGCTAGCAGAAAAATGCAGGAGTAATCGAGACTTATGCGGATAACACCGCAAGGCGCAGCAGCAATGCGAAGACTTTTCATCAAATGTACCAGGCGAGCAGCAGAATGCAGGAGTAATTAGGTAACCGAATATCTAGAATACCGGTGAAATGGGGGCGAAACTTTATCCAATGTACCAGGCTAGCAGAAAAATGCAGGATTCATTGAGACTTATGTGGATAACACCGCGAGGCGCAGCAGCAATGCAAAGATTTTTTATCGAATGTACCTACCAGGGGAGCAGCAGAATGCAGGAGTAATTTGATAAACTATTATATTCCCACGGGATTAAGGCTGCGTTTCCATTGACGCGGAGCGGAGCGGAGCGGAGCTTAGCGGTGCATGAATTGACCAATCACTATGCTCGAAATCTCTGCTGGCTGCTCGCTCGCCATAGTGATTGGTCAATTCATGCACCGCTAAGCTCCGCTCCGCCCAGCTCCGCGTCAATGGAAACGCAGCCTTAGACCTATGCGGGAAACAACGCGGGCGCAGCAGTTAATGCGAAGATGTCATGCTCTGTCATTATCTGTCATTCTCTGTCATGCTCTGTCATTCGCTGCATTGCTGTGTCAATCTCTGTCACTATCCGTCATTCTCTGTCATGCTCTGTCATATTCTGTCATTTTCATTAATTTCTCTTCATTTATTATTTTATTTTTTTCATCGATAATTAATTCCAACCATATCGCAGTGGGTACACGGGTAAACAGGAATTACCCCTACACCCACCGGTGGGTGAAGCCAGTGGGTGCACGGGTCGCGGGTCCAAAATCTGCTCTCAACTGTTACGGAGCTGAGTGGAACTTAGTAGTTTTTAGTAGTAGAGCTTTTTTGTGAAAGAACCACCAGCCACCATACCTATTTCTGCCGCAAAGCAGTAGTGCTCGCATTGCTGTGTTCCGGTTTGAAGGGTGAAATTAGGTTGCCGGTGAAATTACAGGCACATGAGATCAGGGTCAGGATAATGTCTCAGGGTGGCGGGCGCAGTGCAATGCCATAAAGGGTGCGTCCTAGGTGGACGTGACCTATGTGATAATGCACTATTCATAGGCAGAGGGTACTGCTTATCATCGGGTGGGCCATCTGCATGATCCGTCATTCCAAGTATAAAAAAAAGAGCGTAGTCGCGAGCGAAAGCTACTAAAACATAGTCTATATAGCACTCAGGGATAATGTAACTTCCGTTAATTAACTAATTTTCGGAATCGGATTAGTAGATAGGCCGTTTTCTCTCTCGTGGCACCACTAATTTGTCCCACTGGTGGGACGACACTTCAAGTCGGCAGCTTCATTCCGGACCCATGGCACCCCTGAAAGATACCCCTGGGGGTGCCACGGGGAAAAGCTTCACCAAGAACGGCTGCACGTATCGTGATGATTTATTAACCAAAAAAATATGCCGTTTTCTCGTGGTCCTACTATTTTGTTCTACTAGTAGGACCACGAGAGAGACCAGTTTCTCTTCGACATACTATAAAAAAAAAATGAGGTTTTTTTATAGTATGTAGTGGTGGTGGTGCTGAACGTGTATAACAGACCACTATAGACCATACGGGACGAGACGGGAGGGTCTATTTTTAGGCCGGACACACCACGGGTATTACAGTTTTAGGTACTATTCATAAATTACTATTATTAATAATTAATAATACCGGTTAACTTTAATAGTTTTTATTTCTGACATAGGTAGGTATCTACAGAAACAGGTTTTATCGAATACGCTATCACATAGACGGGACACAAGATGTTATAATTACCTACCTACTAGGTATTAAGAGAATAAACGCATAAGTACCTACATATTTTAACATATGTTTATTAATTTAACAAATTAATAAAAATAACAAAAAAACACTGACTAGTCTAAATTTTGTTTTTGATGTCCATTGCGACAAAGTCTAGATGAAAACATTGTAAAACTCAAAATATTTTGAATTCTATATTTTATTTAGTAGTTTATTAATAAGTTTATTATAAACTACTGTTATGTATTTGTATTACCTACGAACAAACGCATGGGTAGGTAGGTAGGTACATATTTAAAAAATATAATTAAATTCATAAAAATAACAAAAAATACTGACTAAGTCGAAATGTAGTTTTAATTATCCATTGCGACAAAGTCCATATATTTAAAAACTATATAAGAATATTAAATTCAAAAATTAAAAAAAATAACGAAAAAATACTGACTACCTATGTCGAAATGTAGTTTTTAATATCCATTGCGACAAAGTCTACAAAAAAACATTGTTTTTTTTTTTTTTTATATTTTGAATACAATATTTGATTTTTAAGTTGTCGAACAAAAGCAAAGGTAAAATAGTAAATTATTAAAAAAAAAAATTGCCCAATTAATAAAAAAAAATAAAAAGTAGTGACTAGTCTAAACGTAGTTTTTAATATCCATTGAGACAGTCAATATAAAAACATTGTAAAATTCATAAAACAGAATTTTCAATATTTCGAATACAATATTTTATTTGAGTAGTTTATTTAGTTTTTATTTTATTTAGTAGGTATCAACAATTTTAATTAAGGGATATTTCGGGATCGGTCAAATGTAAATCCGTCCCCGCCTATCCCTCCGGGTAACAGTTTACGTAGGTAGTATGTAATAGTAGTATCAATGGTTGTTGGTTTGTATGAATAATAACTGGTTAGTATTACAATTTCCCAACTCATCATTGACTGTGATATACATGGTATGGTCGCTATCGCCATCGGCATCGTACTTAATGCTGAAAAACTCAGGCTACGACCTCTAATATGTGACTCAATGAACTCCTACACTACTGACTAAAAAATAAACCATTTCCTGTTTTCCCAGGGGCGTCCCTTCAGATCAGGTTTCCCCTATCTTTCTAATCTTCGTCTCGAGGAGGGGGTGGCGTCTCATTATCCAGCATTGATAAATCAGGTGACCGAAAGTATGATGCAGTCATAACTGAACCAATGTCTTCTTGATCTTGAACTGTAAAATGAAAATTTCATTGAAAACGGTTCAATCGTTTCGGCGTGATTGAGTAACTAACAAACATACTAAATACAAATATCCAAATATCTTGACACATTGATACTGTGTACGCCCGCGGCTTCGCTCGCGTTATTTCAGGATAAAACGTAGCCTATAGCTCAATCCGGTCATAATCTATCTAATATGTATCAAATGTCATCGAAATCTGTTCAGGTGTTTCGACCTGCTTGAGTAAAAAACATCCAAACATCTTTGAGCCGTGCCGGCCCGCAACAACTAGGTTCATATAGTCGATCAAGAAGGTTCCTATGGACGTTGCGAGTGTGTACCTACCTAGGCATTTAGCGTGGCTTAATTTTGTGATACCTACCCAAAGGAGAGAATTCTGTGTTTCGAATTCAAAAAGTTAATTTCAAATATGGCTGCTATTTGCTAGAAACTCTAGATTTAAGTGAAGATGATGAGTATGACACTACACTAGCGCATTTGTCGTTTCTAGTGATTATTATGTTTTCTATGGTCTTACCACGTTAGCATCTCTGTGGGTATAGGCACAGAATAAATAAGAGTCATAGGTAAGCATTTATACTCACTTTGTTCTGCTGCTATTGACGAACGAGGAGTCGTCATCCTCAGGCACTGCGCGCATGGTTTCATTGGCTGATCATCAACCATATACATCTGCGACAAAACTAATGTGTAAATCCCTGTTACTGTTGTGTCGCGTAGTTGGGTATTTCCATAAGGTAGGTACCATTTTTCACAAATGTCAGAGATATAGCTGCAATGACGAAGGCCTGAAAGTCTGGAGTCCAAGACAGTTATTCTCACTCTTCGCGTGCTATCATCTATGCGTGCTAGCACCTTCCTTGTCATCCACTGTTGTCTGTTGCACACTGTGGGTGGTTGCGGTGGTTGCACATTAAATTCCTAGCTAGTCTGTGCTGTGCTCTAGCCTTTTACTAAGGTTGCTTTCGCTTGTGGCGTTAAATTCAAATTTGTAAGTGTTTTTTGCTCATCACAGCTCATCAACACTTCTTCAGATAGCCGGCCAATTTGCCGGTAATAATATGACCTAACACACAAGTTTTAATTTATAGTATAAATATAATTAGTTTAGCTACGATTGTGCTTCAATGGTATTTACAGTGTTTTTTTGTTTCAAGCACATTCATAAACAAACTAATTATATTTATGTAATACTATATATTAAAACAATTCGCTATCAGAAGAAGTGTTGATGAGCTGTGATAAGCAACAAACACGAAACAATTTAAAATCCCTATTGCTGTTGTGTTGCGCAGTTATAGGTATTTCAGTATTTTGCAGACAAAAAATACTATAGGTATAGGTACTTAGTACCGCGTAGTTGAACGAGCGAAGCGAGTTCCTGAGTCAACTTGGAAGAATCGGCATTTGTATGTATGTATGTATGTTAGTCCGACTATTACTCTGAACCGTTAATCCGATCTTCATGAAATTTGATTGAGGGGTAGATAGTATTGGTACAATTTGTTGGTAAGGTTACGAGGTATTGTTCGGGGGGTTGTTGAGATATTGGGGTCCACGAGAGGGTAAAAAATAAAATAAAAGTGAGAATATCAGATCAAACGGGGTTTCATATGAAAGCTCCTCGCTTCGAAATTTCAAAACTATTTTTTATATTTTTTTAATTTATGTAGTTTTTGAGATATTATGGTAAATTAAAAATGTAAAAAACCAAAACCTCTAGGGTACTTCCACTAATCCTACAACGCTGAAATTTGGTATGTTTGTAGCTTTTATGACACAAATACTGGGAAAAGTCTAAAATTTAAGAAGTAGGTATACCATCCGTTGTTGACCTCCCGTTTCTAGGAATTTGAACGACGTTGTAGGTCTAACTTTTCGAACCACATGTACTTAGATATTTTTTCGAAATAAATAAGGTAACCTACCTAAATCACGTGTATTCGCGAGGTCTTAGTTCGGGGCGAACCACTAGTTGTAGTAGTCGTGCAGCGGGCTATGGAGAGAGTTAAGCTTGGATTTTCACGAGATGATAGTATTCGAAATGAGGGAATCCGTAGAAAAACCAAGATCACTGACATAGCCCTCGGAATTAACAAGTTGAAGTGGCAATGGACAGGTCATACACATCAAAGATTGACTAGGGATATGCAGCATTTTGATGATTTCTAGAAAAACTATAAGTAATTTTCTGTTAAAACTAGGTTAGGTATGTACCTATGGTAAGAATTGATATTTAATGCATTATAATAATACTAATAAAACACAACTGTTCGATATACCTACAATTTAGATAAAAAAGTAAAGTAGTTACTGATATATCAGAAAATTTACCAGTAGGTAGGTACCTATTAATAGGTTGTAGCATTTGTTACAAGAATTTTTTATTAAGTTGCCATGTATTATGAAAAACATATTTTGCAATTTAATAATCGGTGTTGCCAGTCCTTACGCTATTCTGCACCGGTTATTTATGCTGTTAGTCTGGCTGTTGTATGCGATCCCATGTTCTTTTCATGTCCCCGAAGGGCAGCTGATACCGTTGGAGGGCATTATCATGGCATGAGCTCAAATTCTTGTCCCATTTGGACTCTGTAAGGGATGATCACAGGCTCTACGACTTCTTCCCGGTATTTTAGCGCAGTAATGCTGCCTCAAGGCTGCCTATTATCCAAATGAGTTCGGTACGCGCGCTAATACGAATTTCCGCCCAAACCATGCCTCGTCGTAGAGCTGAAATACCAAGCGGTCTGCGAGAATGAAGATCAACTTCATGTAGCCGTCTTTTGATTGTTTGGTCGCTTACCAACTGGTCTGACTGGAGCCTTTGTACTAGCTGCATCGCCGTGAGATTAGGTAGCGGTGGTAATTTGAAGAAATCTATACTGTCTAGGGGTGGTAACGCGTTTTTTTCCAGATGAGTACCTAAATTATGTGACAGCGGACTAAAATGAGCAAGCCAGAAGATGCGTCCGTAACACGACTCTGAGCATTTATCATTGTCGGGCATAATCTGCAATGGACTTGAGAGTGAGGATAAATACCCACAGGGCTAGAGTGAATAGGCCTTCTAGACCTTGATGCTCCATCGTCGGCCGCATTGTCACTTACCAACAGGTGACTTCACGAACAATCTAAGGTTTATAATTGTAAAAAAAACATAATTAGAACACAATGCTTACCTTTCCATCAGTCCCCACTGCAGTGGTAAGTTTTTGTCCCACTTGCTTTATGAGCATACCGACCGGCGCTCGACTCACGGTGTGGCTGATCACCGTGTGCGAACCACCACACCAACGCTTGCAGACGTGAGTCCTGTCAAATTAAAACGTTAGACCCACTGACAATATGTTCCACTCCACTGCGCCTATTTTACAATTGACCCTATTGCCTCCTCCCCTGGTTCCACGCCTGGTCTGTGGCTTTATTATTAAGGATTTAGAACGTTAAATCACAGAATTTGATGATAAAATGTTAAACTTGCACTTCGCTCAGTGGAAATAATGCACAAATTTTGTTACAGATCTTTTGATAATTTTGTTTGATGAAGTAGGTATTTAGCGAAAAATCCATGTCGAAGCGTTTACCTGGGATCCCTCGGATGTGGAATCGGATGTCCTGGATAGCAAGGACCATGATCTCCATCCTCCTTTGGCTTCCGAGCGTCAGAGCCTTTAGTCGGTTGTATCATGGCTGGCAGCACTGGCAGAACCTTATGTTCCTCTAACAGCATGTCAGCTGGCGTGGAACAGCATAAGCAGGCCGCATCGCGATGTAGTTTCTTCGCTACGGCTGCGGCTCTAGGCTCTCCAATGATTTCCATCATTGTGTTAAGCCTGCATCGAAAGTTATCCAAATGCTTGTTGATATCTTCCCTAAGTGAGACTACATGAATCCAGTCGGTCTTTTCATTCAACTCTCGTAAGAGGTCATCTATGATTTTCTGTTGGTTGATGAAAAAATATGTAAGTAATATGTTCCTAGTTAGAAATACCAGGATCAGATCCTAGCAGAGAGAAAAGACAAAACTTGGAAGTGGATGGTAATTAAGACGCAGTGTAGGACCATGGAACAACGACATTGTAAAGGTCGCGGCAAGGTCGGTAGATGGTAGCGGTTCCAGCCCGTTTATCGGGATTTTCTACCGGGGAGCCATTGTCCATCAATGACGTCAACCGGTCAAGAACCGAAAGAAGAACCGGTAAAAGTAAAGAATGAATGAATATGATGATGGATGGATTAATGGCTAAATAATTATGACATAAACTTAAAGGTATCTTTTGGTGCTTTAGTTTTTTTGACCACGATCTCACCTGTTGGTAAGTGACGATGTGACCGAAGATGGAGCACAAATGTCTAGAAGGCACCTATTCACTCTAGCCTTGAAGATACCCAGATTACTATAGTTTTCAGGAAAGACAGACGACGGTAGTAGTTTCCACTCCTTAGCAGCTCGCATTATAAAGGTAGAACTGAAACGTTTAGTGCGAATAGAAGGTATACTAATGATAAGGATGATACTGAGCCGTACGCCTGCTCGTCCTATGATGAAAAGAAGATGGTGGGTTCAGATCGTGCAGTTCCTGGGAGCATTCCCCGAAATTTAACCTAACGAAGATCGAAAGGCATGCAACCTAACATACCTAGGCAGTGGATCCGGGTATTGGTACTCACTTGCCAAATACTTTCCTGGCTGTTGAACTTGTCGTAAGCAGTTGCGATCTTCTTCTCTATATCCCCTCGCACAGCGTCGAACTGCTGCAGAGACACTAGTCCATTGAGAGCTCCAAGTCCTACTTTGTCACGAAGAGCATCAGCAACTTCTTCCCGATCGGCCTTAATATCACGTAATATTTCAATTTGCTTCCGAAGCGCCTGCAAAGAAGAAACGCTCAATAATGTCTCAATTAGTGACTAACTAACTAGTTTTAACTATTTCTATTCTATTCTATTCTATTCTATTCTAGTGATGCAACGGAAAGTGGGTTGGCCGGAGCCTGGATCCTGGACATTCGGAGGCATAGGCTGGAGCGCCGGAGATCCGGTGAATAGATTATTTTTTATTGAAAAAAAAAACCCCCGGTTATCTGGTTGGAAAATATCCGGGTTTTTTAAATAACAAGTAATTGATTGTGTAAAAATTAAAAACCATCAACACAATAAAACGGCTCAACCCATTTTGATCAAACATAGCTAAGAAAACTCCCGAGAAATTCACCTTACAAACAAAACAAAAAAACTAGTATTATTAGGTTCATCCGTTCGGGAGCTACGATGCCACAGACAGACACACACACAGACACGTCAAACTTATAACACCCCGTCGTTTTTGCGTCGGGGGTTAAAAATATATATTTTTAATATACATATATTCATTCGTATTGCAGTAGCGTGTACATACAGTGACATGTTTTTCTCTGAAGCAGGTAGGTATAGTGTATGACTTGATCTGTGGTGTGACGGCCAAGTAGCCGGCTGAGGCGCGACAGTTTGCGGCGGGTTCATTTCCCGCGGAGCAAATGTTTGTACAGGGTCTGCGTGTTGTGGTACCATGGTACTCTTAATCCTAGTGTGGGATCAGGACTATGTATGTTACTGTTGTAGCGTTATTTTATCTTATGTAATGAGAACACGCGTAATCGACTACTTCCAATATCGAAAAACTAGTAGGGATTTATTCACCACAATTTGCCCTTGCTTGCTTTAAGTTAAGTACTGAGATATAAATAAATATCGTAAATATCAGCGTATTTCATCATATCTTAAGTGTGGCTTAAGGTTTGTTGCTGATTTGTAATACAAATATTACAAATGTTGTTTGTATGTATGTCAATATTCTGTTGATTCGTATAATTTATATTATTTTATATTCCGCTTCCCTAATTCAACCTTTCATAGACTTCATGCTATCCGGAATTCGGATAGTAAACGGATGGCAGTTGCATTTAACAATCATTATACAAAAATAAGATACTAGAGGATGATAATACTTACTTCAAAATCTAAAGCTAAAGCGTTTAGAGTATTCTTCAAATCCTTCTGCCTCATCATCGTATCTTCAACATCTGATTGAAGGTTGGAGAAATGGGCGTTCAACGCTGCTATCGCTGAAATATTTAAACAGTAAATTTTCATGCTAGTATAGTAAAGATTAATTATTGCACATCATTCATGCTAGTTGGCTATGACATTAATTGTTTTTTTATTTTTTTTTATTTTAACTGTTTGTGTTTAATTAATTAATTGTGTGTTTAATAATATCTAATTAATAATCTTTTAATCAATAATGTGTTTGTAAACTGTAATTTGCTTTACCTAGAATGGTGAAATAGAATGGTGCTGTGTATAAATGTTTTAAGAACCTCTTCAACCCTATTTAGCAAATAAATGATTTGATTTGATTTGATTTGATTTGACATCATGTAGTTTAGATTAATTATTGCACATCATTCATGCTAGTTGGCTATGGCATTATGTAGTTTAGATTAATTATTGCACATCATTCATGCTAGTTGCCTACGGCATCATGCAGTTTAGATTAATTATTGCACATCATTCATGCTAGTTGGCTATGGCATCATGTAGTTCAGATTAATTATTGCACATCATTCATGCTAGTTGGCTATGGCATTATGTAGTTTAGATTAATTATTGCACATCATTCATGCTAGTTGCCTACGGCATCATGCAGTTTAGATTAATTATTGCACATCATTCATGCTAGTTGGCTATGGCATCATGTAGTTTAGATTAATTATTGCACATCATTCATGCTAGTTGCCTACGGCATCATGTAGTTTAGATTAATTATTATACATCATTCATGCTAGTTGCCTACGGCATCATGTAGTTTAGATTAATTATTGCACATCATTCATGCTAGTTGGCTATGGCATCATGTAGTTTAGATTAATTATTGCACATCATTCATGCTAGTTGCCTGCGGCATCATGTAGTTTAGATTAATCATTATACATCGTTCATGCTAGTTGCCTACGGCATCATGCAGTTTAGATTAATTATTGCACATCATTCATGCTAGTTGGCTATGGCATCATGTAGTTTAGATTAATTATTGCACATCATTCATGCTAGTTGCCTACGGCATCATGTAGTTTAGATTAATTATTGCACATCATTCATGCTAGTTGCCTACGGCATCATGTAGTTTAGATTAATTATTGCACATCATTCATGCTAGTTGCCTACGGCATCATGTAGTTTAGATTAATTATTGCACATCATTCATGCTAGTTGCCTATGGCATCATGTAGTTTAGATTAATTATTGCACATCATTCATGCTAGTTGCCTATGGCATCATGTAGTTTAGATTAATTATTGCACATCATTCATGCTAGTTGCCTATGGCATCATGTAGTTTAGATTAATTATTGCACATCATTCATGGTATGTATGTGGAACATAAAAGGGCGCCTTGAAAGTTGTTATCCTATAGATGATACCTGTAGGGTCGCTGTTTGGGCTAGCTAGCACTTCACCCATAGTTTCCAATGCTATTTCCACATGGTGCTGCATTTGAGTAAGTTCTTCTTGATAGTTCGTCATCTACAAAAATAATCAATTTTGACCTGAAGTTTACTCCTCATTTGGATAATATTTTTTTTAAGTTAATAACATTTTGTAGGCACAATTTAGAAACTACTATCTAGGCCTTATCCCATTAAACTTAAATGAGAAAGGTAACTATGCTATCTTAAACTATTATACATGTAAGTATGTTGTTTTTTTTTTTTAAGTCTAATGTACAAATCGCAATGCAATTATTGCAAGGCAATTATTTTGTGAATTGGCAGCATTACCTACGGTGCTGCCAACAATATACGTAGCATTTACCCCACTTGGTGATTGGTGGTCGCCGACAACATTATCTAAACTTGTATGTACCTACCACCGATTAATATGTTTTACTTGCCTATTTTTAAATAATATACAGTTACAAGACTAGTATGGTTGTAAATGATGACACAATTTAAATTGTAAACTATTTATTTAATAAAAAAAAACTGACAGTTATTATGATCGAAAGGAACGATTCCAGACATATCACTGTCATTTGCATAAACGTCATCATCATCTGTCGTATCCATAGACGTAGAATTTTTTCGCTACGCTAAATAGACAAACGAAGCGTGGGAGAGAGAAGTCATTTTTAAATGTACCCCGTGCAAGAAGAAAAGTGACAGCAACAATGTATTGAATGTGACATGTTTTGCTTGAGTACATGCCCATACCAGACGGTCTCTTGTGCAGTTTAACTAATTTCGTAATTTTTTTAGTAATCTTACTATTAAATAACAAATATTACTTTGTATGACAATGGTGTCATGTTCAGTTTGTGACTGTGAATATACAAGACGTAATTATCCGGGAAAATACACGTTTCACAGGTAAATAAGAGATTATTGGTAGTTCGATTGTATTGCTTATTTTATCAATTCTGCTTTAGTAAATGGCCTAAAAACCAGTTTCATTCGTAGATTAGGACTTTCCCTTATATTTTTTAATAATATTTCGTTGCTGCACCTAGAAATAAACAATATTTTATGTAAAATATAAAAATGTTTGATTACGATAGGGCTTGACCAAGTGATGACGTCAGAAATATCGATAGTCCTGTTGCAGTCTATATCGTAGTATAATGCGCATCATGTAAAAAGAACGCTGGCGGTCAAGCTTCTTCAGGCGTTCCAGCGTTCGTTTTAAGAGATTACTTACTTTTCTACTTATTTAAGAGATGTTTACCTATGCATTCAATGAGTGCCTACATAGTTTACTACTTTTTACATGACGCGTACTATACCTACCTATAAATTAAATTTTTGTCCATCCTAGAATGGAGGTTTACTTTGTTTGGAGTAAATATGTGTGCTCTGTTAACATTTTACCGTTTTTTTAAAAATCTATAATAACCAGGTGGACATTGAGGTGTGTGTTTTTGTATTGACTATTGAAAAGGTAACTTTAAAGCACCACGGGTGTTTTTATTGCAGTTTGTGTAGTAGATATTTTGGAGTAAATATTTACGTTGTTGTACACACGCCTTTTTCCCGAATAGGTATATTTATTTTTTATTTTTTATAAATAAATATTGTTTATTTCTGATTAATAAAATAATAGGTAACAAATTAAATTTAAATATACCCCAGAAATTCCGTTCCAGCGGGACTCGAACCTGCACCCTCGCCTGTGATCAGCGATGCCTTTACTTTCGAACTTTGAACAGAAGGTTTCCAGTGAAACACCTGTAGATAAAGCACTATCAACTTGGCGCTATAGCCGAGTTGATAGTGCCCACAAATTTCATCTCCAGCGTCATAGCTCGATCTATGGCTAAATTGTTTAAGGCATCGCCGATGACAGGCGAGGGTGCGGGTTCGAGTCCCACTGGATCGGAATTTTTGGGTTACATTTAAATTTAATGTTATCCATAAAGCGTGGTTTACACTTGAAAAATAATAAACTTTGGGGTAACAAATTGTCTATAGATAAAGTAACAGAGTGAAAAATTATATGGGCGTAGCACGGCTGATATAAAATGTTTTTGTGCTTTCAGATTTCCAAGTAATCCTTTGCTACGAGAAAAATGGTTATCGATTATAAGAGTGGGATGGACTCAAATAAGAACTCCACTAGGTATATGCAGAAAACATTTTAAGTTTAAATTTAAAAGGGAAACTCTAAAATCCAACCTATAAATAAAACTGTAATATTTGGGGGTCAATAAATAATAAAGGTTTATTTATTAACTGTATTCAAAATTATCTTTATGACGTCAAATCTGCCAAACTGTGTTATTCATGAAGGACTTAATCTGCATTAAGATGAATTTATCTACCATACACATCACGGACGGATGATGAATTCTATCGACAATGTAAAAGTGTTGGTCGAGGACAACACTATTTTTAACTCGGACATAGACTTTCACCAACACGGGCACATATTTTTTTTAGTTCCATCTTCGATCTCTGATTGTAGATCTAGTACATATACTAAATCTATGGTCGTATCAGAATCTGTGCTGCTGTCATTTCCTAGAACAATTATCAGTAATATAATCCATCCAGACATCAAGTTCATATTTGTCTTCTAAATTTTTTACGTGTTCACTGTTTTTGCCAATCCACAATCCAATCCTAAGGGGTTATAGATGAAATAGCTTCTTCAGTTAACTTCACGATATTCCCAGTTTTTGTTAAATTCACTGAGATTATGTAGTTCTTTATTTTAATTCGTTATGTTAGTAAGTTCTAATTACCCATACTAAAGACATTGTCTCGGAAGCTGGTATCCCTATTTTACTAACCTGTCATATGATTGAGTGGAATTAACGGGGCTTTGTTTCCCTTTTCTCTCTTACAAAAGGCACGCACCTTCAACACAATCTCTCTTTCATTGCTTCCAAATGGCTTTGGCATGATTAATGCGAAGAATATTAAATATTATCACAAAAACGACCGGAGCAGTCTATGACAATCTACCCATCTGACAATAACAGATTGACAAGCTTATAGTGCCAACATCACGGCGAAAAAGTGCCTTGCTTTTGTGAACGATGTGTAACTCTTATTTGCGTGAAGAAAATAAGAGGATAAATGTTAAATCTATATGGTACCTATATACGTTTAACAAATGTTTTACCTGTGAAGAAAGACCTATATCCATTGAGTTTATTGTTGCACAATAATCGGAAACCAAGGTCTCCATATCCTCCATTCTTGTGCCCAGATCCAAAGACGCACTTAGTCTAGCTTCTGCTCATAAAAAATACCAATATTAGCTTTTTATTTATTAACAGCACCATCATCTCTAGGTTCTCTAAATGTTTACCAAGTCTTTCGGCCATTTTGTATGTTTTGTCAGCGTTGGCGGTACTTTGCTTGGTATAATCCGTAATCATTTTAGTCATTTCATCACGCAGATTTTTCATTGCATCGCTGAAAGCCATAGTAGAGCGTTACAGTAATCATTATTAGAATGTACTGTTTATACTTGAGGAATTCTTACTTAAGTTCATCATAGGTTATTCGGTCTGGTAGTTCCCATTCTTCTCCTTCAATTCCACCTGCTCCTCCGTCAAAATGGTAGCCATGGTCTGGCGAAGATTTGATCACTGTTTCGTTGGTAGTCATCTACCAACGAACAGTGATCAAGTGTTGAACTTTCTGAAATTCGTCTTTTTTTGTCAAGATAGCCGATTTACGAGCTGTTCCATGTCCAGGTCCGAATGGCATGTTCTGTTAAATAAAAAAAAAATAAGAAGCAATTCACAATATGCTGCGACAAGTTGTCATTGTACTGCATTACAGACAATTATAAACTTTTTCATGATAATAAAACTCTTTGAATCTAATTGAGTTAAGGAGAATGCTCTCGCTTGTGGCGTGAAATTATTATTTTTGGTGTTTATTGCTAATTACAGCTCATGAGCACTTCTTCATTTAGCGAAAGTTAATTTCGCGAGAAATAGGAGACTTAACACACATGTTTTAATTGATAGTATCTCATAAATATCATCAGTTTAGCTACGATTACCCTAAACACATTACACCAAAAAATAATAATTTCGCGCATCAAGCGAGAGCATCCACCTTAAATCAAACTTATCAACAACTACATAACTAACTTACATAACTATATTTCCTACATTGAGATATGATATCACTATAGCAGGCCATCACTAGTAGTCGTGGTGTAATTAGGAACAGTGATTGGTGGTGTGGTTAGTGGTGTCTTTTGGTGGTGTCAAGGGGAATTAACGATCTTTACCTCTGTACCAGTTATACCCTTTCCAATTACTTTCTTAGACAGCAATTCAACTATGGCCAGCATTTTCTCTAGTTTCTTTTCTGAATCCTCCAGTCGACCTGAAAGTTGCAATGCCGCCATGGCATCAGTGAGAGATGCATCTTTACGCATTTCTTTCATCAGGTGGGCATTTTCTGGTAAACTTGCATTGCCATCAGGTCCGAACTTCTGTTGAAGCTGTCGAACAGTTGCGGCCAACTTCTCAAAGTCTTCTTGTGTCACTACTGATATTCTAGGTGCTTTCTCAAGGGCACCACTTCTTCCTCGTGCTAATTAAAATAAATTAGGTTATTAATGTTTTCAGGATGCGACACCGTTGACGTCACGAGTGACGTTGTTGTTATACGACACGCTATTTTATCTAGCTTTAATAGCCCGACCAACGAAGATAAAACTTGCGAAAATAACCCAGTTTTGGCACAGGGGAAGGGAAAGGTGTTCTAATTAACATATTAAAAGTACTGAAGAGTGGAGCTGCCGCTAAGGGAATGAGGTAAAGTCCCTTTTTTCTAATATCAAAGAGGGAGAGACAACGACGACGATGACAATACTTTACATTTTGGATAAAGGAATTTCATTTTAAGGAATACACGTGTGATATATAACATATAGTGTTTTAAAGTTTACCAGTTCCCCTCATCTATATCTCCTTAAACTTGATCCCATTGATCGTATTCATCCCAGAGTAAAAGTGTATGAGACCTTTTTAGTCTAGAATTCAATGTAAGTTAATTAAGTCCCCCCCCCTCACCCCCCGCCCCTTAGTACTGCCCCCACCCACCAACTTTTAATATGTTGTTCAGGACACCTTCCCCTATAACTGTGCCAAAATTGGCTTTTACACGGGTTATTTCCACTATATAGCCTGGTGTACAAGGGTACAGTAAACCGTATAGAGTCACGGCTATGCTACTAACTACTCCAATGTAGACAGCTTTGGTAGAGTACTAAAAGTTGGAAAAAGAGTGACTAGCAACGCAGGCAAGCTATTTTTTTTAGCTACTTGAGTGACGGAACGAGCAGATGGCCCACCTGATGTTAAGCGGTAACCTCTGCCTTTAACAATGCATTACCTCATAGGTCACGTCCACGCACCCTATGTGAAATAGTACCATATACCCAGACCCGGAAAAAATATTTGCAGATCATACAAACATTTAGCCCGCATCGTGAATCGAAACCGCAACCTTTCGCGTCTCAGCCGTCTACACGCCCGATGCGCTACAGAGGTCGTCAATGAAAAGTCTCATGTGCCAGTAATTTCACCGACACCCCATACCCTTCAAACCGGAACACAGCAAAGAGAGCATTACTGCTTTGCGGCAGAAATAGGTATGGAAGTAGGACCCCGGACGAACGCTTTCACAAAAAAGCTCTACTGCTACTCTACCACTTGCCTTCCCCCACCCCGGTGCCCACTCTACACTACCGCACAGTTTACCACCTACATGACGTATACGTACTCTACTAACAAAATATAAATTTACGTGTAGATTGTTACTCTACTAAAACTGGTAGAGTACTTGGAATTGGTAGAATCGTAAGCTAGTTGGCTCTACTGTTTGTTGTCCCCGGTGTACGCTTTTGGGCTTTTTTGGTCTACGTTAGTCTTCGTTGGTCGGGCTGTAATTATGGATGAGAACAACGTACCAGTCCGGGCTCTAGCTTCATCTGATGATATTCTTTCAACTGCAACGAAATAGTACATTACTCCTGCGGCCTGAAAGTCACGCGATGATGGTCGATGGTTAGAGTGCATCTCATGACAATTCCATTAAGCCCAAACACGGCTAGGATACATTGTTTTATGATGGATTTCCAAATCCTACCAGTTTCATCATGATCAGTTCGATGGTACCATTTTCAACAGAACCATTTATTTAAATTTACTTCGTCATAGTCACAATCTAAATCGAGATATCTTATCACCACCCATGAAATACTTATCACTGTGGAGTTCCGGTGGCCATTATGTTGCTTTAAAATATGTGGTGTTTTCCATCAGTTCCATTTCACTAAATGATACTTTCTGAATGCAAATGACTTGTTGCTGAAAATACCAAAATCGCTATATGTATGCTAATACTATTTGGGGAGTTCATTTAATGCCTCATGGATCCCATCATCAGAACTAGATTTTGATAAAAATGGGACCAATCTGGAAGTTATATCCTTCCAAATAAGAAAATAATTTCTAAATCGTTTTATAAATGACGGATATAAGCGATAACAAACATAAACAAAAATTAGAAAATAGAGAGATCCGTTAAGACATTGGAAAAAAAAAACATATTTTACGACAGTCTGGGGTCATGTGTGTTAAGGCGCTGACAACAGCAAAATTCAATTACTAATCATTTTATCATTTTAAACAAAAACCCTCTTACTTGTGGGAACAGCTCCGAAACAAAATATTATTAATATCCTTGGTATATTAAGTAATTTCTTACCAACGAGGAGCTTCTCGTACGTCGCTTCTGAAAAAATAAAATGTTGTTAAAGAGAGAAAATTAATGTGGCAATTCCACCTAAGGGAAATCATGTCATTTACCAACAGAATCCAGCGATGCCATCGGGCTTGGCGTTTTCTCGTTCTCCTCGTGAGAATCAGCTCTCTAAAAGACAAATATTTTAACATAGCTATCGCTAATTAGTTGATAGAAAAATAAAATAATGCCGAATAATTAGTTCAAATAAGCAGTGACATTAATAAGAACTTACCAGACGAAGCTGCTATCAAAAAGAATAAGAAAACAGACAGCTCAACTGCAGCGTGACAGACGCTAAAAGAACAAAACAAAAACGCGATCATTAAAGCACTATAGTTTGAACCTGGTGAATAACTCTGAGTTCTGCCTCACGCTGCAACTCCATAGCTTCCAGGCTCACGTAGTCAGTTGGCTAAATAAAAGAAAATACATCATTTACAAGCTTTTATATAACTTGCAATGTATTTATGTTCGGGTCAAATATTGCCGTGCAAGCTGAATTAGAACCACGTTTTGACATCTGAGTTGAAATTTTGCATACCTGCCAAGTTCCCATGACAATACAATATTATGATGACAGCAAGCTGATCTGATGATGGAGATGGAATGTAATAATAGTAGACTAGGTGTGTTTAGGTTCATTTTGATCAGCTCACGGTTCTGTTTAATAATTTCATCATCATCATCATCATCATCAGTAAGATGTACACTTTTTAAAAGCTTGTTTTGAAAATTAAGTTTTCAACAAATAACTTATTTATTATTTAACTTAATTTTCCCATTACCTGCCTTAACACAGTAGGTTAATCTATCATCATCATTATCAGCAGCCTTTAGACATCCACTGCTGGATGAGGCCTCCCATAGAATGCGATGGGGGGATCTGCCATCAATCACCACGCTTGGCAGGCGGATTGGTGATCGCAGTATTTGTGTTAAGTATACAGTTGGATGCTACTACCCAGCCCCTGTATACCCCTTAGCTGGCTTTTATGACATTCACGGGAGGAGACGCAGGGGGTAATTCTTGGTCTGGGCGCTTCACTAAGTTACCTAGTCAAAACTTATATCAGTATAACCTATTTTCAGTTAGTTTCCGGAGTGTAATGAGAAGATACAATAGGTAGTTCAACAAAATACTTACACCTCTCTTGGTTGAGCGGCCTGTTCGAGTTATCCCCTTTTTAGTAGTAGAAGACTCCTGTTTATCTTGAGATAACTTGTCCTGGGCCGGTATTTTGTCGGACAAATCTGGCTTGTATGACGTTTTAACAGGTGAAGTCATTATTTTATTTGATATTTTATCTAAAGACGTTTTGTCCACTGCAGTCTTATCTAACGACATTTTATCAGAGGACATGCTGTCTGAAAGGGAAGCAGCGGGTGATTCTCCCCCTGTACCACCTTTTGCATCCTCTCTCAAACCTCCCTTCACTTTTCTGCCAGATTTAGGGTCTACTCCTGGACCAGATTTTAGTTTATTTTTCTGCATTGCATGTAATTTGACTTCAGTGACTGATAGATTGGATGATGACTGTTGAACTCCCGAAATATCAACAGAAACACGTCTCTCTAAGATCCTCAACTGTCTTGCGAGGATGTACAGAACTGTTTGAATGAGTTTCATATTGACGATGTTGACCTTAAAAGTATAAGATGCTTTTAGGGTAACAGATGCATCATGTCTTAGATAGGTCATTCAATAAAACGGACAAGTGTGAGCGAGAATCGTGCCTCAAGAGTACTGATCCGTAACTTATTTTGAAATCGTCAGAGACCCTTTCGAGTTTCTGCTACTTTTCTCTACAAACTTCACCAAGCTATTTTAGGGGTAATAAAGTCGAAATTCCTCAATTTTTTTTTGATTGCGTCTTAAAGTCTCCTAGCATTCCAAATTTTAGAATTGTGAGGTTACTATACCCTGGTTCAGAATTCGAGATATTTTTTGTAAACAAAGGGGATACCATAGCAAAAAAATAGGTACTAATAAGTTAGTTTATTAAATTAGGCCAATAAACAGGCTTGGCGTGTTATTCTAACTCAGATCTGATAAACTATAATGTAATCAATATTTTGTCGTATATATTTTTGAGTTATTTTGGTTATTAACAAAGTTATCAAGCAAAAATATATTTTTTAGTATAAAATATTTCATGTCACTTGGAACACTGCAGAGATTCTAAACAATTGGCTTTGTTTTGAAAGCCGTGTTAGAATAAAAAGAGTAAATGCTTTTGATCGTGATTTTTTTATTCGGTGTTAATTCATTTTTCTGTTTTTTGAGCGTGTGACAATTGTCATTGTGTGAATAAAAACGAAATACAAGCTCAAGCTTAGCTTTTATTTATATCTACGTTTTTTCCTACCTACCAACTTGTTTTCATCATATAAGTGCGTTCCACATTGTAGCGCGCACTCTGCAAGCTATATAGTGGTGGGTCATGTGTAGCCCCAACATAACAAGCTGGTCCCCATTTTGTAATTTCATTCGTTTCACCTTATTTGCTATTTCGTTATTTTCTTGTTGCTGTTGTTTTTGTTAAGTTTTATTTAGTAAAACTCGAACATTTTGTAGTATACTTAATAAGAATGTGGTGGATGAGTTGGCTGCCCAGAACGGCGTCACCATCTTGCGACTGCCCCCTTTCCATTGTGAGCTCAAGCCAATTGAGCTTGTGTGGGCTCAAGTAAAGGGGCATGTCGCAAGAAATAACAAAACCTTTAAAATGAATGAGGTAAAGCTGTTATTAGAAGGTTTAAGAAAGGTGATGCCGGAGAAATGGGCAGACTGTGTACGTCATGCGATAAAAATAGAAGATGAAATGGTTAAATTAAATAACATAATTGATGGTGTTTCTGATAGATTTATTATTAACATCAATGATGAATCTGATTCTGATACTGAATCTAACAGCTCAGATATGACAGAGTAGTTGTGATCTTTGATTGTTTATAGACTAGATTGTGCTTCACGTCACAAATGCGTCGAAAAATATACCGGCCTACTGTTGGCCGGTAAGTCGCTGGCCGCCTCTCAGTGTCAATTGTCTCGTCAAGGTGAACGGTCGCATCGTTGATTCTAATTTGTGTCTGCAATGACGAGGTGTGCCATAAAAGTGTGCAGAAACTACAAAGGACGTCTAAAAACGACTGGTAAAGTCATCTACCATCAGTACGTATCCAGAATTCATAGTATTTTCGAAAGTATTTCATAAAAACAATCAACTTATTAGCCCCGATTTTTCAAGTCATGCTTGGCTCTTTTGTCTGTATTGCCAGTTTTTAAATGCTAAATTCCTCATGATCTATGAATAAATGATTATGGAGTGAGAACGTCGATCGAGTTTTGAACTTTTTTGTTAACCAACCTCAAAAAAAAGGAGGAGGTGCTCAATTCGTGTTTTTTTATGTTTGGTATCTCCGTCATTTAATTTCTGATTAGGAACATTATTTCTTTATTTGACACGTTATACTTCCCGATTGGTCCCATTTTCATCAAAATCTGGTTCTAATGTGAGGCCGTGACGTTATCTAAAAGGGCCACAACTTGATCTGTTGATGTAAAACATCTTATTGCCATATGAATTAAGAATTCTAATACTAACATAGATGTTTCACATTAGCCGGGCGTCCCGTAACGATCACCATGATGATGATGATGATGATACATTGCCGCAAATTGAAGGTACATACCGCGCGAGCGAACCTGCTTGGCGGATATTACAAAAATTTAATACAATTGTTAAGACGTAGGAGAAGCCGCGGGTCACTACTAGTAAAACATGATCCACGCAAAAAAATATTTTTACCACTGGCTTGTCTATTTAACAGTGACATTTGTTTGTTTACAAAAAATATCTCGAATTCTAAACCAGGGTAAGTATAGAAGGTTTTTCTTTTTCGCGAATTCAATACAAAAATTAGACATTAGAGTAGATCCAAATCTAGCTTGTAGTAAATAAAACCAAACACTTTTCCCTCGTATAGCTGATCTGTAAGGTCTGCCTCTAGTGTTTGACACAACCTGTGGTTATTTTCCCTCGAATACGACGTTGTAATACGTAACGTTGTAATCGAGGATCAAGCCTTTATAACAACTTCACCCCTTTTTCCCAAACCTCTGCCAAACCATTCTAAATTCAACCCTTTGTCTATCACAACAAAAATAAAAAGTTTCTCGTGAGGGATTCCTGAGCTTACCACTGATTTAATCATTCGGGCCTACCTAGAATTGTACAATTATCTCAATGTTCTCTACCATGACTTACTTCAGGGTCTCCAAAAGCAGCATCTATCATATCAGCGATACTCATTATACTTGAACTAAATTTTCGAGCCATTATGTAAAGAGTTTCAATAATTATGTTGAAGAAAGTCCTTTTATCATTGTATAACGAAGTAAGTAAATATTGTGGTTGTATTTTCTTCGTAAATATTTATAATTTAAACTGTCACTTTGATTTTCGAACATCATAGATTTGTGCAGAAAAAACTAAAAAGTTTCACAAAACTAGGTGTAACGGTAACGGCATTTTTTTCATAAAAAGGACAAACTAGCGGAGTTTTTGTTTCTGATCAATCCTCATAAATAAAAGCATGCTGGTTTGTTTTTATGGGATTAAAATAAAGTGGGTAAGTTGTTTGAATGGTTTTGCAGCATTAGACCATTGCGAAAATAGTTGCCTCAGCTAATGCTTCCAAATGCTTATGCATGTTAATGTTTTTTTTTTTTTTTTTGCTTTAATTCCTATGCCTCAGCTTTAAAAACTGGTTTCATGTTTATTTACCTATTCCATGTTACTTATTATAAATCTTTAAAGATAAAGATAAAAAAATGATAAAGATAATTTATTTGCTTAAACATATGTACAAATTGATGGTAATAATATTAGTAAGACACAATATGTTTGGCCGCTGCCGGCGTGCAAATGGAGAGGATGGCATCTTTCCTAAGAACTGTAAATAAACCATAGATCTAGTATAGTGAAAATTCTACGTCTATGAAATAAACTATGTTGCTGTCATTGGAAGGCCAGCCACTTGAATCCTTGGCTGGTATCTTTAAATTAAATCTCTTTGAACCTTGGTAGTCAAAAAATATTCATATCACTAAAAAATTACCAAATCACTCGTAAATAAATATAACGATACTGAAATATAACGAATTTGCGAAGACTGCTGTTTTCCAAATAAAATGTGTGAATTGATCATGGACTTTTGTATACTAAGTCCATGGAATTTATACAGGAGGAAGGTTATGTCAGTATGTTACTAACCTCTTCAGCATAGAGGATTTTTTTATATATAGCTCTTCAGTACCGGCTGTCAACTCAGTCAGTATAGGTCATCGAGCAACACGGAATGGAGACGCCATCAAAGGCATTCCCCGCTGTAGTTCCCCTCTAAATTGAATGCCCTCGAGGGCATACAGCTTATAAAAAACTAGCTGTCACCGATCGCTCTGTCAGACTGAATCGACTCGCGTGGGAGATAGTGCTCTAAGAAAAATGCCGAATTGTTCAGTTTTATGCTGTAAAAAAATGATTGGATCATAAAATTTACAAAAAATAGTGTTTCCTTTCACATGTACCTGAATTTCAATTAAATTATTATAACTTATTGCATGAAAATTGACCAAGTAAAATTAAGCCGCATAAAAACACAAGTGGCCATCTCAGATTTTGTAATTTTTGAGTTCGTGTTCGGGGTAAAATAATAAAACTGAACGGTTTAACAAAACAAACCGTGAATATTTTATTCAATAACACTGGTTCACTCTTCACTGTGACTGCACTTCAGTACACTGGTCATTCATTACTCTAAAATCACTGCCAAGTTACGTGATTTATTCGCAATGAAAGCCAATTCCCTTACGACTGCCCTGCTCGCTCTTCAATCGAGCTCAACTTAATCGTGTGACACAGAGGCGACATAAAAGTGACCAAAAGCATAGATATAAATGTGTATAATACATCAATGTGCATTTTAGGATTTATTCTGCTGACGTAAACATGTATATAACGTGTAATGTCAGTAAGCCAAGATGTGGATGATTACTTAATATCCTTGATTACTAAATACTATTCATTAAACACGTTCGACATCATGTGACATGTGGAATAACGTGTATTTGTATTTGATGGCTATGAAACCACTAACTAACCGGTAACTACTAACTACTACTACTTCGTGTCACGGGCTCTTTCTTGGTTCACTGACCAGCTTGAGATATAGTGTCCCTGAAAGGGGCCTGGTGACCAATGGTGAAAGAACCAGTATGGTAAAAGGATTAATTGTGCCTCGCAGAGGTGTATGATGATATGTCAACGTAAATGTCATGTGCAACTATATTTAAAGAAATATAATTAAATCACACTACTATTAACAACAAGTGTCACATGAAAAAGTTTGTACATTTGGGAACTTTGATTATAAGAGATGGCAAGCATGAAGATGATATTTAAATGAGAGTAAATTCTGGAAACCAAGTGAACTTAACGCCTTATTATCAGCCGGAACGTATCCAAAAAGGCACGACTGGATGTGCATAGAGGAGTGTTAGTGCCAAAACTAATGTATGGTGGTAGCGAAAGTTGCTAAGGCAGAATAAACATGAAAGTAAAATAAATACACTGAAGATGAGAGGTTTGAGAAGTATGTATGGTGGACTTTGAGAGATAGAATAAGAAACTGTGTGTTAAGAAAGCATTGCAAAATGAAAGAGCACGTGTATAGTGACAAGGATTGAGAAAGATATGCTTGGATGGTTTGGGTTGTTGGTTAAAGGATGAATGATAGTAGATTGACGAAACTAGTTCATAAGATAAGCATGAATGGGACAGTTGGATGGGGGAGACCTCGGTGAAGGTATTCAGACTAGATCAGGGTCGATCTGGAGCATGGCCAGGCCAAGAGCGCCCTTAACCAATGAGCATATATGAAGAATGTGATGTGAGTGAATCAAGCAAAACAGGTATGCCAGGATCGTAGCAAGTGGAAATACATGGTCTCTGCCTACTTCTCTGGGAAACAGGCGTGAGTTTACGTATGTGTGTATGTATCTAATATTATAAATGCAAAATTTTCTAAGGGTTGGATGAAATTTAAGAACGGCGATAGCTGGACCACTGTAATAGTTTTAAATTTTATTTAGATGTTCCCACAGGATCAAGACTTATGCGAGTGAAACCGTGGGTTGCTTCTAGTTTATAATAAGAATAAAACTGCTTGGTTAATTTGATCAAAATCGGTTATATTGATCATACTTAAATAACTTTACTCTTTTCAGTTAAAAGTAAATAAAGATGCTTTAAAAAAATCGTTGATCGCCAATTGTTAGGTTACTGTACAATCTTCGCACGTTGTGTTTGCCTATAATGAGGGGTTTCACGGCCATATCAAATCATCTATAAACCCTTGAAAATAGATGTCGCTGCTGTGTACTTAACTGTATAAATAAGGTGACATGTAAAAGTCAACAACGTAGTGATATATTTTTGTGGTATTTTGTTACTATCACACAAAATAACAGACGATGCATTTGTTAATTGTTGAGTCAGGGCCATCAATTGACCCAAATTAAACTACATTGTTTTTTATATTAAAAGATAAACGGCTAATTACCACTATTATTCGTCACTTTGCTGACGTTTCGAGACTGAGTTCAGAAGCCTCTTCATCATGAGCACCGCCCGCGACCGCGTTCGACGGTGGACCAGCGAATACTGCGTGCAACCGCGCGCTCAGCTCGCTGGGACAACGGCGGCGGCGGCGGCGGCGGTAGGTTCGTTGCGCGCGCGTCGAGAATTAGTTCATCTACGTCACTAGCACTACCTACGTCGTCGGTATAAGGCTGCGTACACACTGCACTCACGGTATCACTCTCCAGACCGATTACAGTACTACAAACAGTAGTGGCGGAGTGGAGTAAAGGTTGCCATGCCGGCGAAATACCCCATCCCCGATCGCGATTGAAATTTGGATGTCGGCTAATCTCAATTGCTTCCCGTATCTTGCGAGGAACAAAAAACTTCTCTTTCGCAAGAACTGAAATTTTGTCAAACCGTAGGTAGTGGGACGATTCCGAGATCATTGCATGCTCTGCAACCGCCGACTTTTCTACGTCCAGATTTCTAACACTCCTGATGTGTTCCGTCAATCTAGCCGATATGTTACGCCGGGTTTCACCTATGTAACTCTTGCCACAGTCACATGGTATACTGTATACACCGGGCATACCCAGAGGATCCCTGTCTTTTGGCGAGCGCAGAAATTGTCTCAGCTGACCTGGCGGTCGGAAGACCGGTTTGATATTATATCTACCACGTAAGTAGTATCCTATCTTGTCTGTTACCCCCTTTATGAAAGGCAGGTAGACCGGAGACCGTTCCACGACAGATAGTCTTCTACGTTCATTCGCCATCATCACTCGAGAACACTGACGCCAACTATAACCATTCCTTTCCAATACCGTTCTCACGTGCTCCAACTCAGACTCCACATGTAGATGATCACACAAGCTGAGAGCCCGATTAATCAGTGTTCTGGGCACAGACAAAAGATGCATTGGGTGATGATGCGAGTTCGCGTGCAGATACTGATCCGTATGCGTGGGTTTCCTGTATACAGCGTGTGAAAGACTACCACATGCATCACGTATTACCCGCACATCTAAGAAGGGCAAGGTTCCATTTGTTTCCCTTTCCGTGGTAAACTGTATATTTGGATGAACCGAGTTCAAATGGTTCAAAAAGTCTTCAAGTCCACTCTCCGTAATAATGGCAAACACATCATCAACATACCGCCACCAATATCGAGGCTTCAAAGGGGCTGTATATATTGCCTCCTCTTCAAAACACTCCATAAAAATGTTGGCCACAACTGGCGCCATTGGTAGCCGTTTATCTTTTAATATGATTCCCAACCACGATAGTTTCAATTCTACATTTTTTTTATTTGAAAATGACAGGCCCTTATTGGTTTCTCCTGTAGCTAAAGATAGGTATATAGTTTGTACCTCATATATACATGTGTAGACTGTTGGTAACCATAATAAAAAATAATTAAATAAGCAACTGCTAACAATAACAATAACGTTAGCTGAGTCAGTCGTGGGAAGCAATGGCAGGGATGAGCTCACTACTTGTCACGTCTATCTCCCACGATGGTGCAACCCACTGTGAAAAGAGGCCCATTAAGGCTCTGTCTACCCCTTCGGGGAAAGAGGTGTGTGTCTATGTATGTATGTATGTAACAATAACAGCCTCAATGCACACTGAAATAGCTTTGTGCTCATTTAACAGTTTTTTTTATTTCTCAAAAATTCCTGAAAGTAAGTTGCCCGTGTTTTCTTATATACTACTAAATTAGTGATGTGCCTCAATAATAAAGTAGATTTTTTTATCGATAAAATAAATGCTCGTTTATTATGTTTTGCAAACTATTTAAATTTGATTTATATTATTCGGGAGACGCCATAGCCTAACCTAACCTAACTTACTAACCGTTAATCCAATCACCATGAAGGTATTGGTATGTAACAAGGTAGGTAACTGTTATGATTTTAATTTGAAATTATTCATTTTATGCCATAAATTGACGACCTCTGTGGCGCAGTGGACGAAGGTTCGCCTGTAATGCAGGAGGTTGCGGGTTTGATTCCCGCCTCAGAACAAATATTTGTACGATCTGCAGATATTTGTTCAGGGTGTTCTGGATATTTTCTATGTTAATACAAAATAAATATCTATGTATTGTACTGTTGTACTATGTACTATGTATTGTACTGTATGTTGTTGTACTGTATTAGGGATATCAGTCATCTAGTCCATAACACAAGCTCTGCTTGGCTTGGGGCTAGATAATAATGTGTAAACTGTGTCCAACATCAAGAAATAAAATTATAATAAATATATATTATTGAGAACTGGTGAAAACCAAGCCATTTAAGGCTCTGTCTACCCTTTCGGGGAAAAAGGCGTGTGTCTATGTATGTATGTATGTAAAAATATATATATAATGAAATTCACTTAGGTACAATGTGAAAGAAAGCACCATCTTTTCGTAAATTCGATGTTCCAGACCTTGATTTACAGCAGAAAATGTATCGATTCGGCATTTTAGTATTTGTAGCACTCTCACACTTTTTACTCTATGCGTCACACGATCGATTCAGTCTGACAGAGCAATCGGCCCATCATGATACAATTTTATTACTAGCAAAAGCAAAACATGTTTGGTGAGGGCTAGCAAGCTTCTTTTCCTTGATAGTTTTTAAAACAGTTAATAAAACAGTTTTACTAACGCGTATGCCCAAATTAAATTGTGCATATCCAGAGGGGAACGCCTTTACTTGATGTCGCCCCTCGCCGCGACCGCCTCGTGACTCTCTCGTGTGACCTCCAGCGGCGGCCTTGTTGCTCCAAGATATGTATTACTAGCTAGGCTTGCAAGGGCTTCCAAGTTATTTTTACTAGTTTTTTATGTGTGAACTTATCTAGACATGAATTTAAATTACAATGTGATATTACAAATCTAGAGGTGTCATAGTTTTTCGTAAAAAGTTGCATGCCTACCTAGGTTGTGGGATACGTGATCACGATAAATTAACAAAAGCATTTCCCAGTTTGAACTCGTTTACTCATTTTCAAGAAAAGTCGTGTCATGAGTGTCCGTCCTGTGTCTTGGGATTTTCCTATTCAAATCCTATATGATTGACAAAAGAATGAAAAAAAAATATAGCAAGGTATTATTTTTTCAATGCGATATTCTGTTCACTATATATAGCGCTAAGTATTACTTTACCTACCATCGTTTAGCATCAACATAACTTAACACACCCAACACATACCTACATAGTTCTGATCCCACACTAGGATCACCTGTGTCGTGGGATAATTATGCCTGAAATAAAAAAAAACTATTTATACATTTTAATGACTAATCCAGTTTTTTGGCACTTAGGATCATGATTTTTGGTTTTTGACAATAACAGTGACTGACAGATATAATACATTGTATATTTCGAGGCCAGAACCGACATGGATTATGTAGGTTAGTAGGAAGACGGGAGCTAAGTAAAGCGTTTTTTCCTTTTCTTTCCTTTCGTCTCTTTTGACTTGCCAGCCCATAGTTTTATGAAATTATTGTAAGCTTTGAACAAAATTCTAATTCAATTTTCCCAAGAACTAATCATCTCATGAGCTAGTGGTTGTACCTGGGGTACTCAAAATTTTCTTGATTTTTTCTCTATACTTTAAGTTTTCGCGTTTACCCCCTCTCTCTCCAGCCTACTACTACCTTTTACTAATCTAAAATATCGTAGTTATCCACAAAATTATCTCTATGCTATCCTCGAAAAGTGGGGCGGTTCCGCAACTCCCCCTTCACAGAGAGCGTTCAACCCCTCCCCTCATCCCTAGCCACCCTAAATCCCTTAAATGACCCTTGATGGTAGGCAAAGTAAGTTCCTACCAAAAAGTTATCGATACTATTAATTTATCGACTTGAGTGCTGGAAGTCCCTAGAACGGGTGTTACTGTCAATTTTGTGACATAACATGATGTTTGTACACAGAAAGCATCTATGTGTGTATAAAGATTTTTGATGTGTTGCTGTTTATAGATGTTTGCGTTTATAGCGATAGAACGACTGGTTACAAAAGTGTGCATTAAAGTGTAAGTGAGTGCGTGAAGCCCCCCCCAAAAATTTCTGAATAAATATGTATCGGTTGACAGCTCTAAGGCGTCTCCCCTCCGGTAAGGAGGCCTGCGTTGCTCGATGGTATAGGTGGTTTAATAAGGGTTATTTTTTTACGGAGTTTCATCTTAAGACACGATAGGTTCTCAAATGTCTCTAGAATTTTAAAGTTTTTGATAAGAATTTTCATAGTTTTCTATGATGAAAAATATATATGATATTCTTGAGCTTTTTATCTAGTGAAATCAATAATTCAATACAATATTTGAATTACTTCACTCTATAAAAAAAAATAACAAAGATACCTCCTTTTTAAAATTTAAATGCTATTTTTCACTCACTTCTCTCACGTTTTAATTTTTGAAACATTTGGTTACATGTTAGTTATTCTTTGAGTTAGTGAATTCATCAACAAAATTAAACAAAACTTTGAACGACATTTTTATATAATTTTTTTATACATAAAAACACGGTATCAGAGCGTGCGCTCGCCTTCTTCGCCTCATACAAAAATGTTCGTTGAACCTATAGCGCCTTAATACCATCTTGAACATTGATAAGTTTTTTGTGAATAATATATTTTTCAATACAAACTTTTTTTAAATTAGTGAATGTAACCGTGTGCTGATCAAAATGAGCCTAAACACGGCCATTCTACTATTATCCCTCGAGGAGTTCCGTTGTCCACCTTCCGTCTCCATCATCTCAATCGGTGAGGATAACTGCTTTAAAATTCAGTTACAAGATTCCACCCGGACATAAAAAGTTAAATAAAAGCTTGTAAATTATAAAATTACTAATCGTAACCGTATGCTGATCAAAATGAGCATAAACACGGCCAGTCTACATCCATTGAGGAGTTCCGTTGTCCACCTTTCGTCTTCATCATCAAATCAGCTCGCTGTCACCATCATATTGTATTGTCATCGGAACTTGACAGGTATGCTTAGGATAACTGCTGTAAAATTCAGTTGCAAGATTCCACCCGCACATACATTGCAAGTTTATAAAAAGCTTGTAATAAAAATACCTTTTTTTGGTAGTTTTGTAGTTTTTTGTTGCCCGATATATCGTCACAGTTGCATGCGCCATGATCACGGGAGAACTGAAGTCTTTGCCAGTAGATGTTATGAGTAGCCATATCTATCTACCCTCTTTCTGAATCTTTTATTACGAATGAATCGTTTCCCTTTTCTGATGTCATGATTGATGTCTGAACGTATGTTGATGTCTGTAAACTTTTCTACTTGGAACGGTAACAAATTAACGATACAAAATTCCAGGTACCGCTATGACACAATGAGAACCACTAATTTTGACATTCAGAAAAGTAATCCACTGTGAAAATCTTCGACCAAAGTAAAATAAATGGACTGGCCTTACCAATACAAAACGTTCGTGAAAAATAAGACAATTCGGATTTAGGGTACGGTCAACAAATAAACTATCTATCTATCTATCTATCTATCCAGCCACTGCTGAGTAAAGGCCTCTTTATAGCGCCACTCCTGGCGGTCTTGTAAATAAACTAGGTGAAATTAAATTATTGAACTTCTTAAAAACTGTATTTTTTTAATACTTAATACTTTAACAGATGCAATGTGTTTTCTAAAGTTATTTCAGTAGGTTTATAGTACAAAAAATCGCCGAAAAAAATGCAATTATTGAATGAAACTTTTACAAAAATACATGGTTCCCTTCTGTTTTATGTAGTTACGTATCTATTTTTCAGCTTTCAAACATACACAATAAAAATCAATACAAAAGCAAGTCCACCTAAGGTCTTCAGCTTAATCAATTTGTGAAAAATATATTTTTCATCACTCAATAAACTAAGAAAATATCATAAAAATCGTACGGAAACATAAATGTATAAAAATTCCAGTATTTAAGAAACTGCAGAGTGCAGTTTTAAGAATTTTGCACAATGAGTTTTTTTATACTACTTGGAATGACAGATCAAGAAGATGGCCCACCTGATGTTAAGTGGTACCCTCTGCCTATGAACAGTGCATTACCTCAGGTCACGTCCACCTAGGACGCGCCCTATGTGGCATTCCACTGCGCCCGCCACCCTGAAACATAAAGATGAAAAGTCCCATGTGGCCGTAATTTCATCGGCACCCTTACCCTTCAAACCGGAACACAGCAATGCGAGCACTACTGCTTTGCGGCAGAAACAGGTATGGTGGTAGTACTTCCCCGGACGAACTCTTTCACAAAAAAGCTCTACTACTACTAACCGTTTTTTGGCGTATAGAATTAATTGTGTAGAAAATTATCAGAGCAAATACGGGAAAATGTATTCCACTTCCAAAAGTCGTCTGTTCTTGCTCGTCTTATGACTTCTATCCATTTTTGTTTACCTTAGATTTTTTTTGGAAAGCTATAAGGTTAATTAACATGCCATTACATATTATATGCAATTACCTAAAGCGACGTGCTTAGCAATGTTTTGACGTAAATAATGCGAATTACAATTCTAAATCAATACGATACCCCTTAGGCATCAGATTTTTTTTGCAGTCTGTACCGGACCATCCGTCATGCGTGAAGTCTTGTCAAATATTTCGTCGCTGTAGTTGGAAAACTAAATAAGTAATAACAACAACAAAACCAACATCGCGAGAAAAACGCGATTTACTGTTTTATTGCGTCAAAAATGGCAATAATTTTTTTATCGTAACTAATTTTTCAGTCCGTGTTTTGATATGTTATAGATTGGTACTGTATCTATTTTCGAATTTAATGATAATACATTTTAGTTCTTTTGATTAAGAGAAAAAAATAAAAAAACGACTATGTATTTTTCCCTCGCCAAAGTTTTGAATAATTGAAATGATCTATTATTTACTTATTTGAATATGACAATCCTATCCATGGGTATAGATTTATATAATATTAAAATACATTTTAAAATAAAACCAACTTATAATCATTTCTTTTTATCAAGACTGAATATTAGAAAACTACTGAAACACCTACATTATTTTAGCAGACTTATAAATTCAAAGTAAGTGACATAACAAACTTATCATACGACTAATGCTTATAAAATCAACAAAATGAAAAAAAATTGTGGAACACAATAATTCTAAGTATCAAAAAGAAAAAGGTATGTCGACTAAAATTAAAACTATCTACGAGTATAAACTTGTGTCTGTTAACTTTCATTCAGAGTGGGGAACATTGAGATAATGTCCTGGGGCGTAGTCCTCCTTGTCGCTCGTCCTCTAGAGCAAGACGTGTCCATCGACATGTATGGGCCATCATAACCATGCAATAAAGTCGATTTCGCAAAATGTGTTACTTATGTAGTTTTCCTACCACACGACGATTTATAAGTTTTTTATCAATTGATGAAAATTATATTACAAAACCTTTACTTATGAATTAAATGCGATGCCTGAAGCTTTATTTGTATTTCTTGTGTTGTTTGCACTTGCAGAAAAGCACAGGAAGGCATTGTATTACCAAGGTATCTAATTTTGGTATTTTTCAGCATAGCTGTCACTCGTTGCCGTGACAAAGACTGACTGAAGCTAAGTATACTACCTAGGTCTGTTTAGAAGCTTCAAAACTATCGTTCCCTAAGGCCCGTCCATTCATTTTATTTACGTCGATGGTGAAAATATATTTACATAGTCTGCTATTACGCAGACTCGAGATGACCAGTATTATTTTCTACTTTTTTTCTGATTCAAATGATTGGGTTAACTCAAAGATAGACTAATTTATTCACAACGAACTAATAACAAAATAAAATAAAACTCTGCTAACATAAAATAAAAACATAGGTAACATAAAACATAAAATTAAACATAAAATTGAACATTACCTACCTAACGTTACAATAAAATCTTACATTGATCAATTGGACTTTCTATTGAATTTTCAATAGAATTTTCTATGAGGAACAAGTCTGTCATAGATAACCCAGTCTATCAATATGTGTAGTTGTACTTCAAATAATATTACTGGTACAAAGTCGCGGGTTATAGCTAGTTATTAATAATATCCGTTCATCATTCAAGTGTCATACAAAAATAACCCAAGTTCTTTGAGTAAGTTTTTACTGATGTTGTTTATAACTTTAACCTTAGTTGTTGGTTTGCATGAATAATAAACGGTTACTATTACAATTTGCCAATTCATCACTCTGACTGTGACATATTTAAACATCTTGGTCACTATCGTCATCACCATCGTTACGATTGATGTTGATAAACTCAGACTATATCTACGACCTCTTTCTGTGACACAATTAAGTCCTACGTTACTGAAAAACAAACCATTTCATATTTTTAAGGGGCGTGGAGGCCCTTTATGACCTGGTATCCACCACCTATCTTTCTAATCTTCGCCTCGAGCAGGGGATGGCATCTCAACCTCCAGCATTGATAAACCAGGTGACCGAAAGTATGATGCAGTCATAACCGAGCCAATGTCTTCTTGATCTTGAACTGTAAAATGAATTAAATGCGCAAATGAATTCTTTACGCAATTAGGCATTAAATTATTTAAAACTAGTGTCCGCCCATGGCTTCGCTCGCGTTATATCAGGGTAAAAAGTTGCTCTCCACCCATGTCATAATCTATCTGTGTAAAAAAAATCGTCGAAATAGGTTCTGCCGGTTCGGCGTGATTGAGTAACAAACATACAAATATCAAACATAATAGTATATTTAAATTGCTGAAAAGAGATGCTATAGTGGGATTTCAAATTCAAAAGTATTTTACTAATTGAAACCACAATGACTAAAAATACTCGTTCCAACGCGACCAAACCTAGAAGGCAAAAAACACGGCTTGGATTCCACGTTTGAAAAATACCACGACCGATCCCACATTTCAAATTGTCAGTGCAGATAACCGATCAAGATAGAAGCCTCTTCCCCCACCTCGATAACCCACGCTCGCCCGCGCCGATAGGGTTGTCTTCCGTCATGTTGTACCTACTCCCAATCAGTGAGGCCAGATTCCACCGCTGCGCACTCAGAGGCCACGCACGTGTACTCTGTTTGCAGGCGTCCGTATCCAATGCGGGGCCGCGCACGGCCACACTACGCACGGATGCGTAGCTAGTTGACGTGACTGATACACGCGTGTCCTGCTCGGAGGCGTCGCCTACGCAGTCCAACGTATCGCACGCTACGCATGCAGCACTCGAAGGCATAGCTTCACAGCGCCCCGCGCGGCGCCGGCGGGTGGTGGACAGGTGTCTAGCGTCGCCGTAGGCTTGCGTTTGACTACATCTCACCCGATAGGAAGCGATGATTTGGCCTATTTAAGCAAGCTCGCCTAGAACATTCTTATTCACTCTTCGTTTGAAGATACCCAAAGTAATATGATAAAGGGAATAAAGAAGCCGGAAGAGAGTTCCAGGCCTTTGCTGTCCGCATGATGAAAGAGCTCGAGAAACAGTTTGTACGTGACGGTGGTCTGTCGACAACAAAAAAATGAAAAACACCTGGTCGTCAGGTGGCGGAATGGAGACGTGGGGGTTAAATCGTGCAGTTGTTGCCCCGCGCCGCCTCACCGTGCGTTGCAGTGGAAACGTAGGTAGATAGATACAAGCAGCTAGACAAAGGTCCACGTTGCTAACATACGTCTGTTGTGCAGCATTGGAATCCAGCCTTTATTAGTCGATAAGTATATCTAACTTAACTACCTGAGGTAGGTACGTAAATACAGAATTAAATAGGAATCATATGGTAAACGATCATAATGAGATAGAGTAAATAAAAATAGCTCATACATAATCAGACATCCGTAATCCGTAACCGAACAGTAAATAAGGAGACGAAATCGTAAAGGCTCGAGGCGGCGCGGGCGGCCGCGGCGCCAGATAGCATTCAGGTATCTACAGGCATCTATCAGCATAGGTATCGGGGTTTTCTATGCGCGGAACAACGCATGCACCAGCTCCTCGATGCTGCCGGCCCACAACGACTATAGTCCCTGGAAGTCGCGAGTGTGTAGGCATTTAGCGTGGCTTTGAGTACGACACTACCGCCTTTGTCATTTCTAGTGATTGTTGTTTCCTATGGTCTAACGTTAGGATCTCGGTGGGTATAGGGAAGCATTTATACTCACTTTGCTCTGTTGCTATTGACGTCTGCGGAGTCGTCTTCCTCAGGCACTGCGCACATGGTTTCATTGGTTGATCAACCATATACATCTGTGACAAAACTAATGTGTAAATCCCTATTGCTGTTCTGTCGCGTAGTTGGGTATTTCCATCGACGTAAATAAAATGAATGGACGGGCCTTAGGGAACGATAGTTTTGAAGCTTCTAAACAGACCTAGCTAGTATACTTCGCTTCAGTCAGTCTTTGTCACGGCAACGAGTGACAGCTATGCTGAAAAATACCAAAATTAGATACCTTGGTAATACAATGCCTTCCTGTGCTTTTCTGCAAGTGCAAACAACACAAGAAATACAAATAAAGCTTCAGGCATCGCATTTAATTCGTAAGTAAAGGTTTTGTAATATAATTTTCATCAATTGATAAAAAACTTATAAATCGTCGTGTGGTAGGAAAACTACATAACTAACACATTTTGCGAAATCGACTTTATTGCATGGTTATGATGGCCCATACATGTCGATGGACACGTCTTGCTCTAGAGGACGAGCGACAAGGAGGACTACGCCCCAGGACATTATCTCAATGTTCCCCACTCTGAATGAAAGTTAACAGACACAAGTTTATACTCGTAGATAGTTTTAATTTTAGTCGACATACCTTTTTCTTTTTGATACTTAGAATTATTGTGTTCCACAATTTTTTTTCATTTTGTTGATTTTATAAGCATTAGTCGTATGATAAGTTTGTTATGTCACTTACTTTGACTTTATAAGTCTGCTAAAATAATGTAGGTGTTTCAGAAGTTTTCTAATATTCAGTCTTGATTAAAAGAAACGATTATAAGTTGGTTTTATTTTAAAATGTATTTTAATATTATATAAATCTATACCCATGGATAGGATTGTCATATTCAAATAAGTAAATAATAGATCATTTCAATTATTCAAAACTTTGGCGAGGGAAAAATACATAGTCGTTTTTTATTTTTTTCTCTTAATCAAAAGAACTAAAATGTATTATCATTAAATTCGAAAATAGATACAGTACCAATCCATAACATATCAAAACACGGACTGAAAAATTAGTTACGATAAAAAAGTTATTGCCATTTTTGACGCACTAAAACAGTAAATCGCGTTTTTCTCGCGATGTTGGTTTTGTTGTTGTTATTACTTATTTAGTTTTCCAACTACAGCGACGAAATATTTGACAAGACTTCACGCATGACGGATGGTCCGGTACAGACTGCAAAAAAATCTGATGCCTAAGGGGTATCGTATTGATTTAGAATTGTAATTTGCATTATTTACGTCAAAACATTGCTAAGCACGTCGCTTTAGGTAATTGCATATAATATGTAATGGCATGTTAATTAACCTTATAGCTTTCCAAAATAAATCTAAGGTAAACAAAAATGGATAGAAGTCATAAGACGAGCAAGAACAGACGACTTTTGGAAGTGGAATACATTTTCCCGTATTTGCTCTGATCATTTTCTACACAATGAATTCTATACGCCAAAAAACGATTAATAGTAGTAGAGCTTTTTTGTAAAAGAGTTCGTCCGGGGAAGTACTACCACCATACCTGTTTCTGCCGCAAAGCAGTAGTGCTCACATTGCTGTGTTCCGGTTTGAAGGGTAAGGGTGCCGATGAAATTACGGCCACATGGGACTTTTCATCTTTATGTTTCAGGGTGGCGGGCGCAGTGGAATGCCACATAGGGCGCGTCCTAGGTGGACGTTACCTGAGGTAATGCACTGTTCATAGGCAGAGGGTACCACTTAACATCAGGTGGGCCATCTTCTTGATCTGTCATTCCAAGTAGTATAAAAAAACTCATTGTGCAAAATTCTTAAAACTGCACTCTGCAGTTTCTTAAATACTGGAATTTTTATACATTTATGTTTCCGTACGATTTTTATGATATTTTCTTAGTATATTGAGTGATGAAAAATATATTTTTCACAAATTGATTGAGCTGAAGACCTTAGGTGGACTTGCTTTTCTATTGATTTATATTGTGTATGTTTGAGAGTTGAAAAATAGATACGTAACTACATAAAACAGAAGGGAACCATGTATTTTTGTAAAAGTTTCATTCAATAATTGCATTTTTTTCGGCGATTTTTTGTACTATAAACCTACTGAAATAACTTTAGAAAACACATTGCATCTGTTAAAGTATTAAGTATTAAAAAAATACAGTTTTTAAGAAGTTCAATAATTTAATTTCACCTAGTTTATTTACAAGACCGCCAGGAGTGGCGCTATAGAGAAGAGGCCTTTACTCAGCAGTGGCTGGATAGATAGATAGATAGATAGATAGTGTATTTGTTGACCGTACCCTAAATCCGAATTGTCTTATTTTTCACGGACGTTTTGTATGGGTAAGGCCAGTCCATTTATTTTACTTTGGTCGAAGGGTATTTCCATATTTTGCAGACAAAAATATACTATACGCATACTTAGTACCGCGTAGTTGTAGTAGTGGTTATTAAGATAGGTGGCGCGTAGGAGTTTTACTATGTGATAGAATCCGAAGTGAGAAAATCCGTATAAAAACCAAGATCACCGACATAGCCCTCAGAATTAGCAAGTTGAAGTGGCAATGGGAGGTCATACCTAATATAGCGTGCAGAACTAACAACCGTTGGGGAATATCTAAAGGTTCTCGAGTGGCTACCACAAACCGGACGGCGCAGTGTAGAAAGGCCGTCTCGATGGACAAAGGTCATTATAGAAGTCGCGGGAAGTCGATGGACAGAGATTGCGCATACGACCGTTCTTCGTGGCATTCTATTGAGGCGGCCACCCAGGTCCAGCAGTGGACTTCTACAAGCTGATGTTGATGATGATGAGGTACCTTAATTTTTATGACAGCGGACTAAAAAGAGCAAGCCAGACGCTGTGTCCGTAACACGACTCTGCACCTTAGAGCATTTATCGTTGTCGGGCATCATCTGCAATGGACTTTGGAGTGAGGAGAAACACCCACTGGGCTGGAGTGAATAGGCTTTGTAGACCTTCATGCTCCATCGTCAGCCGCATTGTCACTTTCCAACTGGTGACATCGCGAACAATCCAACGTTTACAATTGTAAAAAAAAAACAATATTAGAACACAATTCTTACCTTTCCATCAGTTCCCACTGCAGTGGTAACTTTGTGTCCCGCTTGCTTTATGAGCATACCGACCGGTGCTCGACTCACGATGTGGCTGGTCACCGTGTGTGAACCACCACACCAACGCTGGCAGAATTGAGACCTGTCGAAGTAAAATGATAGATAAAGCTACCCAATTAAGTTCCACTCCACGGTATCACCAGCTGTTTTTGATGATAAAATGTTAAAGATAGGTGGTGACTTCAGTTGTTTTCAACTTACTTTTTTTTAACGAGGACAAAGCAGTTTTAAAACAGGAAAAAACTGCTTGGCGCCACGATTTGCTGAAGGCCGCTTGTGCCTTGATACCGTACAAAAATAGCAGTCAACAGATAAAAAACAGGACACATGGAATCACATACTACACGCACTTATGTAAAAGAATTCAGGTTTATGTAAAAAGTAGAGGGGCAAAAAATAGCGACATCGGTTTCAATACATAAGGGCCCGGATAACACTTCTCCTTACTTCAGATTTCTATGTTCGCACCTCAGTAAGTAGGTAGGTATTTAGCGAAAAATCCACGTGGAAGCGTTTACCTGGGATCCCTCGGATGTGGAATTGGATGTCCTGGATAGCAAGGACCATGATCTCCATCCCCCTTTAGCATCCCAGCTTCAGCGCTTTTAGTCGGTTGTCTCATGGCTGGCAGCACTGGCAGAATCACATGTTCTTCTAACAGCATATCAGTTGGCGTGGAACAGCATAAGCAGGCCACATCGCGATGTAGTTTCTTCGCTACGGCTGCGGTTTTAGGCTCTCCAACGACTTCCATCATTGTGTTAAGCCTACATCGAAAGTTATCCAAATGCTTGTTGATATCTTCCTTAAGGAAGATTACTTGAATCCAATCAGTCTTTTCATTCAACTCTCGTAAGAGGTCATCTATGATTTTCTGTTGGTTGATGAAAAAAATATGTAAGTAATATGTACCTAGTCAGAAATACCAGGATTAGACCATAGAAGAGAGAAAAGACAAAACTTGGAAGTGGATGGTAAGTAGGACGCAGTGTAGGACCATGGAACAACGACATTGTAAAGGTCGCGGCAAGCTCGGTGGGTGGTAGTGGTTCCAGCCCGTTTATCGGTATATTCTACAGGGGAGCCTATGTCCAGCAATGACGTCAACCGGCTGTAAAGATAAAGAAAGTTTTTTTTTTTTTTTTTTTTTAAACATTGATAGACCTTTGTTTGACCACGATCTCACCTGTTGGTAAGTGACGATGTGGCCGAAGATGGAGCACAAAGGTCTAGAAGGCACCTATTCACTCTAGACTTGAAGAGACCCAGATTATAGTTTTCAGGAAAGACAGACGACGGCAGTGTATTCCACTCCTTAGCGGTTCGCATTATAAAGGTAGAACCGAAACGTTTTGTGCGAATAGAAGGTATACCAATGAGGTAAGGATGGTACTGAGCCGTACGCCTGCTCGTCCTATGATGAAAAGGAGATGGTGGGATCAGATCGTGCAGTTCCTGGGAGCATTCCCCGAAATGTAACCTATAGAAGATTGAAAGGCATGCAACCTTACGGCGGTGCTCGAGACTCTGGATCTTAGTCTCCGCCATATGTTGCTCACCTATAAGCCCGAAAGCTCTACGTTCGATCGAGTCCAAGGCAGCAAGCTGGTATTTGGCCGAACCATCCCAAACATGGCAGCAGTACTCCATACCAGCCCGGACTTGTGCTTTATATAAACTGAGAAGCTGTCCTGGTGTGAAATAACGCTTTACCTTATTCAGGATGCCTAGCTTCATGGCAGCTGTTTTTGCCTTAGAATCGATGTAAGAGCCAAAGTTGAGAGTAGGCGTGAGCGAAACACCTAAGAGCTCGAGGTGATCTCCTATAGGTACATCACGGAATACAGGAACTTGGAGAAACGGACTTTTTTTCGCCGAGAAGAGACAAGCCTGCGTTTTAGAGGCATTGAACTTGACTAGATTGGCATCACCCCAGTCGGATACAGCCTTGAGAGTCAAATTCAGACGCTGCAGCATCTCATCTCTTAACTCCTGAATTTCATTCTGCCTAGCTCGCGCAGTAGAAATATATCTCTCCACAACTGTGCTGTCGTCTGCATACCCAATGATACCGGGCATTAGCAGATCGTTAATGTGCAACAGAAACAGTGTGGCAGATAGCACTGACCCCTGAGGTACCCCGGCGTTAATAGCCAATTGATCCGACGAGCAGCCGTCAATAACTACTCGAATGGATCTTTCCCTCAGAAAGTCTGCGAGTCAGGAGCAGAGTTGAACTGGCAGTCCGTAGGCAGGAAGCTTGCCAATAAGGCTAGCGTGCCAAACCCTATCAAAGGCCTTCGAGACGTCTAATGAAACAGCTAGTGCTTCACCGTATTTCTCGATGGCCTCGCTACAAATGTGCGTGGCATACACAAGAAGGTCCCCAGTAGACCGGTTTCGGCGAAATCCGAAATGAATGATGCTGATGGATGGATTACTGGCTAAATAATGATAACATAAACTTAAAGGTATTTTTTGGTGCTTTAGTTTTCTGTAGATTTTATTTAACCTTTTCGAGTGGATCCCGGTATTGGTACTCACTTGCCAAATAGTTTCCTGGCTGTTGAACTTGTCGTAAGCAGTTGCGATTTGCTTCTCTATATCCCCTCGCACAGCGTCGAACTGCTGCAGAGACACAATTCCATTGAGAGCTCCAAGTCCAACTTTGTCACGAAGAGCATCAGCGACTTCTTCCCGATCGGCCTTAATATCACGTAATAATTCAATTTGCTTCCAAAGCGCCTGCAAAGAAGATAAAAGAAACGCTGAATAATGTCTCAATTAGTGGTGTAACGGAAAGTGGGTTGACCGGAGTCCGGATTCCGGATATTTGACGTAGGCATAGGCTGGAGCACCGGATATCCAGCAACCAGATATTTTTTTATAAACAAATGTATATAAAAAATGGATATCCTGTTGGCGTATATCCGGTACCTATTTATTTAATTAAATAAATATAAATAAAAGCGCCTTGCAGTACAGCTTGTACAGCGAAATACTTTTCTCTGAAGCAGGTTTAGTGTATGACAACCTCGGTGGCACGGCGGTCAAGTACCCGGATGAATTGCGAGATACGAGTTATATTCCCGCCGCGGGTTAAACGTTTGTATAATCTGCAAATATTTGTTCAGGGTCTGGGTGTTTGCGGTACCATGGGTGCTCGTACTTCCTGATACCCACGACTCAGGGAATCCTAGTGTTGGATCAGGACTATGTATTGTGACTGTTGTAGTGTTGTGTTATGTAGTCTTATGAGTAATCTTATAATCGACTACTTGCAATACATATTCCAAAAAAAACTTTTATTTACTGGTTTGATGACGAAACAAGCAGATGGCCCCCACCTGATGTTAAACGGTGGACCTAGGACGCGTGGCATTGAACTGCACCCGCCTCCTTGAGACAAAGATGAAAGTATCATGTGCCTGTAATTTCACCGGCACCCATACCCTTCAAACCAGAACACAGCACTATTGCTTTGCGGCAGAAATACGTATGGGGGTAGTACTTCACCGGACGAACTCTTTCACAAAAGAGCTCTACTACTACTAAATACGAATTACAGATTACGGATGCAACTGAACAACGGCGAAAAGAAAGTAAACTATGTAGGTCCCATTCTTTTGTGCGGTGATGAAAAGGACAAAACACTGAAAACTTTAAACTTGAGTTATTTATTTGCATCTGTTTAACAATTGTTTTTACCCAGGACAACTAAAAACCACGCCCACAGAAATCTGAAGTAGATAAGTAGGCATGGAGCCAGCGTTTGAGCAAATTGAACATTACTCTTTCACTACAGGACCATGATACAGCGACGTGTGAGCAACTGTGCTCCAAGCGAAGTACTTCATGTAGTTATTGGGCGAGGAACTACGCGAGTAGTGTAGTGGACGCTTTACAAGTTAGGAGTTACTTTTTTGGGGATCTATGCTGTCCGCGTCTGTAGGGTAACACCCTCACGTGATCTCTGGGTGGTGCCAAAAGGGTGACAACATTTCTGGTGGTAGGCTTTGGCCGTGGCTTATCACCACCAACCGAATAAAGCCAGTGAGGTAATAAATTATTTATCTAATATATTTAGTATACTTAACTTCCAAAATTAAAATATTAAATTCAGAATTACCCAATAAATCACTAGTACTCTATATTCTAAGATTAAAACATACGAAACTCTGAAATGCCCTCTAGTCAAGATAATTATCTGTTATAAATTAATAATTCGTTGCATCTTTCAATCATTGACATGAAGAAAATTAGGATTAAAAAGGATGATAATACTTACTTCAAAATCTAAAGCTATAGAGTTTTGAGTATTCCTCAAATCCTTCTGTCTCATTATCATATCTTTAATATCTGATTGGAAATCGGATAAATGGGCGTTTAACTCTGCAATCCCTGAAATATATAACAAGTAAATTTACATGCTAGTTGGCTATGGCATCATGTAGTAAAGATTAATTATTGCACATCATTCATGGTATATATTATGTGGAATATAAAAAAGAGTCTTAAAAGTTGTTATCTTATAGATGCTACCTGTAGGGTCGCTTTCTGGGTTAGCTAGAACGTCAGCCATATATTCCAATGCTTTTTCTAAATCGTGCTGCATCTGAGTAAGTTCGTCTTGATAGGTAATCATCTACAAAAATAATCAATTTTGACCTGAAGTTTGCTCCTCATATGGATATTTTTTTTAAAGTTAATGACATTTTGTAGGCACAATTTAGAAAGTAATATCTAGGCCTTCCCTTTTCTTTGCCTTTTCTTTTTCTTTAACTAGCATAGGTTATAAGATTTCCATACAAATATTGAAGTCTTTGTAATTTAAGTGAAGAAACTTACAAATTATGGGCTTAGACATAATTTATTAAGTTTTATAAAATTTCATGGAGATTGATGATGCATTATGCAAATAGGAGCAAACTTCGTTTGTTTGTTTGTTTGACTCGTGCCCTAGCCATACACTCTTAAAAACTAGGGAGAGATCCTAAAATTGCGCACCCCGTCACCACCATCATCACCATCACCATTTTCTACAGCCTGTCTTCACACACTGCTGAGTATAGGCCTTTCTCAAGGGCGTACGAGGTACGGGCAGGGAGGGCAGCTGCCCCCCTTAGAAGAGCGGTCGTTCGCTGATAAACTGTAACTCTGACGAGCTTCATAGCTTGCGACGCTTCTTATAAGACCTAAGAAACTAACAGGCTTGAAGGCTGGCTTGTGAAATACAACAATACGAGATGAGATCTCATTTTTTTTTTATTTTTACGTCCTTTCTTACTCTAAAAAATTACACTCAGAACGGCAAGGGTAGCGTAGCTTTTTTGTTATTGAAAAATGAATCATAAAACTTTTCGTGAAAACACAAAAGAACTTTATACATATATATTTTTGAATTACTACCTCCACTGCTCATTATGAACTCATATGTTAAAAACAACGATCAAATCAATATAAACTAGGATTTTATTTGTCTGCCCCCCACTATATACAATCCTGGCTACGCCCTTGGCCTCTCGGCCTGTGCTATTCCTTACGGTCCTGTGCCAGTCTCATCCAGGTTCGGCCCGCATTGCATGCAATATCGTCTGTCCATTTCGCTGCTGAACGACCAACGTTTCTGTACCGGTTTTGGGCGCCAAATTTACCATATTTAGGCATATACTTAAGCGCGGGACATTTTGCGAAAGGGACATTCCCGTCCGAATCCATATAAAGGGCGTCTCAAGACTATGCAACATGAAGGGAAAATATCTTAAATATTGTAGGTAGGATACGTTGCTGAAAGGAGACTTTTTTAATTTTTAAAACTTAGTTACTACCACTAAAGAAATAACCATCCATTACCATTCCATACCATTGCATTTAAAGATTTTCTAAAAATTACTGGCTTCGTCTGGGAATCGGACCGAACATTTAATAGAATCAAACATTTAACGTTATTCTTTTGTTATAAGATACTCAATTTTGTTACACAAGATGTTTTTGTAAATCCATTTCTTCGATTGGCATCATAAAAATACGGGATGTTTTTCAAATAAGGTAACGAATATTTGCGAGAAGAAAAAATAGGTAACGTAAATAAAATGCAATGTAAGGTAAGTGCTAGATTAAATAAAGTACCTAAAAGATGTTTTACCTGTGAAGAAAGACCTGTATCCATTGAGTTTATTTTTGCACAATAATCGGCAGCCAAGGCCTCCAAATCCTCCATTCTTGTGCCCAGATCCAAACACGCGTTCAGTTTAGCTTCTGCTCATAAAAAATACCAATATTAGATTTTTATTTATAAATAGCACCATCATCTCTAGGTTCTCTAAATGTTTACCAAGTCTTTCGGCCATTTTGTTTGTTTTGTCAGCGTCGGCGGTACTTTGCTTGGTTCGATCAGTAACCATTTTAGTAAATTCGTCTTGCAGCTTTTTCATTGCATCGCTGGAAGCCATAGAAGAGCGTTACGGTACCAATTATTGGAATGTAAAGTTATACTTGAGGATTTCTTACTTTAGTTCATCATAGGTTATTTGGTCTGGTAGTTCCCATTCTTCTCCTTCACCCATAGCACCGCCGCCATACTGGTAGCGATGGTGTGGTGACTCTGATTCGTCTGAAGACGAACTCTCACCTTTAGTATTTGCGTATTTTTGTAGCGTCATACCCCATTTGCTTTCAGTTCCAAATATATTGAATCCAGATCCAAATTGCAAGTCCTATAAAATTGGAAATATAAAAAAAAAAAATGTGGTTGTAGTTCGTCCCGTACTGAGACATCGCGACTACACAAGGCTTGTCTTTAATTTCAAACAGACTTCAAAAACATGTAGATAAAATTTTCATTGGACCACCTTGAGACCCCCCACAGCACCATAAATAAGGGCGTCCATTTATTATTCATTCCAGCTGTGCGTTTTGCTTGGCAGCCAGCCGATATGTAGGTGCAGTGCATGGAGATGACGTGCTTCATAATTATGGTGACTATCACGAACCCAGCCGGCTGCGCGCAATATAACAACGAAAATAAAAGGGGTTATTTTGATGACCATAATAGATAATTTGGTCAAAACGTTTATCAAAACAAAACAAATTTATGAAATAAAATTATAATTTTATTTATGACTAGCCGAATACCCATGCTTCGTTACGTTTGAAGCTAAAATACTGGTATTCGTAACTAAACTTTTTTGTGTTTTTTTTATTTTTAAAAAACAATCTATAAAATAAGTGATTGGAACCATACGGCGCGCCGCCTGCGTACATTGTGTTGAAACCGTGTGCTGATCAAAATGAGCTTAAACACGGCCAGTCTACTATTACCCCTCGAGGAGTTCCGTTGTCCACCTTCCATCTCCATCATCAGTTCACCTCGTTGTCACAGAAATATTTGCATTATCAAATAGGTCACACCCACATAGGACGCGTCCTAGGTAGATGTGACAGTGCACTGCGCCCGCCACCCTGAGACATATAAATTCATTTAAGTCTCATGCGCCTATAATTTCACCGTCACCCATACCGTTCAAACCGGAACACAGCAATGCGAGCACATAGGTATGGTGGTAGTAATTCCCCGGACGAACTTTTTAATAAAAAATCTCTACGTCTACTAAAAGTGCGTTACCTCTGCACCAGTTATACCCATTCCAATTAATTTCTTAGACAGTAATTCAACTATGGTCAGCATTTGCTCGATTTTATTTTCTGAATCCTCCAGTCGACCTGAAAGTTGCAATGCCGCTATGGCGTCAGTGAGAGATGCATCTTTACGCATTTCTTTCATCAGGTGGGCATTTTCTGGCAAACTTGCATTGCCATCAGATTCGAACTTCTGTTGAAGCTGTCGAACAGTTGCGGCTAACTTCACAAAGTCTTCTTGTGTCACTATTGATATTCTAGGTGCTTTCTCATGGTTATCACTTGTTCCTCGTGCTAATTATAATAAATAAGGTTATTAATGTTTCCCGTACTTATACGAGACGCATTACATCTGGCTATAATAATGGATGAGAACAACTTACCAAACCGGACTCTACCTTCATCTGATGGTACTCTTTCAACTGCAACGAAATAGTAGGTACATTTCATGAGATGATGGACAATACGATAATACGTTATTGCCTGGTTGCAGCCAAGGCGTTAACTCTTTGACGAACTCTGTGGCGCGGCGGGCGAAGCTTGGCCTGCGACGCAGGAGGTTGCGGGTTCGATTCCCGCCTCGGAACAAATATTTGTGCGATCGCAGATATTTGTTCAGGGTGTTCTGGGTATTTTCTATGTATAATAAAAAATATCTATCTATGTAATATATTGTATTAAGTATATCAGTTATCTAGTACCCATAACACAAGCTCTGCTTAGATTGGGGCTAGATAATGTTGTGTGAACTGTCCAGCATTATTTATTTTATTTATTTAACTTAGTACCTAACTAAGTTAACTTGGAATGTAATGGTTTTTATAGCGAAATTACCTTTTTGATACAAGGCAGATATGGATTATCATTCCTGCTGGTCTAGACCGGCATATGGAATGTGGAATTCTTATTATGGAATGTGTTATTACTGGAAGAAAGCGTTATTTGAGTCAGTTGTGGGAAGCAATGGCGGCGATGAGCTCACCACTTGTCACGTCTATATTCCACGATGGTGCAACCCACTGTGAAAAGCAGCCCATTGAGGCTCTGCCTACCCCTTCGGGGAAAAAGGCGTGTGTCTATGTATGTATGTATGTAGACCGACAAGGTCAATTTATCTCAAAGAAGGTCATCGGAAATATGTTTGAAGATCAAAGCATCATTCAGAAAAACACTATGGTGTAAGTTTCTATGCTAGTTATTATTGTATGATATTTCGTAGAAAGTCTACGGCGGCGTAGAGCGTCTACGCATAGTTAAGGCAGTTAATAAGTGTCGATTCTCAGTTTAGTTCAGTTCTTGAACAAGTGGCACTTGCGGAATAGACCAGAATTTCGCCAATGTGACGTTTTAAAACAAGTTCAGCTTTTGCACGGACGATATTCCAGTGTCGATTCTCTTGCCACAAAGTATACTAGTATAGTATTCTTTTATCTGTGCTATAACTAAACTAAAATTAGATTAGTGCTGTCAAACCTTCGACCAAAGCAAAATAAATGGACGGGCCTTAGGGAACGATAGTTTTGAACCTTCTAAAGAGACCTAGCTAGCGCACTACGCTTCAGCTGAAAAATAGCAAATTAGATACCTTGGTGTAACAATGCCTTCCTGTGCTTTTCTTACGTGTGCAAACAACACAAGAAATACAAATAAAGCTTCAGGCATCGCATTTTATTCGTAAGTAAACGTTTTGTAATATAATTTTCATCAATTGATAAACAACTTATAAATCGTCGCTGTAGTAGGAAAACTACATACCTAACACATTTTGCGAAATCGACTTTATTGCATGGTTATGATGGCCCATACATGTCGATGGACACGTCTTGCTCTAGAGGACGAGCGACAAGGAGGAGTACGCCTCAGGACATTATCTCAATATTCCCCACTGATCTCAATTATTAAGACTGAATGAAAGTTAACAGACACAAGTTTATACTCGTAGATAGTTTTGATTTTAGTCGACATACCTTTTTCTTTTGGATACTTACTTAGAATTATGGTGTTCCACAAACTGATTTCATTTTGTTGATTTTATAAGCATTAGTCGTATGATAAGTTTGTTATGTCACTTACTTTGAATTTATAAGTCTGCTAAAATAATGTAGGTGTTTCAGTAGTTTTCTAATATTCCTTTCTCAATCTTGATATAAAGAAATGATTATAGGTTGGTTTTATTTTAAAATGTATTTTAATGTTATTTAAATCTATACGGCCATGGATAGGATTGTCATATTCAAAAAAAGTAAATAAGTCATTTCATGATTTCACTATTATGGAAAAATTAAATAATGGCACTTATCATTAGCTTTTTGAGCCTCAGTGGAGATCATTGACGAAGAAAAACTGAACAATTGATATGCAAAAATAAATAACTCCATCAATTATTCATAACTTTGGCGAGGGAAAAATACATAGCAATTTTTTTTTTCTCATTATCAAAAGAACTAAAATGTATTATCATTAAATTCGAAAATAGATACAGTACCAATCTATAACATATCAAAACACGGACTGTAAAATTATTTACGATACAAAACGTTATTGCCATTTTTGACGCAATAAAACAGTAAATCGCGTTTTTCTCGCGATTTTGGTTTTGTTAGTTATTTAGTTTTCCAACTACAACGATGAAATATTTTACAAGACTTCTCTATACTTCACGTATGACGGATGGCCCGATACAGACTGCAAAAAAATCTGATGCCTAAGGGGTATCGTATTGATTTAGAATTGTAGTTTGCATTATTTACGTCAAAACATTGCTAAGCACGTCGCTTATAATATGTAATGTCATGTTAAGCTTTCTAAAAGAAATCGAAGGTAAACAAAAATGGATAGAAGTCATAAGACAAGCAGGAAGAAACGACTTTTGGAAGTGGAATACATTTTCCCGTATTTGCTCTGATCATTTTCTACACAATGCATTTTATACGCCAAAAAACGGTTAGTAGTAGTAGAGCTTTTTTGTGAAAGAGTTCGTCCGGGGAAGTACTACCACCATACCTGTTTCTGCCGCAAAGCAGTAGTGCTCGCATTGCTGTGTTCCGGTTTGAAGGGTAAGGGTGCCGGTGAAATTACGGACACATGGGACTTTTAATCTTTATGTCTCAGGGTGGCGGGCGCAGTGGAATGCCACATAGGGTGCGTCCTAGGTGGACGTGACCTGAGGTAATGCACTGTTCATAGGCAGAGGGTACCACATAACAGCATCTTCTTTATCTGTCATTCCAAGTAGTATAAAAAAAACATATTGTGTAAAATTCTTAAAACTGCACTCTGCAGTTTCTAAATACTGGAATTTTTATACATTTTTGTTTTCGTACGATTTTTATGATATTTTCTAAGTTTATTGAGTGAAAATATATTTTTCACCAATTGATTGGGCTGAAGACCTTAGGTGGACTTGCTTTTATATCGAAGGATTTATATTGTGTATGTTTGAGAGCTAAAAAATAGATACGTAACTACATAAAACAGAAAAGAACCGTGTATTTTTGTAAAAGTTTCATTCGATATTTGCATATTTTTCGGCGATTTTTTGTAGTATAAACCTACTGAAATCACTTTTGAAAAAAACATTGCATCAGCTAAAGTATTAAGTATTAAAAAAATACAGTTTTTAAGAAGTTAAATATTTTAATTTCACCTAGTTTATTTACAAGACCGCCAGGAGTGGCGCTATAGAGAACAGGCCTTTACTCAGCAGTGTGTGTTACCGGCTGGATAGATAGATAGATAGTTTACTTGTTGACCGTACCTTAAATCCGAATTGTCTTGTTTTTCACGGAAGTTTTGTATGGGTAAAGCCCGTCCATTTATTTCTTTGGTCGAACCGTTAACGAATAATTTTTTGTAATCACTATTCGTTCTTTATTTTATCTAAAGTCCACGAAAATCTCTACGTTTGTAAGCACTAAAATACCAAGTGAAATTGCTCGTTAGTTTAGTATTAAGCTAAGGCCTAACCGACGCGATCAGCCCGCGTCCGCGGTGGCGTGCACGATGGCGATCCATTGTCTTACCATTGATTGCCACTGAGCACGCCACTAAGGACGCAGGCTGAACTCGTTAGCCTGGCCTTAGCTTAACACGTATGTTACTTTGAGTTGTTTTTTTTTTTTTTTTTTTTTTTTTTTAACATTGATAGACCTTTGTTTGACCACGATCTCACCTGTTGGTAAGTGACGATGTGGCCGAAGATGAAGCACAAAGGTCTAGAAGGCACCTATTCACTCTTGACTTGAAGAGACCCAGATTATAGTTTTCAGGAAAGACAGACGACGGTAGTGTATTCCACTCCTTAGCAGTTCGCATTATAAAGGTAGAACTGAAACGTTTTGTGCGAATAGAAGGTATACCAATGAGGTAAGGATGGTACTGAGCCGTACGCCTGCTCGTCCTATGATGAAAAGGAGATGGTGGGATCAGATCGTGCAGTTCCTGGGAGCATTCACCGAAATGTAACCTATAGAAGATCGCAAGGCATGCAACCTTACGGCGGTGCTCGAGACTCTGGATCTTAGTCTCCGCCATATGTTGCTCACCTATAAGCCTGAAAGCTCTACGTTCGATCGAGTCCAAGGCAGCAAGCTGGTGTTTGGCCGAGCCATCCCAAACATGGCAGCAGTACTCCATACCAGCCCGGACTTGTGCTTTATATAAACTGAGAAGCTGTCCTGGTGTGAAGTAACGCTTTACCTTATTCAGGATGCCTAGCTTCATGGCAGCTGTTTTTGCCTTAGACTCGATGTAGGAGCCAAAGTTGAGAGTAGGCGTGAGCGAAACACCTAAGAGCTCGAGGTGATCTCCTATAGCTACAGGTACATCTCGGAATACAGGAACTTGGAGAAACGGACTTTTTTTCGCCGAGAAGAGACAAGCCTGCGTTGAATTTGGGATTCAGCATTCGAATTGGGATTCGGAGCAGGTGGTGTGAAAAATATTATTAATATCTCTGGTATGGTATGATATATCTTACCAATAAGGAGCTTTTCGTATTTCACTTCTGAAAAATGAATAATGTTGTTAATGAGAGAAAATGAATTAATCAGTAATTCCGCCAAAGGTGTAATTTACCAGAATTATCCAACGAAGCCATCGGGCTTGGCGTTTTCTCATTCACCTCGCGAGAATCAGCTCTCTAAAAGATAAATATTATAAGATAGTAATCACTATTTGGCTAAAAAAAAAAGAAAATAATGCTAAATAAATCGCAGAGGGTGCGAAGAATCTCCAGAAAAGACCCAGCTGCCAAACTACGATGACCCTTGCTAAGTTTAATGGAAGGAGCTTAAGCACTGACGATCGGTTTTGTGAAATGTTAGAAGAGTAAAACCACGTGTGACGCTTTTGGTTTGACGGAGGTCAGAACAATAATTATTATCGAAAAAAAACAACTTTGAAGTTAGGAATTTATCCCCAATAGCTACAAGATTTTATAATATTAGTGATCGGAACCGTGTGCTGATCACAATTAGCCTAAACACGGCCAGTCTACCATTATCCATCGAGGAGGTCCGTTGTCCACCTTCCGTCTCCATCCTCAGATCAGCTTGCTGTCACCATCATATTGTATTATCATCGGAACTTGACACGTATACCAAATTTCAACTCAGTCGCATATCGAAAAGTCACCCTTGTCGCCACCCGTGAAATACTTATCATTGAGTACACCATGAAAATGGCCATCTCTGGTCTTCTTCATCAGTTCCACTTCACCAAATGGCACTTTCTAAATGCACATGCTTGACTTGTTGCTGAAAATACTAAAATCGCTATAGCGATTTTAGTATTTTCAGCAACAAGTCTGCCTATATGTGTGCCTAATAATATTTGGGGAGTTCCCTCAATTCCTCATGGATCCCATCATCAGAACCAGATTTTGATGAAAATGGGACCAATCTAAAAGAGTAAAAAAAAATACACATGAATTGAGAACCTCCTACTTTTTTGTGAAGTCGGTTAAAAAGCAAAGATCTCACAATCTCGCTTGTGGCCATTCTTGTTTCATGTTTGATTATAATTGCAAAATCGGCCCATCACGAGAAACAGTTGAAACCCACGAGGGCAAATACTGGTATATGTGGTGTGTCCGGTCCAGGAATAGACCCCTCCATCTCCTCCCGTGTGAACTAAATACCAATATTGTTTCACAACATCTTTAATATTGTATGTATTCCATTGTGTTATAAATCAAGACTGAGAACTGTTCTTGGGTATATGATTTATCCTAGGTCCTAGCTTATTTAATGAATGTGTTATTACTGGAAGAAAGCGTTAGCAGAGTCAGTCGTGGGAAGCAATGGCGGCGATTAGCTCACCACTTATCACGTGTATTTCCCACGATCGATGGTGCAACCCACAGTGAAAAGAGGCCCATTTGAGGCTCTGCCTCCCTTTCGGGGAAAAAGGCGTGGGTCTATTTATGTATGTATGTATAGAAACACAACTTATACGCTATGGAACGTATAAGTTGGAATATCGTTTCAACGAATAACGGAATAATTTTACAATAAACCCGCGGCTTTGTTGTATTGATTTTATTTATCTAAATTTTTAACCAATAATATGCACCATTTTAATAAACAATCGAATCTGGGCAAAAAAGAGACGTGACTTTGTTTTTTTTTTCTATGGAGAAAGTATTGTTCTGTCGTATTTCTGGTACAGTGATCCCTCGGAATTATATTGTTACGAGCCACGAGTATTTTTAATTTGAATATTGTATTTGATTTAGTCCGTTAAAATTCAATTCTAAGATTAGGAATTTTGCAGCATACACCACCTTAAACTTAAGCTCCCCATTACCAGCCGTGCCACAGTAGGTATCGTACAAGCATTTCAATAAAGTATCTAAAATCATAATCATCAACAGCCTATAGACATCCTTTACTGGACGAGGCCTCCCCATATAATGCAATGTGGAGATTTGCCGTAATCACCACGCTTAGCAGATCCCCCCATCGCATTCCACTTGGAGGCCTCTCCATCTGATGCCATTAATCACCACGCTTAGGAATACTCAGTTGGATGCTGCTGTCCATACCCTGGTCCATACCGGCACTACCCTTGTAATCCCTTAATCGGCTATTACGACATCGACGGGAGGAGTAGGAGGGGTTCATTCTTAGGCCGGGCATATATACACGTATATATGTATATATTTCAATAACGTTTAAAGGTACTTACTGCGACAACGTAGGTGATTTCAGTTAGTTTCAGGAGTGAAATGACCAGATGCAATAGGTTTTTCAACAAAATACTTACATCTCTCGTGGTTGAGCGGGCTGTTTGAGTAATTGCCATTTCAGTTGAAGACATCTCCTGGTTGTCGGAAGAAAACTTGTCCTTGGATGATATTTTGTCGGACAAATCTGGCTTGGATGACATTTCAACACGTGAAGTCATCATTTCAGTTGAACTTTTATCCAAAGACGTTTTATCCGCTGGAGTCTTTTCTACCGACATTTTAGCAGAGGAAATGCTTGCTGAAGGGGAAGCAGAGGGTGATCCTCTTCCTGTACCACGTTTTGCATCACCTCTCAAAACTTTCAAACTCTGAAACTCTTGGGCTTTTCCGCCAGATTTAGGGTCTACTCTTGTATCAGATTTTTGTTTCTTTTTCTGCATTGCATGTAATTTGACTTCAGTGACCGACAGATTGGACGTGGACGGTTCAAGTCCAAAAATTTCAACTTTAATTCTTCTCTCCAAGATCCTCAACTGTCTTGCGAGGAGGTATATAACTGCTTGAATGAGTTTCAAATCGACGGTGTTGCACTTAAAAGTATAAGATTATATTTAGGGTTGCAGTTTCATAGTCTTGGATACATTAAATAAAACGGAAAAGTGCGGGTTAAACATATTTTACCCTTTTATGATTTGTATTGAAGCATACTAAACTTATGCAAAGTTTCAAGTTTGTATAAGTTCAAGAAATACGAAAATACGAAATACTGGGGGAGGGGCGGGGAGGGGCAAGGGGAGGGAGGAATGAAACTGACTTAATGACATCACTCACAAAATTCTACCGAGCGACGGCTGCAGTCCAAGGGACTTGGTACCGTGGTATCATGGGAGGTAGTGGTATCATGGTACTCGTGGTTCGTAGTCCAGAACTACGTGACTGTTGGCTGTTGGCTGTTTTTTTAACTGTTGTTAAAAAAACTCTAAGCAAGAGCTCTAGTCCCTAATCAGTAATGTTTTAGATATCCTCAGGTAATTTTTTCTCGAAGACGATCAAGCCTCTAACAACTTCAATCCTTTTTGAACCCAAACCTCTGCCAAACCATTATAACCAACCCTTTTTCTACAAGAAGAAAAAGTTTCTTGTGAGGGATTCCTGAGCCTACCATTGATTTAATTATTTCGAGCCTAGAATTATATATTATAATTGTATATTAATACCTCCATGTTCTCTACCATTTCCCCAGTATATATTGTAGTTTTTGGGTCAGACTTACTTGAGGGTCTCCAAATGCGGTATCTATCATTTCAGAGACAGTCATTATAGTTGAACTAGATTTTCGAGCCATTATGTGAAGCGTTTCGATAATTATGGTGAAGAAAGTCCTTTTATCATCGTATATTGTAAGTAAATATTATGGTATTATTCTCTTCTTAAATATTTATAACTTAAACTGTCACTTTGATTTTCAAACATCATTGATTTGTGTACCGTCATGTCATAGAAAAAAAAACGGATATATAAAGTTTTATCTCATAAATTATCTAAGTCTCGGGACAAGATATGTACAAGGGATAGTCAAACAACAACTAAAGTCCCCCTAAGTACTATATAAGTATTCTCTAAATAGGGTACCTGTATTAATAAAATATTCTTGTACAAATCATAATTTATATTTCAAGAATATTTACACGGTATCCAATATAAATATCACTTCGCATCTCAAGAAAAGTGAATACTGTATAAAATATAACTATACACAGCAAATATATAAAATGTTATATAAATGTATTACCTACTTATTTACAAAGGAATGAAAGAAATGTGAAAATATACATACAATATAAATAGTTAATCAGCAAACACATTTACAGGAAATACTCGTACTAAGATTGAGCAAAACTATAACAACGAAGAAGCAAAACGGTTAACTAAAGTCTATTGTGTCCGTGTCTATATGTACCTATCCTTGTTTTTGAGAGCTTCTTCCTGTCTTCATCTCTTTCAAATAATTGACTTTCCATAAATAATAATATGAAGCTGGGAAAGTATACTATAAAACAAACTAGTGTTCACATAACACAGATTTGATCGTCAGAAAAATTGTTGAAATTCTCTACCTAACTAATAATGTCCCTAACTATCTACTTATATGTAAAAGAGCTAAATTTATTAGGCACGAGTTCGACAGTCAGGTGAGTGCGAGGGGGCACAGGCGGGCGCCTTGACGGGCGGCGGAGAGGGCGCCGGTGCGGGCGGGGCGGCGGCTCCCGCAATACTTTGACTAGAGGATACCAGCGCAGACGCCGATGTCGGCTTGGAATATTCAACACGACCAACCTTCAAATTATGATCTCTATGATTCTTATGCCCCACTAAATCGTAAGCCGACTGTCTTTCTTTCTCATAGTTGTGAATGTCGTGGGGCACCAATACGGCGATCGGCGGTATCGGCGCAATGTATGCGTGGGGTTCGTAATTATCATCAACGTAGTCATCAGGATTCCAAGTTGCTGTTGTTGTAGAAAACGAAGGCGTGGTTGAAGATATTTTTTCTGTGCTAGATATATTGATAGTGGTTGCTCGTGAAGTCACCGGAGATACAGTGGATGTAGGCTTCGATGACATGAGTCCTGCTGAACCTGAGACGGTAGCTGGAACGGAGTAAACTCCTTTATTTATATTTGATCTTGTTTTTCGTCGTTTTTGTAATTTTGGCACATCGAGGAAGAATGGATCGAATAAGAGATCGGATTCTTTGTAATCGTCGTAATTTATCGGTACGATAGGCTTCACTGCGCTAACTACGTTGCCGACCGTATAGTTAAGTCTCTTGCCGTTGCTGTCGCTGACCGACGCACTGGCGGTGACGATGACTCGAGGTGGACTTTTCGGTTTTGGTGGAGGTCGTTCGGTGACAGTGGGTGGAGCGACAGATCGAGCGGATAAAGATGATTCATTTTCAGCGGAAGAGTCGTCGCTTCGTTTTCGATCGTAGTAGAAAGGGTTGAATGGCAAAGGGCGCTGTGCCGGCAAGGCTGACGCTGGGTAGTTCTGCTGCCTATGTTTAACAGATGTCTCATGTCTCTCCGAAGGTAGAGACGTCGGTCCAGGCCGCAAAAGTTGTTCTCGAGGATCTAGAGTAGTAGGACGGAATGGAGCTGGTTGGCGTTGTACAAATGGCGTAGGTCGCTGCTGCGTCGGCCGCGGTGCAGTTCGAGACGACTCGTATTGGAAATGGTCATATTGCTGCGGAGGTGCATGTGTAATGTAGACTCCATCGGCTGGTCGGAAGCTTTGAAACGAAATGGCCTCTGACCCTGGGCCTCTATGACGGTAGATGAATTCTTGTGGTGAGAGAAGCGTTGGGTCTAATGTAGAATGCAACTGAGTTGGCGGCACCGATGGTAGTATTGATGAAGCGGGTGGCGATAATGACGACAATATCGGTGATGGGGAGGAAATCAAATGCGGCAGTAACGACGGCAGACGCGATGAAGTCGAAGGTTTGTTCGTAGTGGGTGTGGTAACTCTCGTTGTAATCCTTGTAGGCACTGTTGTAGTGATTGGTGCGTGCGTCGTTGTTGGTGGTTGGGAGTAATACTCGTAGTCTCCATCAATTTCCTCTTCGTATTCTGAAAATTAAAACGATTCCAACTGATCGAATCTCATGGTTTCACAGGATTTATTAATCAGCGCTGTACTGTACAGTAGTTGTTCGTATGTTTCAATTGATACTGTTATGTTCGACCGACGGTGAGTGCTGATTTCGGTCGAGCAATAAATAGGGACTTAAGCCAGAAATATATTATCTGGCGCGTCTAACAGTCTCGACTTATGCTGTATCCGGTTAAACATTACACGTATAACAGCAATCAGTAACGGACGTGACCTTGAGTAAACTTGAGCGCTTACGTCCAACGAAAACCTGGCTTACTGGATGTTCCATCAGTGCGAACACTGTTTAAGTAGCGACTGGTAGATACAACTTAAATCGCGTCCGATAGGTTGTTTCAGGCGTAAGGTGAGACTTCGATGTCTGTCCGTTTGTCCATTCGTTTGTCTGAAGTGTGTGTTTCATAGCAACTAGCATTGCTATTGATTTGAAAATTGCCTCAGTTGTTGAACTCATTTGCTTTAATTATCTATTACGGGATTTATTATAATATATAGTTTTATTTCAATCCAAAATTGGGTGAGTAAAATTATAATCTAACAACTAGATAAAAATGGGTAAAAAAAGCTATTTTTTAAATTTGAACCGAACATCCAGGAAGTCTTATATGGGCAATAAGATATCCTACATCGAGTCTAAGGCAAAAACTGCTTCCATGAAGCTGGGTATCCTGAATACGGTAAAGGGTTACTTCACACCAGGACTGCTTCTAAGTCTGTACAAAAGCACGAATCCGGGCTGGTATGGAGTACTGCTGCCACGTTTGGGATGGCTCGGCCAAACACCAGCTTGCTGCCTTGGACTCGATCGAACGCAGAGCTTTCAGGATTATAGGTGAGTGACATATAGCGGAGACTAAGATCCAAAGTTTCGAGCACCGCCGTAAGGTTGCTTGCCTTTCGATCTTCTATAGGTTACATTTTGGGGAATGCTCACAGAAACTTCATGATCTGATCCCACCATCTCCTTTTCATCATAGGACGAGCAGGCGCACGGCTCGTTACCGCCCTTACGTCATTAGTATACCCTCTATTCATACCAAACGTTTCAGTTCTACCTTTATAATCTTTATCTATTCAAAAGCTAAATTACCTTCGGTAAGATCTTCTTCCGGAACTTGTATTGGCGGAGTAGTTGATGTCTGAGGTTTTCTGGGCTCTTCCTTTTTGATTTCCTGTACAGGATCTTCAGTTGAATCTGGCACTTCTGTCAGATGTATTTGTGGTTTGTTATAGGTCGTCGTCGATAAGTCTTCTACTGGTGGATCGGTGTGCGGCTCGTGACTGGGCTTCGTTTGCTGCTGAGGCTGCTCCGTCGCTGGAGATTTCTGTGGCTCTGGTGTAGGTGGAGCTAGGGTGCTGCCATATAACTCTAAATTTAAACTGTAGAATTTCTCAGACTTTGTACAATCTACTTCGTCGACCCGCTCACACACTCTTGTCTCCTGAAAATTAGGACAAAAACATTTTAATATCAAAAGAAGATTTGGATATTTTAATGTTGAAACTGACGCTAGAAGTCTCCGGTACGGAGGCCTGCAATGCTCTAAGCTAGAAGTAGATATGAACTCTGCAAAGAAAAACTGTTCCTACTGTCATCCTACTGTAGCATTGCAAAATACTATCGAAGTTTATGGAACATTCCACACCCACACATAGAAAGCAGTTGACAAAAACAAACGCACAATCATTACTCACACATGCACACAGCCAGCTATGGGGATTACATCTCACGCACACATACACGTTGTTGACAATTAGGCTTGCTATAAAACCCATCGCGCGCAAAGCACTGCGCCCTTATTTATCTAACCGCGCGCTAGCTAACATTACTACATGAACCTACTATACGCCCAATTTTGGTGAGTTTATTTAAAAATAATACGCTCTAGCTGGTACTTTTTAATCTGGTCCAACTCTACGGGTCCAACTTTACGGTTGGTGGCCTCACAGCCACCAACTGGACTCACAAGCTGCCAGCTGCTCCAGCCACGGCTGCCTACCTGCTACTACCAGCCAGCCACAGAACTACCTTGCAGACGAGGGACGCGCTCGCCATCATGGCGTCTAGTCCACGTGGCTCCGATCTACAGCTCACAGGACAGTACCGTGGAGAGTCCAAACCTGTTCTTGGGTTCCGTACTACGCGCGTTCCACTCTTGTCCAAGTGTTCTTTCATTCAAGCGTGACCCTTTGAGACATTTACTACTTCTGAGATTGAGACCCTTAATCAAACTCCGGCCCATAGCCGTCTGGCCTTTTGCCTGCTACTCTGGCCCTCTGCCTGCACTTCTGCTTGCAATTCTGCCTGCACTTCTGCCTTCAGCATCATACAGCATCAACTACTAAAGACTCTAAGTGATATAACGAACTTTAAGTGATTTTCCTGTTAGTATTCTAAGTTAATATATGTATAAAAATACCCTATTCGTTTATCTACCTACTCCTAGCTCTTCTATCAGGTAGGATAGGAATCTAAAACCTAGACTACCTACCTGTCCACGGCTGCACCGTGACACTACTATCTGGAAAAACTTTTTGCTTGCCAGTTACCAAATTTTGAGTAACTAAAGAGTTAAGTTGCTGTGGCGACTGCTAAACGTATAGACGTTTAGCAGTCGCCACAGCAACTATACTCTTTAGTTCAGACATCGTAGTTCGTTTAGTTCGTTAGTATAGACATCTAGCAACACGGAATGGAGGCCTGCAATGCTCTAAGCGTCTATATACTTACTTAGATACAAACTTGTATAACTAAACTGCTTGATAATAGGTAGCCAAACCGTATACACAACGCAACCTAACTGTTCGATACTTTCGTACTAAACAGTTTGGTAAAAGATAGCGAAACCATATAGAATTAGATAGGCAGATCAATTGTTCTATATCAGATAGCTAAACTGTTTGCATTGATTTTATATTATATGTTTTAGATACGTGGTTTTATTATTTCGTAATAGAGAACCAGTGAACCAAAGAGGAAAATCTTAGAATATAGAATAACCCAGAATAAGTTTACGATGTTATTGGTACGGGGCGCTGTGTCGCCAAAACACAATGCCTACCCCGCGCCTATCATACTTTGGTAAGTATGATAGGCGCGGGGTAAAATATTACCCTTACTGGTGGTCCAGTAAGGGTAATATTTTGGTGATGTTGGCAACAATGACAAAATAGACGCTTGACTTTTTTCCAAAGAATGAATGGTAAACAAAATTCATTAACCAACAAGATATTTAAATGTAATACTTACGTATGAAATATGATTCTATCCAATTTTTTTTTACGCCTATAGCAGAATTCTTACATGTGGGAACGACACACAACGGCATATTACGACATTGACGACCTATGTGACGCGGCGGGCGAACGTTCGCCTGCGACGCAGGAGGTTGCGGGTTAGATTCCCGCTTCGGAACAAATATTTGTGCGATCTGCAGATATTTGTTCCGTGTGTTCTGGGTATTTTCTATATATAATAAAAAATATCTATCTATGTTATATATTGTATTAAGTATATCAGTTGTCTAGTACCCATAACACAAGCTCTGCTTAGCTTGGGGCTAGACAATGTTGTGTGAACTGTCCAGCATTATTTATTTATTTATTTATATTCACAAGAAAATCTTTTGAGTTCCACACGACTAGCCGCATGGCCGACCACAGACAGGGTGTAACTATTCTCATTGAGACTAGTTCGCGTCATGACAGTTTTTACGCGTGACACAGGTTCTGGTTTGTTCTATACTAGCAACTCGCCCGGCTTTGCACGGGTAGCCCCCGGTGAACCCCCCTTCCTATCCCTCCACCCTATTTCAATCTCCTGGTTCTAAGCCACCTCCCCACCAACTTTCAGCCAAATCGGTTTACCCGTTCTTGAGTTATAAGTGGTGTAACTAACACGACTTTGTTTTATATATATATATATATATAGATTCTAGGAGGAAAGTGTACCTGGTCAAAGACAGTGCCATTCAGGCAGAGGAACTTGATGTCCATAGGCTCGTCCTGCTGGCCCACCGTGCACACGTGGAACATCTGGCAGGAGGTCTCCAGGTCCGCGTAGTAGCCGCCTATCACCTTGCCGGCACACGTGAAGTTGGTGTCCGGCAGATTGTCGAAATCCAAATACTGGAATTGGAAACGTAAGAAATTTTGTAGAATAATTGATAGGGAACTTAGTTTTGCTTTGGACTTCAGGCTAAACAGAAGGGATAACGGTATTATGATACAAAAAAAGTTATGACAAGTAAAAAATTTGTAAAATTTAAAAAAAACCCTCGACGCATTGAAACGGCTAACCGATTTTGATCAAACATAGCTAAGAACATTCCCGAGAAGTTCACCTTTCAAAAAAATCGGTTCATCCGTTCGGGGGCTACGATGCCACAGACAGACACGCACACAGACACACACACAGACACACGCACAGACACGTCAAACTTATAACACCCAGTCGTTTTTAAGTCGGAGTTTAAATATAAAACCCGACTACGGAAAATTTTATATTTAGAATGCGATTATCTTATTTTTTTTTGTGTAATTCATGTGTGAAATTCATATAAAAAATCCCACATGTTTTTTTAATGAAATATATTCATCAATATGATATAATATAATATAATATATTATATTTATTGATACACGCGGAGTGATGAATCATTGATTATTAATGAGATTTAAGATTGATTGATAGGGAAAACTCAGGGTAGAAAATATTAGTTTACCATGGTCAGACTATAAGTAACGTGCAACTGTCGACCTCTGTGGCGCGGCAGGTGAGTGGCCGGCTGAGGTGATAGAGGTTACGGGTTCGATTCTCACTGATTTCCCGCAGGACAAATGTTTATATGATCTGAAAATGTTTGTTCCGGTCCTTGGAGTTCTGGTGCCATGGTACTCGTAGTTCCTGATACCCACGACACAGGGTATCCTAGTGTGGGATTAGAACTATGTATATGACTGTTGGGTGTTATGTTATATATACAGGGCGTCCCAAGACTATGCGACATGAAGGGAAAATACGGCCGCGGCCCGGCTCACCATGGTCCGACTCGCTCGGCTCGGATTAATTAAAAAAATACCTAACGGAAAGGCCCGACTGGCCCGGCATCCATGAGAGCGGTGCAAGACAATGGATGGTAATGTCAGAAAGAAAAGCGTTTTGCTTGTTTCAATATTTGTATATTACTAATATTACTGTATATTACAGTTTTTAACCCCCGACGCAAAAACGAAGGGGTGTTATAAGTTTGATGTGTCTGTGTGTGTGTGTGTGTGTGTGTGTGTGTGTGTGTGTGGCTGTGTGTCCCATCGTAGCTCCCGAACGGATGAACCGATTTCGATTTTATTTTTTTGTTTGAAAGGTGAATTTGTCGGGAGTGTTCTTAGCTATGTTTGATCAAAATCGGTTCAGCCGTTTCATTGCGTTGAGGGTTTTTTTAGTTTTAACAAAATTAATTACTTGTTCAATCATCAAATTATACAGTCACAGATTGGTTGGACAAACAGTCTCAGCATATTTTATACGACCACGAGTCCAGTATTATGATATCAAAAAATGTGCAATAATCTCATCTCATATATAAAAGGCAATAGGTATATAAAAGGTAATGTCCTGACTGACTGACTAACTAATTGAGTGACCGAGTGACAACGCACAGCCTAAACCGCTGGTCGTAGAGACTTGAAATTTGAAGGGAGTGTTTGTCTCGATGCGTAGGGTTGTACTAACAAAGAAATTTAGAAAATTCGCATCTTAAGTTGGTTGCTTTTTCATACAAATGTATTTACACAAATATAAATAAAATAATAAATAAGTAATGCTGGACAGTTCACACAACATTATCTAGCCCCAAGCTAAGCAGAGCTTGTGTTATGGGTACTAGACAACTGATATACTTAATATAATATATTACATAGATATTTTTTTTTAATTATATATAGAAAATACCCAGCAGGCATATTATGAGCTCTTATATCCATTCAGTTTAAAAACTATTCAGTACAAAATATCGGATCCGTGATATCCGTAACTATATTTAAAGGCACAGTTGCAGAGAGTCTATAGACATCTGCGATTAAATTTATTCAACGACGCGGATGTCAACGATGAACCGATATTTTGTACTGAATAGTTTTTGAACTGAATGGAAATAAGAGCTCATAATATGCCTGCTGAACACCCTAAACAAATATCTGCAGATCGCACAAATATTTGTTCCGAGGCGGGAATCGAACCCGCAACCTCCTGCGTCGCAGGCGAGCGTTCGCCCGCCGCGCCACAGAGGTCGTCCAATATGGGCAAACAGAGTGTAATTTTAAACTGAAATTACTGTTATTGGCTTTTATATTGGTCATTATTTGGGGCAAATCATATTTGGTTGAAGAAAACAGCTGATTAATGGCGAAAATAACATCGAAAATTTTGTCCATACAAGTAATTTCGATGTTATTTTCGCTATTAGTACACTGTTTTCTTCAACCAAATATGATTTGCCGCAAATAATGACCAATATAAAAGCCAACAAAAGTCATTTCAGTGTAAAATTATACGATAACTGGCATTCTGGTAATAGAAGAATGTTTACTCCACGAAAGCATAAAACACTTTCTTGCAATCTGTGAGTGAAAAGGACGAAGTATCACCCCGGTATTGAAGTCACTTCCCTCCCAGGTAGGTATTCTATATTATCAGATACGGAATTGTTGATCTATATTATCTAAAGATTTCAGGTATTGTGAAAGTTAAATAATACTATAGAATAAAATCAAAACAGCCGAGCACTTTTCGCTATAACAGTCCAAGAAAAGGATGCCGGGCCAGTCGGGCTTTTCCGTTAGGTATTTTTTTAATTAATCCGAGCCGAGCGAGTCGGACCATGGTGAGCCGGGCCGCGGCCGAAAATACCTTAACTATTGTAGATAGGATATTATCGCGCAGTTGCGTCATACGTCGCCGTCTACACGTGTGCATTAAAGTAGAATAAAAGTGTTTTTATACGTATGTTAGTTTTTAAGGTATTTATGTTGCTATGGGCTTATTGTTTAGGTTTTTGTAGATTTTCCAATAAGCCTGAAATACATAAATTTGATTTGATTTGATTTGATTATGCTGAAACGAGACTTTATTTAATTTTTTAAATTTAGTAATACTGCATTCAAAGATTTTCTAAAAATTACTTGCTTCGTCTGGGAATCGAACCGTACATTTAATGAAATCAAACATTTTAGGTTATTCTTTTGTTGTAAGGTACTATGTTACTTAAGAGGAATGATTATTTTTTATCCATTCTTTCAATTGCCATAATAAAATCATAAATGATGTTTTTTTTTCTCATTTATGTCGTTTAGATTTGCATTCAAAGATTTTCTAAAAATTACTTGCTTCATCTGGGAAGAAAGTAATTTTTAGAAATTTTTTGAATGCAGTATTACTAAGTTTTAAAAATAAATAAAGTCTCCTTTCAGCCAAATATCCTATCTACATATTTAAGGTACTTTCCCTTCATGTCGCATAGTCTTGGGATGCCCTGTATACTATGTGAACTAAGTATCATTTTCTGTTGTGATTTTAGATCAAACACTAACCTACAATTACGGAAACAATAATCATATTAAAGTTCATAACTTACACCTGGTTGTATGGATCTGGATATCCGAAATTCGTTTTGAAATATGAATATCAGCAACAACAGCCAAACTGAAAAAAATAAAAAATTATAAGACGCGGATTCCATTTATCTTTGTAAGGTCGACGTTTTCTTCTAATTTGTTATTTTTACTACAACAAAGGTTGTCAGAATGAGATCAATTTTAGCGATAAGACCGAATACACGTCATATTTTATAGAGTGTTCCTTTATTACTGTATTTTTCTTAGGTGTGCTATAGATAAGTATATCAACAATGTCCGACAGTTCGTCGTGTCATCCTATGGGAGGCCATGCCCAGAAGTGGACGCCTCTCATCTGATGATGACAAACGTAAGTGACAATTCACAGTCACGAGCGGGTTCCTTATGATAGGATATGATTTATTCCAGAACGCCAATTATTATTCTCGTAGTTATTTTAAAACCACACTGAAAGTTGACTAAATACCAAAGATATGTGCCAAATAGGTACATACTAAATTGTGAATTGACTGAAATAACTTCGATAATAAGATAAGACTTGATCTGTTAAACATTTTTATTTTATATAGTGATGATAAATATCATAACATTTTTTTTTTCCATTTACTTATTATTCTTAAATAAACATTGATTATATGGAATAAATTTAATTAATATTGTGTTTTATTTTTAATAATATTTTCTTTTGCGTGGCAGATCCTTCGTTTGTTTTGGCCCACTTTTTGAGTAGTTATTAGTTTTTCATAAGTGACAGGCCATTGTTTCAAGAAGGTAAAGAGGATTGGGATGTGCATAATAACAATTGAATCTACAGCTCGTTCACCGTAAGACGGCACCTGTAAATACTCCATGGCAGGTGCCAATTACGATGAACGGTCCGGCTCGTTCACCGTAAGATGGCACCTGCAAATACTCCATGAAAGGTGCCAACTTATGGTGAACGGAAGATGGCACCTGCAAATAATCCATGGCAGGTGCCAACTTACGATGAACGGTCTGTACCTTCGATTCATGGTGCCATAGATAGTAGGATAGTGTCATAATATCATTGGAAAGAGTGGAAAAATGATTCTATTAAATATGCTAAATTCTAAACGAAATTCTCCGAAAAACTTTGAAGCACATGTTACGGTCACATTTAGATATAATTGGTGAAATTACAGGCGCAAGAGACTTTACATCTTTATGACTCGGTGGCGGGCGCAGTGCAATGCCGTGCCGCATAGTCCTGACGTGGACGTGACCTGTGAGATAATGAACTGTTTATATAGGCAGGTACAGCTTAATATCAGGCGGGCCATGTGTCCGTCATATCAAGTTGCATAAAAGGTTTTTTGGTTAAAAATACATTTTTAAAAGAAGCTTTTGTAAAAATTATGTGATCGGAACGGTGTGCTGAGCAAAATGAGATGAAACCTGTAGTAAGTACACTGCCAATCTAAAATCATGCACCGAGGAGCGCCGTTGTCTACCTTTCGTCTCCATCATCAGATCAGCTCTTTTGTATTGTCATCGGAAATTGTCAGGAAAGCAAATTTCAGCTAAAAAAAAACTTTTTTTTAATGAACACTGGGAAGTGGGTCAAATTTAACATGTACGATTTGATTATAGACATGGACAGATGAAGCTGAATTAAAGCTTGAAAAAAACAAGATTTCCATGTTGTATTGTCAGTTGAATTGTGAAATTTATTTATTTTATCTATATTTTGATTCTGGAATTAGGCTTCTGATTGTTTAGGTAATATTTGTAGTCGGCAATTAGTTTTTCCATCAAATTACCTTGTAAAGTAGAGGCGGAGTGCCACACGAGCGCGCCGCCAGCTGCAATCCGAGCCTGCCGCCTCATCTGAAACACAGAAACAGTTTTTTTTTATAATACGTCCCTGTCCTTAGCAAATTACGGACGTAATAGCATAGACTAACTAAACACAATAGACTGCCAATCTCATACAAGAAAACGTGCATCGATGAATGATTGCCTACAATGACGCTAGATGTCGCTGTTTTGAATCTCCTATAAACAATTGAAATGATTTTTACATGTATTTCGAATAGATCGATAAAAATTGTTTTGCGACCATAGTTTCATAATTAAACAATAAATTAGAAATTTAAATGTTTATTTTTAAAGAGATTAGGTAATTGGTTTAAAATGCTGATTGAATGAATTTGCCAGCGCCGTCTAGAAATAGCCTGGAATTTTGACAACGCCATCTAGAAATATCCTGGATTTTGACCTTTTTTGAGTCACGTTTTCTTGTATGAGATTGGCAGTCTATTGTGTTTAGTTAGTCTATGGTAATAGTAATAATGATAAAGTTTGTGAAGCCTACTAGGTCCAAAAATTTCGCTTGTCAGTACACTCGGGCTACACACACACAAACACATTAAGGTCCTACAATCGGCGACAATTACCTGTCGCGCAACAAGTTATGAGCGCTCGGCGAAAGTGGTGGGGTTGATTGCGCATGTGAACCTTCGCGCATTCGCTATACAGACCCAAAAAATGACAACTGCGCATTGAAGGTCAGCGCTCATAACTCGTTGCGCGACCTATACCAGTACGCAGCTTAGTGGGCGGCCATTTGCAGGCTTCACCCATGGTTAGACGAGGTTACGTCCGTATTTTTTAAGGTCCGTGTAATACATTCAAAAACTTTTGTTAAAACATCACATATCTTGTATCATTTTTATGTATAGGAGTATAGTATTCTTTTATCTGTGGTATAGGACAGGTTCCATTGGAGTGGTGTGTGGCGATAAAACCGATAAAGAACCTTCATTGAAGTCATACAAAACGATTGTAATGTTCACGTTTATCATCATCATCATCATCAGCAGCTGTTAGACGTACTACTCTGACGACAAGGCCTCCCCACAGATTGCCATAATCACCGCGCGTGACAGGCGGATTGGTGATCGCAGTATTGGTGTTAAGTACTCGGGCCTGATGGCCTGATGGGCAGCAACACCCACCTGAGTACTTAACAACAACTTAGGCTCAAGTCGGAGTTTTGCAAACACCATCGTAACGATAATCGTAACGACGATCGTCCGTGTATAGCGTTATAACTAACTGGCTCTTAATCTATGCCAGAAACGTCACAGATTAATGGCTATATAGTTACTACGCAATACACGACGATGGTATTTGCAAAACTCCGACTTGGGCCTCTAATATTTTATCACACTACCTACTCCGTAACCTCCGTTCTGTCCAACAAGGTACTAGGTACTCTCGCTGTATCGAGAGGTTCTGTTGAATATACTTAAGTAAAAATGTTATTAAGGGCGCAGAAGAATTACTAAAGCAGTGTTAATCTAAGGTTAAGGGCTTCTTACAATTTCGGCAGGTAAAGGCACACGGATAACATAAATAAGACAAGGCACAGATGTAAAAAGGTACGGCCATTTTATATGAAGTAGCTCAGGGTACACCGTACGCCCGAGTGTCGTCCTAGGATGATCTGTCCACTATCAACACTTCGGAAAGTTTTAAAGTTGGGTTCGTGGAAAAGATAAAGAAAACAAGGCAACGTCATCTTCCATAGTCATGAGAAGCCGTTCACACGGAGTTTACTAACATGTTTTGTGAAGCAACACCATATTGGAGGGCGTTGTGACCCTCAGAACACGATAAATCTCAACTATGATCAATTCCTAGACCGATTGCATCTTAATAACAAAGTATAAACAAAACTATCCATACAATAACACAATACCCAGGTCGGGCTATTCGCACGCATCATGTCTCGCCGCGGCCGGCTTGACTTGCGACATTGAGGTGGAATAAAGGCAGATGCACACTATGTTGGGGCAGAGAGAACCACAAGTAAATACAGTAGTAGAGCTATTGCAAATTGAGTGAAGATATATTTCTTACAATTAAATATTGTAAAAATTATGGATCGACGGTTCTGTTATATCTTTATAATGCGAACTGCATTATTATTTTTTGGTGTACAATAAAGTGTTAATCTATCTATCTATCTATCTATCTACTGCTTGGGAGTGGAATACACTACCGTCGTCTGTCTTTCCTGAAAACTGTAATCTGGGTCTCTTCAAGGCTAGAGTGAATATGTGCCTTCTAGACCTTTGCGCTCCATCTTCGGCCACGTCGTCACTTACCAACAGGTGAGATCGTGGTCAAATAAAAGTCTACACAAGTAAATAAAAAAAAAGGATTCTATGAGAGTGTCCTCGTTCAGCAGTGGACGTCTAAAGGCTGCTGATGTTGATGACGATAATGATGAAACATCTTAAATCCGTTGCAAACAGTTTATCCCACCAGACGGAAAATTATAACAGAATCAATAAAAAAAAGCGGAGTTTCAACATAGGGCCGTTTTCATCGAGGAGTAGCCACTTGATCTTTGAGTGGGCACTTGATCCCTTTTGCATGCAAACATAGTTTGCTTCAGTTTTACCTATTGTCTCATCAAACTCCATGAAATATGGTATGCATTAGTTTATGCATCTATAATAGGAGCAATCTACGCTGGCGTCAAAACAGCTCAAGCTTCTTATCGGTACACTCCAGGCAGGTAGGCGACGCGAGTCGTAGCGTCGTGTAGCAGTGTAATAAAATAGGCAGTAAGTACCACAAAAAATATATGGATTGACACTTGTAAAACCTTGACACGTCATCGTAGACAGTTAAAGTGGCACGGCCACTTTATGTAGGTAAGCAAATTAGAACAAATATTTTTAAAAAAATGGCTCATTGTGACCTAGCCGTAAATTTTTAATTCTGCGCAATTTACTTGCATCCGTTGCATGAAACATTTTGCCCGAAATTACATACGTTAAGAACGCCAAAAAAGCATTTTGGTTAAATCTTCGTCAACGCTTAAGTCTGTTCTAGCCTTTAACTATGAACAATGAATTGTTCCGATATGCTTCATCCAAAATTACATAATATAACAATTACATTTTCGATGTTAAAAATGCTCTACTTTTTGTGAATAATTAGGGAAGTGGGGCATGAATACAAAATAATTTTAAATTATTCGATTGAAGTGAGTTTGTGTGAAAATATAGAAATGACCTTTGTATATATTTGGTTTTAATGTTTGTTACTTTTGTAAATACTTGTAATTTCTTATTTATTTTCAAATTTAATTTGCTTATGTTTGTTTTGTTGTTATATTATTAATGCTGTGCAAGCCAGTAATTGGCACACATTTTATAGTATAATTCTAAGAGTGTTAACATCGTTAACACATCGTTTTTAACAGTGTGCATTATGTGTGCTGTTGGCGTTGCCTAATGATTAAATAAATAAATATATTGTTAAATGTATGAGCCACGTACCAGAATGGTATGGTACCAGTATGGTACCAGAATTGTGTTAATCTAACTCTCCAACCCCTTTAATTTAATTGTCCGATCCAATAACAATACTTTAAATCTATAACTTGAATGTTTCAAATGTTTTTTTTTGTTAACCTGTTGTATCTCACTGCTGGGCAAAGATCACTTCCAAAATTTTCCTGTCATCCCGGCCTTTGGCAGTTTCCCACCACTCCTTCTCGTAAGCTTCGAGATCGTCCCGCCAACGCCTTCTCGGCCGGCCCCGTCGTCGCCTTCCGTCTTCAGGCACCCAAGGAGTTACTACGTTCGCCCACTTCTCGGGGTGCATCAGACTTAAGTGGCCAGCCCATTTCCACTTGAGCTTTGCTGTCCTGCCCCGCATCGGCAATGCCAGTTATTGAACGCAGCATGGTGTTCCGCATACGAACGTCGTTCGATACGTTTAAGGCCGAGAATGCTGCGTTCCATGCTGCGTTTCATATGATTGGACAAACACAATTACAATTTAAATATGTTTTTTGCTGTGGAGTTTCCGGCCTAAGAATAGACCGTCTCCACCCGTGGATGTCGCAAAAGCCGACTAAGGAATTACCCCACTTCTCACTTGTCACATCTATATTCCACGATGGTGCAACCCCGGTGAAAAGAAGCCCATTGAGGCTCTGCCTACCCCTTTAGGGAAAAAGGCGTGTATCTATGTATGTTTGTATGTATGTAATCAATCAAACAAACAAACTATCAAACAAACAGTTTACCTCTTTATAATATTAGTTTGTGGTTTAGATTAGTAATCTAATTCATAAACACTCTACATTACACAAAGGTTAGCTGGAAGAAAATGCTAATTAGCATTAAGTTCGCCTATGTACTGCTTTTTGTCTTGTGCAATAAATAATTTTCTATCTATCTATCTATCTATAAATTCCTTTGTCTTATTTTGTCAGTAAGAACTGAAATGAAGTGAGTTTGACGGGTCATTAGTTAAATGTAACAAATCATAGCCTTTCTAATTTTAATTGTTAAGTAGCTAACGGCGATGAATCCATGCGCTGTCAGTGTAGAAAGTTAGTCTGATTCGTATTAATCCCTTATAACTATGTACAAACTACCATAGCCTAGAGGTTTCTGTCAGTGATTTTAAATTACTTAAAGTTAGTCTGATTTGTATTAATCCCTTATAACTATGTACAAACTACCATAGCCTAGAGGTTTCTGTCAGTGATTTTAAATTACTTAAAGTTAGTCTGATTCGTATTAATCCCTTATAACTATGTACAAACTACCATAGCCTAGAGGTTTGTGTCAGTGATTTTAAATTACTTAAAGTTAGTCTGATTCGTATTAATCCCTTATAACTATGTACAAACTACCATGGCCTAGAGGTTTGTGTCAGTGATTTTAAATTACTTAAAACCTATAGGAGGTTAAATATAAGTTCATCCACAGAGTAAAAGATTTATCTAATATGCAGACGACCATACATTACATACATTACATATTTATTTTTTATCCAAGCTATTTGCTTACACTCCTTTACTTCACATAAGTTCTTAAAAAGCCCGAAGCCTTTTCATAGTTTCGTTGGAGCGGGGTTCCCGAGATTACCCGTGCGAAGCCGGGGCGAGTTGCTAGTGACAAATAAAGGAAAAAGTCTAAAATAAGGTATTTTCACTTTTATACGCAAGAAACGGGATTTTCAAGTATATAAGAAAAAAGGCCTACATAATCACTATAATTCACCATAGTCGGACAAGTTATGCCATAAAAATGGTACGGAAACCTCAGGACGCGAGTCCTACTCCCGCTTTTTGTAAGGTAAAGACCATTTTCCAATTTCGAGTCCGATTCCCGCCTCGGAACAAATATTTGTGCGATATGCAGTTCAGGGTGTTCTGGGTATTTTCTATGTATAATAAAAAATATCTACTATGTTATGTATTGTATTAGGTAAGTATATCAGTTATCTAGTACCCATAACACAAGCTCTGCTTAGCTTGGGGATAATGTTGTGTAAACTGTCCAGCATGATTTATTATTTATTATTTATTATTTTATGTTTGTTAAGGAAGAAAGAACGATCGTGCGATGACGGGGCTTTCGAGTTGTTTCGTACTGTAGAAGCACCTACTTACTCGTACCTACCATTATTGTTATGTAAGGTCCATTAAATCTGTAACAGCTGATATTCATTTATTAGTGATTACGTCTCGCCCATGATACCCACCAATGGAGCGGTTATCATTACATATCGATTATGAAAGGGAAAATGTTTTGAGGCATTGAGAATAGCGACTGTTTTTTGTATTTTCACTAAAGACTAGAAAGTAAGTAAATACAAAATTGATTTACAGAAAGAAAAAACAACTAATGCAAGAAGGTACCTATGCACTAAAATTAAAAATACAAATGAAGCAGTTGAGCTATCTGAAGACTGTTGCAAACGATCTAAAGGTAGCTTAACTGATCCAAATCACTACCAGACGGAAACGTCCCTAAGAATTCATAGTGAATTTATAAAAAGAAAAGGGACGGATGTGTATAACAGCACAGATAAAATAATACTATACGTAACAGGAAGCGCGCATCTTTCCGAGAGGTTGGTACTATCAGCAATGTTGCTTAGTACCATGAATGTAGGTAGTACATGGATTGAGTGCTAAAATAGCATAGAGTGTTCCTTCTTACTCCTATCCTAGAAGATAGCTTGCTATCCTATGTTAGAGAGAAACAAATATATTGTCACACGACAGTCGTTTTTCCGTTCCGTACCCTGAATATTGGCACCATGCATATACATCTTCCTAGATTGTTACCATGAATGTAGTAGTAATTTGACATTTGGCCTGGTACGACTTACACAAATAAGAACAGATAGATTTATGCTTGTCTCATTCCAACACATGAATACATTCATATAAAAGAATGAGACTGGTATAATCGATACCGTTTAGTTTTTAGCCTTAGTTCCATGCCTTTAGTCCATCTTCCTAGCTTAGTACCATAGAGGTGAGATGTCAGATGTTACTCGCATCATATGCGACAACTGTAAGGCGCGAGCCAGATAGAAGAGACGTAAGGCGAGGACGCGTCTCGGACATTTGTCTCTTCCGCGTCCCTTTCATACAAAATGTATAGAAGCGTCGCGACGCAAAACACTATAACACTCTGTAACACTCTCTTCTATCTAGGCAAGGCACGAGCCAGATAGAAGAGACGTAAGGCGAGGACGCGTCGTGGACAGGGCGGAGACGAGACACGGACGCGACTTTTTAAATTACATAGAAGAGACGGGGCGCAGATGCGACGGTACACGTTGACTGTGCGAGCGAGTGAGACCCGTCCGGCAGGCATGCCACCCCGCGCCCTGTCCTCGCCCCTGCCGCGGCTGCGCCCCGTCTCTCCTGTGTGTTTTTAACAAAAGGCGCGGACGTTAAAGCGGCGCTACCACGACCCCGTCTATTCTGTATGTTTTGCGTCGCGACGCTTCTATACATTTTGTATGAAAGGGACGCGGTAGTGACAAATGTCCGCGACGCGTCCTCGCGTTACGTCTCTTCTATCTGGCTCGCGACTAAGGCTCGCTAGTTTTTTTTCCATGCTAACTTCAACAGCCCGTTTCATTACCGCGCACCCCCATAGGGATACCATTTCGGAAATTCCTTTCATAGTACACCTCTCGACCACAAAAGGAATGTAAAACAAAACCTCCAAAGTTCAGGTTACGGTTTAGGCTGTGCGTTCAAATTTCGAGTGAGCCAGTGAGTCAGTCAGTCAGTCAGTCACACAAAAATTGTACCCATTTTAAATTAATAACGGCTAATTACCACTATTTTTAGCCACTTTGCTGACGTTTTGAGACTGAGTTCAGAAACCTCTTCATCATGAGCACCGCCCGCGACCGCTGCGGCCGCGCGCTCTGCTCGCTGGGACAGCGGCGCGGCGGCGCGGCGGCGGCTTCTGAACTCAGTCTCGAAACGTCAGCAAAGAGACGAAAAATATAGTAATTAGCGGTTATTAATTTAAAATGGTTCCCAACCACGATAGTTTCAATTCTATAATTGTACCTATGTACCTACCTATATATAATATATTATATATCAATCACATTTCATAATTTCCTATAAATAATGTTTTTTATTTAACACTTTACAATCCTGACTATCGTAGATAGTATGATCACGATCATCACAATTAGATGTCCACTGCTGAACGAGGCCTCCCCCACAGAATGCAAGGGGATTTGCTATATCATCACGCTTGGCAGGCAGACAGTGATTGCAGTATTGGTGTAGCGAACTCAGGTGGATGCTGCTGCCCATACCCTGGTAGTCCTTTTAGTCAGATTTTACGACATCCACGGGAGGAGACAGAGGTGTTTACTCTTAGGCCGGACACTCCACGGCCATATATAGTTAAATGCCTGATAATTAGTCGTCAAGTTTAAAAATGGCTGGTACAGTATGGTTAGGTATCGTGAAAGGTGTCGCACTGTGTTGTGTCAGATTGTCCTAGGCTTGGTTTCCTTGATGTAAGACCAGCAATGGACCGGAGCGAAACTGGAGCAAGCAATACAAATAAGTAGGTACTTTATGTTGGTTGAAACATGAGATTAATAAAATGATGAAACTAGTGCAAGGAAAGACGCGGAGGGATTGCACTCACAATAATTGTAGAAACCTATATTGGTGCTACGTTAAAATTTCCCATTTTACATTGAATCCATCTAACTATTAAGATGAGACAGAAAGAAACACTGTATTTTATGTGCCGTGGTGTCCGGCTTAAGAAGAGCCCTTCGTCTCCTCCCGTGGATGTGGTGAAAGCCGACGGGACAATATTATGAGGGGATATTGTCCTGGCTGTGTTATAATGGAAGAAAGTGCTAGCCGAGTCAGTCATGGGAAGCAATGACAGCGATTAGCTCACCACTTGTCACGTCTATATTCCTGCGATGGTGCAACCCACGGAGAAAGGAGACCTTTTGAGGCTCTGCCTACCTTTTCGGGGAAAAAAGCATGTGTCTATGTATGTATGGGCTGTAGCATCTGATTACATTACACCAATATTACCTACGATCTCAATCTGCCTGCCAAGCGTGGTGGTTATGACAAATCCCCAATTTTGTTGTATGGCGGAGGCCTCGTCAGCACCTGCTATGATGATGAAAACGGAGAAACTAAGTGAGCCAGGCTATATTTTTTTTTTGGTTATCACAGGACGTCAGTGTTATGTCAGTGTGCTTTCATTGTCATTAATTCACCATGATATCTCACCTTGGTAATAAGCATCATGGCTGACAGTACCAACCTCTCTGAAAAATGCGCGCTTCCTGTTACACACTTCCGTCCCTTTTCACGAAATCACTCCTACAGATTTCAGGAAAGCGAGAGGAAAGATGTTACACATCAAACACTTCAATTAGGCATTTTACAACTTGAAAACCCGTCATTAAGAATACAACTAGATGTCAGGTCGGCGCATAAAATACGAGCTCACTTGAAAAGTGAGCTCTTATTTTTATTTGTGAGAACTTTATTTGTAGCTCTTTAAGGTTTGTTTCACACTAAATGTTGTTTAACCTATGTCTTTTCATTTCTAAGTGACAGGAGTAATTTATTGCTTTGCTCGTTTTTTGTGACGAATGATCGTAAGTATAAGATAATCTTTTGAAGATTTGCTACTTTATAGCTAGGTGTCATGGTTGTAATTAGGTTGAACTGTTAAAAACTTTTGTTTCAGTTCGTTATAAACAAATATAGCTGTATACCTATATATACCTACACGGACGGTATTTCGCTTAGATTTTGTACGTGACCCGAAATCTAGTTGTATTCTTGATCGAAGTAAAAACCATATAACATCATTATGAAGGTACCCATAATAAATTGCTTTATCAAACAATGCCTTGATTTGCCTCGTACTTTGACACGCGACGCTCTAATCAGAGGTTGTCTTATGATTTCGATATAATTACAGCACGTAATTATGCAGGCCAAGATTCATGCAATAAGGATCATTTGGACTTATATAATTTAATTGACTCAATTTTACATGGTTTTAATTATAGGTTCTCAAAGACGCTCGGCAAATAACAATGATTACAACACTAAACACACCAGACATGTGTCGACCTTCGCATTGCGTAGTGTTCCGCAGTCATGTCACAGTCCCTCCATAGCTCGAAAGAATCACAGAATATCTGAGAGAGATAAGTTATGGTGAAAATAACTATTTTTTGTGTGTCTTGGCATGCCTGGCCTAAGAATAGACCCTTCCGTCTCCTCCCGTGGATGTCGTTAAAGCTGACTAAGGGATTACACCAGGAAATCCCCTGCCCATCGGCAGCAGCATCCACCTGAGTACTCAACACCAAAACTGCGATCACCAATCCGCCTCGTGATTATGGCAAATACTATACCACAATGCCTGAAGACTAAAGTCTTCAATCGGTGCGTCCTACCAGAAATGGCTTATAGTGCCGAGAAGTGGACACTCACGGTAGGGCTAGTCCACGAGTTCAAGGTTGGACAGTCAGCTATGGAACGGACTAAAAGATAAAATCCGCAAAGAGATTATCCGACAGATAACTAAAGTCATCGACATAGCACACCGGATTAGCAAGCTGAAGTGGAAATGGGCTGGTCATATATGCAGAAGAACCGACAAGCGTTGATAATATTTTTTCTTTGAATGGGTATTGGTACTCCCTAGGTGATCCCATATTCACCAAGTCAGGATCTGATGATGGAATCTCAGAGAAATTGTGGGATATCCTCAAAAAATCATGGCAGGTACAGTGTGTTAGTTAATTTTCATAAATTTAGGTGTTTGCGTTTGGGAGTCATCATCTCATGCTCGTGAGCTGATGATGAAAGCCACATCACGTCGGTTGTTTATATTGTAAAAATTAAAAAATATTTATATTATCTTCATCCATATAGCAGGCCGCAGACTTGTTGGAAATTTACATTGTCATACGATTTGCCCTGGCTGCTGGCTTTAGCCTTGTTAATCGTGTAAAAGCAATAGCGGCGATGAGCTCACCACTGGTCACGTCTATTTTATCTTTTTAGATCTTCGTCTGACCGCAATCTCACCTGTTGGTAAGTGACGATGCGGCCGACGATGGAGCACAAACTTAGACCATCAACGATCTAAAATCACAAAGGACTAATAGGCACATAATATTAAATAAGTTATATGTTAAAAAAATATATTTATAAAATATGTTGTAAAATTAGTGATTGGAATCGTGTGCTGATCAAAATGAGCCTTAACACGGCCAGTCTACTATTATCCAGATCGCTCATCATCAGATCAGATCGCTGTCATCAAAATACATATTCTATTGTCATCGGAACTTGATAGGTATGCAAAATTACCTAAATAATTACAAATAGATAAATATTTGTTCCGGGTTATGTTTTCACTCTTGTCTTGATGATACCCATTAAAGTTTTCAAGAAAGATAGGCAATGGTAGTGTATTCCACTCCTTAGCAGTAACCGAATCATTTCCTACGATTGTGCGATCCATCTGCCTATCTGTTCGGGGAAAAAGGCGTATGTCTATGTATGCACGATACAATCTTCGATTGCAAATAAAAACAAACCCAGCATTTCTCAACAAGTGCCGACAATAGTCGAATGTAACAAGCCAGGCGTCGCAAGAACGGTGCATTACTACACTGACCATACACTCGTGTAATGAGGGATATAATACGAATTGAATGGATGAATAGACATTGAAAATTGGTATACAACGGTAGAAAGACATTATTTAATTAAAATGAAATCAGACCTGAAAAAAAATTACCTCTTGAAACTATTTCTTATTAACTACCACGAAAACACTGCAACAAAGTTCACTGAAAGCTGTTCAAATTCAAATTCAAATTCAAATTAATTTATTGCGATATATGGGTTAGTAACTGGTGGTTAGTGCTACAATTAAATGTTCAGCCATAATCGGCGTTTAACGCATGCAAAATATACATAAATCACAAAAAATAACTCTAGATTAAAAATTAAAAATCACATAATTAGTCCTATTTAGTATTTTATTTACGTCGATGTATTTAGTCACCTATTCCTAGTCATTAACATTTTTATCACCAAGGAATTCTTGTGTACTATAGTAAGCTTTTCCTGTTTCATCTGTTTTCATGTTAGTAACATTTTCTTATCGATTTGTAGACAGTAGTACTCAGCAAGTTTTCGGACAACAAGGTGTATAGGGCCACAGAAGAACCGCACGGAGCGAAACACATTTTTGCACTCTGTTGAGTAAATAGCGGTAGTTACTTCGACTTTGGAGTTTAGAATTAAAACATGGAAATGTGTAAATTATTGTTAAGTTTTATCCGTCCATTGCTGCTTGATTATTGAACACATTTGAAGGACTAGGTTGTTAAACGGCAGTGCATCGAATTCATTTGTCATCGTTCGAATCAAAGGTGCCATATTTTGGTGATGATAGTGTATGGAATGCGAAGTCCATCGTTATTAAAATGTCTTTGGATCTTAGAGAATTGCCGGCCTCCGTACTTTGATAGATATCACAAAACAAGTGGTGCTTTTAAAAAAGACAGTCCCGTACTACCCGCGACGCATGGCCACTCCGTACGTAACGGACCGCGTGGGCTCCGTTATGTCATCAAGTGTGTCGACGATGCCGGTCACTGTGCTACCGTAACACGAGATACAAGCTATTCAATACACAGCCACAGCTCATACGCACATGAATTATCTTTCTAGATCGAGCATGCATCTATCTAGATCTAAGAACCAGATAGAGCATCATCTACATTTTAAACAGGATATTAATCTTATTTATTGCTTGCTCAAAAAGTAATTGTATAATATTCTTTGGAGGAATTATTTACATGCTAATTTGCATGGGAGAACCGACAACCACTGGGGTAAACGCGGCGTGTTCTAGAGTGGGGACCACGTCTTGGTAAACGTGTGGTGAGGCGCCCCCCGGCTAGGTGGAGCGACAATCTATCTGCATGAGGCGGCGAAATCTTTCTAAATGGCGCGCATTGGGAGAGGCCTATGTTCAGCAGTGGACTGATATAGTCTGATGATGATGATGATGATTTTCTATAGTTTCTCCAAAGTAAAAAAATATATTTAGTTATACATAAGTCAAAACTAAAACCAATTTTGGTAGCACTTCAAATATTTTTAGTCCATTTTTATTAGACTGAAATGAAAAGGTTGCTTTTTAGGGTTCCGTAGTCAACAAGACAAGGAACCCTTATAGATTCGTCATGTCTGTCTGTCTGTCCGTGTATGTCACAGCCACTTTATTCCGAAACTATAAGAGCTATGCTGTTGAAACTTGGTAAGTAGATGTATTCTGTGAACCGTATTAAGATTTTTACACAAAAATATAAAAAAATGGGGTTCCCTTTAATTCGAACTGAAACACAAAAAAATTTTTTTCATCAATCCCTTACGTGTGGGGTATCTGTTGATAGGTCTTCAAAAATGATATTGAGGCTTCTATAATTTTTTTCTAAACCGAATAGTTTGCGCGAGAGACACTTCCAAATTGTAAAAATGTGTTCCCCCCCCGTAACTTCTAAAATAAGAGAATGATAAAACTAAAAAAAGTGCATTACCATATAAACTTCCAACGAAAATTAGTTTTAACGAGATCTAGCAAGTAGTTTTTTTTAATACACTATTATTAAAACATTGATCAAAGTTACAACGAACTACAAGAACTTTTATAATATGTTACTTGCTGCTACGGAACCCTTCATGGGCGAGCCCGACTCGCACTTGGCCGCTTTTTTATTTAACATTGATAGACCTTCATTTGACCACGCACGCCCTAACCTGTTAAGTGACGATGTCACCGACGATAAAGCACGAAGGTTTAGAAGGCACCAATTCACTTGAGATGCTCATGTATTAGCGCTGTGTTACTTTAGTTTAGAGTATAAGAATATATTGTTCAGTAAATAAGTATAAAATTATTGTACTTAACTTTTTTATTACTTAGTATTTTCAAATTGTATGTGAGTAACCTTTACCAACTCTAAATTATGCAACCTTGAAGACCTGGATAGAAGCGAATCTTTCTTTACCTTTAAAAAAAGCACATGAATGGCTCTTTTAATCTAAGAATTTTCCAGAGATGATTTCTCCAGTCTAGATCCGCATCTTAAAATTTTCAAGCCTAGATAGTATCATATTAAGAGGCGTATATTCAGAATATTTTAATTTTGCCGGTAATGTCACTACTACGGGAAGTCCGAAACTCGACTTCACACCGTGACAATCTCTCACGAAATAGATCACTCAGCTATGATAATATTTAATCGAAATGCCATATTGCATTACTAATCAGATATCCAGGAAGATGAAATCGTGACGAAAAAAATGCGATTCAAAAATAATTCTTGCATAACACGGCCTTTGATCTACGATATATATTTTGACCACTTTGGCAATATAAGATCTATCTCAGAGCACTAGTCAAGTCAGGTAATGAATTGAGGTCTCTTATTATGACGAAATGAGATGCATATAAATATGGAACATGAACGAAATATGTCGACTTTAGACAGATCATGTGATACACGTAACAAAACCGCAAACAATGGGTCGCCTACAAAAGACAATTAACTTAATAATTGTGACCTATGTCGACACGCTTGTATTAGGCAGGTATCTGCACCATATTAGGGCTGTTTAACTACCAGTTACGTACTCAGCCCAGCGTTGATTCACGACTCGATTATCCTTATCAATTACGCGACGGCACGCCCACAGCTTGCACTCTATTGTGATACGTTTATGGAGGAACACAATACACATTTTCTTTATGAACTCATCTCATATAACATCTGTCATTTCAGAAACTTGGCATTGAACTGGCAAGTGTATCACTCGGTGGTAATATATCACGTACCTACCTGATTCGCAGGGGAGTCTTGTGCAATTAGGTCGTGGAATACCCTGACCTCTACTACCAAACGAAGAATGAGTACGTCTGTCAGCGGGTGTCCTAGTAAAGATGCGTCATTTTAGCAGCAGTAAATGAGTTTGTCTGAAAGTTATTGGTTACTGCATTCATTGGAACAAACTGATACCTCCCAATTATGAAAGAAAGCGAAAGAGGTCGCACTCATTATTAAAATCATGAAAAGAGTCAAGTCATCAGGATTCTTCTTCTTATCTCTAATGACCTCAGTATCGGACTCTTCCCGCGATTTTCGAAAAGAGATGTCGTCTACATTTATTTTATTTTATTTCCTAGTGTTTTTTGAGTTATTGTGTGTAATTTTGGTGTCATTTTAACCAATGTTGCTCGTTTTTGGAGCACAAGTTTAGTGAAATGAAATGGAACTGAATTGCGTGACTTTTCAAATTGGTGGAAATTGTCTACCAAAGTTTTTTGTAAAACGGCCACCGGTTTAATAAAACTAGAATTATGGCAATGCTCTTTAACCTGTGTTTAAGTCATACCTATCTTCCTCAGGAGCTTATAAAGACCATTATTGTACCTATTGCCAAAACTAAAACAGGGGGGGGGGGCCTTGGACAGGAATAACTATAGACTTATTTCTCTGGCTACTGTGGTAGCGAAAGTGCAGGATGGTTTGCTTGATGTACAGCTTGGTAAGCATTGAAACTTGCAAGAAGCCCAATCTGGTTTCCGACCAGAAATAGCTATCTTGAGACTCAAACATACTGTCCAGTATTATTAGGTATAGAAAAATTAAGACTTTACACCACGTACTTTACTATTTTACCGCATTAGTAAAGTATGTGGTGTATAGTCGTAATTTTTCTTAAATGATACCAAGCCACGGTAATTTCAATTCTATGTCCAGTATTAAGTTACGAGAGCAAACCTATCTATGCCTGTTCTTGGACCTATCTAAAGCCTATCTAAGCCTTGGTATCGTACAATGTGGTATGGTATAAGCTCCGGAGATAAACCAGCTCACCACAGGCATTTATAAGGCTTTCTGTATAGACTTATCTAAAATAAATTTTTTGTGTTATCCTTGTTGCATCACTCGCTAAGCTTGATTGCATGCTTAGTAGTAGAGCCTTTTTGTGAAATAGTTAGTCCGGGGAAATACTACCACCATACCTATTTCTGCTGCAAAGCTGTAGTGCTCGCATTGCTGTGTTCCGGTTTGAAGGGTAAGGGTGCTGGTGAAATTACAGGCACATGAGACATTTTAATCTTTGTCTCAGGGTGGCGGGCGCAGTACAATGCCACATAGGGTGCGTAGGCACATAGGTTAGGACGTAACCTATGTTATAATGCACTGTTCATAGGCAGAGAGTACCACTTAACATCAGATGGGCCATCTGCATGAACAGTCATTCCAAAAAGAAAAAAATAAATAAAAAAACTTAACATTTACCCATTTCTAAACAGTTCTTATAGGTTATTTGAATGACTGACCAAACCAGTTGGTCTACCTAATGTTATGCGGTAAATTTGGCCTATAACCATGCATTACCTCACAGGTCACGTTCACCAAGGACGCGTCCTAGCGCTCACCACCTTGAGACAAAGATGAAAAATCTCACGTGCCTGTAATATCACTGCACCCATACCCTTCAAACCGGAACACAACAATGCGAACATTGCTGCTTCGCGGCAGAAATAGGTATGTGGTAGTACTTTCCAGATAATCTCTTCCACTAAAAAGCTCTGTTACTCTGCTATCATAGTAACAACATTTCGTCTGTCTAAAAAAAAATGCCTTTTACTCCAAAGGTCGTCTTGAAAGTCTCCTTGAAGTTAGTAGAAATCAGGTAGGTTGGGTATATTGTAGCAGTGTCGTGACATACCATCAGAAGAAGTGACATCTACTGACCCGTATAGGTCAAGGTTTTTGTTCTGCCATTTGAGAGGCACAGTACTGAGAATACAGTCTGATTAGTACGATGAAAAGTCAGATTAGTATGGTACTTAGACTGTGGTCTGAATAGCCAGAAACACCTACGTTCATTTAACTTGTCAATTCCAAATAAAGAACCCTAGTCTGTCTGGCCCATTAATGGGAGGTGACTGGCCGTTAACAAGTAGCAAATAGTGCGTATCCTGGATGCGTGTGCAGAGGAATGTGGGATGAAGGTCGAATATGCACGCGTTCACTCGGTGTGGGATTTTCTTCCGTGACTTTTATGTTGGCTATGTTAAAAGCAGTAGCGTAAACTTTTGAAACTATTACGGTTATGTACATACTTCTCACTAAAAACGGGATATTTACCATGATTTTTGAGTTTTGTTTGTTTCGGATATTTCGGCACAGTTGCATGCGCTATGATCACGGGAGAACTAACGAAAGCCTTTGCAAGTCGATGTTTTTGGCAGATATATCGATGTACCCTCTTTCTCAATCTTATATTACGAAAGTCTGTGCAATGAAAAATGCAATATCAAGTGCATGTTTTTTTTTTTGTATGAGCACAGATTAGGTAATCTTCGAGTATAAGGCCTAGTAAGAAATGTTCGCCATTTTTATTTTTGTTATTTTCTACATCCACTTTTCTGTTATAATAAAAAAACAAATTTATCAATATGCTAACCAACGGACGATCAAAACGCTTCCAACGGTACCTTTTTTGTCAAATTATAAATAAATTAATTATAAATTATATTAAACTTTTAAAACTATCATGGATATGTGCATGATAAATACCCCCTTTTTAGTGAAAAGTATTATGATAGTAGTTTAGAAGTTATGTGGGAATAGATGAACATACATACCGGTCAAAATCATAACTCCTGCTGCATTGCTCATCAGTGAGATAGATAAGGTTAGACAAAAACAACAGTACCTAGTAGCCAAAAACAGCTGCAGTCTTAAACAGTGAAAATAATAAATAAATAAATAAATAATAAATATGGAATACTGGACAAATTCACACAACATTATCTAGCCCCAAGCTAACCCAGAGCTTGTGTTATGGATACTAGTTAACTGATATACTTAATACAATACATTACATAGATAGATATTTTTTATTATACACAGAAAACACCCAGAACACCCTGAACCAATAACTGCAGATTGCACAAATATTTGTTCCGAGGCGGGAATCTAACCAGCAACCTCCTGTTTCGCAGGCTAACCATTGCCAGCCGCGCCACAGAGGTCGTCAAATATCAAATATTCGCTCATAGCTTGCACCATGCCCTTGTCTGCGTCTCGCCGCCCCCATCGCATTCCACGACGCTTCCTCTGTCATTCACAAGTTTTTTCATTGTTTGTTCGCCAAATTGCAGATGAATGAATTATTAATAGCATCATTACCAACTTTAGACGTTTCAACATACCATACTTATTTTAAACAGTTGTGTTTTCATAGTAGTAAATCATAGTTGTAGAATCCATTCATTCAAAAATGGACAAATGGAGTTGCTACATTAATAATTTGTAGTTTTCATTTATGTTTTACATAGTGTAATTCTACTGACATTTAGATTCTGGTAGCAATTTCAACAGAAAAGTTCACACGCGTTTACGCTTATATAATGTTTAGTGGCGGATCGTGTCACTTTACGACATTTGACCTCGACGAGCATACGCATCTTGTTTTACAAATTGTAATTTTGGTACATTATTAATTTCATCAGTGGTTCAAGTAATTTCTGAAATACGAAACACATCACCCAGGTTTTCATAGTCCTGACCCAAAACTAGGATTCCCCGTGGCTGTGAACTGCGATGGTGACACCACATCCAGACCCGGAACAAATATTTGTAGATCATGCCGTGGTCTGTTCGGCCTAAGAATGGACACACCCGTCTCCTCCAGTTGATTTCATAAAAGCCGATTAGCATTGGATTCATTAAGCATGAATCATAGATTTAATTACCAGTTCTCTAAAAGCAGCAATCTTATTTTTTTTAGGATTTAACATTAAATGTAATACTAAAACTAAGAAAATAAAGCAAAATTTCAATAAAATAAAAACCTACCTATCAGATCAGCAAGCCGTCACCCGATGGCAGCGTGCCCAGAATGCTGGCTGCATTGCCACGCTGAATGGCAATGCTTATTCGTTGACCAAAATAAAAGCCAGAATTCCGGTCACGCGTGGACTCAAAAAGACGCAAGTTCCTTGAAATACGTCCTTCATAAATAATATTTTAATATGATCCATACCTATTATTGACAATGCTCATAAAAATATATTATGGTATTTGTTTTTGGCATAATGTTGATTCGATTTCGTAAATACCTTTTTAAATTGCAAATATTACTAAACCTCACATATTATATTTTTTACTTAAAATACATAGTATCCCATAGTAGTCTGTTTAAAAATATTAAAAATGAATGTCGTATAAATTAATTTTGATAACCGAGACCGCAATAATTTTGTATCTCTTTTTTTCCTTTGCTGTACATAATCTACATTAGAAACAGTAAATAAATATTCAAAAACATAAAATAAATAAATTAAAAATAAAATAAACAGAAATTCTAAAGAGAAGGAATCATTATACCCTGCGGCATGACGTATTTTTTGTGCAAAATTCTTGTTTAATTTTAATGCTATTGTTAATAAAATCACGATGTGACATTATTCATGACTCATGAGCCACATGAGTTTAAATGACATCATGTGATTGAAATTATAGGGGCTATCAAAGTGAATTATGAGAAGAATAATTAGTAGATACCTATGTAAATTGTGGTATTCATAATCCAATTAACATTTTTATAAGTAAAAAAAAGATACTATGGTCATGAGAATGGTGATCAAATTGAAATTCAGAGCGGTGAGCTGATGAATTAATGTATTGTGATCAGAACTACATTACTCATATTATGTACAAAAATTCCAAGAGTTCGATCAACCGATACTGTTGGAAGGACCACATGACGTATAAATTTATAGTTCGGCATAATCTCTATCTACTGCTATAACTGCTGCGGTGTGTCCGGCCCAAGAATATACCCCTCTGTCCCTCCCGTGGATGTCGTAAAAGCCGACTAAGGGATTACATCAGGGGATGGGCAGCAGCATCCGCCTGAGTACTCAACACCAATACTGCGATCACTTTCCGCCTGCCAAGCTGGTTATTTATGACGAATCCCCATATTGCATTCTATAGACGAGGCCTCGTCCAGCAGTGGACGACTAAAGCTGATGATGATGATAATGATGATGATGATTATGATGATCTCTTTGCGCAGCTTCACGAGATATTTACAGTCACATAAAATATTGCATGAATATGACAAACCAAATTCAGGAATGGAAACAGATAACATTATTAATTATGTTACAACTTGATATATTGTACTTTCTACATCACCATTAATTAGTTAAATTTACATTTACAATAAATCCCACCGAATATTAACGCAACCATGTGATACTCTCAATAAATCAATTTGTAAAAACTCATACCATTATCAATTCTAGTAATAAAACAACCACTGGAATAATGCATGCAAATTGAATATTATCTTTATAATGTGCAGAATGTGATATAAATGTTAAGTCTAGACTCTGCCCTTTATGTGACCTAAGTGTAGCTGAACTAAGGTGTTGTGCTGTGAACTGAAGCCCAATTCTCGTAATAAAAAATAGTCAAATTAAAGTTCGGATCATGTTACGATCTAGTGTCGATGTCACAAACGTCAAAAATGGTATTCTGCTCACCTGACAATACAACTTGAATGTTTCAAAGTTCGGAGAATTCTCTCTTTCACTCTTTACAATTATTATATAGCACTATCCTACTCTAATATATGGTCGCAAAAACCGAAAGTACATTATATATTGTTGTTATGAGGGAGCAGAATACCAATTGGGTTGGGTTTAGAATCGTTTGGCAGGAGGAGGAGGGTGGGAGTAAGAGGAGAGGAAGGGGAGGGGTACCCCTTTGCCCCTGGTACCAGTCTCATAACAAGGTAACTTATAGTTTTCGAGAAAAAAAATAAAGAAATTTTTGAGGTTAACTATGAAATTTTTGAATTGGAAGTGTCAGATGTTACGGGAGTCATCGCCAACTTGCAGGGAGGGTGCAGGAAATTCCAGCCTCGGCCCCCTTGTCCAGGAAACTTGTGCTTTTAAAGAAAAATAATAAAGAAAATTTTACAAAATCGGAACGTAAAATAATAATATTAATGATTTAATTTATGAGTAGGTACCTCTATCTGTAGAGAAGGGATGTTGAAAGAAATAAGAGAGATCCTTTTGAGGAATTAATTAATGTTATAAATTATGGATTTTTTATTGTTGACTGACTGTGTGACTCGACACAGAGCACCCCGACAATAGTTGGTTAGGTCCGAAAAGAGTGGCAGACCCGATACGGAGCACCCCGACTCCACGTGGTACTGTGCGTCACGCCCCTAGAGTGTATATAAAAACGCGGAGCCAGTAGCTCGCGTGGGAGATCTTGAGTGGAGCAAGCCCGCGAGGCCGAGCGGAGTGAAGGGGGGAGCTGGCGAGCGAAGCGAGCCGGTGACCTCCGTAGCGTAGCAAAGGTCGAGTGGGTGAAGCGACACTCAAGGGCGACCTCGCGAGAGTACTGGCGGGAGCACATACCGGAGTCCGAAATTTAAAATATCCATACTTAACAAAAAAAAAAAACTTAATTTTTTTCTCGAAAACTGTAAGTTATCTTTGCATAGGAGTGGTACCAGGGGCGAGGGGGTACAAATCCCCCACTCCCCCCCCCTCTCCCATCCTCCTCCTGCCAAACGATTGTAGTTTTACCAAAATCTCATACTTAACCTCAAAATTTTCTTTATTTTTCTTCTCGAAAACTATAAGTTACCTTGTTATGGGATTGGTACCAGGGGTGAGGGGGTACCCCTCCCCCTCCACCACCCCCCATCTCCCCCTCCTCCTCCTGCCAAACGATTCTAAATTTTTACCGAATTGGGCTTCTGGTCCAGCCACGGATTGATCTGATCGCTTGACTTTTATGTAGCATGCAAATTTTACACCCCCTACACTTTCGATGGTCGTGCATGTTGCTCAATTTCTGCGATAGGGTTATCAGGTCTATTCAAAGAGGCTATCTTAGTGGTCTTTGACTTGTGGAGGTTTTGAACCTTCGACAACTTAGAACAAACAAAAGGGAGGTTCTGAAACGAATACCTAATAGAGCTTAGTGTCATGTTTTGGTAATTTAGGCATCTTATGAACAAGCTGATACAAATATTTGACCCGTAGTAAAACAGTTATTGAGATAAGGTTTCTGTGATCAAGATAGTCAAGCGCGCGCTGCTTGATAATGTGGACTGAACCTTATTAAGACTTTATTAACTTTTGAAACTATCATGGTTATGTACATAATTTTCACTAGAAACGGGATATTTACCATGATTTTTGAGTTTGAATTGTTCCCAATATTTCGGCACAGTTGCATGCGCCATGATCACGGGAGAACTAACTAAAGTCTTTGCGAGTAGATGTTATTGGCAGATATATCGATCTACCCTCTTTCTCACTCTTTTATTACGAACGGTACCACTACCATCGGTTTCATTGTCACACTCATTGGAACATTTTAAACTCAAAAATCATGGTAAATATCCCGTTTCTAGTCAAAATTAAGACCATAATTAGTTCATAAGCTTGGCTACGGCGAGTGGTGCCATTTTGTCACGTACTTCGGGCGGAGGCATTCAAGCGGCAGATTTGATTTGTTGCTCATTCTTCATGATATTGGTATTAAGTGTATAAAAACTGAGAAATTAGTAGAGCGTTTGTGAGGTGTAGCTCTAGATTATATAAAATTATAACGTAACTAAATTGACCTGTATTTATTTGTAAAACCTAGAGGAGTTTACAAAATATATTGCAAGATTTATGAAGCTTAAAATCAACATTTATAGTTTCATAAGTAAACCAGATCCTATTGTAGAGCCTAAATTCGAAAGCAGGTGTTATCTGTCTAAGTATAAACGTATCTCAGCTGTGAGAACAGATCAAGATGCTGATGTGATGTTACAGGTCTTAGATTACAAGTAAGTAAAAAAACCTTAAGGTGAATGTTCAAGTTTCCTTGCCCATACAAAATACTTTAGGCCGTTACTCAAACCACAGATTGTCATTTTATAAATTGACTTATTTTGTAGACTTCCTAATGATAATAGTTATCGCGAATGGTCGTTCCAAACAAAAATATACAATAGGGAATTTTTAAAACAGGTTTGAAATACGACAATTTTTACAAATGTGTGAGTTTATTTTGCACGGACATCTATTATCGTAGCGAGATACTTTTACGCAGCAGAGCACCCAGTTTAATTAAAGATGACAGTGATGGCGCTAAATTGACCTTCAAACACAAGAGTTTTGTGTAAGATAGTAAGTAAACATGATAGAGATGGCGCTAAATAATAAAAGTGATGTATTAGTCGGCAGGTCGTAAAAAGTGGGGTAAAGTGGAAAAAGGTCAAAAGTTAATGAAACTTCAGGATGTTGTTCAGGGATGGTTAAATAAAAAAAAACAAGTTTTGGACCTCGAGGACCCTGTGCGAAAAGAGGAGGGGGCGGGAAACTGCACCTTCCGCCGGTTTTTTCTCAATAACTTTTTTTCCTTACATCCTACGGCAAAAATACTGATTATTTTTTGTAGAACGTTAAATTTACTATAATTTTGATTATTCAAACTTGATTGTATGTTGATAAGTTACCGAGATATGGCGCTTCGAAAAAATATTTTTTTAGAATTTGCTAAAATGTGCCGAAAAATGCTAAATTCCACCTTATTTCTTCTGTTATACCCAAATAATGATGGAATGTTATTATAATTATGGTTCCTGGTTACAATCACCTACTTTAGAAACCCCTCCACCCAAAACAGATCTCAAAAGCTGATTTTCTTCTCTGATGAAAACCAAACATTCACATCATCATGTTGGTATTCATATTATAGTGCAGTCAAGTTAAACATGAAAAAGGGGTCGTGCTTACAAAAGTTCCAGTCACGCTGATTTTTTATATGTTGTTAATACCTTAACCACTATTAAAAAACCATATTTTCCAAGTGCTGAGCGAGCGGCTCAAAAAATCATGAAATTTTATAATTTTTTTCAGTTTTTGCTCAATATCTTAGTCAAGGAAGGGTCTGACCGGTATAGTCAACAGGCATATTTTTAAAGTTGACTAAATTTTCTACAATTTGACACTAAGGCGAGATCTATACAGCCATTGGTTCCCAAGATAAAGTTCTTCGAAAATAGGCAATTTTTCTCCTAAGTGTTTTTTTAAGAAATTTTTACTTATTTTGTGAAATATATTCTAAAATATGCATCCCACGTCAAAAATTATTTTAATGAAGTTGTAGTAAATTATTGTAGCTTTCATTTGTAACCAAACTGGTACCTTAAGGCCCGGCGGTTCTCTCAAAAACGACAGATAATCAAAACCAGTCATAAAGAAGATGCCACAGGCCACCATGCAGCAAGATAAATAAATAAATAAATAATGCTGGACAGTTCGCACAACATTATCTAGCCCCAAGCTAAGCAGAGCTTGTGTTATGGATACTAGATAACTGATATACTTAATACAATATATTACATAGATAGATATTTTTTATTATGCATAGAAAATACCCAGAACACCCTGAACAAATATCTGCGATCGCACAAATATTTGTTCCGATGAACAAAATGAACAAATGTTCCGGGAATCGCACCCGCAACCTCCTGCGTCGCAGGCCAACCTTCGCCCGCCGCGCCACAGAGGTCGTCAATATGCTACCTCCAAGCAATTGCTGAACTGGCGGGAAGTCAACTTGTATCCCACTAATTGGGGGTGGAAGCAGTCTTCTGCAGGGACTCAGTCTTCTCTTCTCAACCCCATCCCCACCACCATGATCACGGCGTCCTCAAATGCCTGCTTCACTTCGATGCTAGCATCCACCATTTGTGTCATCAACATCGAAATGAATGCTCTCATATTGTGATCTTTTGCCAGAACTTTTCTTGTGCTATTGTCACCATAGTAGATGAGGAGAACACGACTTTGGTTGGTGCTTGTAATGCAGACTGGCGAGCTCGTTCTGCTGCTTTGGTGCTTTGATAGCCGGATTTAGTGGGGTATCCATCAAAGACAACAATCACATTGCTACCAAAGTGTCTCTGCACGTAGTTGATGTACTTAGAAAAAAACACACATCGCCATATCTCGATAATCTATTGACATAGAAACATGTTTTATTAGTCCAAATTATAGTAAATTTAACGTTCTACAAAAAAGTAGCTGGTACTTTTGCCGTGGGATGTAAGAGAAAAAAGTTATTGAGAAAAAACCGGAAGAAGGTGCAGTTCCCTCCCCCCCCCCCCCCTCCACTTTTCGCACATGGTCCTCGAGGTCCAAAACTTGGGAAAATGTTAATTAACTATCCCTGAACAACCTCCCAAAGTTTCATTAGCTTTTGACCTTTTTCCATCTGAAACCACCTGCCGACTGGACTGTAATATGTGTTATTTATGAGTATATCAAGCGTAGAGTGTGCTGCCTTATGAACTTTTGCTGATTTTCTCTATCATCTTACTTTTGACTGCCTACCTAAGGAAGGCTTTTAAGTTGATTTTCCTTTTGTTCTTTGAATCAGCTTCCACTTGTTCTCGAGGCTCTACACAGGGGCTCCCCACCTAATAGTAAGCAGGATCATCAAAAGAAAAACAGACCGTGTTTGCTGCCTGATTCTTCTAGGTCTGGTTGCGTTGGAACAGGAGTAAATGTAAATTTATTTTTTAAGACGATTCAAAATGATCCTTGTGATTTAAATGAATAAAATACTTTTTGACTTTTACTTTGATATGTTGCCGCTCCGTCAGCAAAAGTTTAAAAGCGACGTTGCCAAACCGTTACTAGTGTGAACACACAATACTTTTTATAAGTTGGCCGTAATTTCTACAATAGCGAGCTAGCTCTGATAGGGTTGCCAACTGTACTTATAATAATGTATTCTAATTTATTTTACAACTACGTTCTTTAAACTTTGCAATAGCATTATAGTGCGAGAAAATACTTTATTTCAATTTAGGTAGCCTACCCAAGTTTTAAGTTACTATGTGAGGTGTTAAAAATAAAACAACGAAAGAATACGTGAAAACTTGGCCAGAATCAATGATAGTATGATGCACGATTCTACGAATTTTGAATAGTCTTATATTTCAAAATGAGTGAAAGTACAACATGGATTTAAAACACTAGAGAACAGTGATCACCACGAAAGCTGCGAGCGAGCCGAAGGCGAGCGTGGCTCAGTAGTCAGCAGGGCCCGCAGCGAACCAGAACCAACACCTGAACGCCAATACCCTAGATGATGATGATGATGATGATGATGACGATGATGTTGTTAATGTTCATCACCACCACCATCATCATCACCATCACCATCATCATCCTCATCTAGGGTATACGCGTGCAGGTGATGATGATGATGATGATGATGATCATGATGTTTTTAATGTTCATCACCACCACCTTCATCACCATCACCACCACTAACATCATCATCATCATCTTCATCTAGAGTATTGGCGTGCAGGTGATGATGATGATGATGGTGATGGTGGTTAATATAATATATCTTCATAATGTTGTTAATATTCATAACCACCGCCATCATCATCACCATCACCACCACCATCATCATCATCATCATCATCATCATCTAGGATATTAGCGTGCAGATGATGATGATGATGATGATGGCAGTGATGGTCACCACCATCATCATCACCAGCACAACCATCATCATCATCATCATCATAATCATCATCATCATCACATGCACGACAATACCTTAGATGATGATGATGATGATGGTGGTGGTGATGATGATGAAGATGGCGGTGGTGATGAACATTAACAACGTCGTCGTCATTATCATCATAATCTAAGGTACTGGTGTGCAGGTATATAGATCATCTAAGAGTACGCTCGGAAATTTGGAGATTGGAGTTGCTCGCGTCCATAGGAAAATACCCTCGCGTCCCTACACGTGATCTCTAGGTGGTGTCAAACGGGTAACAACATTTCTGGTGGTAGGCTTCGGCCGTGGCTTATCACCACCCCATGGACATAGCCAGTCCGTGAAGCGACATTGTCGTGTTTCGGACTGATGTCCAGTGTAGCCATCGTGGAAGTGACGGGTTTGAGCAGCTATGGTATTCGGGGTACCGCACAGTGGGGCGATTTTGAAAAAAGGTGGACGTAGGAACAAATTTCGTAATTTCGGTCTGAAAAAATTGCAACTGATAGGAAATTGTATGGTGATTAAAATATATTCTATTCAATTTGCAAAAAAACGCACTTCTTCATGGGTTAAAAAAATAGTTTAGAAAAAAATGTATGGAAAGATTTATATTATATTGTTTTTCTCAAAAATAAGAAGTTTGTTGAAAAAAAACAACAATAGCTTAAAGTAGCTGCCGTCTTCTACAAATGGGTCATATAGGGTTCTGTTAACCCTGCAGCATTGGCAGTTAAGGGGGTTAAACTCTTAAAAAAAATGTTTATTTTGATACGAGCATCTGATAGGAAATGTAGTGCTTGTTAAAAGTTAACCAATACAATTTTCCATAACAATGAGTCTGTGATATTATAAAAACATATTTCTGAAAAATGCGATGAAATATAAATCAACATATTTTTTCTCGGAATTTTAAAAGGTTTTCATAAGAAACTTACACTACTTAAGTTCTTTACAAAAAATAAATAATCGTTTTTGGCTTAACGCTGTTGCAGCGGTATTTAAATGGGATCAAACTTTAAAAATATATGATTTAATGTTAAATGTTAATGGAAAATGGTTCAATTTCTGTCATTCGCTCAGTCTTATCTAAGTAAAATGAATAAATCATAATAAAATCTAGTGTAAAAAACTTCTAAGTCTAACTACTGGCTTAGTAATTATCTCCAAATAACTTGCCAATTTTTCCGATACTCGACATTTCTGACCTTGTAGGTAGGTACCAGATATTTTTCATTGCTACAGTACTTTCACTGAGTATTACGTTCATAATAGTAATAAATCAAAATAAAATCTAGTGTCAAAAAGTACAAAGATCGCTATAGTCTTAATAATTATCTCCAAATAACTTGCCAATTTTTCCGATACCTGAGCCTAATGACTGACCTTGTAGGTTAAGTACCAGATACCTTTCATTGTTACAGTACTTCCACTGAGTATTACTTTCATAAAAGTAAATCACCATATCATCTAGACTCTAGAGTCACTAGAGACAAAAACTACAAAGTTAGCGATTGTCGTATGGGGCCATTCAAGTATTACGTAAGCAGATTTTTTACAACTATTTATAATGCGCGTCATGTAAAAAGAACGCTGGCGGTCAAGCTTCTTCAGGCGTTCCAGCGTTCTTTTTAAGAGATTACTTACTTTTCTACTTATTTAAGAGATGTATACATTGAAAGAGTGCCTGCCTAGTTTACTACAAATAATGTACCATTATAGTACGCGTCATGTAAAAAGAACGCTGGAACGCCTGTAGAAGCTTGACCGCCAGCGTTCTTTTTACATGACGCGCACTATGCCCACCCCTTCTGTGTAAGCTGTGTTAGCAAAAGTAAGCAAACCTCTTCCCCCCCTCCCATGCTTACTTAATCATTGGTACCTATATGCATTTTTCTTTTAATGTATTCTGTTTTTTTATTGATTCGTGAGCAGTAGTTAGCAAATAGGCTTAACTAACTTCTGTACATTTTGTACTTTTGTATTTGTATGAGATTTTTTAAAACTTTCGAATAATTTTTGATATTACTTGGATTTGTTTATTTGAAACGACATGTTAAACAGTTAAGCTTGGGCGAAAAAGGATCACCGGTTAAAACAAACATTAACTTGCTTTGATTTGCTTACAATACGTCAAATCGTCATTCGAATCGAAACGAAACAATAGATTGACGGAAGAAATTTAGACGTGACAAGTGCGCGCGGTAATCCCCACTCGCTTCTAGGTGAGTACCTATAACGTATTCTTTATTTGTGGGAATCCCCGACATGTGAGTTTTATTTTCAAGCATAGACAATTTGTGGGTTGCCATTTGTATAAAATAAGTAAATAATAACTGCTGACGTAATCACGATATCGACCATGTCATCAAAAATAAGCAAAACAAAGACCCCCCCGCCCCCCTCAAGCGCTTACATAATACTTGAACGCCCCCTATTACTTATCTTGAAATAATTTGCCACGTATTATTAATAATGGTCCCGATGCTTGAGCCTAATGACTGACCTTGTAGGAAGGTACTAGATTCCTTTCATTGTTAGAGACCCACCAACTTATCTGTAGAATTTAATGTATGTAGTTGATAGAAAAATGTAGGTAAGTAAATGGTTCTACTGATAATTTGGTGGATCTTTCCAGTAAGTGATTACTAGTTTTACGAAGGTTGCTTCTAGTTTTAAGGGGATTTTTGTCATTATTAACTTTATTTGGGAAATATTTTAGTTACATCGATACTAAAATATCTATCATATGTTTTATGAAAAATGGCTGCTGGGAATTCCGGACTATTTTAAAATGGTAAGAGGGTAAATCATATTAACAGATCTGTAAAGTTTTGTTGTGATGCTCTGATTTTATTCATTGGATGCGATGATTTCTCTGATGAAGATAGTGCTCTTGCTCTTTCAACTTCGCTGAATCTAACGAAATGAAAATACTTATCCCTGAGGACAATGTTATCAGATTCCAGCATATCTGTATTGCCCTTCTACTACAAGATATTAGAAGCCAAAAAAAGATACTACCCTACAGTAGGTGTTGAAATAACGGAGGCAAAGATTAAGTTACAAGTCCTTTTGGATATAACAACACAATTGGCAAGTTATTTAAGTTATTTGGAGATAATTAATAAGACAATCTCTTAATCTCTTAGATCTTTGTACTTTTTGACACTAGATTGTATATTGATTTATTACTTTTATGAATGTAATGCTCAGTGGAAGAACTGTAGCAATGAAAAGTATCGGGTACCTACCTATAAGGTCAGAAATGTCGAGTATCGGAAAAATTGGCAAATTATTTGGAGATAATTACTAAGCCAATAGTTAGACTTAGAAGTTTTTTACACTAGATTTTATTATGATTTATTCATTTTACTTAGATAAGACTGAGCGAATGACAGAAATTGAACCATTTTCCATTAACATTTAACATTAAATCATATATTTGTAAAGTTTGATCCCATTTAAACACCACTGCAACAGCGTTTAGCCAAAAACGAATATTTCGTTGTTGTATAGAACTTAAGTAGTGTAAGTTTCTTATGATTTAAAATTCCGAGAAAAAATATGTTGATTTATATTTCATTGCATTTTTTCAGAAATACATTTTTATAATATCACAGTCTCATTTTTATGGAAAATTGTATAGAATAACTTTTAACAAGCACTACTTTTCCTATCAGATGCTCGTATCAAAATAAACAATATTTTTTAAGAGTTTAATTTCCCTTAACTGCCAATGCTGCAGGGTTAAACCGTCCAGAACCCTATATGCCCATTGTAGAAGACGGTAGCTACTTTAAGCTATTATAGGTTTTTTCTTGAACAAACTTCTTATTTCTGAGAAAAACAATATAATATAAATCTTTCCATACATTTTTTCTGAACTATTATTTTAACCTATAAAGGAGTGTCTTTTTTTGAAAATTTAATAGAATATCTTTTAATCACCATACAATTTCCTATCAGTTGCAATTTTTTTTAGACAGAAATTACGAAACTTGTTCCTACGTCCACCTTTTTTCAAAATCGTTCCACTGTGTACCGTGATTTGAGCCAATTCACTTCCTATTTGTGTCATCTAATTCACGCGTTGCGCGATACGCGTTACACGCCGAACTTTACAGAGTGCAGATTTCTTACTGCGCAAATCGTGAATATTCGCGTGAGGCTTCATGCGGCCCCGAAAACCACGGCAGTTCGTGCACTGGATTCAGCATGTGCGTTTTAGAGACCGCAGCAGTGCAAGTGTGCCGGTTGGCTAGGCTTGGAAGGTAGCGGGATCGGAAGCACGGTTCTCCGCTGGCTGACTGCAGGTTGTAGGGGGCCCAACTAGTAAGCTAGCCCGCCGCCTTGCGAAAAATCCCAGAATGCTCCATCGTGCCGGTTGGCGACCGGATTAGAGGACCCGATGGCCATTCCTGGAGGGAGGTCTCAGTCTCCAGTCTAGTCTCCCACTGGCGCAGGAGCCTGCTGTTTGTCTCTAGGCTTTCACTGACCAGTGCCTCACTCAACAGCCGTTTTTCCCACAAACCTAATCACTCCAAAAACCAAACCATGAAAAAGTCAACATATAATAAGTTGCGCTCACAGCGGAAGCACTTCTTACACAACCTATCATCTTACCAACGGTTATAACAGTTTTATTTATTTTTGTTTTCAATTCTCTAAGATCTTGTAGTACCTATACCTATACTTAGTAGATTTTTGTTTTTTCTTCTTGTTTTATGTGAGTGTTGTGCGTGTGGTAAAATAAATAAATTTTCTTTCTTTCTTTCTTTCTTTCTTTCTTTCCTCTCGCTTCAAGCGCACCTCTGAAACATTAGAGGACTGCACTCCAATCTCGATCCGGTCCACCACCACCTAGGGACAGCTAAGCCACACTTATTATTTAATCCTCACGGAGACGCAGATTCAATGAACCCGATTTCTCAGTTTTATGTACTTTGGTGGACACCGGCTTAGATAAAATTATCTATGCTGGTTTATATCATTGTCACTCTGAAGACCACGAGACAGCCAGGTTGTTCAACTACATCAGTGAAGCGGCGGATGTGGCCCAGCAACGTTATCCTGATGCCCAACTGGTGATTCTGGGGGACTTTAACGCCCACCACCAACAGTGGCTGTTCCCTTACCAGTTGTCCGACTATGCTGGGAGAGAGGCGTGCAAACTTGCACTCACTTTAATCTCACTCAGCTCGTCAATGCGGCAACCAGAATTCTGGACGTTGAGGACCACACAGCCAACTGCCTGGACCTTCTGCTGACGAACGAGCCGGATCGCCACTCGGTATCAGTGATGCTTCCTTTGTGAACATCAGATCACTGTGTGGTGAGGTCTGTATCTTCATACTCGCCACCCGATCCCTCGCCCAGAGGTAGTAGGCGAGTGTGGTGTTACAAGTCGGCAGATTGGGATGAGATGCGACACTTCTTCGCTTCTTATCCTTGGCGGCAAACTTGCTTTTCTTCATGTGATCCAACGGTCAGTGCTGATGCCGTTACGGAGGTGATAAATAGAGCAATGGAGTATTTTTTTCCATTATCCGATGCTTCACCTGCAAGCAATGCTCGCCCATGGTTTAGTCCCGCGTGTGCTAGCGCGGAAGCGCAAAAACGTGTTGTATACCTAGCTTGCGTTGACGCAAGAAACGGTTAAACCTCGGATGCACGGATTATGAAGAAAGCCTATAACAAAGCCACCAAGTCCTGCAAGAAGGTGTTACAGAAGGCTCGCTTCAATCGGATTGGCTATCTGGGGGCTAAGTTTGCCGCATACCCTGCGGGAAGTAAAGCTTTCTGGTCTCTGGCTAAGTCGGTGGAAGCGAACTTCAGCCGCCCTTCACTAAACCCAACTACTGAAACCGGACGGGTCCCAAACTCACGCTGCGGTTGAGAAAGCAAATTTATTTGCCACTCAATTTGCGAAGGCTTCGCGTCTTGACGCCTCTGGCGAAACTCCACCCAGCCTTCCTCGGTGCGAAGCTTCAATGCAAGAATTCGCATCCAGCAAAAGGAAGTGCTCAAAACGCTACGTAGTCTCGACGTGAATAAAGCTAGCGGTCCGGATGGTATCTCGGCCGTAGTATTAAAAACCTGTGAACCTGAGTTGTCTTCAATATTAACGCAACTTTTCCGCCTCTCTTTGAATACTGGTGAAGTCCCCAAGTCTTGGAAGCTCGCTAACGTGCAACCTGTGCCCAAGAAAGGCAGTCGTGCTGACCCTTTGAACTACCGCCCTATCTAGGTCACCTCCCTACTATGTAAATGTATGGAGCGAGTACTGAATAGGAAGGTCCTTGCATACCTCGACGGATCGAGGATATTTTGCCGAAATCGGTCTACTGGGGACCTTCTTGTGTATGCCACGCACATTTGGAGAGAGGCCATCGAGATCATGGTGAAGCACTGGCTGTTTCATTAGACGTCTCGAAGGCCTTTGACAGGTTTGGCACGCTAGCCTTATTGACAAGCTTCCTGCTTACGGACTGCCAGTTCAATTCTGCGCCTGCCTCGCAGACTTTCTGAGGGAAAGATCCATTCGAGTAAGTTGTTGACGGGTGCTCGTCGGATCAAATGGCTATAAACGCCGGGGTACCTCAGGGGTCAGTGCTACCTGCCACACTGTTTCTGCTGCATATAAATGATCTGCTAATGCCCAGTATCATTGGGTATGCAGACGACAGCACAGTTGTGGAGAGATACGTTTCCAATGCGCGTGCTAGGCAGAATTAAATTCTGGAGTTAAGAGATGAGATGCTGCAGCGTCTGAATTTGATTCTCAAGGCTGTTTCCGATTGGGGTGATGCCAATCTAGTCAAGTTCAACGCCTCTAAAACGCAGGCTTGTATCTTCTCCGCGAAAAAAGTAAGTTTCTCCAAGTTCCTGTCTTCCGAGATATACCTGTAGCTATAGGAGATCACCTCGAGCTCTTAGGCGTTTCACTCACGCCTACTCTCAACTTGGCTCCTACATCGAGTCTAAGGCAAAAACTGCCTCCATGAAGCCTTCTAAGTCTGTACAAAGCACAAGTCCGGGCTGGTATGAAGTACTCCTACCACGTTTGGGATGGCTGGCTCGGCCAAACACCAGCTTGCTGCCTTGGACTCGATCGAACGTTCAGAGAGCAGAGCGTTCAGGCTTATAGGTGGGCAACATATGGCGGAGACTAGAGTCTCTCGAGCACCGCCGTAAGGTTGCGTGCCTTTCGATCTTCTATATATAGGTTACATTTTGGGGAATGCTCCCAGGAACTTCATGATCTGATCCCACTATCTCCTTTTCATCATGGACGAGCAGGCGCACGGCTTGGTACCACCCTTACCTCATTAGTATACCCTCTTTTCGTACTAAACGTTTCAAATCTACCTTTATAATGCGAACTGCTAAGGAGTGGAATACACTACCGTCGTCTGTCTTTCCTGAAAACTATAATCTGGGTATCTTCAAGACTAGAGTGAATAGGTTCCTTCTAGACCTTTGTGCTCCATCTTCGGCCACATCGTCACTTACCAACAGATGAGATCGTGGTCAAACAAAAGTCTATCAAAGTTAAAAAATAAATAAAAAAAATGGCTTTATAGTTCGCAGAACTAACAACCATATTATGTGAATAAAGGTTCTCGAGTGGTACCTACAAACCTGATGAAGGTAGAGGAAGACCCCTCTTTCCATGCACCAAAGATATTATAATCAGCAGAAAGTTGGTAGATGCAGGCTCAAGAGAGTTCGTCGTGGCATTTTAGAGAGGAAACCGTTGTCCAGCAGTGGACTTCTGTAGACTGATGATGATGATGATCAACCGTCTACATTGGCTTGAAGTCAGTAAAATGGTTTTATATTAGACTAGCTGAACAATGTCCGTGCGTAGAATAGGTAGTAGGTACCTACCTAGAGTAGGTACCTATCTATTCGTACTACGCATTCTAAATGGATGGTGGTACAAACATCAGCCTGTAGATCCAAGTCCACCGGCTCACTGACATAGGTCTCTAAATTAGCAAGTTGAAGTGGCAATGGGCTAGACATAAAGCTATATGATCCTGGTTCTTTTATGGATGTTTCGGATTTAGGTAGAAGTACAGAATCTTCGAGCAATGAATACAAAAAACGAAGGCAAATTATAATCTTTTTTTCTTTTTTTTGTTCATTTCTGTAAAACGAAACATTCTTATGCAACATCCTATCTTGCCGGACACGCCACAGAAGGGGTTGCGGAAAGGCGGTAGATGGAGGCTGCTCAAGACCGTTTGTCTTGACATTCTATGGGGAGGTCCATGTCCAGCAGTGGACTTCTGTAGGCTGATGATAATGAAAAACCGTCATGGGTTCACGGGGCAAACTATGATAATTATGGGTACCTACCTACCTACTGCAATGATGAAGGTCAGTTATTTACATTCGTGTACATTTTGGACATTAGAAAAATAAGTTTTATTCTTGTAAACAATAATTTTCCGAGTTTTTCCCTGAAATACCTTTTATCATTCTAACAATTTTATTCAACGCGATCTATAAACAGATACCAAGCAATTTATTTAACGCCATCTATCTAACGTCCATGCCAATGCTCTTGGACAATAACAACGCCATCTAATGAAAACCAAAACAGTGAATATGTATGTGTGCGTGCGTGTAATTACATCAGAAAAGTGAACGATCTTATTTCTAGGTAATTTGAACTTTCAAATGACTGTTTAAAGGAAATTCATACTGAATTAAATTCTTACAACTACAACTTAGCCGCGAACGATAAAATAAAACACGAAAGACGCCCGAATTTAGCACAAAAAATAAAAAAGTAATACAATAAGTTTCCACGCCATCTACCGTGAACCGAGCTTTTAGTAATCAAGACGATTATCCTTAATATATTCAAGACAATGTCTTTCTTCATGGCACATCTTTCCATCATCTTTGTTCTTGAACAACTTCCGCGAGTGAGAGTAACTGACAACCATCAACGTCGATATGACGTGCAAATTGTTAAAACATGATCTAGACTCAGGATTTGATGTTCCTTACTAGTGCCTGCACGATGAGATAACTGCTAAGGTACTGTAGATTGGAGATCAACACATACAATTGTTTGAAAATATTACTTATTGGTGGATGTTATATGGTCTGTTTTTCACTGAAGAAAATGAACTCATGGTACAGCAATGGCCGATTGTACGACACTTACACCATGTCGATATTCTGTAGAAAAAATGTCTTTATAGGCAAGTTTTGTTACATATGGTTTTATTTGGAAAGTATATTACCTAGTAGGTACCTTCCGAAACGTAATGATGAATAAAAAAAAATTCTTTGATTAATCGTTCAGTGTAAACCATAAATGGCATAAATAAATTGTATATTTTGTAATTTACCGTATAAAACAAACGTATAAATAAGTATACCAAATCTTTAATTCATTATCTTATCTTGTAAGTTTTTACCTAGTGATTTGATTATTATAAATATTTCTCTCATGAGTTCCTTTTTAATTGGGGGATTTCTATTTCTAATGCACCTAGATAGACACAGTTTCCATATATTATAAAAAATATCTAGGTACTCTGAATTTTCAAGTAGCCTTATCACTTCGTAGATAAAATTCTACCAGCTTATTTTATTTTTATTTTATTTAAATTCAACTGCTTACTGCACTTACAGTATACACCAACGCGCGCAGAAAGCCAAACAATAGGTACAAATATTAAAAACTACTTAACTTAGAAAACTAATAGAAGAATTTAAGAAAACATTAAAATTTGAAAAAAATACATCGGTTTCTGGTTTCTGAGCAACCAGGGCGTTGAGCAAATTTAGAGCATGAGCTGTAGGAGCATACCGGGTGGTTTGCGTTCGAACCAACGGGGTCGCAAACAGGCGCGGCGCACGCAGCCGCTGGTCCGGCGCAGACAACGAGCAGCGAGCCAGCGCGGTCGGGTTATCAATCCTGTTGTTGAGCAGCAGATAATAGTGCATCAACAATGCACACTTGCGTCTCAACTCCAGGGTGTTGATGCCTACCATTCCGGCGACGAACAAAGACGGATATAAATAAGGATAGAATCCATGCATTTTTTTAAAAAGATAACGTGCAAATTTCCTTTGTACGCGTTCTAGCATAATTGTATATTTTTGTTCGTGTGGGTCCCATACGAGAGAGCTATACTCTAATTTACTCCTCACGAACGCGTAGTAGAGAGTTATAATGGCATTCCTATCATGGAACCTAGCTGTTTGTCGCGTAACGAATCCCAAGGATTTAAAAGCTCTGTTACATACATCCAGGATATGCGGATTAAAGGTTAGTTTTACATCCAAAATCAACCCCAAGTCACGAATTTCCGTGACGCGCTCCAGAGGAACGCCAGATATGTGGTAATTGTACTGGAGAGGAGCGCTTGACCGGGTGAATGAGATAGTTTTACACTTCGAACTGTTAAATTCTAGGTGATTACATTCTCCCCAGTGTACCACACTGTCGATGTCCCTCTGCAGTGCCTCACAGTCAATCGTGCTACTTACTCCCAGGAATAGCTTCAGATCATCAGCAAACATGAGACACTCCGCTGTTCTGACAACCTTCGGCAGGTCATTTATCATGATGAGAAACTGAGTGGGTCCCAGTGTGCTACCTTGGCTAACACCGGAACAAGTTGCATAGGGTTTAGAATGGAACCCAGAGAGCTGCACATACTGAACGCGGTCAGAAAAGTAACTAACAAATAACTGAAGGAGCTTGGGAGTAAACCCAATAGCAGAGAACTTCCTCAAAAGGACATCATTTTGGACACGATCGAAAGCTTTTTTAAAGTCAAAGTAAGCCGTGTCGACTTGCTTTTTCCGATCCATCTCCACCACCGCGTAGTCCACAAAGTTTACGTGGTTCGTGGTTGTGGACTTGCCGGCTCTAAAGCCATGCTGGCTCTCGGCTAGCTGGGTTTGCACTTGCCTGGTGATATATCGGTTGAGTATGGATTCAAAAACCTTGCCGAAGGCAGACAGAACCGCTATTGGCCTATAATTTTCAACCTCTGACGAAGAGCCTCCCTTTGGTATAGGGGTGACACGAGAAACTTTCCATAATGTAGGGTAAGTAGCTGATGATAATGCTAAATTGAAAATAAAAAGAAGCGGTTCCTCAAGAATCATCCTACAATCTTTCACAATAAATGGTGGGACCCCATCTGGCCCAGCGGATGAGTGACCCTTAAGGCGGCGTATTGCTACTGATAGGTCTGCTGAAGTGACATTGTCTAGCGCACAGTGTTTGATCGATTTTCGCTAAGAACAGTTGTCTCACCGCGACCGCGCGTACCGATAGTGCAAAGTGCAAACGTATCATAACAAAGCCGTCGCGTCGGCCGAACCGCGATGACCCAGTTAGTCATTGCGCAAGGCATGTCATTAGACGTCAAATCATTTTGTTAAGGCGACGTTATTACTCGCCTCAACAATGGATACACCATCTAAAACAACCCAAATAACAGTAAAAACGGATACAGAGTTTTTACTCTACAACCGGTTACAAGAAGAGAAGGAAGAGCGGATAAAACTGCAAAGCGTTGTTGTTGACTTGAAGAGTCAAATAGAAATTCTTCAGCAGCAGCTGAAATACAATGTGGGGTTAAATTCCACAACTCCAACTACTTCGTGCATGGAAACATCTTCTATACCTGTTGAATATGACACGGGTGGTGAGGAAGAACTCGCAAAAGAAACAGAGTGGATCCGAACAAAGGCAAGGAAAAAAAGAAAATTGAACACCTCACCCACACTCTCACCTGTAAAAACTGACGAAACGTCAATAATAGAAAAACTTACTAAAGTTCCACCACCACCTCCTATCATAGTGGATGGGGTGAAGGACTACCAAAAATTTTATGACTTCTTGTCTATAAATATACCTGCCGGCACCTTCACGTTAAAAATGTTGAACGGTGAGAGTGTTAAAGTAAACGCCTGTAATGGTGAATCCTATAGAAATATATCAAAGACGTTGAATGAAAATAACCATCTCTGGCATTCATATGAAAATAAGCAGGAGAGGCCAATAAGAGTAATGGTAAAAAAGTTGCCTTTCACCTGCCAACCAGCAAGAATTATAGAAGAACTCAAAACAAAAGGTTACAAGATTGAGGATGCTGTAAATAAATTGAGCTGGAAAAGCAAGGAGCCACTCAATATGTTCATGTTAACCTTCAACAATGAGGAAGAAATTAAAAAGGTGTATGAAATTAAATATATTCTGGGGTGTTTGGTTGAGATTCAGCCTCTTAGATCAACAAAACTGATCCCCCAGTGTAAGAGATGTCAGGTCTACGGACACACACATAAATACTGCGCTAAAGAGCCAAGGTGTGTTAAGTGCATAGGTAAACACTTAACCAAAGATTGTAAAAAACCAGCCGAAGAAAAGCCTAAATGCGTGCACTGCGGAGAAGCCCACCCGGCCAATTACAGAGGATGCTTGATAGCAAAAGAGATGCAAAATATTCGAATCAAAAACGTAAAAAGACCTTTGGTTTCGCGACCACAGCCCGTTTCCAACAAATCAACTACACCTTTCTCTGACCAACATAACACTGGTAATGTTAGAATACCATCAAACACGAACAAAAAAGTTTCCTATGCCCAGGCAGCTGCCAGAAACACTGAAAAAATACAAATCAACAGCAATGACAACAAACTGGACGAAATCCTAAAGCTCATGACTACGTTTGATGAGCGTCTAAAGAAAATTGAAAATAGCGCTAAAACGGCTATTCATAAACCGAAATAATGATTAGTACACTGAAAATTATGGCTTGGAACTGCAATGGGCTACAGAAACATCAAAATGAACTGCAAGTAGTCCTAGATATAGAAAATATAGATGTGTGTCTGTTATCAGAAACACATTTTACTAAGCAATCATATATTAAATTCAAAGGCTATAAAGTCTATCATGCACTACACCCAACCAACACAGGAAGAGGTGGCAGTGCTGTCATTGTAAACAAAAATATTAAACATCACGAAGTAAATAAATTTGAAGAGCCAGACATCCAATCTATTGCAATTTGTATTAATACAAAGCAATATCCTCTTACTGTGGCAGCCATATACTGCCCACCACGATATACGATTAGAAAAGACTCTTACTTGAATCTTTTACAACCTCTTGGTGAAAGATTTATACTTGGAGGTGACTTCAATGCCAAGAACACATATTGGGGCTCAAGACTAACTAACATAAAAGGAAAGGAACTTATGAGCGCCATAAAAGAAATGAAATGTGAAGTTACATCTACGGGATCGCCTACTTACTGGCCAACTGATCCACATAAAATTCCTGACTTGATAGATTTTTTTATTTACAAAAACCTATCTTCTAACTATATTCAAACAAAACAGAGCTTCGATATGAACTCAGACCACTCTGCAATATATTTAGAAATAAGTGAGAAGGTCTTACAAATAGAAAACACTCTTACCCTAGTTAATAAATACACAGATTGGGAGAGTTTTAAGATAGAGTTAGATTATAATATAGATCTTAGCGTTCCGCTAAAAACTCCGGAGCAGCTTAACATAGAAGTAGAGAACTTCGTCAAGCTTATACAGCAGACTGCCTGGAAAAATACACCTCAAATGAAACAAAGGACTACAACAAACAAGTACCCTAGATATATCAAACAGTTAATATACGACAAAAGAAGACAAAGAAACCAATGGCATCAATCTAGGTCTCCGCAAGACAAAAATAAGTTGAACAAATTAACTAAACATTTAAAAAGACAAATTCAAAGTTACATCGATGCTTCAACAAACACATATCTTCAAAACCTGACTAGTAACCGTAGTACAGACTACTCACTCTGGAAGGCTACTAAGAACATGAAACGGCCTATTACACAAATTCCTCCATTAAAAGTTGGACCCGGACAATGGGCTGTTAGTAGTGAACAAAAAGCTAAAACTTTTGCAGAGTACCTCGAAAATATATTTAAGCCAAATGAAGGCCAAATACATTATGAACCTGCGGTCAATGAAGTTTGTACTGAAAAATTAAATATAAAGCTTGTTTCACCACGAGAAGTCTTAAATGAAATCAAGCTACATATAAACCCCAGAAAATCTCCCGGTTTTGACCTTATTTCGGGAGAAATACTTCATAACATCCAAAGAAAAGCCTTAGTAAAACTTACAACCCTTATCAATGCTGCAATAAGGCTAAGATATGTGCCAGATCTATGGAAAGTTGCTGAAGTAATAATGATAGCAAAACCAGGAAAACCGCCGCAAGAGACTACATCGTATAGACCGATTTCCTTGCTACCAATTATGTCAAAGTTATTTGAAAAATTAATACTTAAAAGGTTGAAGCCGATACTAGATAATAAGAACCTTATTCCAGACCACCAGTTTGGTTTCCGTGAACAACACTCAACAATCGATCAAGTTCATAGAATAACAAATACAATCGAGAAAACTCTTGAAAATAAAAAAGTTTGTACTACTATTTTCCTAGATGTAGCACAAGCTTTTGATAAGGTATGGCATGAAGGCCTTATACTTAAACTGAGAAACATGTTACCTGAAGAATTCGCCGATTTACTGGAATCATATTTATCGGATAGAGTTTTTAGAATAAGGCAAGGAGATGCCTACTCTGAAATTAAAGAAATCAAAGCTGGGGTACCACAAGGAAGTGTATTGGGTCCGGTCCTATACTTACTGTATACCTGTGATATCCCGGAACTAGAAAATAATACCGTCGCGACATTTGCTGATGACACTGCCATAATGGCTGTTGGAAGAACTCATGCTGGAGCAGCAGAAAAGGTTCAAGTGGCGGTAAATCAAATCTATTACTGGACGAAAAAATGGCGGATCAAACTAAATGAGTCAAAATCAATTCACATTAACTTCACCAACAAAAAAGAACAGTACTTTCCGGTATTTATTGACGGTAAGCCCATACCATATGAAAATACGGCAAAGTATCTGGGAATGACCCTTGACGCAAAGCTACGCTGGAAAGCTCATGTCAAAAAGAAAAAAGATCAGTTGGAACTACGATACAAGAGGATGTACTGGCTGATTGGAAGACATTCTACTCTAGCGGTACACAACAAAATACTTCTATACAAACAAGTCCTGATGCCAGTATGGACCTATGGTATACAGCTGTGGGGCTGTACCAAAAAGACTAACATAGAAATAATCCAACGCTTCCAAAATAAAGTACTCAGAGGAATAGTAAACGCACCCTGGTACGTAAGAAACGACGATCTCCACCGGGACCTTAATATAGAGTTCGTCAATAAAGTCATTCAAAAGTATGCAGAAGCTCACGAACATAGACTTCATCATCATGTGAACGTCGAGGCAATCCAGCTTCTCGACAACACGGACATAGTGAGAAGACTCAAAAGAATTAAACCTTATGAGTTAGTGTAGTGTAAACTATAGTGTAATGTAGTGCAAACTAGTGCTTGCTAAAAAGAACACAAGAACGAAGTGTCCTCCCCTTAAATAGAGACAGTAAGAAAAGTGTCAATGGACACATTCTTAGGTATAATTTATGTTATAAATCTAGGTCAATGTTAAATTACTTATTAGCCTGCTTTATGGCTAGATTGTAATGGTATTGTACATAAAATATATTATGTACACTAATAAAAAAAAAAAAAAAAAAAAAAAATTGTCTAGCGCGACTCGTGAGGAGCACAGCGAGCCTGCTGACTCGCTTTCAGCGTCAGCTGCAGATAGAACAGGGTCATGGGGCAGAAAAACAGAACTAAAATAAGTTGCAAACGCGTTCGCTGCATCAAGACCTGTCACAGTTTGTTTGTCATATTCGAATTCAGTGCACGCAAACCTAGACACCTGCTGATCTTTCACAAATTTCCAAAAGCTCTTAGGGTCCTTCTTTATATTCGTCTCTGTCCGTCGGATAAAGCTATCATAAGTCAGATTAATAAGCTCCTTAGCTTGCTGTCTATAAAATTTAAACATTTCCGCATTAAAGTCTAAGTTTAGCTGCTTGAACTTCTTTAAATGAAAATATTTATTTTTTAATGTTTTAACTATATCAGGCGTAAACCACGTCGGATACTGATACTTATATTCATTTTTATCATTATTCGAATTTGTTTTCATGGGAACATGAAGCTCAAAACATGAATTTAACTTATTATAAAATAATGTGACAGCTTCATTAACATTGGATGTTAAAAATATGTCGTCCCATGTAACCGAACACAATTCTGCATATAACGATTGAAAATTAGCTTTACAAAAATTAAATGCACAACGCTGATGGTCCGCTGCGTCAGCTGCCGGCGCCGGCGACGGGAGGGCGCGCGCGCGCGGGGCGCAGTGACGCGCCGGCCGCGCGCACCGCACGCTCACCGCGAGTGGCGGATGGTGTGCGTCCGCGGGGACCAAGGGCTCAGCGTCTCCTTTCACCTCAATACACTTAGCGCCCAGATTGCTCAGAACCAAATCTAACATATTGTCATATTTATTACGAACTAGACTATGCTGCATTAATTTACCATATGACAATAAACAATTATATTGCATAATTACGTTTTTACTACACGAATTCAAATTAAAATCACCTACCAATAATACATCTAGTTTATGATACTTAGTTATTAGGTTTTCAAGGACACAAAAGGTATTAACATACTTATCATCTTTCGAACTAGGGGGAATGTACACTACACACAGGACGACTCTTTTGTATTTAAGCGTTACAATTCCAATAACAACCTCTACATCGTTCAAGTAGCCGTCAATATCAACAACTTGTTGCACTTTAAATTGATCGCGGACTGCGAGAAGTACACCTCCCCATCCAGCATCACCTGCGCGGTCCCGGCGCAGCACGGTGTACCCCGGGGGGAACACTTCCGCGTCATGCACGCTACTGATCAGTAAAGTCTCCGTGAGCGCAAATATATCAGCTGATTCCACCAAAATAGCCTTTTTACAGACGTCCAGTTTAGTACGAAGACCTCTAACGTTCTGATAAAAAAGTGAGTACGTTTTATAACGTGCAGTGCTAGCATTAGTCCGCTTGGTCCCGTGGCTTACGAAATCCACTGCGCCACGGCTTTATATGGACATCTTCTGGCCAGCATTCCGGTTTCACATATTTCTCAATATTTTTTGTTGGTATCGTTAGCTTGAACGATGCATAATCGCCTCGCGCCTTTAAAGCCTCGGCAGAACAGATGTCATCGGGACAGATATTTTTTAATTGGGCAATTACTTGTTCCTTAGTAGTTCCTATCTGCAGGAAGTATAGATGCAAATAAGATTTGCGCTCTGCAGCCGATAATTGACCTAGAGTTGAACCCGGGGCAGCTGTACCTCGAGTTACATTACTAGGAGCGCGGCGGGATCGCCCTTGTGTCACTTCGATCCACTCTCCGCTACCGTTGTCAATCTTCAAATTATTTAAATGCGCAGGAGTCATAGAAGCATTGTTTACGAATTCAAGTTGTGGAGTCGGCGGCGCCTGTTTATTCGCAGTAGTAGTAGTGGGGGCACTCGGGCTTGCCGCCGCCGTCACTTCGGACTCTTCCGTACGGGCCGATGATAGCGCTGGCGATACACTATTGGTCCTCCGACCGGCACCGGTGAACGCCGAGGCCGCACGAATGCGGGCTTGTCGCATTGGCCGTGGGGCCAGCAGTTGGTCATCCACCCTACCCACAACTATTTTAGATTGCACTGATTTTACCGATGCGCTCGGATCTTCATGGGCACTAACTAACTTCCTTATTAGTGTATTTTGATCTAACACGACCTTTTCCAGTGCAGTAATTTTATCCTGCATAGTAGTCACTGTTTTAGTTAGCTCACGGATAGCAGATTCAATTAATTTGCTCGACATTTCGAATATTTTTACAAATTTATCACGGAGCTCAGTAAGTAAACATCCGACCTCGACGGAGCGGGCGGGGGGATTGTTTTAATATATGTACATTGGCGCTTGTACATTTCCGATAACTAACATTATCATCATCATTAGCCCACACTAGTCCACTGATGGACATAGGCCTCTCCCAATACGCGCCACTGAGCCCTACCATATTTATTTGTTTAGGTGCTTTACGTAGAACCTGGCTAGGTGCAACCAAACACATTTTTATCTGAGGCGTGCTGAATTTGTGACTCCCAGACCTACCAAAGGTTGGTATTGAGAATTTTTCAGTGTGGCTGAACTTTGAGGGATTCTTGGCATCATAAAAATACAGAATGTGTTGTTGTTATTTAGCGGGTTCAAGTTTTGGCTTAGGCAAGTGACTTATTTAATATCCTTGAATGCAGGATTAGGCTAGGAAAGTCTACATAATATAAAACTTCCTAACTTCAATATTTAAAGTACCTACTTGTTCTCGATGTAGCATGGCTCTGGGACACACTGTATAATAGCTATGACTAATTGGGGGTAATGATATAGCTATTATGATTATGTAATAGTAATGTAAACTACGCCACTGCTATCAATATATTTAAAATAGTTGTGTGACTGACAGACTGACTAACTGACTATCGACACACAGCCTAAACCGTAACTCATAGAGACGTGAAATTTGGAGGGTACTTTCCTTATTTGGTTTAAGGGTGCAACAAATCGATTTCTGAAATTTAGCCAATATGTTTTTTTTTTTTTAAATTATATCTTATAAAATTAACACAATCATTGTATTATACACTCAAAAGACCCTTATGGGTTTATTCAGAGTGTATCTAAACCTCCAGTGCATCAGTGTGTTGAAGTTTGTATTGAAAAGACTCCACGCAGACGATGTCGCGGGTGTAACCACTAGTATTATTATAGTACCTATATGTAAACGTGATTGAGCCACAGTATCATATTTATTATGATTTCATTACAAATATTATACACTTAGGCTCCGGTTTTGCGTTCTCTCTCACTATTTGTCGTTTGAGAAAAAAATTACAATTAACTATTGTGAATTGTGAAGTCGCTATTCCAGTTTTTGTTCCTACACTCGATTCTATAGATTCTCTCACTGAGATAATTTATCGGATTCCAATCATTATGTTTCTTTTATTATCGGCAGAACACTTAAAATTATTACGATAATTAGGTACTATCTAAGATGTAGATATTACTTTCTCTATGGATAGCTTGTTATTTTGAAGACAAGACGGCTTGTACTTTGTACTTGTTGTACTGCATCTGAGCAATGCGGCCTTTTATGTACTGCAATAACAAGCGACACGCAGTGTAACTTTTATGTACTGCAATAACAAGCGACACGCAGTGTAACTTTTATGTACTGCAATAACAAGCGACACGCAGTGTAACTTTTATGTACTGCAATAACAAGCGACACGCAGTGTAACTTTTATGTACTGCAATAACAAGCGACACGCAGTGTAACTTTTATGTACTGCAATAACAAGCGACACGCAGTGTAACTTTTAACTTAAAAAAAGGAGGACAATCTCATTCGTCGGAATCATTTTTTATTATTTAATATATTTAACCCCCGACGCAAAAACGACGGGGTATTTTAAGTTTGACGTTGTCTGTTTGTGTGTTGTGTGTGTGTGTGTGTATCTGTATGTCCCATCGTAGTTCCCGAACGGTTGAACAGATTTATTGTTTTTTTTGTTTAAATGTTTAATTTGTCGGGAGTGTTCTTAGCTATGTTTGATCTAAATCGGTTCAGCCGTTTCATTACGTTGAGGGTTTTTTTAATTTTTATAAAATTAATTACTAGTATATGCATGTACCCCGATTACTCGAAGACGCCTGGACCAATTTGGAAAATTATTTTTTGTTTTAAAGCTTCCCAGGTGGTCACATGGTCATCAGGTCAGGATCAGAAGATGGGATCCTGAAGAAATCGACTCAAAAATTATTGGCACACTTGAAGCGATTTGTTTTTGGAAGCTGACTTTAAAGCCGGTTGTTTTTTTTTGTAAAAAATATACTTGTAGATGTAGTCCACACCTTTTATGGAAAAAGCTCTTTTGAATCTCTTTTCAACACTAGCTAAGTAGTATTAATAAATAAAATAAATAATAGCAGAGCTTGTGTTACGGGTACTAATAACTGATATACTTAATACAATATATTACATAGATAGATATTTTTTATTATAAATAGAAAATACCCAGAACACCCTGAACAAATATCTGCGATCGCACAAATATTTGTTCCGAGTGCGGGAATCAAACCCGCAACCTCCTGCCTCGCAGGCCAAGCTTCGCCCGCCGTGCCACAGAGGTCGTCAATTATTAATGTATCTAGTGAGTCATCGAATGTATACGCTGTCGATGTATGTATAGAACTGTCTAGGTACGACTATACATACATTTCTAATAGTGGGAGTATGTATTGAGGTGTGTATAGACTGCGAATCATTGTAGCCGTGCCAAGGGCACCGAATAAGTTATGCATGCATTATCCAAGGGCATTGTTTCCCAACAGATGATTCGAAGATTAATGTAATTTGCTTAGCTCTACGTAATGAAGATCGCTGCAACATGCGTGAGCCGTGAATTTGTGAGAAACACGAGTTTACCTAATACTTGGGACCTCTTTCACCATCACGAAGCATAGCGGGCCATGCTAAGGTTTTAAATAGGTTTTGTTAGTTAGAGCTTTTTGTGAAGGAGTTCGTCCGGGGAAGTACTACCACCATACCTATTTCTGCCGCAAGTAGTGCTCGCCTTGCTGTGTCCCGGTTTGAAGGGTATGGGTGCCGGTGAAATTACAGGCACATGAGACTTTTCATCTTTATGTCTCAGGGTGGCGGGCACAGTGCAATGCCACATAGGGTGCGTCCTAGGTGGGCGTGACCTATGAGGTAATGCACTGGCAGAGATTACCGCGCAACATCAGGTGGGCCATCTGCTAGTTCTGTCATTCACATAGTTAAAAAAAAGAAGATGTTTGGACTATAATAGCAACTGAAAACATCCATGATATTGAACCTGGGATCAGTTGATCTTATATCAATTTATGGTGTGCATATCTATCTATATCTATATACATATATATAAAACAAAGTCGTGTTGGTTACACCACTTATAACTCAAGAACGGCTGAACCGATTTGGCTGAAAATTGGTGGGGAGCTAGCTTAGAACTTCACCGGGGGCTACCCGTGCAAAGCCGGGGCGAGTCGCTAGTTTTGTATAAAGCCTGTGCCGTTCGCTGCTTCTAAATATTTAGCTAGTGTTGGCAGGTGAAGCTTGAAGCCAAAAGCTAGCTAGCTTGTGATATAAATGCCATAATAGAACTGCTATAGTTGTGCCTAGGACAATAGATCAGCCGTAAGTTACATAACCTATCATCTACGATTTTGAGTAATCCAAGATTACCAGATACGATTTATGTGCCGATAAATTAACATTTTAATCGATGAAATATATTTCATTAATTAGATTTAGGCTAGTCTATATATTATACTTGTCATTGGATCGGTGTCCCAGCTGACCATCGCCTAGGGCGAATAGGCGTATGTTTACGTAACTAATTATTAGGGCTGTCACCTCCACATTACAAACGTCAATTCTGTCAAAAACACCTGGATTTATAACAATAAATATTGATAGGTACGGCTGTGTAAGCGCGCTCAATCATTATTGGTTGAAGTATAACACAAATATAGTAGTAGTAGAGCTTTTTTGTAAAAGAGTTCGTCCGGGGAAGTACTACCACCATACCTATTTCTGCCACAAAGCAGTAGTGCTCGCATTGCTGTGTCCCGGTTTGAAGGGTATGGGTGCCGGTGAAATTACAGGCACATGAGATTTTTCATCTTTTTGTCTCAGGGTGGCGGGCGCAATGCAATGCCACATAGGGCGCGTCCTAGGTGGACATGACCTATGTGGTAATGTATTGTTAAAGGCAGAGGTTACCGCTTAACATTAGGTGGGCCATCTCATAGATCCGTCATTCACGAAGTAAAAAAAGAAAAAAAAGTTAAACAAACAAATATACCTTATCCTTCGCTCTACTCAAAATAATTATGGTTTGACTGCCAAATATCTACGAACTTGACATCTACAGTTAGCCACCTATAGAAGTCTACTGCTCGATACTGCTCCATAGAATGCCACGATGAACGGCCCTGGGCCGCCTCCATTCACCGACTTCTTGCGAAGTTTATAACGTCTTTGGTTCACCAAGAATACTACAACAGCTAGCTAGCTAGCTTTTATAAGGTAATAAAAGGTTTGGTGCCATTGGAACAGCAGTGAAGTAAGAAGTAAGTGGTTTATAGACGACTTAGTGGCCCGTGATTTCCCCACGTGAACTTTTTTCCAAACTAGCTTCAAGACTCCGTTGCACCATCTTAGGAGGTGAATTTCGGAAATTACTTTCTTAGCACATCCCACCACAAAGGGAATGTTATCCTCTGAATTTCAGGTACTAGGACTTACGGCGTAGGCTGTGCATTGATAGTCAGTTAGTCACGAAATGATATTCATTATTGATTTATAATGATTATTGTGTTTCCAATAATTACAATACTTTTGACTTTAACTTACCAAAGTAATTTATAAGAACTGTGTTTAAAACTGTATGTTTTTTGTTTAAATACTATCTTAATTTAACATTATTTTATCTGTGATTTAACTTAAGAATAACCGTGCGTGGTAACGCCTGATAGTTGACAATCAACTAAATTCAAAAAACTCGGTTTAGTTATTCCTATAGCAAACTAAACGACTCAGTCATCATAAAGTTACGAGTATTTATGTTATGGTGTTTGGCAACCCTACGCAATCCGCTTTTACTCGATCGCTTGGAATGTGCCGATTACGTAAAACTGTAGCAAACATTTGTATTCCACTACAACACCTACTCTTGGCCAGCGAGAGTGAATACGTCTAAATCCACCACCGTCTAATCACCACGATGTTAGAATCCGTTGAATTTTTACTCTTGGATGTACATTCTTGCCTCATAATAAGTATTTATCTCAGTCAAGAGTCAAATAGGCTTTACGTATTTTAATCGAAATCTACACAGTTCTAGGCCGTGAAATACTATAAGTCAATTATAAACAAATTTTAAAGGGCATATAAGGGTTCAAAATAATATTTAAATTAAATTTTGCAATTGTTTAATCGTGACCTAAATTTTATGTGCCTGTAATTTCACCGGCACTCATACCCTTCAAATCGGAACATAGCAATGCGAGCACTACTGCTTTGTTACAGAAGTTTATTGTAGACGACACTACCAGTTGCACTACTGGTAGTGTCGCTGTCAATCAACGACGCTGCTGCGGTTTATGTACAGTTAACAAACAATCAAGCGTAATATTGCTACACATATCTATAGAAATGTAGGTAATTAATATTTAATGAACGGGTTACTGTTCTTAATAACAGTTACGTACAATTTATGTTACAGCCTAAATTGGAAGACAGCTGGGGAATTTTCAGAGAGACACAGAAGGCGCGCGTGCCATTCTACTAAGCCAAGCCATCATTTCCCATTGAACAAGTCAGTGGTTTCAAATTCACAGGCGCAATGTCCTAGCTAGTGGATTGTCGCAATAAATAATTGGCGTCGTGCAAATGGTCTATGACTCTTGTTATATTATAAGTGCCAAGCGCATCTTTAAATTTAGGCACCTCCTAATATCTACACGTTCGATGCTAGAAAAAACAAACTTTTGCGTTTAATATTAGGTATTCGTTTTGATTAATTAATCTGCAGCTGACGTATACTAGCTTCTTTAATCTTAATTTATGATTATGAATATGAAAAAACTGATTTATCGCTACGTATAGTCACTAGTAAAAAGTATTATGAAGGAAAAAAAAACATAATATAAAAAAAGTTTTTCAAAATTGTTCACGTTGGTATTGTAATTCAACCCACCAACGAATTACGATTTTGGTTATTATTTTTTTTTCCATACAACTTTTTGTATCGAAATCCTGACAATCGAAAATCTGCCGTTTCTTAAAGTGAGTAAGTAGTGAGAAACAAGAAACTAGGCTTATCACGACACGTGCTACCTACGTGCTAACTTCAAAGAAGTATTAAGTGGCCTGAATCTGTAGCCATAGAATAAAAGTTATTCTTTCAAATATTCAGACTGACACCCTTTCGGGATAGCATATAAATTTTGGGACAGCATGTGTAGTGAGCCAGTTGTTCTCATTTAGACTGTGGCCTCTTTTCTTATAGCTAGTGTATCGCAATACGCCTGTTGTTTGGACAATGTCAAAAGTATCTAATTAAATTTTAAGTATCCCTTATTAGTAACTGTTTACAAAATATGTCTGCAATAATGTAGAGATTAATTCGCAATTTGTTTTTGAAAGACAAAATAAAATGTCCTCGATATTTTAATGTCTGTCATAATTACTCAAGGTAGTGCAATCGCATTTTATGTATGTAAATGGCTTGTAAGGAGAGGAATCATTAATAACTACTGTAAAGCTTTTTATACCTACATTGTGAGTACATTATCCGGCCGTTGCTTTGGCACATTCGGGTCAAGAGGAAGATGATTCGTCTAGGTCATCTAATAAACTGATGATGTGTTTATTTTTACCATTGTTTTTTGACTCTCTACTATAGTATTTGTTTTTTTATACAACTTGTAATGACGGAACAAGCAGATGGCCCATCTGATGTTAAGCAGAAACCTCTGCCTATAACAACACATCACCTCACAGGTCATGTCCACCTAGGACTCATGTGTGGCATTGCACTGCGCCCGCCACTCCGACTAAAAGTCGGAGTGGCGGGCACCCATACCCACACCCTTCAAACCGGTACACAGCAATGCAAGCACTACTGCTTTGTAGCAGAAATACGTACGGTGGTAGTACTTTCCCGGGCGAACTCTTTCAATAAAAAGCTCTATTACTACTACATTAGTGGTATACAGTATGTGGTGTGGGGGACCAAATTGGAATAAAATAATTATTTTTGTTGACAAATATGTTATTTTAAAACTAGCTTTTATACGAGTAACATTAGAAATCGGAACTGTGAGCTGATTAAAATGAGCCCAAACACTGCCCGGCTACTATTAATCATCGAAGAGTCCCGTTTTCCACCTTCCATCACCATATTGTCCATCATCAGATCTGCTCGCTGTCACCTATTTTTAACAAAAACTTATATGCTGGTATACTCACGTACATAGATATTTTTTCGTAAGAAATAAGGTAACCTACCTAAATAGCGTGTATTCGCGAGGTCTTAGTTCGCGGCGATCCACTGGGATTGTATTGTCACCGGAAATTAACAGGCTTACAAAATTACAGATCAATTGGTTGGGTTGAACTTGTTTAAAATTCAGTTGCAAGATTTGACCCACAAACCGCGTACTAACAAGTGAAGTTAAATAAAAGCGTTTACTAATGACGCTTTGTTTTTTTTTTTGTGAAAAATATTTTTTCAATACAAGCTTTTATAAAATTTCTGATCGTAACCGTGTGCTGATCAAAATGAGCCTAAACACGGCCAGTCTACTATTATTCCTCGAGGAGTTTCGTTGTCCACCTTCCGTCTCCATCATCAGATCAGCTCGTTGTCACCATAATATTGAATTGTCATCGGAACTTGACAGGCATGCAAAATATCATCTCAATCGGTTGAGGATAACTGCTATAAAATTCTGTTGCAAGATTCCACCCGGACATACATTGCAAGTTAATATAAAGCTTGTAAAAATAATGTTAATATAATATTAATTTTGTAAAAATAATAATGCTTTGGTAAATGACAAAGTTAGTGATGTTGAGTTAGTGAGTTAGTCACTACAAGAGTTAGTGATGTTGCTTGAATCTGTTTTGAGATTAATTGCTTACTGTGCATTTATTTTACTGGTTGGGATATAACATGTAATCAAGTGTTATACAATAGTAACTCGTGCTAAGCCTCAACAAAGCTAGTAGTTTAAACAGAGCATTTCATCTTCGTTTAAAGCACTTGCTTGCATAAGTATATCACTTTTACTTTCGACAAATAGACATACACACAGTACAAATATTCGGCTATTATTATCTCCATCTTGCCATATTGTGTACATTTTTACTAGAGAGTTATATTTTCGTAATTTAAAACTTACTGCTTTCTTAGCGAGCTTCGTAAGCCGGCACTAGAGGTTTCCGGACAATTTTCCAGGAATTCTAGATCTGCTTGTGTAGTTCTCAATAAAACATAATGGGCTAATGGTTCTCTATAAAAAAATATTACCTAGTCAACCCTAATATGCCTTCTAAGGCTATGTATAATTGTTTCATGTACATTTTCCATGTACCACGTTCCATGTATAAGATACTAACGGCTACCCGCGTTTACCTCCCTAGCGAACTGAATTTTGGGATGAAAAGTAACCAATGCTGGTTTCCTGAGTGTGCTTTATCTTTGTTTTAAATTTTATTAAAATCGGTCAGTCCGTTTTGTCGTTAAAGACTGACAAACCAATACACTCACAAATGTCCTAGTGCCCTACATATATATAAAACATATGTTGTAAGTTAGTAGTTATCAATACTAAGGTAAGGTACTCCAGGACCTGTTTTTTTTAGATTAGCTCGTTATTAATAACCCACACGAGTGAACTCTCTGAAAGTAAATGTTCAAGGCCTCAAAACTTGATGGTATTCATTGACATTGGCCCTGATATTTGAACCGCGGCTTGAACTGATGTGTATATCGCGGGTTAGTGTGGTAATAAAGAGTTTATGGTGATCATATTTTGTATGGGAGTGTCTTAATTATTTTATGAGTGCATAATTTTATTTTATGATATCTATTTCCCACGATGGTGCAACCCACGGTGAAAAGTGGCTCATTTGAGGCACTGCCTACTCTTTCGGGGATAAAAGCGAGTGTCTATGTATGTATGTATGTATTATCATGTTGCGTGCATGTACCCTGTGTCTCCGGTGTGCGGCCTCACCTACAGTACAGCTGTATCCAGATAGAGCGATTCTGATTGAAATGTCGCAACTTTAAAATATTGATGTATCCCTTTTCAAAAAGAGCCTTAAAAAATCATCAAAATGGCGAATGCAATAGACGGGCGATGCCAAATATTCAAAATATATATAACTGTGACTGATTTTTTGTCCAATTAAAGGAGAACTTTATCCACATGCCGCAGATCCGCAATGTAAACATCATAATTATTGCTCATAAATTGTTGTAAATATAACGAGGTATTTAGTTAAAGGTCTTTGTGGTTCTGAGAGCGAAACGGAGAAGTGTAACGAAATGTCAAGGGCAAGGCATCGAGCGTCAGCTGCAAGTTCTCTTTGAGGATTCGCTGCCATAAAATAAAATGCATTACATACCTATGCTAATTTATTTCAGATTTAATTGTTCAGGGTTAATTGCACACATCGCAACACTAAAGATCATCTACGACCGGAAGGTTTGCGCCCCTCCACTCGCCGTGCTAGTGGCAGACTTATTTCGAATGCAATAAAAAAACTGGCCATCTCTCCCGGTTACAATGATGTAGGTCCTGTGATGGAATAGGCTCAGGGCAATGAGGAGAAAAACTGCTTAAAAAGGTGAACAAAGCAGTATGCTTGAAGTTTTTTTTTCAGGCATCGAAGTAAGTTTTTTTATTTAGTTCCGACAATGGCAGCAAAAATCTCTTGAAAATTTCAAAGGTTTTTTTAAGGTTTAAATCAAATCAAATATCTTTATTTAAGTAAACCACAGGTTTCGAGATAAATACATACATACATAGACACACGTCTTTTTCCCCGAAAGTGTAGGCAGAGCCTCTAGGGCCTCTTTTCACTGTCGGACGCAACATCCTGGGAATATAGACGTGACAAGGGATGAGCTCATCGCCGCCACTGCTTCCCACGACTGACTTGGCTGACGAATTCCTCCAGTAAAAACACATACTTTAATAAGCAAGCAGTCAGGTCAAATCTTATACCAACGAATCTTACTAACAGTCCGGGTAATCCCTTAGTCGGCTTTTACGACATCCACGGGAGGAGACGGAGGGGTCTATTCTTAGGCCGGACACACCACGGCAGCACGTACAATTTTGAGATACACTGTTTAAAAATACCCTTTTTAGCCAATTTTGTATACTCACAGCACTTAGTTTTGACTACAAGGGTACTTTATATCTGATCCATTGGAACCGCTAAGGACATTATAGGTAGGTATGTGTGAGTTCCGGCTGTGGCCACACAATCGTAAGCCCAAGGCTGTATCACAGCACCGTTCTCGCCTACTGTTTTGTTAACTGTCAATCACTTCACTTATTACTTACACTTAACTTTACAACTACTTAGGATCATACATTGGCTTTTTGTATGACAACTTTCATGACAGGTATAACAAGTTTCGACTAAAAACCTGAATGGAAAGTATTTACGTTGGTACAATATTCTTTTAACATATTGGCCGACAAACCCCAGTCGTAAGAATACATAGAGTTAAGAGACTAGCTACCTACTAAAGTTTTGAGATATATAATGTTCATATACAAACGCACACACAAACACACACACAAAAACACACACAGTATAATGTTCAATTAAATAATATTATACTTCTCATCAAAAAAATCGAAATACTTCACAAGTTTATGTTTTAATGGATTTTAGAAAAATATTTTATTTACGGAAAAGGTGAGAATGTCATATAACCTAGGGATTTAGAAACCTTGAACTACCTACAGTTAGATAACGTTTTTTTCAGTATAAAACAAAAAAAAACTATACATAAACATAAATATAAGTATTTCGTTTTTTTTGATGAGATGTTTATTATCACTGTCTTATATTGGTTACTATATTATTTTTCAAACAACAAACTTCGTTTCTATGCGAAGGCTCAAACGATCTAGCGGTAACTGCACTCCTCTTAATGGCACACCAAGATTTTCTAAAATGTATAGATTTTTATAACGTTATTGAACTGGTGAACATGACATTTGTCGGCTTGGACGAAACGCTAATCGAACTATGAACACCAGCGTCATTATTCTAATAATATCATATTCAAACCGAGATGTAGGTCACTACAATTCGCCTGCTTGATATTAAGGGGTCATTAGTGTACATTCGTACGTTGCATCCATGATTGATGAGTTTGAGTATCGATCGTAAGATAACGCAATCGATTGCATTCGGAATCAATGTGCTTACATGCAGGCCTTTTAATACTTCAAAACATCTTTCATTATAATTTTAATTGACATATGATGATTACTTTTTAGTCAATAGATAAGTACTACAGTTTCACATATGTACCACAACAATAAATGGTCAGTGCAACAGAAGCTTTAGCTTATATATTTACTGTGGTAATACCGTTTGAAAAACTAATAAATTTTATTAACGTTACATTTATGAGAAAGCGAAGACTATTCCAACAATGTTTTCAATGTATTTGACGACCTCTGTAGCGCGGCGGGCTAAGGTTCGCTTGCGACGCAGGAGGTTGCGGGTTCGATTCCCGCCTCGGAACAAAATATTTGTGCGATCTGCAGATATTTGTTCAGGGTGTTCTGGATATTTTCTATGTATAATAAAAAATATTTATCCATATAATGTAATCTATTAAGTACCTATATAAGTTATCTAGGACCCATAACACAAGCTCTGCTTATCTTAGGGCTAGATAATGTTATGTGAACTGTCCAGCATTATTTAATTTATTGTGATATTGCTCACTATTTATTTCATCCCAGACAGAGCGTAGATGTTGACAGCAGCCATAGCAACAAGTTAATAACGCGAACCGACGCCAAAAGAAGAAGAAGAAGATATGGTTCAATCGCATTGCCTCAATGATAATAGAGCTGTTTAGCAGATTAATTAATTAATTGTGATTCACTATTATTATTTAGCAGTTACTGTAAACAGGCATTTTTGTCCTTATTCTTCCACTCAATTTAACGCAGTTAAATACAGTGATATTAGCTCGTCCCGCGCCGTCTCATATATTATGCCATGAATATGGATCACTTCCTAGGGTTGAATAATATGTTATTCAAAATACTATTGTTATAATAATGCAGTTAGTTATGAAACTTCTTATTTTTGAGCCAACAACTCAGTTAACAAGATAAAGTTCGCAGAGGTCCTGAGATTCAATTAAGTAGAGTGTTCACGTAATAATCTCAGTGAATAATTTGACACGTGCAAAGGTCAGGTGCACTAGTGATACGATCAACAAACAGCTCAATTGAGATCATCACCATCATCATCAGTCTATAGAAGTCCACTGCTGGACATAGGCATATAATGCCACGACGGTCTTGAGCCACTTCTATCCACTATTATTATAATACCTAATTTACTAATAAATAAGTGATAACGAATATCTCTCAATGTACTTATCTCAATTTGTGGTTCAAACTTGCGCGGCAAGTTATGTAGGGAGCTCGGTAATCCCGTTTTGTTTTCTTTTTCTGGGCATCTTTTACTACTTTTCTTTTCCTACTAACTACTAACTAGAGGATTTTGATGATAAATTTGGTGTGTGGATGGATACTGGGGGAGAGAGGAGGGGGCAATCCTCAGATCAATCTACTTTCAAGTTGTAGTATATACTTAAAGCAAGGATGATCGAAACACTTATTAGCGTACAGAAAAGGAATGTGGGTTTATGAATCTACGAATACTATGTACCTATAATCTGTTTTCAGCACTTATTATGAAACATCAAGAGATGGTTGCAAAGAGAATAGACGATAATTGGCAAGCGGTGCATTCGCATAAAATCGTGACAATCAGCAGGTCCGCAGTTCGAAGCACTCTCACTGGATGTAATATCAATTTGTGAGCTGGCCTTGGCACGGAAACGTATTCAAGTTTCTCTAAAAATGGGGGCGCAGTCTTATTTGAACTGCGGACGACAGAGCCCAGGAGCTAGTCATGCTATGACTACGTCACAGTATATCGTCGTTGTAGAGCGAGAACTCACTAAGTGCAAAAGCTAGTTTCGAGATAATGGCGATATAAGGTTTTTTTTGTTCTTAAAATTGGTATAATTCATCGATGCCTAAAGTTACAAAAGTAGTTTCTATCAACAAAATATAGATAATTGTTCATTGCAACCTTAACGTTTAATAAATTACACAAATATTTTACGGTTTCAGTAACATTCAGTTTTATACATAATAAAAAGTAAGTTAATTAATTCTAGCGTGATCAGTAAGATGTTATTTGGTTAGTTAATTAGCTTTTTATCATATTCAAGTAATTACTTTTATTTACAGAAAGAATAATACAAGGTATGTACAAAATACATATGAAACAGTTGTGCTACCTGAAGACCGCTGCAAGCGATCTAAAGGTAGCTCAACTGATCCAAATCACTACCAGACGGAAGCGTCCCTAAGTAATTACTTGTATTTAGGGTACAGATTTGTTCCAGATAGTAAGTGACTTTAGTGACTTTTGCTAACAGATGGGTTAGAGAGATAAAACATTATTTTCAAAGTGAAAACAAGTTATTATTTTTTAAAAAACGCAACACGTCTTCTTAGTTACCAGTACGTCTTAGTAGTTCCATCTGACCTGCAAACGTGTCTAGAAAAATAAAAACTTCTTGGACGCCTTGTGTGATCAAGTTTATCCAGTTCATTAGATATGTAGCTATTTCCGAACAACCTCGTTTTCCATTGAGTTAATTCCACATGTAACAGAAAGCTTTATTCGGTAGTTTTGCTTCACGCAAGCAAATTAGCTACAAATGTTACCTGTAGGCTAAGCTTTAGCCTTTTTTTTAACTTTGTTCACTAAAGCTGTCTCTAGCCTAAAGTTTTTGATTGTTGTGAAACCTTTATAAAGTCTATAAAAAAATATTAAAATTCAAAGACATAGTACCACGTTCTTAAATTCGTTTAGGTATTTATAGAGCTTAAAAAAACACAATTTACCCAAAATTGAGTGAACCTCAAACGGTACTTTAGTCTTATATTATAGTTGGTACTTTCGTTTTTATTTTACAACGCCATATAATTTAAACATTTGGCTTGAGAAAATCAACATTATCTCTTGGACTATAACGAGTCCGGAAAATACAAAAACCTATTACATACAACCTACTAATACTTGACGCATCACCCGTCACCGTATTTTAGCGTTGGCGTGAAGTTTTCGCAATGTTTGAACTTTTGTTTCATCGTGTCTTGTAATACTACTGTATTTAGAACAAAACAACTAAGTGCCACTCATTTTAGTTTGATTGTTGTACTTGATTTCAATAAAGCACGCTTGTTGAACTTAACCTTGACTAACTTTTTTTTTAAAGATATAATTTGGGGTAGCTGGACCCTCAGAACATTGCTTTTAGTTATTGTTCTGAGGCTAGACCAAAATGTTTGATGCAACAGATTCAATGCAACCAAAATGAAGTTTAAAAGGAAAAAATTCCGGATCGGGCACACTGAGCCTATTTCTTATTTTATTCCGGAAAGTCAAGTATTGAGTGCTTCTGTATTCTTAACAAATCCATTTTCAAACACGTTCTTTCGAAATAACTGAGAGACAGGCTAAATGGAAGAAATTATTTTTTTCTTATTGCGTGAACGACAGAACAATCAGATGGCCCACCCGAAACCTTGATCACAGATAGAATAATACTATACTAGTACCTTGAGGCTAGCCTCAGACATCCGGAATGTCTTTCTGATTTCAGAATCTGACTTCAGAAAGCCCGGAATCCATACAATTTATACATTCTCCACCCACATTCTGATTTTTGAAGATTCTGAATTTATCAGATCGATTGTTAAGAATGATACTGACGAGCGTTCTTAATTCCTGATCGGAATATTAAAACTCTGGATTCAGAACGCGCGTAGTTCCATACATTTGAATAGAGTGGCACACACATACTGAAATCAGATTCTGAATATTCAGTTGTATATAGCCAAAAGTAGTGCGATTAGCATTAATTCCTCTTCCATAGTAGACGTTTGCATGTGCTGTGATCCACGAGTCTACTGATCAATCTGAGTTTTTAAGGTATGTGTGAGACAAGGTTCCGGAATACAGATTCTGAATTCCGTTTCTGAAATCATAAAGACATTCCGGATGTCTGAGGCCAGCCTTAGTACGAATAGGTAAGTAATGAGGTAAGGATGGTACTGAGCCGTGATGAAATTAAGATAGTGGGATCAGACTGTGAAGTTCCTGGGACCATTTCCCAAAATTAACCTATACATACATACACGCTTTTTTTCCCGAAAGGGTAGGCAGAGCCTCAATGGGCCTCTTTTCACAGTGGGTTGCACCAATATTTTTGTAAAAAGTAACTTCTTCAGAAAAATACTAATAATAAATTTTACTTTTTTTAATGACGTTCTTGTTATTAACAGAATCGAGCCTGAAATTCCTAAAATCATCCGATAACTCTCATGGTTTAAGAATACGCCTAAGTGGCCCTGAAAAAAAAAACTTAGCCTGTATATCTAGACAACCCTTTGACCGATTTTGCTCATACTCTCAATTATTGTTTAAAATTAAGTACTGAATATTTGTGCCAAATATTGTTATCACGTGTAATTGGAGTTCAGAAATAAATAAAAAATATATCAATTTGATAATCAATTATTTTATAAAAACGGGAAATTTTCACGTACCGTTAAATCGATGTAAGCACCGACATTGTGAAAATTTTCCGTTTTTATAAAATAATTGATATGATTCACGAAAGTTTTTATAGTAAAATTTGATAATCCTTATTTTAAAATCGGTTAAAAAAACTCACCTCGTTCTTTTCAGCAAAAGTGTAATTCTGCCGTGCCGGCTAGTGAGTAGCCTCTCGTGGATGCCGCATGCCGATGGTGTCCTCATCTCATAGCATGACCAGCGCCCAGCGCATCCTCTGTAAAAACAATCATTGTTAAATATACATAGGGAAATAGCTCAATTTGCTGATACAATAACTTCATCTGGTGAATTTATCTGGGCCCCAATCTCATTAATATTAAACGTCATTAACATAAAAAAACCAACCGCTCACGTTATTTGCACCTACTTCTGCATTGAGGGACCCTTGCTTGCATTGAGCTGTAACTTTCTAGAGCATTAATGCTCTATGATCCGCTTAGTTTCAGCCCAATACAAAAACCCAGATGTACAAAATAACTAAACGTGAACGTGTTTTGATAACGTTCAAAATAAGCGCGATTAATTAAAATATGAATTAAACATTTTTATTTAACGACAAACTTTTTTTAAATATTCCCATTTAATAAACTAAAAAGATCAAAATTGTAAGCATAATCGTAATCTGATCATAATGAGTGCAAACTTATACTAAAGTTACGTATAAAAAATAACTATGTTTTTCAAAAAAAGTTTTTTTAAATTAGTGATCGGAACCGTGAGCTGATCCTAACGGCGGAAACACTACCAGGCTACTGTTAATCATCGAGGAGTTCCGTATAATCCACCTTCCGTTTCCATCATCAGATGATCAGATACTGTCATTGGAACTTGACAAGTATGAACAATTTCAGCTTGCAACTGAATTTTAAACCAGTGCATTGAGTCGATTGCCGTTGGTTGAAACTGGTTTATATTTAGTTGCAAGATTTGACCACACACACGTAGCTTTTTCGTCTTTTAACATACTAATGAGTGAAGTTAAGTAAACGCTTGTAATTAAAACCAACAAATTTCATTCAATTAATAGAAAATGGAAGTCAATTGTAACTTAGTGTTGACTTTTTTGCAAATCTATAAAATCATAGAACAACAACCATTCAAATTGACCTTCACACTATTTTAATATTCATAAGGTAAAACCAAACAGGGGTCAAATGCCAAGCGTGAATTAGCTTAGCCAAGCTCACAATGTTACGGTCGATGCGTGCAAAATTAATTACTTTTTACATAACATCGTTAGAAATGTCAAAAATCCGATGTTGACAGCTGACAATTGAAATCTCATACAGTATGTCATACGGTGACTGATTTGCGATACGCCAATCAAATAAAGAATTCAGACATCCTATTCGTCTCATTGTTTGAGATGAAATCCTTCGAAAGGTCATCTTACGTAACGGCCACGTTTCGTAGAGGTGCAGAAATGCCCAATTGACGATTTTCTATGGAGACATAATATTTTGCGAGATTCGAAATGTTTTAAGCCATGCGTCCATTGATGAGACGCTGTAACACTTTTGTGTTGCTTTTTATTGATTCTACTAGAAAAGCGTCCTTTATCTGAATCTTAAAATACTTGCCAAATAGCAAAGCGGTTGTGAAAAAAGTGATTCATAGCGTCAAAATGCGAAGAAGCGTCGTTGGTCGGTTGAGAGAAGCTGAATTTGTTTGTAACTAGCTATTTGGATACCCGTTAGTTATTTTGGAAAGTACCCACCTAATTATACGTATTGGACCGTCACCTTCGCACCGCCTTTATTTTTATATTCCTAAGTTCACGTAGGTAATTCGTTATGTACGATGCGACCGGCGTCGACAGTGGACGCTCGGTTTTAATAGGCGATGGCGAAAGAGGCTGGGTCATCTCATTGAGGCGAGGTGATTGAGAATGTTAAAGTTGATACTCGAATGTCGCCTGACCGGTTGGAATAAGCAAAGTCCGCTCAGCCTTATGCCTGATGATATAATTGTATTACTATGTGTATATATATAACCTATTATTATACCGAATATTGATGAATCAATGGGCGTAGTTTTTTTTAGGAGCTAATTATGTACCTACCAGATATTTTATTCTTTTTTCTACCCATATTAATGGAGTTCCCGAAGTCGAAACTCAAGATTTGCCAGAGGGCAATGGAACGCAGCATTTTGGGTTACAAGAGAACCGACCATGTTAGAAACACCACGCTGCTTTCCCGACTGGTATTGCCGACGTAGGTGCCAAAACAGCCAAGCTTGAATGGGCCTGGGCGGGGCACGTCAGTCGAATGCATCCCAACAGGTTTTTTTTTTTGTTTTTTTGTTTTTTTAATACTACAACATGTTTCCCAACAGTTGGGCGAATATCAGCACACCCTGGATACCTGCAGGACAGCGTCCTCGGGGTCAGCCACGAAAGCGTTGGCGGGACGATCTTGTGAATTTTGAGAAGGAGTGTTCTGACAGTCTGCCAAAGACAGGGAAATGTGGAAGAATTTGGGGGAGACCTTTGCCCAGCAGTGGGACAATATAGGTTAAGGAAAAAAGAAACGCTTTCAGGAAAAAAACTAGTTTCTCATAGAACGGTGTCGCATTCCTTCAGTGGGAATAACAGTTTGATGATGAATGTATGGAATGTACAGAATTGCAAAATGCAAAAATACTTCGTTAAAACTACGCGTCTCCGTGAAAGTACGAATCGGTAGACCGCACACGAGGTCGAATATTCAATAGTTTTACATCTATTGCGATTGCAATTTGAATACCTTAGTAATCTTAGTAATTATTTCACTTTAAAAAAGTGACCTGTGACCCGAGAGCTGGCTCTTATCTGGCTCAATGCACTAGTTTTGCCATTGAGGCAATGCAGCCAGCATCTCAGGAACGCTTCCGTCTGGTATGGATTTGGGTCAGTTGAGATTCCTACCTTTAGATTGTTTCCAGCGGTCTTTAGGTAGATCACCTGTTGATTTTTAATTTTGTACATACTTGTATTAGTTGTACCTTTTTTATGTAAATAAAATAGCTATAAGTACTTTTAAAACCATATGAAAATATATTGACCAAAAATTTACTGGTATTGAATGCACAAACAGCTAGCTTAAATTTTTGATTAATGATCTTTTACGATTGATGATAATCTAGATGCATGATCCTAGTTTTTTTAGTATAATCGTTTTTTATTCTTTATTTACAAAAATAATAATACATATTACACAAATGGGTATGATAAAAAAATGCCTACGAACGAAACAGTCAAGCTAACTAAAAACGATTGCACCTACAAAACGATCTAAAGATAGTTAAACAGACCCAAAAACGACCTGTTATAAGTTTGACGTGTCTGTGTGTGTCTGTGTGTGTGTATATGTCTGTGTTTCTCTGTGGCATCGTAGCTCCCGCACGGATGAAACGTTTTTTTTATTTTTTTTGAAAGTTGAATTAGTTGTGAGTGTTCTTAGCTATGTTTGATCGAAATCGGTTCAGCCGTTTTATAGCGTTGAGGGTTTTTTTTTTTAAAATTAAATACTTGTTTAATTTGGGTCTGATAGATAAATGAACAATACCGTGCAGCAAGGGAACGATTTTTCCTTTCAGTGTTGAAAGCTAGTCTAGTCAGTGGGTTGACCAGACTATTGTGGGCTCAAGGTGTGTGGCGGGGTCGTAAAGCTCACGCTCGAACTGACCTCCGCCGAATAATAACCGATCACACAATGCAATAATTGTTCAACCACCATGATTTTGGTAGCAGTGCACGAGCGAAGCGGGAAGCGCAAGCGAAAAGGTGGAGGAAAAAGGTGATATCTTGAATGATGTTATGTTTATGTGTGCTCAATATTAGAGCTCTTAGTAACGTTTTGATTACTTGAGAATTTTTTTCTTTCGTCTTCTACCTATTCCCAAAACAAACTATTCGAATCAAATTACGACCTCTGTGGCGCGGCGGGCGAACGTTTGCCTGCGACGCAGGAGGTTGCGGGTTCGATTCCCGCCTCGGAACAAATATTTGTGCGATCCGCAGATATTTGTTCAGGGTGTTCTGGGTATTTTCTATACATAATAAAAATATCTATCTAAGTAATATATTGTATTAAGTATATCAGTTGTCTAGTACCTATAACACAAGCTCTGCTTAGCTTAGGGCTAGATAATGTTGTGTGAACTGTCCAGCAATATTTATTTATTTATTTATTTAATTAAATGACATTAAAAAAATTAACACGCATTTATTAGCTTAACTTGTAACTAACAAACTAACTAACAAGTAAGATACAAATGAAACAGCTGAGCTATCTGAAGACCGTTACAAACGATCTAAAGGTAGCTCAACTGATCCAAATCACTAGCCAGATAGGAGCCAGCTCTCAAGTAAAGCATTTCTTCGACAAGACGCCCCGAATGAATGAATGAATGAATAAATGAATGAAAATAATTTATTGCACACCTTACAAACTAGTTAAAATAAACTCACAATAATTAAACAAAAACTAAATGTACAATGGGCGGTCTTATCGCTAAGAAGCGCTTACTTCCAGACAACCTTTGCAAAAATTAAAATAGACGCCCTGAAATAATTTTGGCCCAATTTTAATACCTACTTGTATTAGTTGTGTTATTTTTCTGTGAATAAATGTAACTAACAAACAATTTAATCTACTAATTTTGGAATCTAATTTTCGACCACTTTCCGATATCCGATTGAACTTAAATTTGGCATACTTGTCAAGTTCCGGTGACAATACAATATTAAATAGTGACAGCGAGCTGATCTAATGACGGACACTGAAGGTGAATAATGAAACTCCTCGATACTTAATAGTAACCTGGCAGTGTTTGGGATCATTATGATCAGATAGCACGGTTCCGATTAAAAATTTTTGAATTGTGTTGTGTGTTTTTAAAAAAGAATTTTTCTATAAAAAACTTATTTAATATACTAAAACTTAAGTAAATGTAATGTATTAGCTACTCAGATAAACATAGACATTTCACATTTTTTTTTTCTTTAGCTTGTTCACGAGTTTGTTTCTGGGACCCTCTGGCGGAACGCGACGCAAGCCGCTGTTACTGCGGCCAATGAACTCGTGAATATGCTGGCCAGAAGTCCAACGGAACATCGAGCCTTACTTGAGCCCATAACATGTATGTTTTTTTTTTTATTTTTTTTTTTTTTTATGCTACTTGGATGACGGATCATGCTAGAGGCCCACCTGATGTTAAGCGGTAACCTCTGCCTATGAACAGTGCATTACCTCATAGATCACGTCCACCTAGGACGCAATCTATGTGGCATTGCACTGCGCCCACCACCCTGAGACATAAAGATGAAAAGTCTCATGTGCCTGTAATTTCACCGGCACCCTTACCCTTCAAACCGGAACACAGCAATGCGAGCACTACTGCTTTGCGGCAGAAATAGGTATGGTGGTAGTACTTCACCGGACGAACTCTTTCACAAAAAAGCTCTACTACTACGAGTATGTACGTGGTTAATATTCATATGTTAAAAAAGTTTAACAATTAAGGATATTCCTCATTCAATTAGGTATCTGCCATTTTTGTTTGTGCGATTCTGAAGCGTTGTCTCTATAATCGTTATGCTTGTGTGTTCCGCTTATCGCTACGCCTGATACAAGGTCGAGGTTTCATTATGTCTAATAGCTTGGCCAGACAATCTCGTTCTGTACGTGATGGATCCAGTATCTTTGCAGACAATATGCACCTAACAAAGACTCGCGTCTAACTAGCTAAGTAAGGTGCCGAGGTGTTATTCACGTCAGTCGAAAACGTTTTTTGCCTATTTTGGTGTAATTAAATGCACGTATATGGCACATTTTCAGATCCCAGACATGGCCTTTAGAACTCTATTATTGTCTAAATATGGTTGGTATTTAATTTGTTGAATTGAGCAATTTTTATAAAAAGCCGTTCATAATGTAACAAAATTGCTCAAAAATCCCAATAACTTTATTCACGCTTGTCTTTTTGTAAACATGTAGGTAAAATATAGCTTTACAATCGATTATTTGAAAGAGGCAACAATATGCACATTTAACTTTTTTTTTACCAAAAGATGAGATCATAGGAGTGTGTCCCTAACTTTTAAGTTTTATTTTGATTTGCAGTTTGCGCAGCGTATTTTTTATAGGAATTAGGTTTTAGGCAGTTTAACTATATTTACCAATTACTTATATTTAAACTACGACTGATGATGAAATTTTAATTAAGTAGTTGTGCGAAAATTAGTATTTAAAGGTAGGGCATGCCGCAAAATATAAAATCATGGATTTGATTTAGAGCGTATTGCCAGTCCTTTTACACTTGCAGCCTCTGGACCAATTATTCGCAGACAGCATACAATGCCTTACGCGTTCAGTACAACAACGCGTTCAGGGTGCTGGTGGGGCGGCCTCGTTTCTGCAGCGCCTCTGGCATGTTTGCGGAAAGCAGAGTTGATGGCTTCCATAGCATCATGCGCAAGAGGTGTGCGTCAATGAGGGGAAGGGTCCGTGGAAGCCCGAACAGCATCGTGAACGCGTTGTCGGGCAGGTGGGACTGTCCTATAGCAAACCGCTGGATGCGCCTGCATGTTGGGTTTGCGAAAAATGTTTTTATTTAATTTTTTTAATTGTAAATGTGTCTCTGTACTAACATTATCATAAGCGCGACTAACAAAATATGGACAATGTCTGAAATAAATAAATTGAATTGAATTGAATTGAATATTAAAATTAGTAAAATTATTTATATTTTGCGTGACATTCAAATAAACCGGATTATTCGATGGGGCGAGGCTTTTTTGCATGAATATATCTGCCTGGTGTTGGTGCGGTATAACGCAAAATTACCCATTTCAATTAACCGATTTTTAACAGACTAAATAAAGGACAATATTCAAAATAAAAATATGCATGGATACTAAATTATAATAGCAAGGGATCACCAAGACACAAAAACGATAGGAACAAATTTTGTCGATAAAAAAAAAATCACAAAGTTACCTCTAAATTTTGGCTAGATTCGATTGTTTGTCATTATGGTACAGATTATTGGGTAAAAAATTAGATAAATAAGATCAATACAATAAAACGGAAGGATTACTCACAGGGTTTTTAAAAATTTATATTTCACGAGATATTCAATAAAAACAGCTGTTTCGAGCGGCGCGTGGCGTTTTTTTTGTATGAAGATTTCTGCCTGGGGTTCGCGCAGTCTTAACTACTTATTTGCAAGCAGCTGATGGGCGTTCTATTGCCAAAACGAATCGCAAAATGCTACTTGCACGATCCATCCTCATTGATATGAGTCGGAACCTTGAGGAAACAAGATTAAACTATGTTCAATCATATTATACATGAAAATCATCGTTTCCGTGTTACATATCGAACAATAGTGATTTTGTTTTCGTAACGTGGAACTCGTAACTGGCGCGAATGATTTCCTCAAAAAAATTGACCGACAAGTTGAGTTTTTCACTTACTAAATTGTTTTGCAACAAGCGTAATGCACGTTGCTTAATCGTGTTTGATCAATTCTGGTTAAACTTTGAATGAAATGTAGAGGTGCATAATGTTAATAAAACTATCGTGCGTAAAAGATTAATGTTTGTTTTCAGAAATACGGAACCGATTTTAATTCAAGTTCAGTCGCGGTCGCTACTTCTCAATTGACCTTTGCGTAATGTACTTAGATAGAGGAATTTAAAGTTTAGTACCCCAAACCATAGAATAAATAATAGTACAACGCAAACGTACATTTTGATAACTAGTTAACTTCGTTAATAAAGAAATTTAAATTCTGATAAAAATTAACGTTGAAGTTTGAAAAAATAAGGATATAATCGAATTTTTGTAGATGTATACACATTACTCGTATTAAAACTCGATCGAAAAATATCTAAAAAAGGGTTTTTCGTGGGTTTATGCAGAATTTATTTGAATAATACCTCCTAATGCAATATGAAAAAATACCCAAAATAACGTTAATTGTGGCACTTAAAAGTGAATTAAGTTGCCAAATTGAATTCATTGCTCCTTGGAAGTGAAATAATTATTAAAAACGTATAAAAAATATGAAATCAGGCGCTGTGCCTTTGTTGCAAGCGCCATACTGAAGTTCGAACTGCATTGGTCTTTAAATATAACTCGATAAGATCGATGTTTCTTTCAAAATCCATTGACCTGCTAATTTTGGGTTACTTATCGCCTTAAGAGCTAAGGTAGGTTATAAAGACACATATTTCCCAATATTGCTACTTGTAAAGGCACAGCATTCTTATTTGAGCTTGATACTGAACTAGACACATCATTATCACTCGTTCAATAATCACCGTGGGAAGAAAAGGTGGCATTTATGTAATAAATATGGACACCGCGCGTCTTGAGTTGCCTAATTACAGATAACGTAAGCAGCGCTTGATTGTAAGCATGATATTTATCTGCACCTTTTACATTGCGAGGTTTGGGTTGATGGTCTATCAGAACTAGAAGCTTATCGCATAATGGTTTGCGTACAATGCATGACAGTCGCTATTGTGGTAATATCTTGTTAATATTTGGTGTTGGACAGTCACCGGTACTTGCAGTCAACGGTACAATAGGCCATTGATTGAAGTGGCTATTTATTTCTAGTATCAGTTTAGATTTTATCATTTGACCCTTATATTATGACTTATGACCTTATTGCAATGCCACTTCCTAGAGATTGTCTAAATTTCTTTCTTAATAACAGAGTTGCAACTTTATTATATATATTTGCTTTATGTATGTAGGTACATACGCACTAGGTACATACAATACAATCTAGGCAAAAGAGTAACTTTTTTTGTACTAAAATAAAGATTGTTTTTATGTATTATATTAATTTCTCAACATTAAATAATATAAAAAACTAAAATTTATTTAATAAAGAAAACAGTTATCTTAGCGGTCGGTGACATTCAAAAAGTACCTAGAAACATTCGTGTATAGTGTTATTTTATCTGTGCTTTCGTGAAAAATATTTAAGCAGTTTTTTAATAATTTTGCAAAAACCCCTTAAATCAAAATGAAACCTTGGTTTTAAACCTGTTATTGTAGCCATGTTCCTGCGAAACAATATATAGTTTTCGCGATTTCTCGCTTGTGATTTTGAGAAAGACAGAGAGATAGGTAGGTACTGCAGTAATTTTTTGAGTACTTTGGAACAAAAATGTATAAAAATAAAAAGTTTTTGTCATAAAATATTAATGTAACTATGTTTTATTTTTCCTAATAAATAGGCAACACGAGAAAAAACTATTTTTTATTTTTTATGTTTTACTTATCTATTAATTGACAGTGCAAATTGGTTCACAAAACAAGAATTTGTAAAGCGTGTAATCCTTCCAGAGTAGTTCTTCGAACGAAGCCCTCTTTTACCAAGCACGTTGCCGCCGGTATTTTACAAAGATTGCCTAATATTTTTCTAAATATCTTTGTAAACCGGAATATGTACAGTGAGTCTTTTAGACATGGCGATGTGTAAATCCCTTGCAAAATGTGTAAATATGATTATAAAATCACTAGTTTCTTGTCAATTATGCCGGCACGCAACTGTTCTAATAGTCGTATTCTTGTCGTATTACCTTGATAGTTATTTAATTGACTCAATAAAAATGATTGTACTACAAATCTGGAATGCCGTTATTCTGCTGCTTTTTACTCTTGACATTTTTTAAACATCCAACGCAACATATTTTATTTGTCTAGACATGCCGTCTCCTTTTTGGTTAATACTTTGTTGATGTGGCCGGAGCATCGTCGCATCTCATAAACTTAATGAACCTCTAATCACTTTACGGCCACACCGTGTCTTCACTTCACTCATTACATTCTCATCCTTATTATGTACAGGTATGGTAGGTAATAAAGTTGCTACTATCAAATTGCTAAGAAATATTGACACACATGATTCAGCTAGGTACCTACTGCAGAACCTACTAATAAAAGCTACCTACCATAGTATTTATCTCTTGATGAGTGGATTCGACCAAATACCAACTTAGATTACAGTCCTTTTGAGGTTGTATTAAGAAAGGAATTTCCGAATTTAACAACCAAAGAGGTCCAGTGTTTAAAAATAAACAAAACGGCCAAGTGCGTGTGGGACTTTCGCACGAAGGGTTCCGTACCATTATCTATAAAAACGGCAAAAAAAATACATTTGGTGTATGGGAGCCCCCTTAAATATTAATTTTATTCTGTTATGTAGTATTTTTTGTTATAGCAGCAACAGAAATACATCATCTGTGAAAATTTCAACTGTCTAACTATTACGGTTCATGAGATTACAGCCTGGTGACAGACGGATTGAAGGACGGACAGCGAAGTCTTAGTAACAGGGGAACCCTTTGGGTACGGAACCCTAAACAGATAGACTAGCTTACGCCCCACCTGATGTAAAGTGCCTACCTTTGCTTATAGACACCGGCAACACCCGGATTTACCGATGCATTATCTACAATTAAGGTGTTGAGGATGGTGTTGTTTGTATGGAAACATACTCCACGCAGACGAAGTCGCCGGCCTTCTAATAGTATTTGATCAAAAGTAATATCATTCTAATCCGGAACTCACAAGACTATTATTGAAAGAAACTTAAGTCGATTAAAAGTTAACCGGGCAACACGTCCGTGTCATGATATCTGTATACAGGTAGCCGTGTCTAAAATGTTATTCAACTTGACGCAATAATAGACTACCGAATTAATAGCTGTATCGTGACGACAGCCTTCCGCCAGATGTCACAAAAACTTACATTCAACACCGTCCAAGCACAGGCCTTTGTCACTTCAAACAGTCTTCAAAATAATAGTGAGGGTCAGCTCCGACACGCGACTGGAGTTAACATCATAGATCCCTGGGTTTCTCGTACGACTCGTTTCTCGAGATCATTTCTTCCCCATACCTATAAACTTTGGAATGAGCTTCCATCTGAGGTTTTCCCACTTGGTTACGACATGTGTCGCTTCAAGAAAAATGTTCATAAATTCCTTTAGGGTAGGCAACGCATCGACAATACCCCCGGTGTTGCCGGTGTCTATAAGCGACGGTGACCACTTTGCATCAAAGAAGAAAGAAAAAAAAAGAAAGAAATTATTTTATTTGTAACTCAACTAAAACTGAACTAAAATAAAATAGAAGACATAATAAAAAAATTGCATCAGGTGGGCCGTAAGCTGGTTTGCCTATTAGTCTCACTTAAAAAAAAAAAAACTCCAGTCCAGTTCAGAAAACTAACGACTTCATTGTAACGTGGGAAAACAACGACTTTACTTTTTGTGATCTTGGTTCTTCTACGGAAATGTACAAGCAGTTTTTCTCCTTATTGAATATTACAACATACATACATAGCCACACGCCTTTTTCCCCGAAGGGGTAGACAGAGCCTCTATGGGACTCTTTTCACAGCCGCTATTGCTTCCCACGACTATTACAAATTGCACATAAAATGAAAAACTGCACACAATTGAGAGATTATTTTTTATTACAAAATAAACAAATAGCGCCCCTTTTTTTTTCTAATGCCGGAACAAAATGGATGTTTTGCAAATATTCTTGTAACATAATCATCATCATCATCATCTCAGGCCGGAATCACCCACTGCTGGGTATAGGCCTCCTTTTTCTTTAGCCAGCCTCCTCTGTCCTGTGCGTCTCTCAACCATGTGTTGCCCGCGACAATGTCGTCGACCCATCTCGCTTTCGGACGACCTGGATTTCTTCGGCCCGACTTCGGCTACCACTCCGCCGGCCGTCACCACGTCTGGCCAGGTGTCCTGCCCAGCTCCACTTGAGATTGATAGCTCTGTCTCCGACGTCATAGACTTTCGTCCGACGACGGATCTCAGTGTTGCGGACTCGGTCTAAAAGTGTAATGCCAAGCATAGCTCGCTCTATGGCCCGTTATGCAACACGTACTCGGTGCACAGTCTCCTTAGTGAGCGTCCATGTCTCGGCACCGTAAGTTATAGTTGGCAGGACACACTGATTATAGAGACGGGTCTTCAGGCACTGTGGGATCTTCTTTGACCGGAAGACATCTTCAAGTTTGCCGAATGCTGCCCACCCAAGTTGTATTCTCCTGGAGATTTCTTTGTAACATATTGTGTAGTTTTATAGTACCTACATCTGTTTTGTAAACTATGTGGTTTTATCTAAGTTAAAAAAAGTGTTATACAATTTTTTTTCGTGTTACCTTCCCATTTCCTATCGCGAGCGCTAATCCGTCACTTTCTTACTTACCTACCCAAGTGACATAATTTTGCGCCTGATGCACCTTAAGCCGTGCATGTCGAGCAAAGCTAGGCCTAGAAAATCTTTGGTTTGATTAAATACGTACTGATATAGGCTTACTTCAAGTTAACATATCGCTAGTGTGCGTGCCTCAATGTCTCGTAAGTGTTGACAGTCGGAGTGAAATTATCCTACTCCTATTATCACACTAATTAATATTATAAATGCGAAAGTTTGTGTGTGTGTGAGTGTGTTTGTTACTTCTTCACGCTGAAACGGCTGGACGGATTTGCATGAAATTTGGAATGGAGATAACTGGATTCCCGGAATAACAAATAGGCACATTTTTATCCCGATATTCCCACGGGATCGAGACTTACGCGGGTGAAACCGCGGGGCGCTGCTAGTTTGTTAATATTGCTATGTGCAGAGACACAGAATAAATGACAGTGCACATAGAAGTTAAAAGAAGTCGTGACTTGACGGTGAAATTCGTAGCAAGCGCGGCACTGGCGTGGAAACCTGACGACTATTTTTAAAACTCGCTGTATTATTGTTGCAAAGCGCTGCTTGCAAATCGAGGACCGATTTATATATAAAATACCTCCTCTGAGCTTCTGAATACACCATTACCTTCTTGTTTACAAAAATACCCTTTGTAACTGCCTCTCTTACAATGTAGATTTTGTTTTGTTTACTCTTAATATACGCGAGGGCAACCACCCAAGCCGTGATCCGTGAACGATCAACTAAGCCATGTTGAACCTAAAACTAACGAAATAAAGCATTTTTTAAATTTATTGAGACAATTAAGAAATCCAACGCAGATTAACTAATTTCTACATAACTGACATTATCAAAAATGGAGCCTACGTAGGTGGTATGATATGTTTATTATACTAGTGCCCGCCCGCGGCTTCGCTCGGGTTTTACCGGGATAAATAGTAATCTGGATCTCAGTCCAGTTCATAATCTATTTGAATAATAAATTTCAGCGAAATTGGTTCAGCCGTTTCGGCGTGATTGAGTAACAAACACAAACATCCAAACTTTGACATTTATGATAATAGTGGGATTACTAAAGAAGTTTAAGTTTACAAATGTAGGTAAATATTTGTTTCGACATTGCTTAGACATTCTCATGGCAAGTTCGTTCGTCGTGGCGTTCTTCGTGGTACCATGGTACTCGTAGTTCCTGATACCCACGACACAAGGAATCCTATTGTGGGGTCTGGACTATGTGTGTGACTGTTGGGTGTTATGTTATGTTCTATAGGGGAGGCTTGTCCAGCAGTGGACTTGTGTGGGCTGATGATGATGATGACTTGACGAAACAAAAGCCAAAGAAAACGGAAAAATAGTTAAAAGATTTTTTAGACTAGATGAGACTAATTTAGTGATAATACACTGTTATTTATATTACCGCATACAGGCGTATTACCTTATTATTTACTTTGCCGACGTTTCGCTCGTGTTGCAACAATCGTGGTCGCGAGCTGACTGGTGTACATGGAGCTACCATTGAGAAGCGGTGGCAGTTGCAGGAACTACCCTTACTTGGTCTGCAGAATTATAAATGTCCGCATTTATACTCCGACACACCGCAGTAACTGTATCTACACATCACGACGCGCACACCTACTGATGATGCGATTCCACTGTCCACTTCTTGATCTCAATAGCTCAATACCCGTGATAATATCAATAAATGTGTTCTGCAGCGTTAACCTTGAATCCACTACAAATTATTGTCCAATGGCAATTTGAATCCAATATTAGCACAGTTTTGACATCTCCCATACACTTAAAAACAATTCTGTTCATATTGGATTGAATTTGGAATTGCGCTTGGATTGGCTAATAATTGTGTCAGTAACTACTATGAACTTCGATAAAAGATGAAGTTAGCTGGTCTTTGGGATTGGGTATGAATTGTGTCAGCACCTACTATTAAGTTAGCTGCTCTCTGCTTTTGGACAATTTCAATGCCAATACCAATTAGTTCATTAAATATCCGCACAATATTAAAATTATTTGGCGCTAGGTTGACATTCAAGAGTACGAAATGACACTTATCCAATACCGTTCGATCGGAATTGTGTTCAAGAGTAAACCTACAGACCGCGAAAGTTTAAAAAATACTAGATGAGACTCTGTACCGACTGTTCTGAACCAAGAGCCAATGCACACTATCACTTTCTATTGACATAAAACATGATTTATTTTGCACGGCCTAGAGGCGTGCTACGTTTGTTTTGCAAAATAGTCGAACAGCCAAACATAATTAACCTACTATTCGTACAAACCTGCTCACCGGAATATAACATTATGATGAAAACTCACAAATGATGAGGCAATAAAATTATATCAACTGACTGAGCGACGCCAAAGGACATATTATTGAAATCGCTCTAAATGCTGCAATGAAGAAAGATGGACGACATTGCAGAATAAGATGAAAGGCAAACTTTGTTTTTAGATAAAGTCGAGGTGAATGAAGTCTTTTTTCATAATAGTAAATCATATTGTTAAAAGCAAATCCAAGGTTTTGCAGGAGTTAAACGAATCTAGCTCAATATTACTATTAAATGGAGCATTTTTGATTGGAGTGGTATTGCCTCCGAAAAGAGGGAAGTTTCCTGCGTCGCCATTTACTAGCCGATTTAGATAATATTTGGCAGAAACATTCGGTAGTCAATCCTTCACAAGAATATCGAATATGAGTAAAATCGGTCAAGAGGTTCCCTAGACGTACAGTGAGTAGTGAATTTCTTCAGAGCAACTTAGGCGAAGTCTGAAACCATAAGAGTTATTGAAAAGTAATGTTGTTGCTCGATTTTGAAAGTAATAAGTTATCCATTAAACAAATATTTCAAGTTTTACTAAAATAATATCATCAATTGCTCAAATTTTCCAACGAGAGCTTTTTATATCGGGGTTTTCCCTAACAATAGAACAAATTTATTTATTTGATTTGAATGACGAAACAAGCAGATGGCCCACCTGATGTGAAGCGGTAACCTCTGCCTATAACAATGCATTACCTCATAGGTCACGTCCACTTAAGACCCACCGTACATGACATTGCACTGCGCCCGCCACCCTGAGACATAAAGGTGAAAAGTGTAATATGCCTAGTAATAATAAAGTAGTAGACCTTTTTTGTGAAATAGTTCTTCCGGGGAAGTACTACCTTCATAAATATTTCTGCCGCAAAGCACTAGTGCTCGCATTGCTGTGTTCCGGTTTGAAGGGTATGGGTGCCGGCGAAATTGGTGCCACATAGGTGCCACATAGGGTGTGTACTATGTGAACGTGACCTATGTGGTAATGCATTGTTAAATTCAGAGGTTACTGCTTAACATCAGGTGTTCCTCATGCTTGTTAGTGATTAAAGAAGCTACAAAAAAAGTGCCTTTAATTCCACTGACACCCATACCCTTTAAACCGGAACACAGTAATGTGGCTAATTTGCGGCAGAAATAGGTATGGTAGGTACTTCCCCGGACGAACTCTTTCATAAAAAACCTCTACTAGGTACTAGAATGACTATATATAAGTATTTTCCCGAATTTGTCTTTATGCCAACAGAATCCGGTATCTATTTAAGAAAATACCAATGAATAACATTTACGTGACTGAAGGCATGCACAAGGAAATATGACAGCATCGCAATGTGTAAACTTGATTAGGAACAATAGATCAATCGTGTAGAGCAAACTCTTGAGTGTCTACCTCTATGTACTTTATGGAATGTGGTGCCATTTTGAAAGTAGCACGTGCAAGGTCAAAAGTGCAACAAGGAGACTGCAGTGCTCAAATGCCTAGGCCACCCATAACTAATCAGCAGGACACATTTTTTACCTGCACCCCTTTTTCCAAGGACGTCTCACGCTCATTATGCTTCTATTGCTATCGTGATACTCTATAGGTAGGTTGTTTCGCTTTTATTATTTAGATAACTACTATCAGTTTTTTTTTCATTATCTCTGTACAAATTTAAAAACTTTTGCTCTGACTGTAACTACTTATAATGCACATAGATACTGCCACTTGGCAGAATAACTTATTAGCACATATCGGGTAATATAATATATATTATGTCTGCGTATGCAGGGCTAAAGGGGTAACATGTCGTCCCAGTAGTCCCTTTGAAATAATTAAAGGAACTAATGGGAAATAAGATTTTTTTCAAACATTTATTCAAAACAAGATTTCAAGAAGTGTACATCCGTCTGTTGATGATATGGTGAAATTACTATGCAGAACAGTGAGCTGATCAAATGGTGAATGGGAAAAAAAGGTGTTCTAAGATTTCTTCTACCATTTTGGACAGTAGTTAATGCCATCTAATAATGAACTAGGTATGCCAACTACCGGGTACACCATGTCAGATTCCATGCTTTTTATTTATCTTAATTCTCTCCAGGGGTTGTTGGAAAAACAATTGCCATCTTTCCTAGTGGTTTATTCCACCGGGTTATCCCCGTGAGGGTAGTTTGAAAAACAATTTCCAACTATCCCCCTTGGAGTAAGCTTTACAGGAAGTGAATGGGAATAACACGTCAAGTTTTGAGATATTATATGTAGTGAAAGGGAACCCGGCTTCAGAGCGATTTTCGCACCTATGTACCCTTTTTAACCCCCCACGAAAAACAGGGGTGTTATAAGTTTGTGGTGTATATCTGTGTATCTGTAAGTGGCATCATAGCTCCTGGATGAATAAGCCGATTATGATTTAGTCTTTTTCTTTTAAAAGGTGACTTGGTCGTGAGTGGTCTTAGCTGAAAATAGTTGGGGGTTTTGAATTACTTATAAATTAACCTGTCTCTGATTTTTTCCCCGATGTAACGGATGTGTATGCTGTTAGGGCGAGAGGTTTTTTGTGTGTGCAAACGAACGTTCTCATTTATCTCCAAAACGGTTTAATCGATTTAGAAACGGTTTTCTTAAAATGAAAGATGGTGTTTGCAAAATGGTTCTTAGCTATATTTAGTGGAAATTAGTGTAGCTGTTTCCAGGATCATCAGCTCGCAAAAATGCTTTTGGAATACAATTGCAAGGAATGACAGCACGCGCTATCAGCTCATAGCGCGTTCTATAATGTCCGGCGGAGGGCATAGGTATGCCATCACACAGGATTTTCCTAGTTTGGATACCTATGTTGTCCCACCCAGGAATATTTATTCTTAGAACACTAAATATGATGTACACTATAATGCATTTGTTATGTTTGTTACTGAATAAAAATTACTAAATTACTATTTTCTAGTGGCGACATATAGTCGTGAATTTAGCTCCAGGCCCTACATTATGCGTGCTAGACACCGATGTGCATCCATAAGTGTTCCTTTATTTAAAATTTTCATGTAATGCTGAAAATAGAAGTTTTTTTAAATCAACTTGTATGTACAAATTTTAACAATATACCTTAACTTTTGGGTGCACCTCAACATTTAGTATGTAGTATTTTCATAGTACAGCTAAATTCAGTACATTTATAACGTAATTTTTGTGAAATCTGACGTTTTGTATGTGGAGTTGATTATTTAATAAGGCGAAAGAGTAGGTAATCAAGATGATCTGTTCGACACAATGATGCATCGTTTATAATTGAAGAGTCACGTAGGTAAGTCCATTGACTGTGACTTCAGATAATCGGCCCATAGTCCGAACACGCATTGAAAACATATACTCGTATAACCAGCGTCATTAAAGAACAGAACTGAATAAGTTTTTCGTGAAAAATATTTTTACAATACAAGCTTTTATAAAATTAGTGATCGTAACCGTGTGCTGATTAAAATGATTTCCGCAATACACAAAGCTTAGCTGGAAGAGAATGCTAGTTTCCCTATGTATAGTACTTTTTAGGTTGTGTAATAAATATTTTTCTAACTATCTGTCTAAAATTACTTGAGAAAGAGATAGTAAATGAACAATCGTCTTTTACAGATCTTTTCTTGATTAGCGTGGGCTACATCTGGTACATTGCGCAGCCTTAATTGAGCAAATGTCCGTGTGACAAGTTATGCCCATCGACACCGGTCACGATCTCACTTAAGACTCATTCGAGCGATCTTTAACTTTCTATCAGGCATTGATAGCCATTGAGTGCCATTTTAGAGCTGCAACGCAACGTCGTTTATAATTCTCATTCCCGATGCCCTTCTTGACTAAACTAATAATAGAGTCGTACACTGCCATTGCAGAGATATAAATAATGACATAATTACGATTGTCTCGATAAAACGGGCCATTTTGTCGCGACAAACTTTACTACGGAGCTTGGAAAGTAACAAAATGATCCTATGAACATAATAAAAGTTTGAAAACGAAATCCCGTCTGTGTTTTAAGCAAACGAATATAAAAATGTTTCAAAGGAAGGCACAAAATTTTATTATTTATTTATAGTAATGCCCTTTAACTTAATTAAAAGGTATAGGACGGAGGCCAAATACACGATATTATTTCAGAAAATCTTGTAGAATCTTGGTTTTGGCTTCCTCTACAACAATTAGTACCTAATAGTTTTCGGCTTCTGCGTATGTCAGATTTTAGTTATAAACTTTAATCTTATGAGTGATATATTTTTTGGAATGTATATACCATCGATTTAACGTAATACTATGTTTTTATTGAGATTGGAAAATGGTATGTAATTTCCGTCATAATATTGTATTTAGTAAGACGTCTATAGTCTAAGACACACGGAACATCAATACACTTCATATGATACCGTTTTTGTCAAAATAGTGAGGAACATATTTAAATTGTTTGTTTATAATACATACTAAGTACCTACATATACTGCTAAAATCATAACCCTCCTTTAACTTTGCCGTAGTCGGGTAAAGAGAGATCATGAACATGTCTAAAGTTAAACTAGGATTTGTGGTATGTATGTAGAACTTCGACCAAAGTAAAAAGTTTGGTCGAAGATGTAGAAGCGAAAATAATTTTATGGCATAAGTAAAATGGACTTATTCGTAACAACATTGCTTTACAATTAAAATAGACTGAAGGTAGAGGGGTCTTCGCTTGAGTATGTAACAGGACAGTGTCACTCCGAACCGGCTTACAAACTAAAATGGCAGCTCGCTGGTTTTAGATTCAAGGCTCAGATGTGAGCAATCTTACAAGCTTGCCAGCGCTGACTGTCTAGTTTTCCAAATGGTTAGATCTCTTTGCGTGTTCTACCGTCGCTGCAACGGAGATTGCTTTGACGAGCTTTTTGAGATAAATAAATCAATAAATAATACCTGGACAGCTTACACAACATTATCTAGCCCCAAGCTAAGCAGAGCTTGTGTTATAGGTATTATAAAACTGATATACTTAATATAATAACATTACATAGATAGATATTTTTTACTATACATAGAAAATACCCAGAACACCCTGAACAAATATCTGCAGATCGCACAAATATTGGTTCCGACGCGGGAATCGTACCCACAACCTCCTGCGTCGCAGACAAACTTTCGCCCGCCGCGCCTCAGAAGACATCATCCCGGCATATATACATGTAATTACCATCGCGCCTCCTACTGTGAGAGAACTCACCCACGCACAACCCTGGGTTTCATAAACTACTTATTTCTTGAGATAATTTATTTCCTATACCTCAAAACTCAGGAATGGTCTACCATGAGGTTTCCTGCACAGCTACGATAAAACCTAATGCAAGAAAAAAAAATGTCCTTCAGTGTAGGGACCTCATCGATAATGCCTCCGCTGATGCTGGTGTCTATAAGCGAAGGAGACTACTTTACACCGCGTGTGACATATGCTTAAAAATATAAAAAAGAGGATTAAAAAACGAGGTAGGAAGTCGGGCTACTACCGCTATTCATCGAGTAGTTCCGTTGTTCACCTAAAACATACTTACAGGTCTAGCGCTTAACTGAGTCAGTCCCTGAGGTATGGGAGCGGTACGGGAGGGGTGTTTTCGTCTCTCAAATTATCAGATGACATGAAGCCACGCTTCATTTTGACGTAACGAAAACACCCCTCCCGTACTGCTCCCATATCTTAGGGACTGACTCGGTTAAGCGGTACCTGCGGCGGTTACCTGTAATAAAATCCGTATCTCCGTCCGTGTCTATTGCTTGTCAAAAGTCTGCCTGCGTGAGACGTGTTAAACTACACCGTAGGTTCATTAGATTCATTGTAGCAGTGATACATCTTTATGCAAGTACTAATATATCTTCCGTGGTATCTACACACGGTGGGTCGTCGACCCGCGCATCTCCGTCGCGTGAGCTCCCGCCGTGATTGCTTATCGTCAGTAATTATTAATAGCAAACAATAATAATGCAATTCTCTACGATAGGTATATCGTGTACAGAAGTGCATTCAGTATATCGTTTCCCGATCATTTAGTGTCGCGATAAAAAATTACAGGAATTTTATAATGTAGACTATCGTGTCTTTTTCATACCGGAAGATTGTATGTATTTATAAGCTAATGTACAGTGTGAGTCTCTGTAAAGTGCACATATGAAAGGGGACGGAAATTTATCAACGGGTAAAATAAAATAAAAAAACTCGTTTTTATTGAACTTTTTATTTTTCAAAGGATCTTGTAAAGAATACGTTATTGATTTTGAACTAGGTAAGATTTCTATCATGTAAAAACAAAAACACTTTGGTAACAAATAGCAAGAGCAGTTCTAATAAAAAAATATATAAGAACAGCCATACTTTCAAAATAAGAAAAAATTAAAAACAATCCGCAATAGAATTCTGGATTTTATCTGTTATTTCAAATAACTTAAAAAACTCTCAACAAAAAAAAACGTCCATATACATTTATTTGACTTGGTATAAATACACAATGAAAAAAAAACGACGTCGGGGCTGAATTGCATATATATGTGCATAATATTCATTATGTGTGCTTTATATAGACATGCTGTATATGTGGCTATATAATGGCGGAATTGACAATACAAAACGTCAATAAAATGCTGTTCCACAGAAGGAGGTGATGCTGCAACTGTCAAAGATGTCGAAAGGACAGACAAAGCGCAGCTGAACGTAATATCAGTGTTGCAGGAAATAATAGAGTAGCAAATTATATTCCCAGAGATTGTTGCTCTGGTTTCAAAAAGCGCAATTAAGAGTCCATCAAAGACCCATTTTCATACAAATTAATTTCCATCACCTGCATAGTGAGTTTTGGTCGTAGCTTTAATTATTTTCTTGTAATCTATTAAGCCCAATGATATTTAAAATGTGAAAGTAATGAAAGTGTGTTTTATTGGTTTTGTAAGTTTGTATGTTATTCAATCACAGAGTAACGGTTAAAAAGAATCAGAATTTGAAATTCTTATTATCAAAGATATACAGTGGAGTTAATAATAGGCACTAAGTTACCACGGGTGTAAGGTACCTATATATTTGGACACACAGAATATGATCTGGCTAGGTACTTTATCTCGCAGGGTACTGCGATATAAAGTACCTAGCCATGTAGTCCGCCCATGTATAAAAAAGTTATGGTTAATTCTAGTACGTATAATAAATTTAACGAGTAACTAATTTTGTAAAAATTAAAAAACCCTCAACGCTATGAAACGGCTGAACCGATTTTGATCAAACATAGCTAAGAACAATCCCGACAAACGCACCTTTCAAAAAAAAAAAAAAAACGTTTCATCCTTTCGGGAGCTACGATGCGACAGACACACACACGTACACACACACGTACACACACACACACACACACACACACACACAGACACATCAAACATATAAGACCCCATCGTTTTTGCGTCGGGTGTTAAAAAAGTTATGGTCAATGGCTAAATTCTAGTACGTATAATAAACTTAAATAGCGCTTATATGAAGAATAAAAATAAAAATATTAAAAGCGGAGTTGACTAGAACTACTCAAAATTCACGGTGTAAACGTTTGTATGAAAATGGGTCTGTTGAAGTGCAACCATTATGTTCAAATTATTGGGACATCATGCCTCAAGTGACTATTAGGAAGAACGGTATTTCTAGATATGAAATTATATCGGCAACCGATAATGGATTCTGATGGTCCATTGCTCCAATTGACGGTTGCAAGTTGGAGCAATTTGTTCAATCACTCTCTACTTACTTGCGAAAGAAGAATAACAATACAAAACTTTGGTAAATGTATTTATCTAGCCTTATACATAGACGTAAAACCTGGTGCTGTTATATGAATTTAAAACTTTGCAGATAGTAACGGCACTGGTTGGTATACGCTTAAACTTTAAAAACTTGATCTGAATGCATAAAATACTTATAAAGTCGGTGTTTCTTGGGATATTTATGCTGCACGCTTTAGGCTTTAGGCTGTCAAGAGACAAATAGGCTTCTTCTATACGTGTTTTTGGTAAAATTTACACAGTTTATGACAAAACAAATATATGTTAATCTTCATCATATTTCCAAGGGCATTGTAGAGCCCAAAACACGATTGTAATAAATTATCTCGATAAAAATAATCGTGAACACCAGCACCTTCAAACCGGATCACACTAAAGCAGCCACCACTGCTTTGCAGCAGAAATAGGTACGGTGGTAGTACTTCTCCGGATGAACCCTTTCACACAAGAAGTTCTACTACTACTTAATAGTATTTCCGGTTTAATAACCGGGATGAAAGGTAGCCGATAGCTCAACTTAGATCATCTATCTGCGTACCAATAAAAATAACATCAAAACATCCAAACTTTCGCATTTGACACTTATTCGATACTATGAACTACCCAAATTCCTTAAAACATGGATGGTTTTCAATCTCATATGCCAACTTGCCGCGTAAAATGGGGCGCTAGCTACACGTATACGAGCACGTAACTGCATTGCTTCATGCGCTTGCGTCAACCGCGGCGCATCGGTGGGTGTCTTCCGCGACCTCGGGACCTTCGATCAAGCATATTAAAATGTCGCGAAAAGTAAGGAGCTTGTCATTCGATGCAGTAAACAGCTCATTTGCAGCTGCTAGATTCCGTAGTATTTAAGAACGGGAAATACCATCTTCTTCTTCAGCCATCGTAGTTTAAATAATGAGGAACTCCCAAATTGACTCCCGAACGCGGGATTTGGGTGCGGGACCAGGATTATAGGCCTGATTTACCCATTAGCGGGTGCTCAGTACACATATACCGGATAGATATAGACACACAGATCGTGCTTATCAGTTTTTTGGTAAACATTAATTCCAATGTCTTAATTACTTCTTTTCATTTTGCAATACTGTCTAGGATTTATCTTTTGAGTCTCTTTTTACTCGGCACTATAAAGACTTTGTAAGAAGCTTTTGGACATTGTATGATCTATTCTAAAATATTTTATTATAGCATTGACAAACAAAGACATGCCGAATTAGCGTTGGCCAATTCGTCACCTTTAGCTTCGGACAAGTGTTGGCACAATTGCATGAAAAAAAATAAGTTATCCGTCAAGCAATTTACGATTACAAAAAGTTGAAGCTGGGATGAGTCAAAACCATCAGACATTAGACAGTCCGAGGCCAATTGGCGTGTCGGCCGAATGTTAAACACCTGTCGAAACCTCGTTATCCAATATTGCTGACAACAAAACATTTGCACTACCGTCCATATACTATGCCGTGAATTTATTACCTGCGACTGTATGTAAAGGTTTTTAAATATTTTTGTACGCAAATATAGTTCGGTTAATATGCGCCTAGACAAGATCCGCATTGAATTCATTACATTGCGTATGTCCGAGACAGATCAAACAGATCTAATGGAGAGCAAGCTCCGATGTTATGTCAATATAATACGAAGAGATGACCGCTACTTAGTAAATACCGTCCTTAATATCCCAATTAAACCCTGAGGCAGAGGTAGTGGTGGTCTAATAGTGAGAAAGATGTAAAAGCTATCAACATAGCATCTACGACAACCCAAGATAGAGCATCCTGGCGCCATAGTACTAGGATTCCGAACTGAGAAAGGGGCAGGAAGAAAAGATATAGGTACTATAGAAATATAATCTGATGAAATCAGTTTCAAAGATTTTCCAGAGAAAAGCCATAAACGCAATTGTATTCGTCACCCTGACTTTCAATGGAAAGTAATTCTTTCTAACCGCACTTCCTTATTCAGAGATGATTGTTATTATAAAATTACTTGTTTGTTTTCTTAATACTACAATTTAGCAACCTAGGGATGGATAATATCTAGATAGAATAGATGAGCATCTAACATTAGATATGTTACAAACAAATTATCTACTGATAAAAATAGATCAACACTGTTTTGAGAATTATAAACTATTCTCCGATTCTGTGAACTGAGGGACAGAATCAACACCCCAAAGTAAGACTAGGCCCAGTAGTAGGATCCAGAAAGCAGGCCCATTAGATAACATAAGATTGCGGCAGTATTTTCTACTCTCAATGCTAACCCAATCTACAATATCCAAGGTCATCTTGAAATTCGCCAAAGGCTTCAGGCTTTCTGCACTGTGGGGTCGTTGGAAAGTGTTCGGTCATTGGAGCGAAACGGCGCGGGTGAGCATTGGTTGCGCCATAGTCCAGTGATTGATTACTAGCTCGCTTTTATAGGCGTGCTGGAATTATTATAAGTTATTGAATGCATTATTATTTTATATAAGTCTTTTAGTATCTAAGTAAACGACGACGTAACTGTTAGCAGATAGCCCACCTTGTTTTAATCGGAAGCGACCCAAATGGCACATTGCAATCGTCACACTGAGGCATAAATATGAAAAGTGTCATGAGCCCGCACTTTCCCGCCACCTATACAGTTCAAACCGAAATATAACAATGCGAGCTTTACTGCTTGGTGGCAGAAATATGTATTATAGTGGTATTACATCTCCGACGAACTTTTTCACAAGGAGCTCAATAAATGTCCAGAACATCAGTGCTGGACATATAATAATAATAATAATAATACCTTGACTTGGCTCACGAGATTACCGCCATGTGGGATGTGGATTCAACGATTATCGTCCCGATAGTCGTTTCAGTGAATGGACTGATTGCGAAGAGCTTCGACCAGTACCTTAAGAAGCTCTCGCTAAATAGTTGGATCAAGGGTCAGATTCAGAAGGCGGTACTCCTGGACTCGGCACGTATAGTCAGGAGGTTCCTCTCTCTGCAGCCCTAGCCCCCGACCGTTTGGGCCTCGCTCCGCGGTCGGTGGTTCCCCGTTTTGATTTATATTTTTTACTATAATCTTTTTTACTATTTTTTTTTTTTGTAGATAGTATTGCTTTATAGTGAAAAATATATTTTTTTACGAGATTTTTAATAAATGAGTGATATAATAATAATGCTTATAGTGAAAAATATATTTTTTTACGAGATTTTTAATAAATGAGTGATATAATAATAATAAGGATTTATTTATTCAGACAACATAGTCCATAGTGTTAGTAAGCTTAAGATTAGGGGTTAGTAATTAATAACTAACACAGATTTCGTCCTCTGGGAGAGTTTCCAAACCAGAGGACATGCGTAATTGTTTGCAATTTCTTTCAGGATGCTGTTGTTGCTCAGGCGCACTCTGCTTAGTAGTGAGGCCGTTTTTTTCCGCCAGATGGCGTCGAACGTGTCTGTGCGTGCATTGGCAAACATGCCTGAAGCACTACAGAAGCGCGGAAGCTTCAACAGCGTCCTGAAAGCGTTATTGAATTGGATCCGCAGAGCACTGTAAGCCTTTTGAGTATGCTGAAACCACAGACTCGCGGAGTACATGGATGTACAATACGCCTTAAAAAGGGTAATTTTGACAGCGTCTGCACATCGTGCGAATCTGCGGGCCAGCATATTGGCTCTGACTGAGAGTGCTATGCCTCCCCCATATAATGCTTAGACAAACGGTCTTGATCTCTATCCACCGAAGCCCTGCGATTTTTAAAATGACGTCGGTAAATCGAGTTGAGTGACTTCCTACACTGCGTCATTCGGATCGCAGTCGCTGCACCCGAGAAACTTTATACACCAATGGTTTTCAGTTCTGCGAGCTACATGTTCTTCCTATTTTCAATTCAACGTGCAAGAGCTATGTTAGTGATCTTGGTTCTTCTTAGCAATTTAGAATTTAGGCTCTACGCTCCACAATATTCCATACAACGTCATGTGCTTGAATACTTGTATTTTCCTAGCAGAGCACAGTTAGCTAAGATTGAGTGTTTGTTCAACTACTATTGGGACAAAAATATGTGGCATTCTTGAGTAATAACATATCAGTTATTTGTCCTATGCACTCATCCTATTAAAATTAACTTTGCCGTGACCTTTTGGCCGAAAGTCAAACTCATTCAAATCGGCAAGAATTCCAACTAGGTAATAATTATTAAGTGGTAATAGAGGACGATTTAGTGGATTATATAATTTTACGATTCTAACGAATCTTGCAATTGCAAATTCTGAGGAATGTGATGTTGTGGTTAATGATGAAAACGTTTGGTCTCCGCGTGACTGGACTGCAGGCGATATAGATAAAGCAATTACATGTAACATCGATTATTATAATAACTTTATGCAGCGGAATAAAGTTAAAGCAACAAGTTTGGAATGAGGAAATGTTAGAGGTGAAGTAATCTAAATATTTATGAGAATGCTATTTTCTGAACGATGAGTTTCAATTTCCCACTAAAAGAACTGACGTTGAAAGCTTGTGCATGTAAATGACAAATTCGCTGATTAGTTTTTATCCATGTATTGAAAGCGGCAGTTTACTGAGAATTGAAGAAACTAAATAACCAGCTAAGAGGTGTAAATCCAGCGTGAATTATAAATACGTTAGATAGGGGAAAGCAAATAAAACGTCTACGACAATCGTGAGCCACATATGCAGTGCGTATTACGATTTACTTTCGATATTCTGCTTCAATTGGATAAACTTGGAGCATTCTGATGAGATGACCCTGATATGTTTATTTTACTACTTGCCATTCTATCGACAAACCGTGATTATGGCGAATCACCTCATTGAATACCGATATTTCTCAACGAAACGGGACGTTTTTGTCTGGTTAGCATGAGATCATAACAGGATTTTTGCCATCAAGTTCAGATAGCACAATTAACAAGGTACTTACAGTATGCAAAGATCCTCGGCAATCTTCGTGCGTGACTGATTGTCGCTTTTTCACGCAATTGCCTTTTAGTTCTCTTTCATCATGTGTCTGTTTCGAAAAGACGAAGATGACAAGAAAGACGCATAGCTTTCAAGTACTATACATTAGACATTAATATGTACTACATTGCCACTCAGCGTGGAAATGCAGGCATCATCTTAGGAAAGCATCCACAGTGGTTTGGATCGGTTGAGCTATTTTTAGATCGTTTTTAACGATCTTTGGGTATTTTTTGAATGTTTGTATATACCTACGTGTATTAGTTGTATTATTATTTCTGTAATTAAAGACTATATTATATTCAAAATACTGGATTGAGAATAATCTAAAACCAATATAAATAACGAAAGACGCAAAATTGGTCTAGTGATTGGGTCTTTGTGATGGAAAACCTTACATAGGTACGTAGGCTGACGATAAAGTCTTTTTTTAACCCCAGACGTAAACATTATAAGTTTGACCGTACATGTCTGTCTCTTAAGTGGGTGAACCAAGTTGAATGCGGTTTGTTTGATATGAAAGCAAGTTTTCTAGCGATGGTTCTTAGACATGTTATTATCAAAATCGGTTCAGCCATTTCATTAGGATGGGGTTTTTTGAATTTTTTACAAAATTAACCTATAATTATTTAACGTTGTGTTTCTCAAGTCTCAGTATATAGAGAAAAATAAGCTTATTCGTAAATTAAGCTACTATTAATGATATACTCGTATTCCTTCGACAATGCTCTTTAAGTTGAGTACTAACGGTAAAAAAAAGGTAATACTAATGAGAGCTGTAATGTACTGTATTTACGGTTCCATTTCTAGTTACGGACAATGAATGCGCATTTATTGGCTCTACTTGTCATTCTATACCCATATAAATATAATTAAAAAAACCGGTAAGTGTGAGTTGAACTCGAGTAGAGCATGGAAAGGGTTCCCTAAAAGTTGGCTACCATAGTAACCAAGCCTAGTTGAACTTATTATTCCTTGGTGAAAACAAACACATTTTATACGTACTTTTCACTACAAACGGGATCTTTACCATGATTTTTGAGTTCCAATAGTTTCTTTTTTTTTGCCAATAACATCTACTCGCAAAGACTTTAGTTAGTTCTCCCGTGATCATGGCGCATGCAACTGTGCCGAAATATCGGGAAGAATTTAACAATTAACATAACCATAATAGTTTAAAAAGTTACATTTTATACGAATTATCGCTTCACTAAGAAGTATCCCTCTTTCGGGTTTCCGTGGTTGCTTAGATACTTTCGACATTTCATTTAGGTTTTCATGTAGGTGACCTAGTGAGCCCTATCAGATATCGACCTTGATATCCTTTTCAGGTACGGAACCCTAAAAATAGGTGTGGCAATTTCAGTCTGCTTTCTGCAGCTGACCCTTGACTTTGCGTATCTTTTATTGATAGTAAATATTGAATCTTAATTTCGTCTATTATTTATTTATTATTTATTGGTTTTATTGAATGTAATTTTAGTTGCTGCATTTTTAATTAATGATGTTTAATGTCTTATGTATGATTTAATGTTTTTTTATATATTAAAAAAACAAAACAGTTTATTTTTATATTTTTATAACAACTTGTTATTAAAGATCAAGCAGTTGGCCCCAGCTGATGTTAGCGGTGCATTATCACATAGGTCATGTCCACCTAGGACGCACCCTATGTGGCATTGCACTGCGCCCGCTACCCTGAGACATAAAGATGAAAAGTCTCATGTGCCTGTAATTTCACCGGCACCCATACTCTTCAAACCGGAACACAGCAATGCGAGCACTACTGCTTTGCGTCAGAAAATAGGTAAATAGGAATGGTGGTAGTACTTCCCCGGATGAACTCTTTGACAAAAAAGCTCTACTACTAACAATTGTTTGCTTGAAGTCCATACAACTTTATCCTTTTTTTAATGAAATCTTAAAAATTTACTCATTAATTTGTTTTATACACTCAACAATCCGTTATGGGTTTGTTCAAACACACCTCATTAGAAGTAAATTATCCTATTCTGTATCTTCTTCGTCGATAACAAACTTTAAATAGGAAAGTACATAATTGGTTTAGATAATTAAGTTATGTTTATCGTACAAAAAACTTGTATGTAGGTAACTTAAAATAGGTTTTAAAGAATGAACATAACAGGATACGACCTACCCATTATCAGGCTGATAATGATTCAAGATACCGGATTGGTAGCACAAATCAGGCTCTAAACAAAGGTGATATAGAAGTACTTGTCTATGTTCTCAACAGGCGACACGTGTCTACAATAACTATGAAACCAGTTTTGGTGATCCGATTGCAAGTTGATTAAGCCACTCGTTCACCGAGTAGCCGGGTGACCACATAACCGCTTGCGCACGCCGCGCCGGAAAACGCACCAACCACTCCAACACTTTCAACACCTCATTAATATACCAAAAGAATACCACCGATCGTCCAATATCACGTTATGTACAAACGATTATTTGCATGCATTACTCAATGCTCATATAAAAAGATCGTATAATATGAATCCGCTATACTTTTCATTTTTCCGATCAAGTGACCGAGCTAAGTGCAGCCACATTAAATATAATAAGGAAGGTTAAAGCTAAACGCACAAAAATACTTACGTGCCAGTGAGCGTAACATCCAATATAACCGGCGAATACAACAACTACAAAATATTCAAATTTTCATTAACGTTATTGAACTTTATCGTCGTCATAAAATTACCGCACGTAATGTTGATAAATCACAACGCAAATCCGTGTTTTGCCACTGTGGGAAATCGTCACGATACGGAAACTTCTTTTTTTTAAATAACACTGGCCACTATCGATGTTCGAGGAAAGCGAGCGAGCGATACGTAGAGGCGCGCGGCGGGAGTTGGCGAAACTGACGTACGCAGCGCGCAGGCGCCGCCAAGGTATTGTTAAAAGTTACTTTTACTTGCGCGAGTGCGGTGTGCTTGCGCCGGCGGGTGCAGGGCCCGCCGAGACCTTGCGCGCGCCGTCGCGCCACCACTTCCACGCTCGCGAAAGAGAAAAACATAGGTCTCTAACTTCGTTTCTATCAGGGAAAAAGTATTTTTGCTGTACTCAAGCAATAACCAAGAATGTGCAAGATTAAGTCAAATTATTGCTAAGCAAATACTCATTCACGGTTCATTGAAATTTTAGGCGAGCATTACAAAGTACGGAAAATGGTGATTGGTAGGCCATCGCACTTGTAGAGCGGCTCGGAATGCTATTAGCATAAGGTGGTACTCGATTGGAATTTGTTTTGATATAATGAACATACACTCTTTATAGTGCTTAAGACGTGAATTTATAGACTAGGATTAAAGATAATATTGTATTTAAACAATATATAAACAAGTTTATTAGCATAATGTGGCCAATGTCAGGTAATGGACGAAATATCGATGTGGAGCGGCATAAAAACCTTGATCTGAAAGGTGTCTGTTACCAACGAGCTTGAACGAGTTGTGGCTTATGAGACAAAAGCAACTAGTTATCGACGTAACACGCGGTAACACTGTATTTTTCATCGATTATAGATAATGTATCTGTGATTTTAAGGGTTCCGTACCAAAAGGATAAAACGGGACCCTATTACTAAGACTTCACCGTACGTCCGTCTGTCCGTCTGTCACCAGGCAGTATCTCATAAACCGTGATAGTTAGACAGTTGAAATTTTCACACATGGTGTATTTCTGTTGCCGCTATAACAATAACAATATTAAAAAACAGAATAAAATAAATATTTATGGGCTCCCATACAACTAACGTGATTTGTTTTTGTGAGTGCAATATCTTGTAAGCTTAAACATTGTGGTTTTCATCGTTGAATCAAATTTGATAGATACCTTTAATTAATATGCACTTATTGGGTAAGAACCCGCATGCAACGGGTAATTAATCCATAGATAGTTTGTTGGTTATTATTAAAAATTACTAGATTAATTATTACATTACTAACGAACTTACTAGGTAGGTATGTCAGTTGAAAACAATTCACTAACCGTGCTATTAGGTAGGCAGCAAGGTTTCTTGGCTGATAGAAGCTAAAATGAAACAAAAAACTTGCCGAGTGATGAATGTAGTCTTTGGTAGAGCTGTATAGCGTCCGCAAAGACCCCCGGATCTGTAATTTTATCGTTCAGCTAGAAGGAGGTCACCAAAAATCTTTACCGCCAGATTAGATTCTTCTTATCCTTCTAATAATGGCTTTTGAGGAGTGCTCCAAACAATTTCGCCAATGTCAAGTGATTTAATTAATTATATTTTTATAGTCAAGTCGTCAAGAGTCTCCGTCAAGTCGAACCCAGTTTAAATAGTGGCACAAAAACTAAGTTTTTACATAGGAAAAAATCCACAATTTCGAAAAGACACGCAATACACTTAAATTTATCTACATCACACATGTGCTATTTATCCAAGTTACACCGGTTAAAATGCCACTAAAATTAAACGAAATAACTCGAAAAATACATTAAAATGTAATTTAATAAAAATCGGCCAAGTGCGAGTCGGACTCGCCCATGAAGGGTTCCGTAGCATCAAGTAACATAATATAAAAGTTCTTGGATGGTTTACGATTTATGACACATAAAAAAAAACTACTTATCATTCTCTTATTTTAGAAGTTACAGGGGGGGGACACACATTTTACCACTTTGGAAGTGTCTCTCGTGCAAACTATTCAGGTTAGAAAAAAATGATATTAGAAACCTCAATATCATTTTTAAAGACCTATCCATAGATACCCCACACGTATGGGTAAGACGAAAAATTATTTTGAGTTGCAGTTCTAAGTATGGGGAACCCCAATATTTTTTTTTATTTTTTTATTTTTGTGTAAACATCTTTATGCGGTTTACAGAATACATCTACTTACCAAGTTTCAACAGCATTGCTCTCATAGTTTCGGAAAAAAGTGGCTGTGACATACACGGACAGACAGACAGACAGACAGACATGACGAATCTATAAGGGTTCCGTATTTTGCCATTTGGCTGCGGAACTCTTAAAAATTACAACGTTTCTTTCAAAAACGGCAGATTGAATCCCAGATTAGATTATACAGTTTCGAAAGTAAAGTAGGTAATGAATAAGTCAAACGTACATTACCGTTGACACATTCACCTTCTGGCGAGGTTAATCAAAATTCTTAGTAAGTTCAAAACTAATAAGTTTAGTTTACCCGCCAAAACTCTATGGTATTCATGTTGCAACCTGTTCAAGGGTTTGCATCAAACGCATTGTCTTTAGGCCTAGTTTATATAGAAAGCTGGTTGATGACGCCCATTAATGAGTTCGTCCGGGGAAGTCAAGCAAATTGGAAAAGCAATGGCGGCGATGAGCTCGCCACTTGTCACGCCTATATTCTACGATTGTGCAAACTTTTGTGAAAAGAGGCCCATTGAGGCTCTGCTTACCCCTTCGGGGAAAAAGGCGTGTGTATGTATGTATGTAGGTATATATGAGACTTTTCACCTTTACCTATGTCTTGAGGTGATAGGTAGAATGTATTGAGGTACTTCAGTTATTTTAGGTACTTAGATAATGGTCAGAGAAGTAGACCATATCACAGTTCCATCATTCGTCCTTAATCCTACTCATATTAATAATATTTCATCACGACGGTGTCAGCTAGTGGGAATGAATTAAGACGTAGGTGGAAATGGAAAGGCTTCCTTTAAGTTTCATGTCCTTGAAATTTTCTCACAATATTTCCGTTCGCCATTTTCAGTATAAATAAATAAATAATAAATAAATAATGCTGGACAGTTCACACAACATTGTCTAGCCCCAAGCTAAGCAGAGCTTGTGTTATGGGTACTAGACAACTGATATACTTAATACAATATAGATAGATATTTTTTATTATAAGTATATAGAAAATACCCAGAACACCCGGAACAAATATCTGCAGATCGCACAAATATTTGTTCCGAGGCGGGAATCGAACCCGCAACCTCCTGCGTCGCAGTATGTGATAGAAGTGTGCATATAACATAACATAACACAACACCCAACAGTCACATTATATCACATATACATAGTCCTGATTATATACATAGTGTAGTGGGTATCAGGAACTACGAGACAATAATACCACAACACGCATATCCGCAACAAATATTTGCAGTTCATGCAAAAAAAACCATAGCAGGAATATAACCTGCACCTCTCGCATCCCAGTCGGCTACACACCTACCAGGAAACGGGGCTGGTCAAAGTTTTTTTAAAGTCCTTAGTGTTCGTTCATCATCAGTAGTCTTTAGATGTCCACTGTTGGACAAGGCGTCCAAACAGTATGAAATGTGGATTTGCCATATTCGCCTTGCTTGGCAGGCAGATTAGTGATCACAGTATTGGTGTTGAGTATTCAGGTGGATGCTGCTGCCCATCCCCTGGTGTAACCCCTTTGTCAGTTTTTACTACATCCACGGGAGGAGACGGAGGAGTGTATTCTTAGACCGGACACACCACGACACATGGTGCTCGTTACCCAGATTCAAATTAAAGATTTTTGGATTACCATTGGTATAAATTATCATTAAAATAGGCGTGCATTTCTACTGGTAAACAAGACAATGATCGAGACATTGGACCTCTCTGCGAGTTCTACCGCCTCTAAGTACAAAGGGAATGCTCCGACGACGGCATCGAGATTTTACCATCACTCTTCCCTGCTGCGGTGAAAAAGCTCATCCACATTATCATAGAAACCTGGGTATCTCGAGCGACTCTTTTCGCAAGATCCTTTCTTCCCCATGTTTAAAAGCTGTGGAATGAACTGAGGATTTCCTGCTTAAGTTATCGACAAAGGCGTGTGTCTATGTATATATGTATGTATTCAGGGTAGGCGACGCATTGGCAACGCTCCCGCTGTTGCCGGTGTCTATATACGACGGTGACCACTTTACACTACTGGGCCGTAAGGTAGGCTGTCTGTCTGATTCATAAAAAAAGCAGACATAAACTGGCTACCTGCTTTCTCTAGAATTAAGCCTATAAAGTGATAGAGCAGTGGGTTTAACCTGATCGTGCTTTCTGCGGCCTCGTATCTAAATAATTTGATACGCCCGAATTGATTAGGTAACCTATTAGATATGTGGCCGATATTTAATTTCATCGATCAAGTCGTATTGGTGGTAACCAGTTTCGATAGTGTGTTACAGTCGATACGGTTCATGGAAAGCAAGGACAGTAGCTTGTCCTAAAAATGTACGAAGCATTGACCAACTGGGATCCAATCCCGCCTTCTACAGGCATAGTATTATGTACACATAGATAGATGTTGACTTTGTGGCCTAAAACTAGCAACCCAAACTCTTGATGTGACACTGCAGCCCACATTTAAAACGTACTGACCATTTGTCTCACCTTGAAAGTGACAAGAGTCAAATATTTTGCAAAATCTATAAAAAAACATAAAAATATAGCAACATAAAATATTTTTCGTGATCGTATTTTCAAGGGCATCCTAGAAGATAACTAGACCACAAAATTAGAACTTTAATGAGTTAGATAGTGACAAAATTTTGGCTGTTGTCAGGGCTTTCGGTGACTCATCATGGATCAAGTATTTTTCTGCATAGTAAATTGATCCGTATAAAATATAAATAGTGAACAAAATCACGTTTGCAAACAAAAAAAAAACGAGCGAGCTAGAGTCGCATATGATGTGAAAAATCTGACATCTCACTTCCTTGGTAATAAGCAACATGGCTGATAGTACCAATCTTTCGGAAAAATGCGCGCTACCAACCTCTCGGAAAAATGAGCGTTTCCTGTTACACTGTTCAGTCCCTTTTCACAAAATCATTTCCACAGATTTGCAGGAAAGCGAGAGGAAAGATGGTACATATCAAAATCTTGGAAGAGGAATACTTGAATACTTGCATAGGAAATTGGCAATATAGCATTCGCGAAAAAAATTAAGAAAAAAAACCAACGAAGCTTTTGAACTAATGTGTCGTGCGTGTGGAACGAGTGACTTTACTTTCAAGTTGCAAGTATTATTTAAAGCCATACTTGCAAGCAAAAACCTGGTGAAAACACCTGGTCGTGTAAGGTTAGGAAACAGTAACCGTGAAACCACTGCGTACCACGGATAGGTACTAAACGTGTGGGTAAGTAGAACCCAGCATGGAATCAATTATAAGACACAGTTTTTGGCGTATATGTATATGTTGCATAGCTCTATAGTACAAGAATGAACAAAATCAATTTACATAGGTATTTCCAACGGCACGGCAAAGTCAATGAAATCAAAAATAATTAATTGTTTTGACATTTAAACAAGACGACTTGTATAAAGAACGGACTGTGAACAGGTTCAGAAATAATAATAAACATAAAAAACTTTTGATTACGTACCTGTACATCCATTTTGTGTCTGCTGTTACATACTGTGTGTAAAATGGTACCTGTTTATCTTTTTGGCTTCCTGGTTGCCATAAATGCACTTATCTGCCTTATACCTACACGATGTTTATATGTATATTTCTAGAATGTCAAAGTTTTTGCTTGGTCCCTACTTTTCATCCTAGTACTATGTCATTACTATAGGTTCGATCCTAGGCTCCGCACCAATTACTTTTCTAAGTTATGTGCGGATTTCCATCGCTCTGTGCTTCGGAGGGCACGTTAAGCTGTCGGTCCCGTCTGTTATTGATTAATAGCAGTCGATAAGCCATGTCAGAGGCCCCCGGGCGGCTTAACAAACTCTGACACCAGAGGCCAGCACTACCTCATACGAAACGAAAACGAAACGACTATAGGACATTACTTAATAATTTCTGAAAAAAGTATACTAATAAACGTGGAATATCCTTGTAATAGTTATACAGTGTTTCGTATCTTTCATTCAATTCGTTTGGTAACCTATAGGATGTTTTCATTATTTCTCCCATGAAAACATCGGTAAGACTGTTATCGCACAACGAATAAGAACAATTCAGGCAATTATAAAATATAATTAGAATTGATTCCTGCCATTGTTGTCAATGACATGGCGCGATAAATTACAATTGACACGTACCTTCGACTCAGGGGCCGTGGAAATTGAAATAGTCAATAGGTACCATAGGTACCCTTAGAACAATAACTGTGGCTTTAGTTATTGTTCTCATTAGGTTACCTACTTACTAGTCCGTCCGTCAGTCTATATCACCCTTCTAGCCTGGAGTTGTTTCTTAAAGTTGAATTTCTGATTATTGTAATTACCTGTAGATGACATGTTATCAGCATCACAGTCAGAACATGACATATTGCCACGAAATTACCACATTAGTCAGTGGTCATGACATTTGGATGAGCTTAGTCTGAACTTGTTACCTTTCGTGCGGGGTATAAAGTAATAAATAATGTTTATTGAAGCGGAAATTAAAATTACTTCATAGTTCTTAATTATGAAATATGTTTTTCACTTATCATTCGTTTGAGTATTATCTAATAGTATTATTAGTAGTACTACTAGTAGAGTATTAGTATTAGTTTGAGTAGTATATCACTGGCCATGCAGATGGCGTCTAGGCAGCGTTACAAACGCGATATAAACGCGCTTTCATAGCCCAGGAATATGAAAGTTGAAACGCGCTTCAAACGTGCTGATAAAAAACGCCGCTTGTATAGGCTTGGTGCATGGCCTAAGAATAGATCCGTCCATTTCCTTCCGTAGATGTTGTTAAAGCTGACTAAGGGAATACAGCAGAATCGATTAGTTACTAACAGATCCCTTGGCTTTGATCCGTTCATTCATTTCGTGTCAATGACTCCCGTTGTACTGATATATCTCGTATAACTATAATTTTGTCTCCAATATTTGTTACTGTTACTTATAGTTTGTAAAATATAGCATGAATCCTGTGAGAGGTGTTATTTTGATCATTCTACAAGCTTTTATTCTACAAGCTATACGAGTATATATTTATTTACAGAAAGAATAATACAAGGTATGTACAAAATACATATGAAACAGTTGTGCTACCTGAAGACCGCTGCAAGCGATCTAAAGGTAGCTCAACTGATCCAAATCACTACCCGACGGAAGCGTTTTACCAGCTTTTATTTAACTTACATTGTAATGTATGTATGTTTATCTGGGTGGAATCCGGGTGGAATCTTGCAACTGAATTCTAAAACAGTTATCCCCAACCAATTGAGTTGAAATTTGGCATTCCTGTCAAGTTCCAATGACAATACAATATGATGGTGACAGCATGCTTATCTAATGATGGAGATGGAAGGTGGGCAACGGAACTCCTCGATGGATAATAGTAGACTGTCAGTGTTTAGGCTCATTTTGATCAGCACACGGTTACGATCACAAATTTTATACAAGCTTGTATTGAAAAATATATTTTTCACAAAAAACTTATTGACAGTCTGTCTTAACGCTGTCCAAATGTTTTGAAACTTGAAAATGGGAAAGTTTGGAAGTTTCCTCTTTTTAACTTTCAAAACTTTTGGACTGCGTAGACTGTCAAAATGATCAAAATAACTCCTGGCACTGGACTCATGCTAAATTTTACAAACAATAGATCCTTATGGATTTTCCAAAGAAGTTTGTTACAGTCAAGAAAGTATCAGTCAAGAAGAAATATCTACCCTAAATGCCAAGCGTAGTGGTTATGGCAAATCTATGAATTCTCCGGGATATAACCAGCAGTGGACGTCTATCGGCTAGTGCTGATGATGATGATGTTTAACGTAATACTTAAGTACAAAGTACTCATTTGTGCTTAAGTATTACGTTTTCTACTTTATGAGTGTTTTCCTTTATCTAGTTTAAACATTCCGTCTGCGACAATCGACGAAACACCCTGTAAAAATAAATGTCGTGTAGATGTTAGGATGTGTGTTGCTCAATTACGCCGAAACGGCTGAACAGATTTAGATGAAATTTGATACACAGTGACCTAGATTGAGCTAATAGTAGGTACAGAATATATAATATTCCACGATGGTGCCACCCACTGTGAAAAGAGGCCCATTGAGGCTCTGCCTACCCCCCTACGGGGAAAAAGGCGTGTAAAAAAATAAATATAATATATATATAATAGTACTACGCTATAGGCTACTTTTTATTCTGGAGCGAAGCCGCGAACGGACACTAGTACATAATATAACAATATTGAGTGGGTGAGTTACGCTTATGTTCCAATAAAATAGTTTAAATAAAATAAAATAGTTCCGTTTTAAAATCTAATAACTATTAGCTAGCAAGATAAGCGTTTATTATGATGCATATAGATGATGTAAATTAATATAGTTTTCAATTAGCTTGCTAGTTTAAAGCTACGTCCAAAGTGAAACGACCAAAGCGACTGCAAAGCGTGAGCGTCAGGTCAAGCTACACACCATGTGCTTCAGCATCGCGCCAATATAAAAGCGTGTTTTGCATGAAACTTTATCAGCGCCATCGCATTGGATTCACAGACCATGGGATGATCGATATAAAGAAAACCGACCAAGTTTGCGTCAGAGCTCGCGCATTTATGGTTCCGTACCAACTGTACGAGAAAATTGACGAAATGTTTGATGTTTTCTAAAATATTATTATTTGTTGGTACTACATAACTAGCCACTATCCCCAGCTTCACGCGAGTTCAGGATTCCCCGATTGTGGCGTGTTCGGCCTAAAAATTAATCTCTATTTTTAGGCATCACGTAGATTTTCAAACTTAGTATTCCAAAAATTGAAAATTTGGTTATTAAGTATTTTTCACACCACCTGCTCGATAATTCCCAATTACATATCATGCAACCGCAACGTAAAGTAAAGCATTATCTCTTAAGGGATATAAACGCGCGTTTTGTTTAAGTTTTGCGTCTTAGACAAGCCTCTAAGGTTATATAGATGTTTTAGTTATATAAAGGAAATGATTGTGAATAAAATAAACAAAAAAAAACTGTATTAAACTCCCTAGGGAACAAAGTGATTTGAATTAGGAACGTCAAATTCGTGTGGAAACTCGTGGAAAACTCTAAGTAAAAATGCCCATATATGGTTTGTTCGAAAATTGAAATGGCCGTCATAAGCAGAACTCAATTTCAAAGAATGTGAAACAAAAGACGGTGTTTCATGCTGTGATTTTTAGTTAATTTTTATTGTCTCACAAGTGTTAAAAGTAGAGTATGCTCCTCTGGAATAAAGCCTATCTTCGTCAAAGGCAGCTACGTAAGACACCGTAAGACACTGCCGCCCGCGACGTAAGACACTGCTTTATTCCCTTAGTGCATATACAGGTATATATTTCATTTATTTATTCAATCAACAAGGATCATTGTGTTAGTAAAATACATTGTCTATGGTTAGTTAGAATAATTACAATTGAATACTACAAACTAACTAACATTGAAAAATATGACATAGTCTACTATTTTATTTTTATGTACTATTAGTAAAGTCACATTTTTAGATACGGCCTTCCTTTCTTAAATCTTCAACATAAATGTAGGTATTCCATGGTGCAACCCACTGTGAAAAGAGGCCCATTGAGGCTCTGCCTACCCCCTTCGGGGAAAAAGGCGTGTGTCTATGTATGTATGTATGTATTCCATGATATAATTAAGCCATAACTAGAATTCCATATAAGTAGGTACCTTAAGTACCTACTATAATTGGCCTTTATCTGTTCGAAGACCAATTTAAGAGACATTCAATGGAATAAATTTCAAAGACAAATTATCCAGCTATTATCAAATCATTAGTGTGATCGTAGCTTTAAATATTTTAATGGTAGCAAGACGAGCAGCGATTGAAAGATTATTGCTGCCCCGGTTTGATTAATTCATTCGAATACCGGTTCCATTGTGTTCATCGTATTAACATTTGGCTTAAACGTTTTTGTAATAAAATATCCATAGAGCCTTTTCTTGTTTCTATCTATCACTGTCATTAAGGAGGGGTTTTCACGGCCGTTTCACATCAAGTATATAGCCTTGAAAATAGATGGCGCCAGCTCTGTACAAGCTAAAGTTGCTCTGTCAAAATAAAGTGAAATGTCAACGTCAACAACGTAGTGATAATATTTTCGTGATATTCACACAAAAGCACACGCAATGCATTTGTTATTTTGACAAGTACCTATATTTGAGTCAGCGCCATCTATCGAGCCAAATCGAACTACTTTTTTTTTAAATTCTTTTATATGTAAAGCCCTCATCCGATTTTGATTTAAGTCAAAATCAAGTTGTTCGATTGTTTCTTCTTCTTCTTTTATTTTTATGGCTTCTGAGGAATACTTCGATAAAGTTTTCCCCTTATGGGACTTGGCGGTACACATTTAAAAACTTCCAATTGGTTTAGTGGATTGAGAGACCGTTAAAATATACAGTTGTTCGAACAATAGATAGCCTGAACGTACTGTGTTAAAATGTATAATTTGTACAAAGTACTTAATAGAAAGAAATAATGTATTGTATGACGCCATTAAAGAGAAGAAGAGGCCGATTCAGTGACTAGCTTCACTCCATCGACAATACAGAATGTTGGCCATGCCAGTAGCGTCACAATGAGGGCTTTTCATTATTCGAATAAAAAAAATAGTTGGATTTGGCTCGATAGATGGCGCTGAGTTGACTCAGATGTGGTTGCCAAATTAACAAATGCATTGTCTGTGCTTTTGTGTGATAGTAACAAAATATCACGAAAATATAACACTACGTTGTTGACTTTGACATTTCACTTTATCTTGACAGTTAAGTACAGAGCTGGCGCCATCTATTTTCAAGAGTTTAAGCATGATGTGAAACGGCCGTGAAAACCCCACTCTGAGACGGACGCCAGTGACTGACGTAAATAAAATAAATAAATAATAAATAATGCTGGACAGTTCACACAACATTGTCTAGCCCCAAGCTAAGCAGAGCTTGTGTTATGGGTACTAGACAACTGATATACTTAATACAATATATTACATAGATATATATTTTTATTATATATAGAAAATACCCAGAACACCCTGAACAAATATCTGCAGATCGCACAAATATTTGTTTCGAGACGGGAATCGAACCCGCAATCTCCTGCGTCGCAAACGAACGTTCGCCCGTCGCGTCACAGAGGTCGTCAAATACATACACGTATATCAACCGTAAACGCAGCATCAGATGGTAGATGAGCAACTCACTATCAATGGAATGCCTTTATTATTTTGGAAAAAATCGGTACCTACTGGGTTAGGTAGGTACTACACAGAGTTGGGAATATGAACAGCTTATTTGTTTGCTATTACGTAACTTGTACATAACATAAGTCTTAAGTACCTATTCCAGTGCGTTTAAACAGCAAATAAATACTAACCTTATAAAATAACTAATACCTTTATAAATAATAACCTTTCACTTTCCTGCACTCTTTGGGAGTGATTTCGTAAAAAGAGAAGGAAGTGTGTAACAGGAAGCGCGCATTTTTCAAAGGTTGATATGATAATTTATTTAATAATTTATTTACTGAATAAAATCCACAATATACACTCACAGGCACAATTAACCGCCCACCTTGTATTTCTTTCAGCTAACAGTAATCGTCAAATTAGGACCATATTTGATATAAGTTATGTTAAAAGCAACCATTAAGAATAAATAAAATTACAAAAGTATTGAAAAAATCCGTTCATTAAAAAATATATCAAAAAAAAAAAAAACAAACCATCATGCCAAAAAATCGTTATCGCGAAAAATTTGCATGAAAATGTAACATGTCTAATTTTGAAAAAAATCTACCATATTGTTTTTAATTTAAATTTTAATAATGGGTGTTACCACCTCGGGCCCTAATGACTTCTTGGAGCCGGTTAGACAATCCATCCATGATGTCTTGAATATCCGACTGAGAGATATTGTGCCTTTCCTCTACCGCAGCCGTCTTAAGCTCTCCTAGGGTCGTGGGGGCCGATACTCTTGCTCGGATACATCTCTTTAGGTAGTCCCAAATGTGCTCAATTGGGTTCAGATCGGGAATGCGTACCGGCCATGGCAAAACTTGATGGCATGGCAGATCTTGCGGTATGGCAACGAGCATTGTGATGCATTAATCTGAAGTTCTCACCAATAAATGGTGCGATAGGTATAACGTAGTCTTGCAAGACTTCCTCCACGTATCTTTGAGCGTTCAGACTGCCTCTATCAAACACCACAAGATCGGTACGAGCCTCGTAAAAGATGCCTCCCCAAACCATTATTGACCCTCCCTGATAACCCACGGTTTCAGTGATTGCGCATGGAGTTAATAACCGTTCATTTTGGCGCCTGTATACACGTTGACGTCCATCTAGACCTCTTAAGGTCTTCTGCTCTCATTTGAAAACAGTACGTTCTTCCATTCCTCCATAGTAAAGTCAGCATATTCTCGCGCAAAGGCAAGTCTAGCTCTACGGTGCTGTGGGAGCAGTTGTGGAGCGCGAGCTGGATGAAAAGCCCTCAGATTATTTTCAGCTAGTCTTCTTCTAATGGTTCACTCACACTGACATTTCTCACCTCACAAAGACGTGTAGGTACGCGCTTCAGTAGCGGTGTTAAAGCGATTTCTTAGCACGTTACTGACAAAAAAGCGTTCATCCCTAGCTGAAGTGCACCGATGTCGACCCTGACCTGGCTTCCTCGTGTATGAACCAGTCTCCCGAAAGCGTCTGATGGCATCCCGTACCGTAGTTCGAGGTACATCGAGTGTATGAGCGATGCGATGTTGGCTATACCCAGCGTCAGCAAAATCCACTACTCTAGAGCACCAGTTGCATTAAGAGGCATTTTTTTCAGCCACAAAGACGAATGATACACTAAAAACTAAAAATAAACAATATTCAACCACGATGCCAGAAAATAACAAGAAATGTAAGCACATAAACGTAACTGCAACAATTTCAAACAACGACTAAATTCCAAAAAGGCTTCGGTGACACAAAATTATTCATTGAAATATGGTTATAAGTGTTTAGTTTATTGCTAAAATACCCAACTTAAAAAAAAATGTTAAGCCCCAGTTAACATAAGCAATCAGGGTGACGAAAAATGTAGGTGGGCGGTTAATTGTGCAATACCAACCTCTGAAAAATGCGCGCTTCATTCTGCCATGAACATGGCTGACAAGCCATGATGATTATTACCAAGGACGTGAGAGTCAGAAAGCGCGAGAGGTTAGTACTATCAGTCATTTTACTATAAAAACTTTCGTGATTCATATCATTAGTTTTATAAAAACGGGAAAGATTCTCGAAACGAGTCGAAACAATGTCGGTGCTTACACCGATATAACGGTACTTACGTGAAAAATTCCCGTTTTTATAAAATTCACTATCAGTCATGTTACTTATTAATTACGAAGCTTTGTAGCACTCCTCAGAAGCCATTATTATAAGAAGAGAAAGAGATAAGAGAAAGAGGTGAGATGTCAGATGTTACACATCATATGCGATTACTATAAGGCTCGCTCGTTTTTTCTTTCAGAAATTTCATACATCTTGGTTGTAATTTTATTTTCCGCTCGCCGTGATGACTATTGACAATTAATAAAACATAAAAATGCAGTCTGTAACCTACCTAACTACTATAAAAAAGATCGTAACGAGTACATTAAATGATTATAGGTACATAACATACTGAGAATTGTTTACAACGTTGTTAAACTCTGCAATAAAGGAACACAAAAAAGTTAAATTACCTACCTAGGTCTGTCAATGGTCACTTTGAGTTGCATTTTAATATCATATGCCATTTTGCCTTCATATGTAAGACGATGTGGCAAAGAATTACACCTGTCTCAGCTCGTGGATGTCGTAAAAGCCGACTAAGGGATTACCATGTCTTGTTCATGGCTTAGCTTAGGAATGTGTTATTACTGGAAGAAAGCGTTAGCCGAGTCAATCATGAAAAGCAATTGTAGCGGTGAGCTCGCCACTTTTCATGTCTGTATAGCCTCGATGGTGCAAGCCACAGTGAAAAAAGGCCCATTCAGGCTCTGCCTAATCGGGGAAGAAGGCACTTGTCTATGTATGTAAGTACGTAGGTACCTATAAGCCAAAGTACTCATCTACTTCACTTTTAATGTTCCCAAGAGTGACTCCCAGCTGATCAAAGCCGATGAGGAAAGTGATTGTAGATAAAATTCGTACGGACACTTGTTTACATTTTGTGTATCATTAAAAATGGGTGTAAATGTGTGATATTGGCATTTGCTTGAAACAGAGTCGGGCACTGGTTCCGCCGAATACTGGAGAACTAGTGAACGTCAAGGTCGTGGGGATTAGGTTACCATGTATTTGTTTCTGACAGGTCTTGTACCTATAATTTTGTAGTCGACTGATAATATTATCCACACACTATTGTTAGAGCTATAATATTCAACTTTTGATTGTGTTTTTTTTATGTAAATGGCTCGACAATCTGGCTTACGACCCGTTTGATGGTAAGCGGTTACCGTCGCTTCGGTTTGAAGTACCTAATTGTATATTTAACCCCCGACGCAAAAACGACGGGGTGTTATAAGTTTGACGTGTTTGTGTAGGTGTGTTTGTTGTGTGTGTGTGTGTGTGTGTGTGTGTGTGTGTGTGTGTGTGTCTGTCGCATCGTAGCTCCCGAACGGATGAACCGATTTAGTTTTTTTTTGTTTGAAATTTGAATTTGTCGAGAGTGTTCTTAGCTATGTTTGATCAAAATCTGTTCAGCCGTTTCATTGCGTTGAGGGTTTTTTTAATTTGTACAAAGTTAATTACTTGTAATGTTTGACTTGCGCATGTTTTAAATTACTGACTGTTATTAGTTTGTCAAGTTATTAAGATTTTTCGAATTGAAACTATCGTGGTTGGAAATCATTTTAAAATCAGTACCAAATTAAAACAATAAATCATTTAAAAATGAATAAACGGCCACTGGTATCCGTCGTTTAGCTGACGTTTCGAGACTGAGTTCCTCAGAGGCTATACTATTACAGTATTATTATATCTGTGTCAGAGGCTTCTGTAACTGGTAATACGCCGTATATTCATTTTAAAAAGATTCCCAACAACATAGATCTAGGCGTATATTCTATGTCTATGCCCAACAACGATAGTTCCATATCGATAAATAATCACTAAAATTGTAGCCTCAGCGAAACATCAGCAAATTCACAAAAATGATTTATTATTTTAATTTTATTGATTTTTATAGTTGATATAAATTTCAGTAAAAAAATGATTTTTGAACGTGGTACCTATATTGTGTCTCATTTTGGATGTTTTATTACAAGCCAATACGTTTATTTTATCTGTGCCAATACTATTCTATTATAATCCTGATTCTAAGCGCATAGAGCACCCTTAGAGCATAGCAGCCTCCGTACCGAAATACCTGAATAATATTGCAGGCAACGCCATCTTTCAGAAATGTGAGGTACTAAAATTGTTTAGTCTTTCAATTCATACTTTCACTTTGGTGAAACGGTTGCAGAGTTTGTTGTTGGAACTTTGCTTATAAGTTTCATTGTGAACGAATATAGAGGACGCACCATGTTCAATTAATAAAAATATTATTAAAATTATGGGGCAGTAAACCAACTCGACGCTAATTAAATTAATTGAACTATTTTTATAATTACATGAAAGTCATGAAATAAAATGTTTTTTCGGAGATTAAAAATAAAACAAAGAATTAAGTCAAAAATGGTATTTCAATTTTAAAAGGGTGCTTGGTATCTATGATAAAAAAAAAACATCGAGTGATTTTTCAAATAGTGTAAGTATTGAATTTATGATTTCACTAGATAAAAAGCCTAAGAATACCATATAGTTTTTCTTCCTGAAAACTGTAAGAACTCTATATCAAAAACTTATAAATTCTAGAGCTCATTATAGGTATTAGACATGCTGTGATGTGAACCTATTGCGCCTTAATAATTCTGATATATAATTATGATCAAAATCCACATAACTACCCTACTGCTACAGTCATCTCTCGTAATAACTATTAATTATCTGGCTTATCTGATGTTGATAAATTATTGTAAACCCGTAAGGCACAGATCGAATGACGAGCATAACTGTAATGATAGACAACTCCTAAAATACAAGTTTGCGAGTTATAATCGTGACTTGTTTATGAAATATTTAACTTTGTTCCTCAGACGCGGATAAGTAGATATCTATACGTTCGGGTGAAAAGTTATTAGTAAAATAATGTTCCAATTATCTCAAAAACGGTTCGACCGTTTTTGATACGGTTTTCTGTGAGGGTTTGTGATTCATCGGCGATGGTTCTTAGATACATTTTATGGTGTTAGTTCACCAGGAAGTGGATAGGTAGACAAAATGTTTTTTTTCTCCCGTTTATGGAAGCTGCTGGACCTAGGTTTACACTTAAATTACAGCTTTCGAAACCTTATAAGTAACGGGATTTTATGCTTTTAGTTTCCAACAACTGTTACCTATGATTTTCCCGATACATTATGTTAACAGCCGGTAACTCCGGTGAGTATTCGTAAGATCATTGGAGCAGACGGATATTTGTGATCGATCATCTTCGTATCGAGTTTGACTGGGGAATTCGTTTTTATGTTCTCCTTAGAGGCGTAGGACTATCACGCTCGTAATTTATTAACGCGCTCACTGGCTAGTAAACTTTATCATCATAATCATATATAGCCTCAATGGGCCTCTTTTCACAAACAAAACACAAACAAAAGTTATTTTTTAACTTGAGTTACTTTTAAACCCCGAGTTAAGTAGGTACTTTTGAAACACGAGTTACTTTTGTACCTGTTACTTTGAAACTGTAGTTATTGTTAAACCTCTAGTTACTTTTCAAACTTGACTTCGAGTAACATTGCCGCGAGACCCAAATAGCCCACAAACTGTCGATTTCGGTCATGATTACCCAGATACCCCTACATAAAGTATTAATTGAAATTGCTGAGCCTTTAAAACTGGCTACGTCCGAAGCTTAATTTCCAACGTAGTCACGTTCAGCGGATAATCGAAGAACGAAGTATCAGGCAATCTCAAACAAACATACTACGTTACTACGTTGTGTGCATTACGATTTTCTCTCGTTTACACAATAACTTGCACACAATATCACAAGCCCTGCGTAATGTCACTGCAGCTTCAAAAAAATAGGTACATTAATAGTACTTAATTAAGTACAGCTCGTTCACCTTAAGATGGCACCTGTAAATACACCATGGCAGGTGCTAACTTACGGTCCGGCTCGTTCACCGTAAGTTGGCACTTGTAAATACTCCATGGCAGGTGCCGACTTACGGTGAACGGTCCTGCGGTCCTGTAGGTTCCTGCGGTAGTGGAGTGAAACCACTGACTGACTATTTATTGACGCGAGACTTCAATTGGGCGTCGGAATCGCTGTCAATATTTATTATTTGGACTACATGACAACCCCAGCACCGTTCCACTACCGCAGGACCTTAAAAGGAAGCATACATTAGTGATTAACATAGGTCTGCACACAGAACTGTGCGCCGATTCAAATAAGACCAAATACTGTCAGTCTACTATTATCTACCGAGGAGTGCCGTCTCCATCATCAGATCAGCAATTCACACAATAATTGTCACAATAATTTTGGATTGTTATCAGAACTTGACAGGTAAGCCAAAAGTGAAGAAGTGAGTCAAATTTAACTTGTAATATTTGCTTTTCCTCGTAATTGCCTGTTATATGTGTGGAAAGGGAGTCACGTTGTCAGTTTATACAAAGTTGAGAGTTTCATATAATCTACATAATACCTGATGATTGCAATTCTCTCTGTAACTCAAACGGACACCAACACGCTACGCCGCGCCCTATTTGAGTCGAACCAAAACATAATATTAGCATTCAGTCCACGGATAACACTTTTCACGGGTTTGAGATACGGATATGTAAAAGCTCCACGGTGGTGACACGCCTCAGTAAGATCCGATATAACTTTTCTTACCCTGTCTTGATAAGCAAACGGTTCTGAAGTTAAAAGGGCATAATATTTTATTACTAAAGTATATTTATGATTGAATGGATTTATATTGGTAATAGCAAGTTTGACATAATGTTTCAAGCCTGCGGTGTTCTGGTGTCGTATGCAAGAACCTGAACTCTCACACCAAATTATAAGTACGTAATTTTATCTCCTTAACCTTGTGTGCCTCACTTTTCGTAAAATGTTGAGTGCTTTTAATCAATACGTTCGCTGTACTTCGCACACATACGCGTCTTATAATATACAGAGTATTATCGATACTGTGGTTGTTGTTAAGAGCCGTACGTTAAGGTTGCACTTCATCACTTTGGTACTAGTTTTAATAAACCAAACAACATTGTGTCTTCCCTCAAACCACATATGTAACTCCACTGTAGTTCTAAAGTAACTATGATAGACCCTCGATCGACCTTGATCTCACCTGTTGGTAAGTGATGGTCACGAAGGTCTATTTATATTTATATTTATTTGGATCACCAACGAAAGAAGCACAATCGTGCAAAAATATAATTCTAAAGTTACTCAAATGTCTAGAAGACCTATTCACTCTTGGCTTAAAGATTAGATTACATTATAGTTTTCAAGAAAGACAGACGACAGCAGTTCGCTTAGTGCGAATTGTGGGTATACTCATATGATGAAATGTCGTATGATGAAAAGAAGATGGTGGGATCAGATCATGAAGCTCCTGGGCACATCCCCCAAATATAACCGATAGAAGATCGAAAGGCATGCAACTTTACGCCGCCATATATTGCTCACCTATAAGCTCTGCGTTCGATCGAGTTTTCTCAACTCAACTCTAGACTAGATGTCGCCACTAGTAGTTTAGAACTCCCCATCGGTTTTACTTCCTTGGTTGGAGAACTATGTGTACCGGGACCCCCCTTAGGGTCCTGTTTGGCACGCTTCGGGTCTCTTCTTCTTTGTCGTTTTTTTCATTACTGAAGGTCGTGCCCGTCTTGAAATGTTTTGGAAGAGAAATTGACGAGCTACTTCCACTGCAGCCTGTCTTCGTCTCGTCTAAAGGCGGTACTGACAGGGAGGCCTGTTAATGCCTTAACTTGGTCAGACCAGCGGCTAAGTGATCGGCCACGAGGTATTTTCCCTTCTATCTTCCCTTTGGGTATAGAACCCTAAAAAGTAACTTGTGATGTGATCAGCTCCCCGATATCTATGCTTCTTTCTCAGGGCATGGCTCTGTACACTTTTATAACGATAAGTAAAACCATGTAACTCTGCGAGCTTTTGTTTAACAAATTTCCATGAGTAAAGTTCTAGGTATTTTACTATGCAGCTGTGCTTGCAAATTAACCTCTGAAAGCAAATACAACTGTATTGCGCTCTTCTCAGCATCACGTAGCTTCGACATTGTAAAATATGCTTGAAAATGGGTATGATCAAAATTCTGAATGTGAGCCGGTAGAAAACGTGTATGTAAATGCTCCCAGGTTAAATTGGAGCTATCTGTGGAGGCTTAACATGATTTTAGGGTGTAAACGGTGAAATAAAATTGTGAAATATGACTGGGATTGGATTTTATTCAACCAATTTCTTTATCTTTATCGTTTGCAGCTGTTTCAGTTTTTTTCGTATAAGTATGTTAATCTTTTAAAATAAATTAATTAATTTACTCACTTAATTTATTTATTTAGAGCTAAACAAAAATCCATAAAACTTAGTAACCTACATTAATTGCCGTAAAAAAAATAAGTTCGTCTTTTTAAAGCCTTAAGTATATTATAACACTAGTAACTCGCCCCGGCTTCGCATGGGTGGTGTCGTGTCGAATAGCAGTCAAACAGTGAACGTGACCTATGAGGCAATGCACTGTTCATAGGCAGAGGTTACCGCTTAACATCAGGTGGGCCATCTGCTTGTTCCGTCATTAAAGCAGTATAAAAAAAATATACATCCGGACAGATGAAAGCAAATTTTACCAGTTGTTGCAAGGACTCTGCTCGCTTCGCTCGCTCGGTCAATGGTCATTTGTTAATTAACCAAAGGGATAATAACGGGAGCTCATAAATCAATTTAAATTTAAATCTCAGGCTCATTTATATTCCATCATAAAATCTTCTTTGCTCTCAACTAAGTATAACTTATAACTTAATGAATGAAACTGGAAGTGTTTGAATGGATATTAAATTTTTCAGTGCGATGTAGAACTGATCGGCAGTTAATCAAACTAATAGTTTTAAAACTTGGGAACTCTTCAAAATAATTGTGGACAATTCTGTTATTAAAAATCTATTGATAACGTAATCTTCACTTTTGATATGCGCTTTAGATAAAACATTTAACGACGACGAAGAAGAAAAAATAATTTTATGGAACAAATTAGACCAACGAATATATTTATCGTTCCATTCTTTGAAAATTAACACTTATGGAAACACATTGGTGTCTAGGAAACATAATGTAGGACTATAAAGTTAATTAATTTATTCACGACTAGATGTCGCCACAGGAATAAAAACGCGTTAACAGCTGTCATCGCAAGCAAATCGCAGAGTTACCTTCAAAAAATATTACGAGTTGATTATCTTTGAAACGGCCCCACCAATTTCCACCAAACATTTTAGCTAGGAACGATCACGATCAAGTCACCTTGCAAACAAAAAAACAAAATCAAAATCGGTTTATCCGTTTTGGAGCTACGACACCACAGACAGAAACACATAAAGGTATCACACGTCAAACTGACACCTCTATTTTAGATTGGGGGTTGAAAACTTCCCGTGGTCTACCTATTCTATCGTATGACGACCTCTGTGGCGCGGCGGGCGAACGTTCGCCTGCGACGCAGGAGGTTGCGGGTTCGATTCCCGCCTCGGAACAAATATTTGTGCGATCTGCAGATATTTGTTCCGTGTGTTTGGGTATTTTCTATATATAATAAAAATATCTATCTATGTAATATATTGTATTAAGTATATCAGTTGTCTAGTACCCATAACACAAGCTCTGCTTAGCTTGGGGCTAGACAATGTCGTGTGAACTGTCCAGCATTATTTATTTATTTATTTATTTATTACATACGACTGTGGAAAAATAATCGCTTCGAAGCGAATACCGTTTGGCATGGCCGGCAGGGGTCAAACCTCTGACGAAGTATTCTTTAGAAATAAATACCAGAACTTTGGCTCATCCTTCCTCCCAATTTGGTTACGAACTTCACTAAACATTCAGGATGATATGTTCCATGATAAATGCCTGAAGCTGTTTCAGTTGCTGAAGAGACTGGGGTACATAAAAAAGGCACCCAGTAATATTTGTCCGTTTATCTTTTGACCCAGCAACGAACTTATGTAAATGTGTAATTCCTATTACCTTCGTACAATAAGCACCATCTGTTAAAATGTCTGACGGGTCGTTAACCTCACTTTAATTTGAAGCCCGTAATTTCAGTCCGTAGGTACAATAGATAGGTAACAAAGATTTATACTTCGGTCTGAACCGCGCTTAACTAGAATTGGATAACAAAATCTTTATTTACAGAAAGAATAATACAACTAATAAGATTAGGTTTAAAACAGTTGAGCTACCTAAAGACCGTTGCAACTGATCTAAAGATAGCTCAACTGATCCAAATCATAGGAAATAATTGGTAAATATTTCAAAAAATTATGATCATTCACGAAAACTGTATTTCTTTAGATGAAAATAGGTGTTTGTTAAGAAACCACCTTTTTAGGTATCTTTCGGGTTTTGTAAAAATCGGGAACTATTTCTAAAAGACCATTTTTTTAACTGCTTGTATGACGGAACAAGCAGGGGACCTACCTCTGCCTTTAACAATGCATTACCAAATGGGTCACTTCCACCTAGGACGCGCCCTATGTGACATTACAATGCGATATAAAGAGACCTAAAGATGAAACCTGAGACGTAAAGATGAAAAGCCTCATGTGCTTGAAATACCGTTCAAACCGGAACAGCAATCCAAGCACTACTACTGCAGCTTTGCGGCAGAAATATGTATGGTGGTAGTACTTCCCCGGACCAACTCTTCTACTAAACTCAAGACCTACTTAGTATTACTGGATCATTAAAATGGCCTTCAAACATTGGATTTACTTTAATTTGTTGAAGGTGAATATGGATAAAGAGCTTCCAAGCGTGCTGTTAGTATAGCTGGAGCCGAAAAGAAAATGTTTGATTGTAGCCGCAATCGTCGACCGTTTCTTCAGGTAGCCAGCCATCCTGCCAGCAAGTGTTGAATCGCTCTCAGGTAAAGTCCTTACAAAATACAACAAAAATGAAAGCAGATACTGGTCTAAAATTTTGAATATCCTACCGTAAGCATATACTTTTAAGGGATATCTTTCCTCATATGTAGAAGGTCAAATAATACGAGTCTTTACGTAAACCGAATATATTCCGCGGTTATAATGAACACAAGTTATTTGTTTGGGTGGCTGGAGACGACTGACTGCCTGTGTGCGCCCGCTCGTATTGCAAATCACGATTCAGCATTTCTGTAGCAACGCACACTGCTACAGTAATCTCCCCCTTACAAAATTTTTTTGAAAAAAAAAAAAAAAATCTTAGGTCTAGAACATAAAAGTCTTAGCATTAAACATAACCTTCCTATTACAAAGTTGGCTGAATAACCACTTAACTTACACTGCGTTCTAAGCACAATCGTATTTTCGCACATTGCTACTTTACGATGTGTGTGTTTAATTAGCAGATCAGATTACGCTCTTCGTACCGTAACCTAAACAATCATTCCGTAATCCAACTTTGTCATTCTTCTATAATCGTGTGCAAAAGGCACACAGGAATGTGCATAGTTGCAAGATCGTGCACGACGCGACCAATGCCCCGGCGCCGTAACATGAGCTTGCATTACAAACTGACCTACTTTTATCTGACTTGATAAGACTCAGACTAATCCACATGTGAAAATAAAATAAAACATGTTACTGACATTGGCTATTAAAAAATTGATTTTACAAAGAAATACCTCAAAAACTATAAAAAAAATGTTCCAAAAATTAAAACTTACAATTAATTTACCACAAAATAAAATACCTTCTCGAATATGTTCGACGCGATGCGATGCAATGCAACGTTTCGTTTTACCAAATGCTACCATGTGCATTGTAAACTAATTGCTACGTGCATTTTATCGCAACGCTATCCTTCTTTTATGCAAACCAAAAAATATTATTCATACAATTTTAAAGTTACTAACAATTGAACCAAATGCTTCACAAATGCAGCTTACAATGTAGTTGTTTCTCCTACTAAGCATTCGCCCGCTAACTCGCCGTAACGTATCTAATTACGAGCGCTGCGAGTCATAACAAAACAATGGAAAAGTTTTATTAATATAAACCTGTTGTTGCACTAACAAATATTCGATACGATGCGATGCGATGCTACTTTTCGTTCTACCAAATGCTACGAGATGCATTGTAAACTAATTACCATGAGCATAATATCGCAACGCTACGAAATATTACATTTAAATACCATCTTCCAATACACAAAATTTTTGTTCAGAAACAAACATACAAGAATAACAAAAAAATGTAAAAAATCAAAAAGGGTACACGCAATTCATCAAATAGCAAAAAATACAGTAAAATAAAATATAACCACAAAATAAAATAAAACTGTTGACGGACCTGAATATCATTTTTACGCAATGCGATGCAATGCGACGTTTCGTTTATCAAATGCTCGAGATGCATTGTAAACTAATTGCTACGTGCAAAACATCACACGCTATCAAAAGAATTTTATAACCTTGATTCACTGATTCTACGATTCACCGATTCTACGATTCACTGATTCTACAATTCACTGATTCTACAACGAAATCTTTCTTCTCAGAACTCACTTACGCCGACGATTATATCTTCTTCTACACCACAGCACCATAGCACCTTCTCTTCTGCGTTAAAAAACTCTCATGGGCCCTAAATAGCGTGAACTCGATGCCAGTCACTCGCAGCAGTGGGACTGAGCCTCCTCGAAGTCCAGCACTGGTCCTCCGGTGAGCATCCTTCAACCGGGCAAAATCCCTCCGGTGAGCATCCTTCAGCCGGGCATAATCCATCGAGTGCAGCTGGAACATCTCGTTCCGCTCCTGGACGGTCAATACTCTTTACATAAATACGCCCTCTTACTCAGGTCTTCTAAATGGTAGCTGTGAGTTATGCTGCTGTTATTTTACCGCGCCTTCCATGCGCTTCCGTTGTCCATGTGGCGTTACGTCATCGCTGCAATTTCGACTTCTTTTGTTTTACCTCCCGAGGCGTGGCTTTCGTCGGGAGGGAGTCATCTCTGGCCCAAACGCGCGTTCAAAAATCAAAGTCTGGGGTCACCACTTTAAGGGATATCTTTCCTCATATGTAGAAGGTCAAATAATACGAGTCTTTACGTAAACCGAATATATTCCGCGGTTATAATGAACACAAGTTATTGGTATGGGTGGCTGGAGACGACTGACTGCCTGTGTGCGCCCGCTCGTATTGCAAATCACGATTCAGCATTTCTGTAGCAACGCACACTGCTACATACTTATCATTTTGCTAGGTTATTACATTTCAGCTGAATTTGCAGCAGCATGGCATTTAGTTTGTAACATAAATTAATTTGTTGAAGTTAAGTCAGAAAATAATATCATATTTTGACGAGTACCAGATAATTTATTTTAAAGATTCCTACGCCAATCTTTACTTGAAAAAGTGGTATATACGGATTGCAAAGTTTAGGTCTGAAAGTTCTTAAATTTTTCCTACTTTAGGTTTTAAGATGGGGGGGTTTTTGGGGAAGAAAAATTGGTCTCATCTCTGGGAAAACGCGATTTTCTGCACAAACATTTTCATCGAAGTACACAAACATTTTTTTACTCTTTCTTTGTTCGTTAATTCGTGTCAGTCACAGAATATTGAATAGTTTGGTATTCCTCGGCCGAGGCCAAGAAATCGAATTTCAAAAATTCAAATGATTAGAGATAGTAAAGTTAGACACTTACTAAACACGATAAGGGTACTCGTATAGTATTATTTTATTTGTGATAAGGGTAAAAATTCACATAATTGCTACATAATTGCTTGCATAGTAAAAACGATTAAAAAAACTAGTGAAGCTCGGTTGCACCTTAAATCAGATAGTTTAATAAATAAATAATAATAAAAACTACTAGCTATCCATAGAAATTATAAACCTGACATCCTCTTTAAATATCCGTTGTATATATTCAATGTGCTATCACAATCGTTGCCTTCGGCAACTTCCAGTGCTTATTATTTTTCTAAAGTAGATAAGTAAATTTTTTAAGAAATAAGATGAGAGTAATTTTGTCAGGTAGAGTTACCGAAATACAGGGTGGCGAATAAGTAATCACCTCACTGAGGTGATAACTTATGCGCCACTCTGTATATCTACCTCCCACCGGTACCATATAAAACGTAACCTACCGTAAAATCTCGTCATAAAAGCTGACGGCGAAAACTGCTGGTGTGTACACAAACAAGGTAACATAAACGTGTCCTAACTAATTGGCTCCTAATCCATTAGCGGTGTAAAGCAAAAAATCCAAACGGAGAATCTGATATTAGAAAACAGAGATTATTTACTTTTAATCCGACCTCGACCACAAACTCTTTACGGCGTATTTCTTGGTCGGAAAACTCAAGCAATAAAAAGTTCAGCAATCTAAGAACATTTTAAACTAATCAAATACTTACTGACCTGAGTTTAAAATATTTACCAAAGTTTAATAACAAAGTTCGGTGAGGAACGAGGGATTTAATTTTTATTGGTTTTCCAGAAGAGGTGTTTGAGATTTCGTGGTTTTAGAACCTTTGACACTGCGCGGAAGCCTCTGGTACGGAGGCCGAAAGGCGGAAGCTATTGATTGGTGATTGATATTTGACTTCATACAGGTATTTTTTGATTACCTTATTATTTACTGAAAGAGTCGAATACTAAGTGAAAAATTCAAAAATAAATCTTTTTGGATATAATTGAACTAAACATAACTGACCCTTAATTTGCGGCCCTCATTTATCCCATAGTCATAGACTATTGATAAGGGTATGGGTTATACGACTCCTTTCATACTGAGTTGTGGGCCCGTTTATGAGTCATGACTGGAGATGAGCGTGCGAACTCGAGGCGTCGGGGTCGAGCTCGTGATATGGGCGGCAGCGTGGCGGATTCCGCGTGACGTCAGTCCGGGCGCGGACTATAACCACCCCGCATGCGCACACCAATCTACCCCTGACACCCCCCGCACATACCGCACACCCCGCCCGCCACTTCTCGACAGGCGCAAGGGAAGGCCGCTCGTTCGCCCACCTGTCTCAACTTTCGCCTACCCGCGCCGATGACACAAAATAAACTTTCCGTTAATAAGTGCGTGGACTACTTCATGGACTTGGACTGAGATTAACTTTCAGTGAAAATACCGAAAATTTCACTTGGTTGGCGGTAAAAGTTATAACAAGTTCAGGTAAGTTAGATGTTGTGGGTAGACTAGAACCGTTCTTCAAATTAGAACACACGCCATCGTCATTAAAAAAAATAGGTCTCAGTCATTTATCTTAAAGAACTTACATATAGTATGGATTCAGTCATATTTCTAATTGTCCTGGCGCAATTTATGGTCAAGTGCAAGTGCTTTGTGCGCGGTTGCGTAATAACTGCGCCGAGATCGGATTGTAAACCGTCGCTTGCCATTTTCCTATTTAATTTTCGGGATCACAAACCCTCACGCCCTATACTCCTGATCATCCTTTGCAAACAATGAAACTACTTGATTATACATTATTTGGTTTCGAGGCTTTTGGGCTGGGTGAGTACTTAATCAGACACGTTAAAGCTGAAGTGCTTTATTATCGCTTACTGGAATAGGTACTTCGTTTTGGGATTACTTGGTATTCGATAAGTTATTTTCAGTTTCAAAATATAGTCGCACTTCAAAAATACATCATTTTCATTTAAAAGCTGAATGATCGAGCGCTCTGTTAGTTATGTAAAAACCGTGTCAGGAGGCAACCCGCAAATATGTACGCCTTGGTTAAACACCTTTCTAATTGTATGACTATTATACCTATCGACTATATTATACTAGTTCTCCCTAATTTTTGCCTATTGTGTGAACCACGTATTATAACCACAATTTATTCCAACCCTCCCCGTTGCGTAATTGGGCCCATTGTCTGAAACCTCGTATTGAGAACAGAGTACTTTAGGAAGACCTTCCTTATTGAAATTTTGGATTGAAACATGTGAGCTTCTTTTTAGTAAAATCCATATTTTTGAGCAGTTAGCGCTTACACCTGGGAGTTTTAGTTAAAATGGAGTAGTAGTTCCACTTACATGGCTAGGTTCTTCGAGTAAAGAGATTTATTTACTTCATTTTGTGAAAAGTACTAAGTAGATGTTTCATGTTGTTTGTTGTTTTTTGTTTTTTGTTTAATAGTAGAGATTTTTTGTGAAAGAGTTTGTCTAGGGAAATACTACCTTCATACATATTTCTGCTGCAAAGCTACTGCTTTGCAGCAGCACTACTGTGCTCGCATTGCTGTGATCCGGTTTGAAGGGTATGGGTGCCGGTGAAATTACAGGCACATGAGACTTTTCATCTTTATGTCTCAGGGTGCAGGCGCAGTGCAATGCCACATAGGGTGCATCCTAGGTGGACGTGACCTATGTGGTAATGCGTTGTTAAAGGCAGAGGTGGGCCCATCTGATTGTTCCGACACTAATGTAGTTAAAAAATAAAAACGTTTAGACTCTACAAAATTTAGGTTGCTCAGTAGAAATTTTCAATTTAATACAGATTTAGCTATTAGCCTGGCATATGCTGGAGAGGTTAGTCTAGTTAGTTACCAACATGTTTTGCAAACAAAGCAGATTTATTGGATCATATAATATAATGTACACTGACAGCCGACCGATACACAAGCTCATACATAAATGATTAGAAAAAATAACATTGGTCAGTATATTATCTAATTATTGTAGGTGCCATAAATTTCGCTAGATCAAAAAAAAAATTAAACATGGGTCGCTTTTCATTTTTATGTCTCAGGGTGGCGGCGCAGTGCAATGCCACATAGGGCGCGGCGCGTCCTAGGTGGACGTGACCTATGAGAAAATACATAACTGCCACTGTTCATAGGCAGAGGGTACCGTTTAACATCAGGTGGGGCATCTGCTTGATCCGTCATTCCAAGAAGTATAAAAAAAAAACGGATTTTTTTGAATGTGATATGAGTTTAAGCAGCGTCAGACATGGGAAGCAATGGCGGCGATGAGCTCGCCACTTGTCACGTCCATATTCCCACGATACCCACGGTGCAAAGAGGCCTTTTGAGGCTCTGCCTACCCCTTCGTGGAAAAAGACGTGTGTTAATGTATGTAATGCGATATGAAAATATACCCACAATAATGTAATTGGCACCTACGGTACATAAGGTGCCACATTTGAATTTTCTTACTTGGAAGCGAAATAAATATTAAAAACTAGCCAAGTGCGAGTCGGACTCGCGCACGAAGGGTTCCGTGCTATTATCTACAAAAACGGCAAAAAATCAAGTTCGTTACATGGGAGCTCCCTTAAATATTTATTTTATTCTGTTTTTTAGTATTTGTTGTTATAGCGGCAACAAAAGTACATCATCTGTTAAAATTTCAACTGTCTAACTATCAGGGTTCATGAGATACAGCCTGGTGACAGACAGACAGACGGACGGACAGTAGCGTCTTAGTAATAGGGTCCCGTTTTACCCTTTGGGTACGGAACCCTAAAACCCCAAAAACTGCATTCATAGATTACCTATTAGTTACTCAGCATTGGTCTTCGGGTCAACGCGTTGACCTGCTAATTTTGGGTGATAACGTTATAATAATTAAATTAATGTATGCCTACAGGCTCAAACATCCACTCCTCTGCTTCTATTTGATCTCAGTAAACATGGAGTTGCTTTACTAATAAATTATGACATTAATAATTAAAATGAACAAAACCCGCACACGCTTATTCACATTTGTCTAGCTTATCAAGCTCGTGCGATGATAATATGATTAATATATGCTTTGCATATAATTTAACAATTTATTCTGTATTTCGGGTTATTCCATTATTCGTATTCTATTAGGAGCGCCTTGACCAACAGTGGACATGAACGATTGATGATGATAAATAGTGAAATTAGGTTATCTGTTCTCATATCGTAAAAATCAAATTATAAACTTCGAAACGGTTGATGTGACATACTATATACACAATACCGAAATTTAAAAATAGAATAATACTATGACACTTTTTATCAACTAAATAATGTTAAAAAATAACTTTTTTTATTATCCATCCACTACGGCCAGGCCAAGGAGGATTCATACTCTTTTACGTTTTAGTTTAAATTGTTTTTGGTTACGCGCTCTATATACACGCCACGGTATGCGCGGTAGAAACGTGTCTTTTCTTTTGCTTATTCATTGTTATGTTCTTTGTGAATCAAGTAACAGTTTTATTGTATGAGTGAAGATAAAGTAGTGTATGAAACTGCACATAACTAGGTATTAAAACACTCGTGTTTATGAGACAGTTTCATAAAAATAATAAATAAAATAAATAAATATTGCTGGACAGTTCACACAACATTATCTAGCCCCAAGCTAAGCAGAGCTTGTGTTATGGGTACTAGGTAACTGATCAACTTAATACAATATATTAACATAGATAGATATTTTTTATTATGCATATAAAATACCCAGAACACCCTGAACAAATATCATAAACTACTGTAAATTAAGCAATGTGATACTTGCTAAATTCATTGTCTTCCAAGATTCAATATTCAATCTCATGCTAGCACAGACTATAACAAGCGCGATTAGCTGCAGGTGGGAATATGTTAGGCGATGGATCCCTATTACGTGATACCCGTGTATTCGGGTCGAACCCGACGGCCATATAGGTTGGTTGGGACACACATTGATTTTCCTTGATTCCTTATTTCTTGACATTGAAAACATAACAGTTAAACAACGGAAGCAAGTTTTAAAAAATTATACGTACTTGTGTCCCAAAGCTTCTGTTTTCAGAAACTAGTAGGTATACGCATTTAATCAAGCCAATTGAAATATTTTTAAAGACTTTCCCATACAAACTTCTTCCTTCTATATAGGTGTAGAAAAGACGAAACTCCATAATAAAGTTCCGACAAGTGTAGGTAAGGTAACTTATTATATATTCTGTGTTTACACCAAGATATTATAATTTAATGAAATTTTCTGCATGGGAATTTGCGGTCTTATTGTGTAGTAGACTGAAGTTCGATTTCAAAGTCCATTTTGCTATTCATTGCGTTGCGAGTTTTAAATATTTCTGCTCTTGAAAAAAAGCGCAGCGCAATGAACAGCAAAATGGGTGTGCGTCAAGCTAGCGACCCCCAAATCGAATTCAGTGTTTTCTTCCCGGCCAATAAATAGTGCATAAATAGTGCCAAATAGTGCCTTTAGTTAAATAATTAGTGCCTCAATACTTTAGAAGTTATAAGCTAAAGAATGGGGGGTCGCCAGCTTGACGTCACGATAGCGACCCCCACCTGTAACTCAGCAACCACAGCACGTACGACTTAGCTTTATATCTCAAAAAATAGTGCCTAATTAGTGCCTAAGACCTGCAAAACCTCAGCAACGAGGCTGCAACAGAATAGAAGATATTTGATATTCTTTCTGAGACTATTGGCTACATGGCGTCGGTCTTCGCTGCCCTCACTGCCGCGCCAATACGGCAACTGACAAAATTAATTTCTTAAATTCCGACGTTTTTCCATAGCTCAAAAAAAGTGCCTAATTAGTGCCTTAGACGAGCAAAACCTCAGCTACGAGGCTGCAACAAAACAGAAGATATTTGATATTATTTCTGAGATTATTGGCTTCATCGCATCTGTTTTCGCTGCCTTCACTGCCGCGCCAATACGGTAACTGACATGACAACATTCTTTTCTCTACATTCCGCGGAGCATTTCATTGGTCGGCAGGTAATTGAATAGAAAATGAAGGCTCGTTTACACTAATACAACAGTCATCATCAACATTATCAGCTTGCAGAAGTTCACTGCTAGACATGTATGTAACTGTTGGGTGTGATGTTTTGTTATGATAAAGGCCTCCCACATAATATGATGACACGAAGAACAGTCTTGGCCCGCCTGCATCTACCAGAAATCTAAATGTGAATTGAGGTAAACACAAACTCAAATAGTACCTATCTATGGTTTTTTTTTTTATTTCTGTCTCTCTGCCTGTATCTATCTTTGAAAAATCATCACGCTGAAACTACTTGACGGATTATAATGATTCTTGGTATAGTTATACCATATATGAAGTTAATGCCTAAAATATTTAAGAAAAAACGAAAGAGTTCTTGATGTAGAATAGATAGTGTTGTCTGTAGGGGAAAACTCCGGTACTCCGGAACTACCGAAACAATTCCAAAAGTTATTTCACTTACAGGAAGCTATATTATCGCCAAGTGCTACATTTCAGTAGCTTCCATCTGCGGCTGCGCTCGCATTATGGGTAGTTCTACTCAAATCCGTGTTTTAAGCATACCTTATAGTGTGGTATGATATTTGAATGTTATAATCTATTGTCAGAATTGGAAAAACCGGCCACGATTTTTTTTTGTTTTCAAAATCGTTATCTGAAGTTTCCTGTCATAACTGAACAAGAATCTGCTGTCAGAAATAAAAAAAACTATTTTGAACTTTTTTTTATTCCCATCCAAATGCTTTCAAAATCGATATCTGGAGGTCCCTGGAGTAAGAGAACACAAAGATGTAGTCAGAATTAAAAATCTGTGTTTGATATATTAATCAGGCTCCAGGATCTGATGTTGACGAACCAGCATCCTAATGAACAGGTTCTAGGATACTTCTAAAGCCGAATCATCAAATTTTGAGTTCTAACTTTACATTAAGACTGACATGACAATGTGTCTTTCTCCTGCAGATTCCAAGGTCTGATAATGATCAGAACAGGATGAATATAATCTAGGGTGAATGCAACGATGCATAAATTCCATAAATGTTCCGTATGTTGAAATCCCACGGTACGGTTTTTTTATTTTGGATTGAATGCATTGAAAATTGATATCTGAGTTACCTGAGTTAACTTATCTCTATGTTACTTAACATACTTTTGAAATACCCCTACCGGTAGTTCATGGGGCCCTCTTTCAACGGCTTTCTGTGAATGACAATGACTACATGAAAAATTACAACCAGCCCCCCGATTCCCTATCTTTTTCGTCTTCAGTGACTAACTGATGATAGGTGTTCACTAGCCCTAGTGGGTAACCGAAGATTGTTATTAATCGCGATTACGTAAGGGAAAGCTGCATTGTTGCACCAAGCTCTAGCTCAGTGACTATCAATGTCTATCGATATTATTTTGGCAACTCTAGTTACTTTCAAAATAGAACTCTTGTGTGGTCTATAAGCAGATAATGAACATAAATCATTTATTGCTTATGAATATAGGTAAAATACAATTGCATTAGATTTTAGGTTGTTAGGTATAGGTAAGATCGCTAGTTTCTGCTTTTCAGCGTACAAACATTAGACAGGTAAGTCAGCCAAATATATGGTATTGGCCAATTTATAAAACAGATCGGCAAGTTTATAAGAAGAGCAAATACGAATTTCAAAATGTTAACAAGCTGTGTCCTACTTACTTAATATAATACAAACATGTCAACAATATCGACAAATAACAACAACAATAACAATATCAATTAGCGCCCAATATCAAGTGGCGGCTATTTACAAAAACTGAAAACACACTTATTGATGTGTGCCTGTGCATATAAACACAATTTATTATAATAAGTACAAGCTAGAAGAAAAATAGGTACGCATAGGTAGGTATGTACTTAGGTCTTTCACTTCTTACATTAATGTATTTAGAGAATGGAATCCCTTTGTATTGAGGAAGGCCTCCTAGGTCACGTCCACCTAGGAATCTATATACAATAATATATTTGAATCGTAAATATAATTATCTATAAATATAGCCATATTTTTTACAAATACCAACATTTTTATTTATACTCGACAAAACAATTTTAGGCTCCTACAAAAGATGTAGGAAAATATACATGCATCAGACTGCATGACATGTAGGTAAGTCGGGACACATGACAATGTGTTTATTTAGTATGAGTATCCACAGAAATGAGACAAGAAAATATACTTGATAAAAAAATGTTTTGAATATTTTAAGATTTTACATGAGAACGATGAATATCTAGTTTTTTTTTCTTATACTGGTCACTTCTTTTCTAAAAGGTTCAGAATCTTAATCCAATAATATATTTTTATCGAAAATATAATTATCCATAAATATGGACATATTTTGTACAAATATCAACATTTTTATTTATACTCGACAAAACAATTTAAGGCTCCTACAAAAGATATAGGAAAATATACATGCATGAAACTGGAGACATGTAGGTAAGTCTGGACTTAATGATACTCGCTTGTATAGTAAATAGGTAGGTAGAGTAAAAGCAAGTTTTCATGTTTGGTATAATTTTAAATGAGAACGATGAAAATCTTGTAACTTTTTCAAAATATTATTACTTTCATAAAAGTACCAAACCATTTTTGAGCAAATCCGATCTCCTTTGTTTGTTTTCAAGTTTTTAGTACGTACCTACAAAGTTACTAAACAAATTTAACGAACCTAGACTTGCCAGGTACCTACCTAATTATAATCATCATGGCTTAGACTAAGTAGTATAACATATAATAGGTAATAACTCACTTTAAGGTCAGAGTGTATGTAGGGGGACACTGAGGAAAAAAGACTTAGGTTTTTTTTTTTTTTTTTTATGAAATAAATACGCAAACTAGCATACGGCCCACCTGATGTGAAGTGGTCACCGTCGCTTATAAACACCGGCAAGACCCAAGGTATTGTCGATGCGCTGCCTACCCTGAAGGAATTTATGAACATTTTTCTTGAAGCGACACATGTCGTAACCAAGCGGGAAAACCTCAGATGGAAGCTCATTCCATAGTTTGTAGGTATGGGGAAGAAATGATCTCGAGAAACGAGTTGTTCGAGAAACCCAAGTATCTATGATGTGCGGATGAGCCTTGTCATTAGTAATAATGTTACTATAAAACGCGGGTTATCATCTTAATTGTTACATGCACAGTATATTTAGTACAGTTACACAGTGTAGCGTCTTTTGCATCAGCAAGCAGTTAAAAATTCTATAAAAAAGACAAAACTCGGTGTAAGTAACTATACTAAGGTAATTTTTAATTTACAGGAACATGCTCAGAAATGGTCAAATGGACGGAAACCATTGTCTTGATCTCAAATCACTAGGTAGATGGGTACTAAATAAATAAATAATTTACTTACTACTCAATGTACTTACTTAATTCACTTAAATTCACCAACAAAAATTTTACTTTAGGTACTAAATGTCCAACGGTTTTTTACAGTTTCACCTCTAAGACCCAAAAAAACCACAGTTCATAAAAACCGGCCAAGTGCGAGTCGGACTCGCATTATCAATATCAAGCAAAAACGAACAAAAAAGTCTCGTGTTCTAAAAAAATATATATAAATATGGGAGCCCCTTTAAATATTTATTTCATTCTGTTTTTTCGTATATTATGTTTTTATAGCGACAACAGAAATACCTAAATCATCTGTGAAAATTTCAACAGTCTAACTATCACGGTTCATGAGATACAGCTTGGTGACAGCCTGACAGACAGACAGGCAGACAGACGGACGGAGAGCGGAGTCTTAGTAATAGGGTCCCGTTTTACCCTTTGGATACGGAACCCTAAAAATTACCAGTTTCCCCCACAGACAACATCTACAGGAATCCATCCTAACTATCCTATATCTATCCTACAGGAACCCTTTCGTTTTTCTTAAATATTTTAGGCGTTAATTCCGTAGTATATTATGGTATAACTATACCAAGAATCATTAAAATCGGTCAAGTAGTTTCAGCGTGATGATTTTTCAAAGATAGATACAGGCAGAGAGACAGAAATAAAAAAAAAAACCATAGATAGGTACTATTTGAGTTTGTGTTTACCTCAATTGACATTTAGATTTCTGGTAGATGCAGGCGGGCCAAGACTGTTCTTCGTGTCATCATATTATGGAGGAGGCCTTTATCATAACAAAACATAACACCCCACAGTTACATACATGTCTAGCAGTGAACTTCTACAGGCTGATAATGTTGATGATGACTGTTGTATTAGTGTAAACGAGCCTTTATTTTCTGTTCAATTACCTGCCGACTAGTGCACACCAATGAAATGCGTCGCGGAATGAAGAGAAAAGAATGTTGTCATGTCAGTTACCGTATAGGCGCGGCAGTGAGGGCAGCGAAAACCGACGCGATGAAGCCAATAATCTCAGAAAGAATATCAAATATCTTCTGTTCTGTTGCAGCCTCGTTGCTGAGGTTTTGCTGGTCTAAGGCACTAATTAGGCACTATTTTTTGAGCTATGGAAAAACGTCGGAATTTAAGAAATTAATTTTGTCAGTTGCCGTATTGGCGCGGCAGTGAGGGCAGCGAAGACCGACGCCATGAAGCCAATAGTCTCAGAAAGAATATCAAATATCTTCTATTCTGTTGCAGCCTCGTAGCTGAGGTTTTGCAGGTCTTAGGCACTAATTAGGCACTATTTTTTGAGATATAAAGCTAAGTCGTACGTGTTGTGGTTGCTGAGTTACAGGTGGGGGTCGCTATCGTGACGTCAAGCTGGCGACCCCCCATTCTTTAGCTTATAACTTCTTAAGTATTGAGGCACTAATTATTTAACTAAAGGCACTATTTGGCACTATTTATGCACTATTTATTGGCCGGGAAGAAAACCCTGAATTCGATTTGGGGGTCGCTAGCTTGACGCACACGCAAAATGGTAATCGATATCGATTAGACAATGGCTGTGTTGGACAAGCTTGAACTTGAAGCGTCTTTAGCTGAGTTTTTGGACTCCAATACTAATCCCTACAAATATATAAAAATTACGAGTTTTCTGTTTAATTGTTGTACCTATGGATGTTTGTCGCGCTTTCACGCCAAGGGGCTTGGCCAATTATGATGAAATTTGATACACAGATAGATTAAAACACATAGGATAATTTGTATACCGAAAATCAGATCCCTTTAAAATATCGTGGGTCAAGGCACGGTTTCTTTCACATACACGAACAATTTCATACTAAACCTATTTGTATATTTTTTTGTCACCAAAATATTTTTCCTTTTTAGAAAGAAGGTTGAATATGCTAAGTTTCTGTTTCCTAACAAGTTTTGAACTCTTGAACGGGAACCCCTCTTGGGGTTTGATATTTTGTATATTTGTTATATTTCCAAGATTCATGCAACAATAACACATAACATGTGGCCGTGGTGTGTCCGGCCTAAGAATAGTCCCCTCCGTCTCCTCCCGTGGATGTCGTAAAAGCCGACTAATGGATTACCCATACTTGTTGATAAGATTCGTTGGTATAAGATTTGTCCTAACTGCTAGCTTACAATGGAATGTGTTATTACTGGAAGAAAGCGTTAGCCAAGTCAGTCGTGGGAAGCAAGGGCGGCGATGAGCCCACCACTTGTCACGTCTGTATGCCACGATGGTGCAACCCACTGTGAAAAATGGCTTAATGAGGCTCTGCTTACCCCTTCGGGGAAAGAGGCGTGTGTCTATGTATCTATCTGAAATTATCAACCAGCTACCTGCCGCGTATCACTGTGATAGACAGACAACGTAGGCTTAGTAATAAGGTCTTGTTGGAACGCTTTCGGTAAAGAACCCTAAAAACAGTCTTTCATCATCTAGAACGTGTCAGATAAAGAAATATACTCCTTTTCCTTGTTCATGTTTTGCGAACATACGAGCCGTTATCCGACCCATCGACATTTCTGACAGATTGGTTGTTTTATGGGCTCAACGTAAATGTTTGTATGAGGCGAAGAAGGCGAGCGCACGCTCTTTTACCGTGCTTTTATGTATAAAATAATAAGTAATTAATTTTGTAAAAATAAAAAAAACCCTCAACGCAATGAAATGGCTGAACCGATTTTGATCAAACATAGCTAAGAACACTCCCGACAAATTCACCTTCCAAACAAAAAAAAACAAAATCGGTTCATCCGTTCGGAAGCTACGATGCCACAGACAGACACACACACACACACACACACACACACACACATACACACAAACATACACACACACACACAGACACGTCAAACTTATAACACCCCGTCGTTTTTGCGTCGGGGGTTTAAAATGCCCTTTAAAGTTTGTTAAATTTGTTGATGAATTCACTAACTCAGTTCATAATTATTAAGTTACCAAATGTCGCAGAATAAATAATAGTATGTTTTAAAAATTAAAACACGTAAAAAGTAAGTCTAAAATTGGATTTAAATTTTTAAAGCGTCTTGATGCTCTGTAGTATATCTGACGAAAAATATAGCGTAGTATCCCGAACGCTGCCCATCCGAGTTAGATTGATCGGCTGGCCTCTGATGAAGTTGGGCCTTCTTAGTTGAATCGCTTAACCCAAATAAACGTAGTGTGTACAGCTCGTTCACCGTAAGATGTCCCAACCAAGGCAGGGGACTGCCTTATAGGTAGTGCTATGCCAAAGCTTTGTTGCTATTGTCTCTAGCTCTTATGCTGTTTCGCGTATCACGTTTGTCCATGTTATAGGAACATCTAATTCAAATATTATTCAGAATTCTCGTACAGAACCGTGTGGGTTTTCAAACTAGTGGCGTTGCTGTCGCAAACCCGTATTGCAATGTGAATTGTAGTTCCAGTTAACATCTTGAATATTCTATGTGGTTTTAAATGTTAGTAGCACATTCTATCCAAACAACCTCATTTAGGTATGCTGAAATTGTGGGAGACGCCTTATCTTACTGCAGACGCCTTACGTTATTGCATAGCTACATTTGCTCGAAGTAAACTTTGCTTTCGGTGATATAATTGTGCGGAGTCGTAAAAAAGTCGTATAATTGTAATTGTCGGTGTAGACTTAGAGCATTGCGGCCTACGTACCGGAGGGTGTAGACCTTAGAGCGTTGCGGCCTACGTACCGGAGGGTGTAGACCTTAGAGCATTGCGGCCTACGTACCGGAGGGTGTAGACCTTAGAGCGTTGCGGCCTACGTACCGGAGGGTGTAGACCTTAGAGCATTGCGGCCTACGTACCGGAGGGTGTAGACCTTAGAGCATTGCGGCCTACGTACCGGAGGGTGTAGACCTTAGAGCATTGCGGCCTACGTACCGGAGGGTGTAGACCTTAGAGCATTGCGGCCTACGTACCGGAGGGTGTAGACCTTAGAGCATTGCGGCCTACGTACCGGAGGGTGTAGACCTTAGAGCATTGCGGCCTACGTACCGGAGGGTGTAGACCTTAGAGCATTGCGGCCTACGTACCGGAGGGTGTAGACCTTAGAGCATTGCGGCCTACGTACCGGAGGGTGTAGACCTTAGAGCATTGCGGCCTACGTACCGGAGGATGTAGACCTTAGAGCATTGCGGCCTACGTACCGGAGGGTGTAGACCTTAGAGCATTGCGGCCTACGTACCGGAGGGTGTAGACCTTAGAGCATTGCGGCCTACGTACCGGCGTACCGGAGGGTGTAGACCTTAGAGCATTGCGGCCTACGTACCGGAGGGTGTAGACCTTAGAGCATTGTGGCCTACGTACCGGAGGGTGTAGACCTTAGAGCATTGCGGCCTACGTACTGGAGGGTGTAGACCTTAGAGCATTGCAGCCTACGTACCGGAGGGTGTAGACTTAGATCATTGCGGCCTACGTACCGGAGGGTGTAGACCTTAGAGCATTGCGGCCTACGTACCGGAGGGTGTAGACCTTAGAGCATTGCGGCCTACGTACTGGAGGGTGTAGACCTTAGAGCATTGCGGCCTACGTACCGGAGGGTGTAGACCTTAGATAATTGCGGCCTACGTACCGGAGGGTGTAGACCTTAGAGCATTGCGGCCTACGTACCGGCGTACTGGAGGGTGTAGACCTTAGAGCATTGCGGCCTACGTACCGGAGGGTGTAGACCTTAGAGCTTTGCGGCCTACGTACCGGAGGGTGTAGACCTTAGAGCATTGCGGCCTACGTACCGGAGGGTGTAGACCTTAGAGCATTGCAGCCTACGTACCGGAGGGTGTAGACCTTAGAGCATTGCGGCCTACGTACCGGAGGTGTAGACTTAGAGCATTGTGGCCTACGTACCGGAGGTGTAGACTTAGAGCATTGCGGCCTCCTTACCGGAGGGTGTAGACTTAGAGCATTGCGGCCTACGTACCGGAGGTGTAGACCCATAATCTGTCTTGCTCATAAAGCTATCTGTCCCAAAGAAAAAGATCGATGGTTGACGTCAATTTTCTTTATCAGTGCTAGCAGTCATTGATGACTATATTACTAAAGATTCCGATGAAAACAATAATCTAGGTTAGTATTAGGTAGGTATTTGTTAATGAAATATAAATAATTTTAAAAAACTCCGTGGGTGAACCTTTCGTTTCATTGTATTGATTTTGACATTGTATTGATATTGATTTTGATTTTGATTGATTTTATTTATTCAATTTTTGACCCAATAATTTGTACCATATTGACAAACAATCGAATCTACCCAAAAGTTAAGCAGCACTGATGGTCTTCTGGGAGGAACTCTGACTTTCGATCCTAAGGTTGTGGGTTAAAATCCTGTTCCAATCACGGTTTTTTTCAACATTACGGGCTCTCAAACGGTGAAGAAAAACATCGAGAGGAAACCGGCCTGTTCTAGAAACAAAAATTCGAAAACATGAGATATGTGTACGAAAGGAGCTTCTAAGAGGCGCACTGAATCCTTTCACCACACTGGTTCTTTCATCACTGGTAACTAGGCCCTTTTAAGGGCCACCATACCAAGACACAAGCGATGACAAAACCGAAACTGAAAACCGAACCATCACTTAATACAGCTGTACAATTAAAAAAATCATAAATCATAAATCATTTATTTGTTTATGTTTTGTTGAGATAACTACAATTATATTATTTTATGGTTACATAGATAAGTCTCATAATTTCATAATAGAAGTTCAAAAGGGAGCTTCAAGAATTTCAGAAAAAACTGAAATAAAATATTTAAAATACTTATGAAAGACATAGCGAGTTGGTCAGTAAAATATGCACTGCTAGAAATAAATGACACGCCTTATTCAAAAGCATAGTAATAACTTGTTTTTGTTCAGCAAAAAGTGCTGCGAGAAATAAACGATTCAGTCATCGACATTCAAACATGGTTCTCTCTTCGATATTGCAGTCGCAACGATTGAACAGCGTGTATAAAATCCACTCTGATTTGACTACCACAACGAAGTCTCTGCCTGATCACAGATAACTTAACAGTAACTATGCCAACTCATATCCTACGAACTACGAATTGTGAGAGCTAAGCCCCACGTACAAGCGATATCAGCTTTTGAATCTAGAATAGTTCTGTAAACGAGATAGAGAGAACGTTTCGTAAATCTAGAGTAGGTAACCGTGTGAGAAATACACAGAGAGGTCTGCTTTATTGAAAAATATGCATAACAAGCAGCACCCCGCTGTTTCACTCACGTAAGTCTCGATCCCGTGGGAATACCGGGATAAAAATGTGCGTGCATATGTGTTATTCTGGGAGTCCAGTTATCTTCATTCCAAATTTAATCCAAATCCGTCCAGTAGTTTTTACGTGAAAGAGTAACAAACATCCATCCATCCATCCATACAAAGTTTCGGGTTTATAATAGTAGGAGTAGGATATACTTACACCTTTACAATTAACTAAAGCGAAGCGAAGCGACGCGTGACCTGAGAGCTGGCTCTTATCTGGCTCAACGCATTAGTATTGCAATGCAACCAGCATCTTAGGGACGCTTCGGATTTGGATCAGTTGAGCTACCTTTAGATCGTTTGCAACGGTCTTTAGATAGCTCAACTGTTTAATTTGTTTTTTTTTTAATTTTGTTCATACCTACTTGTATTATTATATCACTCATTTATTAAAAATCTCGTAAAAAAATATATTTTTCACTATAAAGCAATACTATCTACAAAAAAATAAATAGTAAAAAACATTATAGTAAAAAATATAAATCAAAACGGGGAACCACCGACCGCGGAGCGAGGCCCAAACGGTCGGGGGCTAGGGCTGCAGAGAGAGGAACCTCCTGACTATACGTGCCGAGTCCAGGAGTACCGCCTTCTGAATCTGACCCTTGATCCAACTATTTAGCGAGAGCTTCTTAAGGTACTGGTCGAAGCTCTTCGCAATCAGTCCATTCACTGAAACGACTATCGGGACGATAATCGTTGAATCCACATCCCACATGGCGGTAATCTCGTGAGCCAAGTCAAGGTACTTGCTTAACTTGTCTTTCTCGGCCTTCACGAGATTAGCATCATGCGGGATAGTGACATCAACAAGTATCGCCCGGCGTTCCGACCGGTCTACCAGCACGATATCAGGCTTATTGGCAACAATAGTCCTATCCGTGATGATAGACCGGTCCCAGTAGAGCGTGGCACGGCCATTTTCAAGAACCGGCTGAGGCACGTACTTATAGTACGGCACCTCAGGTCCCACAAGGTCGTATCGGAGGGCAAGTTGCTGGTGAATGATCCTGGCTACTTGGTTGTGTCTGTGCAGATACTCTGAGTTAGCAAGATGCGAACAACCCGAAAGCACATGCCTGAGGGATTCTCCGGGACGGTGACATGCTCTACAGATATCAACCGTCCCATCCTTCATGATGTACTTTCGATAGTTGTTCGTCTTGATAACCTCATCCATAATCGCACAGACAAAACCCTCGGTTTCCCCAAAGAGGTCACCGAAACGTAACCAGTTTACTGAAGCGAGCAGATCTACATCGGGCCCTGTGAGGGCCTTGTAAAACCGCCCGTGCAGTTCCTTGCTCTCCCATACGGTCTTGCGTTCCTGAGTGCTCAGGGCTGATGGTTTACGCCAGTTCTCTTTTGCTAAGGAGAGCGGGGTAAAGTTCTTATCAACTGCAACGACATCGTGATGCATCCCGTACTCGGCATGGAGGAAGTACTCCCTGAGATTGCACACCTCGCGGTTGTGGAGAGTCTTGGCATTTAAAAAGCCTCGACCTCCATCCTTCCGCGGGATGTACATTCTCATAACCGACGAACGAGGGTGTCGCATGCGATGGGTCGTTAATAGATGACGAACTCTACAATCCAGGGCATCTAACTCTGTCTGTGTCCACCTTAATATGCCGAAGGTGTATATGAGCAGAGGCATAACCCAGCCGTTAAACGCGCGAACCTTGTTGCCACCCGACAAAAGACTGTTAAGTACTTTTGTCAAGCGGCAAAAGAAACGCTCCTTCACCGACTGCTTTATGTCCCCATCTACCATGCCTAACGACTCCGACATACCAAGGTATTTGTAGGTTTCGACTTCGGAGACATGACATTGACATTGACATTGACAGTGACATTGTCTCAGAAAGCTGCAAGTTCGTGGAATTTACAACTTTCCCCCGCTGTACTTGCATGACCGCACACTTATCTACACCAAACTCCATACTGATAGCGTTGCTGAATACCTGTGTGATATTTAACAAAGCTACCAGCTCCGGTTTTTTTGGTGCAAAAAGCTTGAGGTCATCCATGTACAGAAGGTGAGAAATGATCTCACCCTCTCTTCGAAGTCGATAGCCTAGACCTGAATCCTTCAGTAGAGTGCTGAGAGGATTCAGTGCTAGGCAAAACCACAAAGGACTCAGACTATCGCCCTGAAATATACCCCGCTCAATCCTTATTAGGTCTTGCGGAGCAGAGGGATCCAATCGGCTACCTGGATGTTGAAGGACTGTTTTCCACTGCCTCATACATGATCCTAGGAAGAATCTTAGAGTTGCATCCACTTTATACAATTCCAAGACCCTCTCCAGCCATGTATGAGGCACCGAATCGTAGGCCTTCTTATAGTCAATCCAGGCAGCCGAGAGATTCCCCTTGCTCCTCCTGACCTGCTGGCTAATGGCCATGTCAATGAGGAGGAGCTCCTTAGTACCGCGGGACCCAACCCTACATCCATTCTGAGCAGGAGCCAAAATATTATTCGCAACAATATGCGAGTTAATTTTTACGGTCAGAATGGATGTAAGGAGCTTGTAGATGGTAGGCAAGCATGTGATGGGTCTATAGTTCTTAGCTTCCGCGGTACTACCGGACTTATGGAGCAGGAAGGTGACACCTGTAGTTAGGAAACTTGGAAGAGATCCCAGTTCGAGGGCTTCCTGGAATTGCTTGGCGAGCACCGAGTGTGAACACCGAAACCACTTTAGCCAAAAGTTGTGTAATCCATCCGGCCCAGGACTTTTCCAGTTCTGAGCTGAACAGATCGCACAACTTACGTCCAAGGGGCAGATGGTAACAGCCTCCATGGTTTCAATCGGTTCACACTCGGCCCTCACCACACTCATCCAGTCACCCTCCGTGTGTTCGACGGGCGCAGACCAGATGCCTCGCCAGAAGTTATTCGCGACTTCAGCGTCCGGCATACCCCCGTCGTGCACACTTTGGTCCGGTTTCTCCCAACTTCGGTACACCTTCCTTTGGTCACTTTGGAAGTTGCGGTTCTGCCAGTATCTATCCACACGCTCTCTATAGCGGCGGATACGGCTTGCCCACGCAGAGACTTTCTGCTTCAGAAAGTCGATGCGCTCAGTGACACAGGCCATGTAGTCCTGGGGCCGTGTATTATTATTATTATTATTATTTTTGAAAATAAATGTATTATTTTTAGTAACTAAAGCAATCGTAATACACGAGTTAGTTGTGTAACTAGTGTGAACAAATAAATAACTACCTGCTCGTATATATCCAACCAACATACAGCAATGCGGGCTATAGAGAGAACTATGCCCGGAGTGATACGTGATACGTGATATAATCCGAAATGAGGAGATCCGTAGAAGAACCAAGATCACTGACATCTTTCATAATCAGCAAGTTGAAGAGGCCAATGTAGGCAATGGTCATATACAGACCGTTCACCGTAAGTTGGCACCTGCCATGGAGTATTTACAGGTGCCATCTTACGGTGAACGAGCTGTAGCTCTCAGAATTGTCAATAGAATGAAGGTTCTTGAGCAGTGACTTTGTTCAGCAGATACTTCCACAGGTTGATAATGATGATACCTGGCCGAACGTTGGATATTGTAGGCATTCATACTAGGTACCTACCTTTATCGCCGGCAGTAGATTTGGTCTAGAAATATGGAGGGAAGATTTTTGGCATTGGTCCTAAAGTGGTCTTTTGATTTATCCTGACCGGCCCATTTAATCTTCGTGCTCCTGTAACTTATCGTTCCTTAGACTCGGACCTTTTTTCTGTGTATTCGATTGGGGCTACTATTGTAACGGAATCTCTGCCGATGATTTATGTTCCTCCTCAACAATGTACGGATTTACTACGGGTTTCGTTAGGAAGATCTATTTTACAAGCTTTTTATTATAACAACCTTGACCTGAATACCTTATTTTGGGTTTCTCGCATATTCAATTATCTAGAAACATTTTAAAATCTGGAGGGACATCTTGCTAGAAAAATATCTACGTTTATTCGATATTACGTGGTGTGTCCGGCCTTAGAATAGACCCCTCCGTCTCCTCCCGTAATGTTGTAAAAACCGACTAAGGGATTACTCGGACTTGTTGATAAGATTCGTTGGTATAAGATTTGTCCTGGTTGCTAGCTTATTAAAGAATGTGTTACTACTCGAAGAAAGCGTTAGCTGAGTCAGTCGTTGGAAGCAAGAGCGGCAATGAGCTCACCACTTGTCACGTATATATTCCACGATGTTGCAATCCTCTGTGAAAAGAGGCCCATTGAGGCTCTGCCTACCCCTTCGGGGAAAGAGGTCTGTGTCTATGTATGTATGTATGTATGTATAAATACTTTTATACTAGCAACTCACCCCGGCTTTGCACGGGTAGTGTCGGGATTACCCACAATCAAAAACCCCCCATCTATGCACACATTAAACACCATTAAAATCGGCTAAGGCGGTCCCCCCCACCACAAATATCAAACGCGCGTTGACGCGCGTTACACCTGAACGTAGCTTTTGTATGTAGCATCCTATGCCTTTTTGCAAAAGCTTTATTATATGGTAGCGCGCAGGCTGCACTATAAGTAGTAATATTGAGATGATATATTTAACCCAGTCTCCATTCACCTAAAAATAGCTGGTTATCGTAGCAGTAAACACGAAAGTAAATAATTTACAAATACATTTTTATTAGTAGTAGAATTTTTTAGGGGTCTGAAGTCCAACAAGGAACCCTTATAGTTTCACCCACAGAACATATATCAAGACAGACACCGCAAGTGCAGTTACTTTGCGTGTCACTTTGCCCGTCCGAAAATTGAATTAGCAAACCTGAAATCGGAAATACATCAAAATTGTCTCGCAAGATATGGCCCAAGCATTTTCTAAAGGCCAGATCAAATAAAAGCTTGTGGAAAACATTTGATAGCCTTTGTGTTACTTAAATATTACTTAGACACTAGTGTCCACCTGCGGCTTCACTCGCATTTACCGGGATAGAAAACCTAAAGCTCAATCCAGGTCATAATGTATCTGTGTACCAAATTACATCTAAATCGATTCAGCCGTGTCAGCGTTATTGATTGACAAACATATACACATTCTAACAACCAAACATCGTAACTTTGGTATTTATGACATAATTAATTTATTAATTACTTTCAAATAGTGATAATTTGCTACCGTGAAAAAATAACTAACTAACATTGCCATAATAAGATGGATAATATGGCGATACATAACAGTGAAAATTAACTTTTTCTGGATTATTCTCTACGTTTAGGGAATCATATGTAAATGAGTTCTTTGAAGCCGAAGCCTTCGAAATAAAACTGTTCTAAAACTCGATCCTTTCTATGCTGAAAGCATCCTGACCTGAGCATCCGGTGCTGTAATTTTTGAAAGTTACGACGGCTTTTAAAGTGTAGGTGCTTTTTACACGCTGCACAGTTTGTAGCACGAACTTTAGTTGTAAAGGCTTACCTATGTTAAATTTGAATGCAACCTGCTCTTTTATCACTTGTATCCCTCTATAAAGAGATCGAAGAGGTGAAAAATGTATGCACGGATCCATATGTGGAGCTTGAATGTGGATCCCAGTAAACGGAGCGACTTGTAAAGCTTTTTCAGATGGAGACTGAACGTATTTTATCACATGTCTCTGCCCTCCCGTTCGAAAGTAATTACTTTTACTGCCATAAAATACCAATTACTAACCTAACATAAATATCGTGCTCATTCCTATAATTAAGATTTGTTTCGTCTGCTCATCAATATGTAAATTGAAGTTGAAAAAGTCTCCTAAAAAGTCCTTTTAATGGACGATTAGGTAGGTATTTGAATTTTGTGAGCCTCACAGACAGCCGGGCTGGGCTACCTTGTGCGTTTTGGCCACATTTAGCGATAGCATACTAGTATAGTATGTTAGTAGTAGTAGACATTTTTTGTGAAAGAGTTCGTCCAGGGAAGTACTACCTCCATACATATTTCTGCGGCAAAGCAGTAGTGCTCGCATTGCTGTGTTCCGGTTTGAAGGGTATGGATGCCTGTGAAATTACAGGCACATAAGACTTAATCTTTATGTCTCAGGGTGGTGGGCGTAGTGCAATGCCACATAGGGCGCGTCCTAGGTGGCCATCTGCTTGTTCCGTCACTCACGTAGTTTGGTAATAAAAAGTTTTGACTGCCTAGAAGACTGACTACTTGACCTACCTAGCAATTCATCCAATAATCTATTCGTATGTTAATATGATGTAGGTAGGTACAGTACGAGATTCCTACTGGTTTAACGCTGTTTTTCTTTTTCAGTTTCAGTTTTTACACAAACAATCGTTATTTGTTATGCAAGGTTAGTTAGGTTAAGGTTAATGTTCCCTAAGCTCTCCGATACTCTAGAACCGCTTAGCCAACGCAGAGGTCTCTGCGTGTTCTACCGCCTCTACAACGGGGAATGCTCTGACGAGGTTTTCGATCTCATCCCCGCATCGAGATTTTACCATCGCTCTTCACGGCACCGTGACAAAGCTCATCCAATCAACATTATAGAACCCTGGGTTTCTCGTACGACTCGTTTCTCGAGATCGTTTCTTCCTTATAACTATTTTAACGTGTGTCGCTTCAAGAAAAATGTTCATAAATTGCTTCAGGGTAGGCAGCGCATCGACAATACGTGTTGCCGGTATCTATAAGCGACGATCATAATCAGGATTCATCAGGATACATCAGGTGGGCAGGTATGCTAGTTTGCCTATATGTTTCATAATTGACCCACGTGTAAATCGAGTTCAAATATATAATCCTGAGCGTAGCGAGGTACGAGACGCATCATAACTTTCATGCCGAGCGAAACACACAATTTTTCACCTCACTACAGCGAGGAAAATGCTAGTTTAAGAAAAACAACTGAAATACGTAAATTATTGCAATAGTCGTGCTGGCCAGTGCGATTATTTTAAAAATGAAGAAACCCTCTTTTGAGTAGAAAGGTTCGAATTTTAAAAAACTTTTCCACGTTAGCGGAAATCTGTATTATTTTAACTTAGTGTGTATAAGTTTGTCTCGTATACACAGCGGAATATTAATAATGTTCTATGAGTACCTAAGTAAATATAAATTGAAATTAAGGAACGTTGGAAGCATGGACAAATTGTATCTTAGCCTATTTATTTAATTGAAAAAGTCATGGGGGAATTCCGTAGCCAATAAATAAAAGCTATTAAGTGGGTTCCATTTTCCGACAGACAATCGTGCTGAAATCGAGTTACGATTTAACCAATTGTGTATTGACTCGCCCAGTTTAATGAACGTTTGGTAAATCAGAAATCATCGACACGACCGGATCGATTTTCATTGTGACTGGCGGATTTAATTTCATTTCAGTGGAACCGAAACCAGTGAGAGAAAAATTATGAAATGATTGCGTTCTCTTTTTTTTAGGGTTCCACGGAACCATTATAGGATCTCTCTCTTATCTGCCGGTCTGTCTGTCCGTCTATCACAGCCTATTTTATCCGATACTACTGGACGAAAAGTTTAAATTTGGTACGCAATCACGTACGTGTAGCGTACGTAAACGTATTCATATTTTGGGGGTTAATTACGGGGGGCAAACTAGAAGATAAAAAAAACTTTTGTTAATGATGTGATACTCAAATGAAGAGCCCTTTCATGTTACTTATGGGAAATACAAATATTAAACACAAATACAAATATTATTTTACATCCAAAGGTTGCCTGGAAGAGATCGCTTTTTAGCGATAAGACCGCCCATTGTACGTTTTTTTAATTGTTATGTGTTGATTTTAACTAGTTCGTAAGGTGTCCAATAAAGTATTTTCATTCATTCATTCATTCATTCAAATATATACAGTGGTGGCCATATAATTAAGAACGCTGATATAAAGGGAAGATTTTTTCCAACTAAGATGCAAAACTAATTGTATGCATTTGTTTTTATTTCTCTCGGTATCGTAAAACATTTCCATATTACCACTGTATTCATTGATACACATGATTGGCTAAAAATCAATAGGCAAACTTTTTACACTACTTTTAAACAAAGTATTCCTTATTACTGGCTGGTCACGTAATTAAGAACGCTAAGTAGTTTATACCTTTATTCAAATTTAAATAGAGAACACTCAGTCGATTTGTTACTGTTTGTATAATTTTGGCGCCATTACGTGCTGTAAAAGATTAAAGGTGATTGCTTCTAAAGAAAAAACAATGGGAAAAAATAAAAGTTGTGATAAATCTACAAGGGAAGTAATAATAAAACTTCGCCGGAAGAATTGGTCTTATAAAAAGATAGCCGATCATCTGCAATGTTCAAAAACGATGGTTTTCCACGCTGTAAAGCATTTTGCTACGTATCAAACTACTTCGAATGTTCCACGTGTACCTAAACAGAGAAAACCAACTCCTCGAGATGACCGAAACATCGTTGGTATGGCAAAACAAAATCCTTTTAAAGGGTCCAATGAGCTTAGAAAAGAATATTTTGGTGAAAACAACCCTTCAGCAATCTCAGCACGCACTATTCGAAGACGTTTGGTAGAAGAAAAATTGCAAGGTAGGATAGCAAGAAAGGTACCCATGTTAAAACTTTGCCACAGGCAAGCCCGGCTTGCATTTGCGAGAAAGTATGAAAACTGTACTATGCAACAGTGGAAAAAAGTACTTTTTTCTGACGAGACGAAAATAAACAGAGTATGTTCTGATGGAAAACGATATGTACGACGTCCCCCGAATACAACATTCGACCCAAAGTACACGAAAGTTACATTAAAGCACGGTGGTGGAAATGTGAAAATTTGGGCTTGCTTTTCTGGACATGGTGTAGGACCTGTAAAGTTGTTAGAAGGTAACATGGATCAGTTCCAATACAAAAATATACTGGAAGAAACAATGTTACCATACGCTGAAGACGTTCTACCGGTCATTTGGACATTCCAGCATGACAATGATCCAAAGCACACTGCACGCACCATAAAGGAATTTCTTACAGCGCAATTAGTTTCTGTCTTAGACTGGCCTGCTAACAGTCCAGATCTAAACCCAATAGAGAATCTGTGGTTTGAAGTAAAGAAAAAGGTTTCAAATACAAAGTGTGGAAATTTAAGAGAGCTGTATGACGTTTTTTTAGAAGAATGGAACTCTATTTCTCTTGCGAAATGTCAAAAATTAATAGAATCAATGCCTCGCCGGTGTAAAGCTGTAATTAAAAGCCGTGGATATGCTATTAACTATTAATTTTAGTTAAATATTTATTAAATTTCTTTTTATGTTTCCTGTGCTACATAATATTGAGATTTTTTAAATCTAAGTGTCATACAAAACAATTCCCGAGCTTTTAAATAAATCGTTCTTAATTATTTGTCCAGTTTCAGTACTATTTGAATGTGTTACTTTGATAAAATCAATAAAATGTGCAAAAAATAGTTAGCGATTTCATACTTTATTCTTAAGTCAGGTTGCTCTATTAATGTGACTATTATATAACATAACTAGTTGCTTCTCAGAAGGTACACATCTCTGTGTATGATACGATTTAAATAAAAAACTTCTAGAACTTCAAATCGTTCTTAATTATATGACCACAACTGTATTTAGTATAGTTTTTAAATACATAAAAGAAAACATATAAAAGCCGAGCATTCCCGACCCTTTATCTCGAAATTACTGGGCATAAAATTATGCAAAAACTACTGAATATAGGGCCTCCTTTATCAGGAAAACTTAAATGAAAAGCTTACGTCTTTAAATTCTCACGGGAAAAAGAAAATATTCATGAAGAGAAAATTACAGACTTGCTGTTGACCGGTTTTATTTCTGTTATATTATTGTAGTTTTCATTTATACATCTCTTACTGTTGCTCTGAAACTGTTACTGAGTAATGATATTTTATAACTAAGTGTCTATTTGCTTTTGAGTATTTTAATTGTAAAAGCTGAGTATGACTAGCTCCTTACGGCGATTTAGGACCATAATTAGAAATTACTACTTCTTCAAGTGTCCACTTCTACAAATTACCATTTCTACAAATTACCATTTCTATAAATGACCACTTCTATAAATGAACACTTCCACAAATGACCACGTCTACAAATTTCCAATTCTACAAATGATCACTTCAACAAATTACCACTTCTTCAAATGTACCCTTCTACAAATGACCAGTTCTTAAAATTACCACTTCTTAAAATGACATCTTCTACAAATGACCACTTCTTAAAATGACCACTTCAACAAATTACCACTTCTACAAATGACAACATCTACAAATGACCACTTCTTAAAATTACCACTTCTTTTAAATATCCACTTCTACAAATGATCACTTCAACAAATGACCACTTCTTTTAAATGTCCACTTCTACAAATTTCCACTTCTACAAATGACCACTTCAACAAATGACCACTTCTTCAAATGTCCACTTCTACAAATTACCATTTCTACAAATGACCACTTCTACAAATGACCACTTCTATAAATGACCACTTCTTCAAATGTTCACTTCTTAAAATGACCACTTCCACAAATTACCACTTCTAAAAATAACGACTTCTACAAATGACCACTTCTTAAAATTACCACTTCTAAAAATGACCAGTTCTACAAATGACCATTTCTTGAAAAGACAACTTCTGCAAGGGGTAATATCCTCGACCTCTGTGGCGCGGCGAGAGAAGGTTGGCCTGCGACGCAGGAGGTTGCGGGTTCGATTCCCGCCTCGGAACAAATATTTTTGCGATTGCAGATATTTGTTCAGGGTGTTCTGGGTATTTTTCTATGTATAATAAAAAATATCTATCTATGTAATATATTGTATTAAGTATATCAGTTATCTAGTACCCATAACATAAGCTCTGCTTAGCTTGGGGCTAGATAATGTTGTGTGAACTGTCAGGATTATTTATATTTATTTATTTATTTTATATATTGTTAGTTGAAGTTCTGAGTGCACTACATACCTATTAGGTTTGAATTTATGCGACGGATTATTACCAAACGTGGCGAAGTTTACATATCTCGATTAATTGACGATAAATAACTTTATTAAGCAGATGACCTAATTTCAACCCCAATCTTCCCAACCCCTTTCAAAGAAACTACAGTTCAGTCAACATTAATACTCTATTAAAGTGGCCAGTTTGTGGCCCTGATACTAATTAATTCGAAACAAACGGCTCCCGAAATTTTGGTTATAGTCATTGTTATCTCGAGATAATTTGAGGTAAAACCTTAGGTTAATAGCTTTAATACTGAAATATTGTTATTCATGAAAAAGAATTCAAACTTTTGTACCATTCTAATATTCGGTGAAGATTTGGTATTCTTTACAATTAATATAAATTAGGGTGCCTACTATTGTGCCATGTAAATTCACATTGAATGTAGCAAGTTTTAAGAAACTACTACATTCGCCCGTTTAGATTACATACAGTATATACGCTTCATACTCTGATTACATCTGAATGTGTTTCGAGAGGTTTTTTGGAACTATCATATATATTTTGTTTTGAACACGATGTAGATTGTGCAGTTTGAGAATATTTAAATCGATTTGCACGACTAATGTCCAAAGTCAAATTATAAATCCTGCGTTTTATTACATTAAATTACGTCGCGTACAAAAAATTGCTGTAATTAGGTTTCTCCGATATTTTTAAGACCCTTAATGGCTGATATTTGTCCGAGCCAAACCCAGGGCAATCCAACAGGGTAGGGAAGCGACGGAGGTAGTTTTATCGACTCCGGAAATGATGTTGTATTGGAGTCGGGCTCAGAGTTGAAGACAGAGGTGAGGGTGTGCTTCCGGTTAATGTGTATAGACCTCTGTGACCTACTTCGAGATTAAATTTATCAGCAATATAGGTAACCTATACTTATTCCTAAAATAAAATTTAATGTACCTATTTTTTATTTTGTAAAGTTTTGTGGGTTAAATCTTATAATATCAGTTTATTCCAGATTACAGATTTCTGTCAATATCTTACTAATCCTGAGAAACTAACTAACCACGTTATCCAAGCCGATTTCACCACGCTCTGTTAGCTAGTTAACACCCATGTTAAATCATTTAACAGTCCGTTAGTCAGTGTCCTGCCATGCTCTAACGGGTGGTTTATTTCCTTAACCCGTTGTTATAATTACTGCTCTAAAGGTCCGTTAAACTCTTAACAGGCGATTAGTATACTGTCACACTGGTTTTTGGTAGCAGTTGTTACCGCATCCGTTTTTTATTTCCAACCTCTTCTTTATATTTTGTAATTAAATGTACCAGAGTTTCCTTACCGTTTGAAGAAAAATTCGGCCCGCGTGTTTTCGTTGACATAATAAAGACATAAATTATCTCACACAACACTCGCAATAATGATTTGCACGACTAATGTCAAAAAATAAAAATGTGAATCGCCCAATAAATACCACGACTTCGTCAAAACAACAAAACAGTGCAATGCACAAAGAAAAGACAACCACAAAATATTTCCATATCAAGCAGCAAAACTAAATGTAACCCAATTTCTATTAAATTCAATAGAATAAACGGTATTTCAAATAGGTCGCCTTATCGAACACAACATTTATTATGCAACTAGTGAAAAAAGTACCCATGTGCACAGATAAAATAATACTCCGTGTGATAACAATGATGACAACAATTATATTACAAACAATTACATTTTGTTTTGGTTGGTTTAGAATGTGAGCGAATGATTTGCGTCATTCACATTTATGGTTGATTTACTAATGGTCTGTTAAATTTTCGACATGGAATGGAACATAAGAATTTAACAAGGAGACATTATTCTACCGACCCAATGATAGTATCCCTGTTAATTTTAATCATTCATTAGTTAATGCCTGATTAAGAAAATAACTAACGGAGTATGGTGAAATCGCCTCTAAACTTTAAGACGTTCACTATCAAAAATAATGCAATGGGGAATTTGCCATAGTCACCATATTCCAACATACCTACACCTGAAACTAACCCAATCGGCACTAAAAGGTGACAGGTGCTTTTTGTAACTCTTATTATATTAAGCTCTTTAAACTACTACTGGAATAAGGATGTGTCTATTTTTAACACTCTTCTATTAGCTTGGGTTGTATCTATGTATGTATGTATATATATAACTGAATCTTTGAGCATAATTTTCACCAATTTCCAGAAGTGTGATTAATTTGAAACTTTGCATAGAGAGAGAGAGAGAGAGTTAGAGTTAGAGTTAGAGAGAGAGAGAGAGAGAGAGATAAATCGAACTAAAAAATGAAAAATAAATAATATTTTTAAAAAATTACAAAATCACGCTTTTATAGCTAACCGAACTAAAAAATAGAAAATAATTTTCAATTTCAAAGAGTTTATATTACAGTAGTAGAAGATCGAACAATCAATCAGTTTTTTTTTTTTTAAAAGCGTGGGGTGCGTTTTACTACTTTTCGTAACTCTCCTCTCATAGATAGTTGCCAACAGAATGATTGTTACATTTACTTTAACAAGCACCCCACGCTTTTTAAAAAAAAAAAAAAAAACTGATTGATTGTTCGATCTTCTACTACTGTAATATAAACTCTTTGAAATTGAAAATTATTTTCTATTTTTTAGTTCGGTTAGCTATAAAAGCGTGTTTTTGTAAATTTTTTAAAATATTATTTATTTATGTTCCCATAGATCATATTCCCCGAAAAGTTTCAACTCAAATTTCAGGGTGAGTGACCGTGACACACCCTCCAAGTCCTGTTCAGCACAGCACTTAGCACGTATTTGTACAAAATGAAAGTTTCTATATGTGTAATAAGTGACTGGTTAAGTCTGGTTACTTTTCTAATCAGAGTTTTTAGCATCGTGACATCCCTAATACCCAGCGGGGTCATAATTTAGTCAAAGTCCGCGACACCCGGCGTGGAAGGGATCGTTTGTAACTCTGGCGGTCATTATCTTATTTCATTTATACTCAGTGAACAATGTTCCCACGTCTGGAACACACACCAACTTCTATTAATGGCGCCACTTTACAAACAATAATGCTTTGGAATAAGCTTAACCTAGCTTTGTTTCTGTTAAACCATTTGCACTTTGTTCTATGGAATTCTTCTAAACTTCTCAAATTAAAATTACGAAGAAAATTCTCAAATACATTTCAACTTCTGAACTTGAAGATTTCATAGATAGTTCTCGAGTTGGTTTCCTTTATTTGTGTAACGTTTTAGCGGATGAATAACTTCTTAAGTTAGTTAGAGTTGTTAACGAAGATAGCAAAAAATCACTCCAACTTTATGCGTTTTGAAATATTTCTACATCAACTGCTGCACAAAGTTTTATACCTTAAAAAAATTAAGAGAAGAGTGTGGAGTGGAGTAGGATGAACCTTTCAACAGAATCTGAAACCATGCATTGAAAATACAATGGGTTGTTCCAGAATATAAAAAACCAGCCAAGTGCGAGTCGGACTCGCGCACGAAAGGTTCTGTACCATTATCTATGAAAACGGCAAAACAAACACGGTTGTTGTATGGGAGCTCCCCTTAAATATTTATTTTATCTGTTTTTTGTGAAATTTAAACTATGAAAATTTAAACTGTCTTAATATCACGGTTCCTGAGATACAACATGGTGACAGACGGACAGACGGAAAAACCCACATCGTCTACAACGTGTTTAAAGTGGCTGCCCGACCAACCTTACGGTTATACGCGGAAGCGCACTTTATCTGGCCGAGGCCAGGACCAGTTGCGGCAGGTCCTGCCGCCCATCATGCTTACACACTCCGGGTACTCATGCGAGTTGCTCGTGAACTATACAGAACACTACCATTTATTCAAAACGGACAGACGGACAGCGGAGTCTTAGTAATAGGGTCCCGTTTTACCCTTTGGGTAAGGAACCTTAAAAACAATAGCAATTTAGGATTGATTAAACAAAAGCCGTAGAGCTGTTTGAAGGAAAGTCTAAATAACATAGAGTAGCCCTATTATAAAGGTCAGTGTGGAAGAACAAAGCGAGCTGTAACAACACTCGTAGTCCAAAGTAGGCAATGTTTATGAAGGTAATATAGTTAGTTATTGTACATACAATGAGTTGTGTGTATGCTTAGGAAAATTTTGCCTCCGGATGTGAAGCTTACTTCTCTAGATGTATGATGTTAAAGTTATTTAACTTTGAATGGGGAATCGTACACACGATATTTTTTTTAATTCTTATATTTATATATATATAGCTCGTTAGCTGTGGTTTCCTTTACAGAGTAAGCACAGGGAACGCATCCATTAGTTTATTATATTTTTAAGTTATGTGTATTATCCATTGGAAATCCTAATAAATAAAATAAATAAAAAATAAATAAAATATATACCTAAATTACCTAACTTATTTATGTATTTACCTATTTTAAGCGGTGAAAAGGATACTGAATTACATAGTACGATTATGTATATACCTAAGGAGGTTTGTATACACTCTGAACAAACCCATAAGGGTATTTTGAGTGTATAATACTTTGTTTGTGTGAATTTTTTAAGAAATAATAATAAAAAAATAAAACTATATACAGTGGTGGCCATATAATTAAGAACGCTGATATAAAGGGAAGATTTTTTCCAACTAAGATGCAAAACTAATTGTATGCATTTGTTTTTATTTCTCTCGGTATCGTAAAACATTTCCATATTACCACTGTATTCATTGATACACATGATTGGCTAAAAATCAATAGGCAAACTTTTTACACTACTTTTAAACAAAGTATTCCTTATTACTGGCTGGTCACGTAATTAAGAACGCTAAGTAGTTTATACCTTTATTCAAATTTAAATAGAGAACACTCAGTCGATTTGTTACTGTTTGTATAATTTTGGCGCCATTACGTGCTGTAAAAGATTAAAGGTGATTGCTTCTTTAGAAAAAACAATGGGAAAAAATAAAAGTTGTGATAAATCTACAAGGGAAGTAATAATAAAACTTCGCCGGAAGAATTGGTCTTATAAAAAGATAGCCGACCATCTGCAATGTTCAAAAACGATGGTTTTCCACGCTGTAAAGCATTTTGCTACGTATCAAACTACTTCGAATGTTCCACGTGTACCTAAACAGAGAAAAACAACTCCTCGAGATGACCGAAACATCGTTCGTATGGCAAAACAAAATCCTTTTAAAGGGTCCAATGAGCTTAGAAAAGAATATTTTGGTGAAAACAACCCTTCAGCAATCTCAGCACGCACTATTCGAAGACGTTTGGTAGAAGAAAAATTTAACTGTAGGATAGCAAGAAAGGTACCCATGTTAAAACTTTGCCACAGGCAAGCCCGGCTTGCATTTGCGAGAAAGTATGAAAACTGGACTGTGCAACAGTGGAAAAATGTACTTTTTTCTGACGAGACGAAAATAAACAGAGTATGTTCTGATGGAAAACGATATGTACGACGTCCCCCGAATACAGCATTCGACCCAAAGTACACGAAAGTTACATTAAAGCACGGTGCTGGAAATGTGAAAATTTGGGGTTGCTTTTCTGGACATGGTGTAGGACCTGTAAAGTTGATAGAAAGTAACATGGATCAGTTCCAATACAAAAATATACTGGAAGAAACAATGTTACCATACGCTGAAGACGTTCTACCGGTCATTTGGACATTCCAGCATGACAATGATCCAAAGCACACTGCACGCAACGTAAAGGAATTTCTTACAGCGCAATTAGTTTCTGTCTTAGACTGGCCTGCTAACAGTCCAGATCTAAACCCAATAGAGAATCTGTGGTTTGAAGTAAAGAAAAAGGTTTCAAATACAAAGTGTGGAAATTTAAGAGAGCTGTATGACGTGTTTTTAGAAGAATGGAACTCTATTTCTCTTGCGAAATGTCAAAAATTAATAGAGTCAATGCCTCGCCGGTGTAAAGCTGTAATTAAAAGCCGTGGATATGCTATTAACTATTAATTTTAGTTAAATATTTATTAAATTTCTTTTTATGTTTCCTGTGCTACATAATATTGTGATTTTTTAAATCTAAATGTCATACAAAACAATTCCCTAGCAGTTAAATAAATCGTTCTTAATTATTTGTCCAGTTTCAGTACTATTTGAATGTGTTACTTTGATAAAATCAATAAAATGTGCAAAAAACAGTTAGCGATTTCATACTTTATTCTTAAGTCAGGTTGCTCTATTAATGTGACTATTATATAACATAACTAGTTGCTTCTCAGAAGGTACACATCTCTGTGTATGATACGATTTAAATAAAAAACTTCTAGAACTTCAAATCGTTCTTAATTATATGACCACAACTGTATATTGCACGACTTTTTGTTTCTTATTCTTATTCTTAAAAAATAATGCAGCTATTTATTTATTTATTTAATTAGAGCGGATGCAACTACTTACACTGAATAACATAGAGCAGGTACACATTAAAAGCAAAAAAAAAAACACAATAACTAACAAAAATAACATACACAATACTATATAGACACGTCTTTTTACCCGAAAGGGTAGGCAGAGCCTCTAACTCTCTCCTCTCTTTTCACCAAGGGTTACACCATTCTGAGAAATAGATGTGACAAGTGGTGAGCTCATCGCCGCCTTTGCTTCACACGACTAACCGGGTGAAAAAGTGACAGATTATTTGTATTAAATTAGGTGCTAGGTGCCTCAACAATTACACGATTAAATACTCCATTTCAGTGTAAAATACAATCAGGTCAGTATAAATGCATTTATTTTACAAACCAAAGAACATTATATCAAGATAACTTTTGTCTGTGCTTTTTTATGTGATTTTGGGTTGTTTATAGGTTATGTTTATGTTTCAACAATGATAACTTTGCTTTTTAACCCCCGACGCAAAAACGACGGGGTGTTATAAGTTTGACGTGTCTTTGTGTGTGTGTCTGTCTGTCCCATCGTAGCTCCTGAACAGATGATTCGATTTAGTTTTTTTGTTCTTTGAAAGGTGAAGTTGTCGGGAGTGTTCTTAGCTATGTTTGATCAAAATCGGTTCAGCCGTTTCATTGCGTTGAGGGTTTTTTTAATTCATACAAAATTAATTACTTGAAACCTTAGAGCTACAGCTCTGGTTTCCTAAGCAGAGGTGACCGTCATATACCAGTGACGTAGGTTTTCTACCTTACTACGTAATTTACGTTTTAGCGTCTTAGCTATTATGGCTGCTTCTTATAAACCGTGCTGTGGTGTGTATGTGACGACTGACAACTTAATACAAGATTACCTAGACTAGATCGTCCCGAGACAGTTGTTCTAGAATGGCCCGTTTAGCTGTAGCTGTGAAAGCGAGACGTTGCGAGTGGTTGTGTTAGATTCCCAGCGGTTGAATGGTAGCTAACAGTAACCGGAGAGAGGCGCCACCTGCTTCACTCTTTGAAATTTTGTCCTGAATTTTCGCCTTCATTGTGACTTCAAGCTAAGTGACTTTTGGCACTAACATGCTGGAAGTACCTACGTGGATCTTTGTTTGTAAGAGTAATGTAAGTCAAATTCAAGTAACAGCTACTTGAAATTGGTGTAACTTTTTTATTGATTTTATTGATGGAAACTGTGGTGATTACTTGAGGACATAATATGTAATTTTGTCCACCAAAATCGTTTTAGAATCGTTCTACAGTAATATTTTATATTTTTTCATTAGTTCTGTTAGAATGAAAAAAACGATAATAAAAAAAACTTTGATAAAAATAAATATGAAAAATCCTTGTTTCGCACACGTTTTGAATGAGATCTCAGGAACCCTACGATATTTCAATATACATTTTACTCCAACAAGTAGGTAATAACTATATAGTAAAACTGCAAAGGGAGTTTTTTGATAACTTGTTTAGTTTTCCTGTGTAAACAATTATATGTTTTTTATATTTTCTGTTCAGCACAGAATTTTACTTCATCGTGTCACTGGTTTCGTCCTGGTCACCCTGCTATATATAGATCAACATATATACAGATGTTTATGTGTAGAAAACATGTCACGGTGTGTGACAGACCGTGTGAGCAGAAAAGTATGTCGGGCTTGTATAGCATCTAGGCCAGCGGCCGACTAAGATGTCGGGTGACATAGGTTTGCATTTATCATCAATCACTGGTGGCACTGAACATCAGATATAAACCCAAATGCGTATGTGGGGGATCGCAGTGTAGGATTCCATTTTCAGGTCACAGTTAACTTTTTTTCAGTAGGGTTGGCACCGCCACATAATCTTGAAAATTTTAAGACAAAAACTAAAAATTGAGTTGACCCTGTGACCAAATACAATACAAACGTACGGGCGCACTGATGGTGTAGGTTTATTAAAACTTTGCCACCCTTTGGGTACGAAACCCTAAAACCAATTAAACTATATTTATATGTTAAAAATTATAGGCGCATGAGACTCTCCATACATATGTATAAGGGAGGCGGGCGCAATGCGACGCCACGTAGGGCGCGTTCTAGGTGGACGTGACCTGTGTGCATTTATATAGGCGGAGGTTCCACTTAATATTATGAAGGCCATCTCATCATCAAGGCTAATTTCATCATTCAAACAAATTTTAAAAAAGTTGCTTGAATAGCATTCCATTATGGTTGTATTTAGATTTATAGGAATATTAAACACCAATAAATACGACAATAATTCTAAGTTCCTTACCTTTTAAAGTGCCTACAATACATTCTATTGAACTAAGCTCAAGAAATGCTAGGGCAAGTAAAATGTTTGTTCTCAGCTATATCTGATGTGATGTTTTCAAAGTTACCAAACACTTCAGGAGTTCCACGACGCACGTCTTCCGATAAAGTTGAAAGTTTCATGCAAAGTTTTTGTATTTTCAACCACTTTGTGAGGTTACGATCTACGTCATACCACGGAATAAATAATACTGCAAGTAGTCATACGCATAAGTACAATGTGCAGGAATCTCTAATGCGTCTAAATATTTAAAAACGCATATCTTTAACCAATATGGCTGTACAGAGATATATACGCTCACAAAGGAACCATGGAGCGAGCCATGCTCGGCATAAGACTCATGGATCACGCGAGTCTAAGGCCCTTCTCCCATTACGATACGCACAGGCGATTATCCTGAAGGTATCCTGCAAGTCTTGGTGACTAGTCACTGCCAAGTATCTCACATACATTTGAATGCAGGCTAGTGTGCCAGCCTGCATTCAAATGTATGTGAGATACCTACTTGGCGGCGACTAGTCTCCGAGACTTGTAGGATACATGAATCGCCTGTGCGTATCGTAATGGGCATGTCGAAATTAGCAAGCGGACTAATGTTTAAGACTGCGCCAACAACAGGCAGAAATCTTCATACAAAAAAGAAAACGCTACGCACCGCTCGAAAAAGCGGTTTTTATTGAAATTTTTGCGTGAAATAAAGATAATTTTAAAAAACCCCGCGGTTGATCCCTCCGTTTTATTGTATTACTCTTATTTATCCAATTTTTGACCGAATAATCTGTACCATATTGACAAACAATCGAATCTAGCCAAAAGTTACAGGTAACTTTGTGTTTATTTTTTATCGAGAAAATTTTGTCCTATCGTGTTTCTATCTGGATGATCCCTCGGTATTATACATAATTAAGTATCCATGTATATTTTTCATTCGAATCTTGTACTAGATTTAGTAGTTTTAAAATCTAATCTAAGATTGGTAATTTTGCGTTATACCCCCCCACCTTAAGATCAGAGCACGAGAATAGTGATTGTCATTGAGAGGCATTATCTAAGCGTTGCAATGTCATTAAGTTTTTTTAAAATATTCTCTTGAAGCAGCTGTTTGCTTACAAAGCGGGAAACTCTCACACGGAAGCTCATTCCACAGCCTGTAGGTAGAAGAAGAGATGTCAAGAAATGAGTTATTCAAGAAACCCAGGGTACGAGAACCTATGATGTGTGAAGAAGAGTGATGGTAAAATATTGAAGCCGGGACGAGAACAAAAAGCTCGTCATAGCATTCCCCGTTGTTCACAGGCTTCACATTAATTAAAAAACAACAAGTCAGATTTTAATTAAAAAAATTATAATTTTATAAAAATACTTATCAAGGTCCAAGGTGTCATAGATTGTTTAAACAAAGAATCAGTTTTTTTGTAAGCGTTATTCAGCCGAAAAGTTCGACGAGGTTTATACGTGAGAAGCTTAATGCTTGTATTTAACTTTCGAGGATTTTTGATTCAAAATAAGTACGAGTATGAAACGTTTACCGAAAATAAAGAGTAGCTATTATTCGAATATAATAAAGAAACGGAAAAGGAAAAGTAGCATAGACAGAGATCAGATATACAAATTTTACGACAAGGAAATTCTTGCTTTGGATATTTTTTGTCATTCGATATCATTAGCATTTTTTGTAGGCGATAAAATATTCCGCACAAAAAGTCAAGTAAAAATAAATATACCCTTGTGGGCAATTTATAATCATAACGGGATTTAGGATAACAAGGTGGAAAGCTTTAGACGGGACGATTTTAGATGGTGTTTTTTACGACTCCTATCCTTGCCTAGGTATTAGATATTTGTTATTGGGGTTAGGAAGAAACGGATTAAGTAGTTGCATTGGGTGTTTCTTGTCTTTATTAATTCTAACCCCACCGGCCACCATGGTAACTGGTTTCACAACCAGTTGTCTAAAAATAACAAAAGTCTTGCTACCGCAGCCAGTTGTAGGAGAAGATATTTTATTTTTGTTTCACAATCAGTTGACTAAAAATAAAAGAATACCCGCTGCGCATTTAACGATTTCTGAAAATTACCGCTGGCAACCTTGGAAACTGAGTTTCTATACACATATCTAGACTTCTTAGTTTCAGCGGGACTCGAACCCGCATCTTCAACTGTAATCTGCAATTCATTGCGATTACAGGCAAAGATGCGGGTTCGAAGCCCATTGGAACGGAATTTTTGTGTTACATTTAAATTCAATTTGATAGTTTTTATTACAAGTTTGTATCTGGTATTAAAATAAGAATATAATAGTTATTATCTTTAACAAATGGTTGTGTAGCAAGGAAATAAATTCCTCATAAATATTCATACTACTTCACCGATTCTTAGTTGGCAACTGGTGGTGAAACAAAAATATAATATCTTTTTCGGAAACTGACCGCGTAGCTGCTTGTTTGTTATTGGACAACTGGTTGTGAAAATCATTTGCTATGGCAGCCGGAGGGTTTCTAACTACTTGCTTTGCCATTATATTCTACGCCATCGACGTAAATAAAATGAATGGACGGGCCTTAGGGAACGATAGTTTTGAAGCTTCTAAACAGACCTAGCTAGTATACTTCGCTTCAGTCAGTCTTTGTCACGGCAACGAGTGACAGCTATGCTGAAAAATACCAAAATTAGATACCTTGGTAATACAATGCTTTCCTGTGCTTTTCTGCAAGTGCAAACAACACAAGAAATACAAATAAAGCTTCAGGCATCGCATTTAATTCGTAAGTAAAGGTTTTGTAATATAATTTTCATCAATTGATAAAAAACTTATAAATCGTCGTGTGGTAGGAAAACTACATAAATAACACATTTTGCGAAATCGACTTTATTGCATGGTTATGATGGCCCATACATGTCGATGGACACGTCTTGCACTAGAGGACGAGCGACAAGGAGGACTACGCCCCAGGACATTATCTCAATGTTCCCCACTCTGAATGAAAGTTAACAGACACAAGTTTATACTCGTAGATAGTTTTAATTTTAGTCGACATACCTTTTTATTTTTGATACTTAGAATTATTGTGTTCCACAATTTTTTTTCATTTTGTTGATTTTATAAGCATAAGTCGTATGATAAGTTTGTTATGTCACTTACTTTGAATTTATAAGTCTGCTAAAATAATGTAGGTGTTTCAGTAGTTTTCTAATATTCAGTCTTGATAAAAAGAAATGATTATAAGTTGGTTTTATTTTAAAATGTATTTTAATATTATATAAATCTATACCCATGGATAGGATTGTCATATTCAAATAAGTAAATAATAGATCATTTCAATTATTCAAAACTTTGGCGAGGGAAAAATACATAGTCGTTTTTTTATTTTTTTCTCTTAATCAAAAGAACTAAAATGTATTATCATTAAATTCGAAAATAGATACAGTACCAATCTATAACATATCAAAACACGGACTGAAAAATTAGTTACGATAAAAAAGTTATTGCCATTTTTGACGCAATAAAACAGTAAATCGCGTTTTTCTCGCGATGTTGGTTTTGTTGTTGTTATTACTTATTTAGTTTTCCAACTACAGCGACGAAATATTTGACAAGACTTCACGCATGACGGATGGTCCGGTACAGACTGCAAAAAAATCTGATGCCTTAGGGGTATCGTATTGATTTAGAATTGTAATTTGCATTATTTACGTCAAAACATTGCTAAGCACGTCGCTTTAGGTAATTGCATATAATATGTAATGGCATGTTAATTAACCTTATAGCTTTCAAAAAAAAAACTAAGGTAAACAAAAATGGATAGAAGTCATATGACGAGCAAGAACAGACGACTTTTGGAAGTGGAATACATTTTCCCGTATTTGCTCTGATCATTTTCTACACAATGAATTCTATACGCCAAAAAACGGTTAGTAGTAGTAGAGCTTTTTTGTAAAAGAGTTCGTCCGGGGAAGTACTACCACCATACCTGTTTCTGCCGCAAAGCAGTAGTGCTCGCATTGCTGTGTTCCGGTTTGAAGGGTAAGGGTGCCGATGAAATTACGGCCACATGGGACTTTTCATCTTTATGTTTCAGGGTGGCGGGCGCAGTGGAATGCCACATAGGGCGCGTCCTAGGTGGACGTGACCTGAGGTAATGCACTGTTCATAGGCAGAGGGTACCACTTAACATCAGGTGGGCCATCTTCTTGATCTGTCATTCCAAGTAGTATAAAAAAACTCATTGTGCAAAATTCTTAAAACTGCACTCTGCAGTTTCTTAAATACTGGAATTTTTATACATTTATGTTTCCGTACGATTTTTATGATATTTTCTTAGTTTATTGAGTGATGAAAAATATATTTTTCACAAATTGATTGTGCTGAAGACCTTAGGTGGACTTGCTTTTCTATTGATATATATTGTGTATGTTTGAGAGCTGAAAAATAGATACGTAACGACATAAAACAGAAGGGAACAATGTATTTTTAAAAAGTTTCATTCAATAATTGCATTTTTTTCGGCGAGTTTTTGTACTATAAACCTACTGAAATAACTTTAGAAAACACATTGCATCTGTTAAAGTATTAAGTATTAAAAAAATACAGTTTTTAAGAAGTTCAATAATTTAATTTCACCTTGTTTATTTACAAGACCGCCAGGAGTGGCGCTATAGAGAAGAGGCCTTTACTCAGCTGTGGCTGGATAGATAGATAGATAGATAGATAGTTTATTTGTTGACCGTACCCTAAATCCGAATTGTCTTATTTTTCACGGACGTTTTGTATGGGTAAGGCCAGTCCATTTATTTTACTTTGGTCGAAGTTCTACGCCACATAATTGTCTAAGTGACACGGGCTTGAAGCAAAATGCGCCGTTGTTACAGAATAAATACAACCGTCGTTCTGCTTCCCAATATATTATAACTTGAGTGCTTTTAGGTCAAGAGTTAACAGGCATTTCTCAGTTCCGCACCGCATCATTACTTTCCATCACATAAGATGGCGTAGTAATTAAAACTTTTGGACTTTTGTGATAAAAATGAATAGGTATAATTGTTTTATAAAGACGTCTTTTGTCTAAGTTCAAAGTCTACAAAGATTAATCTTTTATAAAATAACATAAAAAACCTCAAAAATCCATTAAACTTTAGTATCGATTTTCCAACAGCTTCATGAAGGTTGAATGGTTCCCTGGGCGTAGAATGAACGGTGATTTATTCACAAAGAGCTGGTCAGATACCCGTTGGTTCTAATCTACGAGTACCTATATAGATCAATATACACTGGTCACAAAAATGATAATCCATCGAATGCAATAAATAATAATTACAATTATTATGAGCAATGGGCATTATGCGCAATATCCATTAATCTTCGTAAATAATTACTTGTATCAATAAGACCGATATGAAACCTGTATTTATTGCAAAAGGTCTTGTTCATTTCAAATTATTGGATGGTCTCGCTTGTGGAGCGAAATTCGGTGCTTTTCGCTCATTACAGCTCATCAACACTTCTTCACAGAACGAAAGCAGATTTTTAATAAATCCTACTAATATTATAAATGCGGAAGTTTGTGTGTGTAAGTGTGTTTGTTACTTCTTCACGCTGAAACGGCTGGACAGATTTGCATGAAATTTGGAATGGAGATAACTGGCCTCCCGTAATAACACATAGGCACATTTTTATTCCGATATTCCTACATGATCGAGACTTACGCGGTTGAAACCGCGGGGCGCTGCTAGTGTTTCTATAAATGTAATAAATTCAATGAACTTTTATTAAATTGTTACGGTAGCGTAACAACTCATATTATATTGTTACGGTACCGTAACAATTTATTAGAAGTTCATTGTAGTTAGCTTGGATTAATTAATTGAAGATATTTCTATACAAGTATTGATTGGCGAGCTTACAAGTTTCGAAAACTTAGAAACAAGGACAAATCCCCTCAGTGGCTGCCGTCATATAAATGTAAGAGCAAAGAAAACTTTCTGACAAGGGTAACAAGATATCAAATCACGTTTCACTTGGCTGTTCTTTCAGAGGATGTTCTTTTGGACTCTAATAACAGTCTTTAACTTTAAAAATAAATCATTTTTCTTGCAGTTATCTAGTTTTCATACATTAAAACTTTTAGAAAGAAAGAAAATTCTTTATTGCACATTAAAGTAATACAAAGTCGAACTTAGTACTAAAAAGCATTCTCGTCCAGATAAGCTTGGTGTATATAAAAAAAGATGAGTCGGTGCCTGTCTTTGGGTGTTCCCTTAGAATTTCTTCTCAAATATCTCAGTCTCTCATTACCAGAGACATAAACAGTCTCAAAATTACTATATCAGATATCATTCCATTTTAAAGTGACGCTGGTTTAAAAAAAAAATAGCCTAAATATTAAAAGACAAAAAGGAGTCAAATACTTTATACATTTTTAATTCTTATGGTGTGTAACACTAACATCAGTTGGTAAAAAGGAATGGCTGATAGTACTAACCTCTCGGAAAATACGCGCTTCTTGTACACTTGCGTCCCTTTTCACGGAATCACCCCCACAGATTTCAGGAAAGCGCGAGAAAAGATGTTACACATCGAAAATAAAAAGAATTCAAAAAAACACTCTACGTGATTGACTTTGCACGCACATTAAAAGTGAGACAATGTAAATCCCGCTTTACGAAATTCCACAACTAGTTATAAAACGTTGAGCCAAGATAATACCAAACTTGTCAAACCGAATTTGATTCCGAATAACTTGATAAACCTCTGGCCGCAACTGTGGTTTTCATAAATTCCCCTTCTAACACCAACTTGGCAATTTTAATACCGAAATTAAGGAAACAATAACGTGGCCAGACGTTTGCCTACCGGTAATTTATTTGAGCCGTGCAAAATGCTTTGCTATCAACAAGTTAATAATGAAATATCCATGTTATTTTATGGGCGATGACTTGAATGTACAAATGATTGTGTGACCCACAGAGAAAAGGGGCTCATTGAGGCTCTGCCTACTCCTTCTGGGAAACAGGCTGTATGTACCTATGATTTTTGACGACCTCTGTGACAAGGCGGGCGAACGTTCGCCTGCGACGCAGGAGGTTGCGTGTTCGATTCCCGCCTCGGAACAAATATTTGTGCGATCTGCAGATATTTGTTCAGTGTGTTCTGAGGGTGAGTCTGAGTTTTGCAAACACCATCGTAACGGTGAACGTAACACGATCGTACGTGTATAACATAATAACTAGCTATTAATCTGTGCCAAAAACGTCACAGATTAATGGCTAGTTACTACGCAATACACGTACACTCGCCGTTACGATCATCGTTACGATGGTGTGTGTAAACTCGGACTTGCCCCTCTGGGTATTTTCTGTACATAATAAAAAATATCTACCTAAGTAATATATTGTATTAAGTATATCAGTTGTCTAGTACCCATAACACAAGCTCTGCTTAGCTTGGGGCTAGATAATGTTGTGTGAACTGTCCAGCAATATTTATTTATTTTATTTATTATTTTTATGAAACTGTCACATAAACACGAGTGTTTTAATACCTAGTTATGTGCAGTTTCATACACTACTTTATCTTCACCCATAAAACTGTTACTTGATTCACAAAGAACATAACAATGAATAAGCAAAAGAAAAGACACGATTCTACCGCGCATAGCGTGGCACTGGCGTGTATATAGAGCGCGTAACCAAAAACAATTTAAACTAAAACGTAAAAGAGTATGAATCCTCCTTGGTCTGGCCGTAGTGGATGGGTAATAAAAAAATATTTTTTAATCTATTTAGTTCGAGAAAAAGTGTCATTATATTATTCTATTTTTAAAGGACAATGCAAATATCTCTATGAGATTTGGTCCAAGTGCTGCTCCGCGATAATTTCTTCTGAAATGTTACCGTGGCATTATATCTTGAAGAAAAAACAAAGGCGCTTACAAATAGGCCCAGGGGAAAATAAATAAATAAGCTTTTACTATGGTAATTTTTATGTCCTGAAACATTTAATTAGATTTCGGTAATTCGTACTAGTAAAGATGGTCAGATAATAATGATGACTAATAATGATAAATAATACAAAAAGTATTTACATTAAAATATTTTTATTCTGATACATGTTATAAAAACAAAGTATATTATACATGTAAAACATTTGTAACAATATTTATATTTTTCAGACAATCAACCAATCAATACTTTTATTTCAGGCTTAATGGAAAATGAAAACCTAAACAATAAGCCCACAGCAATAAACACCTTAAAACTGACATACATATGTAAAATACTTTATTTTAGTGCACACGTTTAGACGGTGACGTATGACGCAACTCCGCAGTGTCTCGTGTCAGACGTCCGAAGAACCTCCTGAACTTGACACCTTTCGGCCAAAACTCTCCATTTATTAAGGTCGATAGATAGATATTTTATGGTACACATTAATCGTTATCAACTATCACATCGTCCAAAAATAGAGCAGGACGATTGATAGTGTCTTTGTGTCTGGCGTATGCGAGAAACCATACTACAGTCACTGTGTGAGCACATACACCAATTGTTCTTCTGCCTGTTAAGCAATTACAACAATAATTACTTATGCTCTCTATTCCTCGTAAGTTCTCGTCAACTAATAAGTAGCAAAAATATGTTTTAGACCTGCTGTGGCGACTTCTAATACGCGATCTTAAAAGCCAAATGTTGGTAGTAGGCAAGTCAAAATTGTTTAAATCGGGTATATCATCGTTGTTGGCGTATATTTCTATGATATAGTCTCCACCGCGGATATGTTCGCTATAGTAACTTGCAGCAAGTTTCAGCTGATAAGTTCCTACTGAAAACAAAATCAATTCGTCTTCTGTCAACACAGGAAAATGTGGGAGATGAGGTAAGTGTCCCGATATATTATTAAACTCAATTCTGTGTCTGTTTAAACTCCTTGCTTCTACGTACTCTGCCAAGTGGTTTGGAGTGAACTCTATTTCTTATTATTCCAATGAATTCAGCGGCATGTATATTGTCCACTAGGGGTATATGAAAGGCATTAGTAAGTGCCGCAGCAATTCGAAAATCCTCATACATGTGCAACATTGATTTATTAAAATAGGTATGACGGAAAATCCTAAAGTCCCGTTTAAAGCGGCCGTTTACTACTTCCACTGGCCAACGACAAATAGTGCACATCCTGGACTTATTGCCCTGCATAGTTGTTAACTGGGTCGCTGTTCTTGTTTTTATCTCGGGCATAATGGCTACGTACCCATAAGATTCTACTTTAGCTACGACATCACGAAATCCCCTGTCCAAGATAAAGACGTCTCCATTATTAAAAAAGTAAGGTAGAACGCTGTACTCATATTCCAATATTTCTTTTAAAATCGTAGCGTCATTTTTTGTTGCTGAGTACGGACCTCTCACATCTAGGATATATCCATCACAAGTTACTATCATAAATGGTTTCAGAAGATTTCGGTATTTATGCGGGCTATAAGTTTCCTTTTGAAATCTGAAATTGCTACTTTTCTGTATATATATATGTAAGTAGCATCACAAATAACAATAGCTTTGGTACCGTCTGGATTTCTAAACAAAGTGTTTGGTAGCAATAGGTTTCGACTCGCAACCTGTTCGCGAGAAATATGGTCAAAACCTAAGTGAATAGGCACGAAATCTTCATTCAAGCATTGCCTTGAAATGTTTAGGAGTCTTTCTACGTTCTGCCGGGTCATATGAAATATTGAACCTAGTCTATCATCTGCTTCTCCGGTTCTTATTTTCGCTAAGTAAATACCTAACGCAGTTTTTGATTTTCGCGTTCTGAGGGACAAAGATGGAGTTTCTTCTAATACTCGTAGAAATTCATCCCGCGTGCGGCCTGTCCAGTATTGCAATTCAGCACCGTCGAACTCCTCTATTTTCTCAAAATTCAGCAAATGGTATGTAGTTTTTTTTAAAAGTTCGATTATGCCCATTGTTTGTTGCGGGTTGAAATCAAAGCGCTGGTTCGGAGCATCTAATAACACTTGCCAAGAGTCCGTTTGTGAGTGTTCGTTGCATACACGTGCGTTCGGTGGGATATAATAATTATTTTCCATAATTAATTTCATTTTTAGACTTTCGGCCATTCTACGGCGAGTTGTATTTTGACAGCCATGGAATATGCATGAGTTGGAGGTATTTGGCGCGCGGGAGTATCCAGGCAGGTTAAATTGGATATTGTTGTCAACAATGACTGGGTTTTGTTGCTCCTCAGGTTGTTGAATGCCAGGTTGTCGTTGCTCTTCAGGTTCTTGAATGCCAGGTTGTTGGTCCTGAGGTTGTTGCTCATCAGGTTGTTGGTCCTGAGGTTGTTGCTCATCAGGTTGTTGCTCATCAAGTTGTTGGTCCTGAGCTTGTTGAATCCTGGGTTGTAGGTTATCCTCAAGTTCTTCAACCTCTGGATGATAAACTGCAGGTTGTTCGTGATCTACATCAGGGTCTAGATCTACAGGATGGTGTGGTGCTAGACTTCCTCGCCGAGCTCTCGTCCAGCAACGTAAACAGATGTGTTCTTCATTGTTGAACAAGATCGTATATTTTCGATTGTATGGGGATGTAAGTCACGAATATCCGCATTCAAAGTATATCTCCGAATCCGTAGCACAGAAACATTGCACAGTAAACACACAACTTGCGCTTGTGGATGAAACATAGTTCACTAAAAATATCTAAGTCCGGTAGGTATAGCCAAGGTCAATGTAGTAAGAATCAATCGAAGTTCAAGATAACAAATAGCCAAAGTCATAAAAGATAATCACAGAAGTTTAGGGCGCACAGTAACGTTCGTATGACAACCAAACCAATGAACGACTGGCGTGCGCATCCGTCGACGCCATCGACGGATGCGTAAGCACGGTGCGCGCACTCAGGTAGGAAACCTTCAGCGGCCGGGTTCTCGGTATAACAAGTTGAAGGCCGGAGAGTGACAGAGACAAAATATTGTCTACTCGCTTCTTTCTTGTATAGAATTAAATATTAATAGAGCTACAAGTTGTGTAAAACTGATTTCAAATCAATTTTTAGAAGAAATAAAAATTGCGGTTTATTCAATATTGATAGGCTATTATCTTTTTTCCTCCGGGTTAGATTTTTTTAGTTCCATTGTGAAAGTTACTTCTTGTGATAGTGTCCATCGATTGCCATGGGTTTTATTTGAGAGCAACCATTTTGACTTTTTTTGGACCGAAGACTTGCATTATCCTTTCGGTATTTTTTATTAAATAGTATGTCTATATCAACCGTTTTGAAGTTTAAAATTTGATTTTTACGATATGAGTACAGATAACCTAATTTCACTATTTATCATCATCAATCGTTCATGTCCACTGTTGGTCAAGGCGCTCCTAAGAGAATACGAATAATGGAATATATCAACCCGAAATACAGAATAAATTGTTAAATTATATGCAAAGCATATATTAATCATATTATCATCGCACGAGCTTGATAAGCTAGACAAATGTGAATAAGCGTGTGCGGGTTTTGTTCATTTTAATTATTAATGTCATAATTTAACGAACATTCGCCTGCGACGCAGGAGGTTGCGTGTTCGATTCCCGCCTCGGAACAAATATTTGTGCGATCTGCAGATATTTGTTCAGTGTGTTCTGAGGGTGAGTCTGAGTTTTGCAAACACCATCGTAACGGTGAACGTAACACGATCGTACGTGTATAACATAATAACTAGCTATTAATCTGTGCCAAAAACGTCACAGATTAATGGCTTGTTACTACGCAATACACGTACACTCGCCGTTACGATCATCGTTACGATGGTGTGTGTAAACTCGGACTTGCCCCTCTGGGTATTTTCTGTACATAATAAAAAATATCTACCTAAGTAATATATTGTATTAAGTATATCAGTTGTCTAGTACCCATAACACAAGCTCTGCTTAGCTTGGGGCTAGATAATGTTGTGTTAACTATCCAGCATTATTTATTTATTATTTTATTTATTTATGATTGCTATATTTTGTTATAACTTTGGCATGTCTTAGGCGCGGTTTATACAAAAAGTGACGTGGCGGTGGCGTGGCGCCGACATTATGTCATGTTGCGATATAAACTATAGGAGCAGTTTTATCCAAAATATAAGTCACCCCGATGTACTGCCCCATAGACCAATTTCTTTAGAGCAGGAACTTTCTTTCTACCAATAGCAATCGCGCGCTAAAATCTTGCGCTGTTATTGGTTAACCGATTTCAAAATCACGGCCGGTCGAATCTTAGATGTGAGCGGGACAGACCTATACAGCAGGTCAGAGCTATTACGTTCGGCTATTGTCGGATATCAGTCTGCGCTTTTCTACGCAAACAAAAACAGTTGATCGGACTTATATATTGGGTAAAACTGTACAGGGGCGCGTGTCGTCTGGTGGCGGTGGCGTCGTCAAGTGGCGCGGACCCATGCTCCTCCCTTGGCAAAAACGACCGTATGCTTCATAACTATAAGGTTTATTTGATTTCCGTCCAAGGCACGTCCGCGCTGGACGTCTCTTCTGTTATAAGCAATTGATTATTTATTATTTAGTAGTATTTTACAAAGAGTTTATAATATCCTAAGAAATATAGACCACGCGGGGATCAAACTCGCGCCCTTCCTCGAAACGGGGACGAGCTAAAAAGAAATAAATACGTATAAAAAATAAAAAAGTTTTTATAACTTCACTATAACTACACCAACGATAAAATGCTTATCAGCAGCGTTAGTCGATACCCCATTTTCATTACGGCAATTAAAAACTTAACTCCGTGTAATCCAAAGAAAAGATCGCAGCCGATAAAGTCATAAAACATAAATGGGTCAGACAAGCATGGCTTTCGAATGGTTACAAAAACAGACCCTTAGATGTGAAATGTAATTCCCTCTCCGATACTATCTCTGTGTGGCATCCTTCTGTTTTTGTAAATTACAGTTTTTAGATGAAAATACCCACTCGTGATATTGTTCACAGTATCGCCAAAAAGTCGTCGGCATTCAATTATTTTAGGACGTTTTATAAAGCTAAAGTTATTTCGTAACCCTTTTTTTGCGAAACAGTTTCAATGGGAAGTATAATAACGTTCCTACGTTGCGTTTTGTTCTACATAACGACATCTATCCCATTGAATGTTAGGTGCTAACAATATAAACAAAAACCCATAAATAAAAAAGTAATGAAATTCAAATACATATTGGACCAAAGATTGAATGCTAAAAAAGTTGGGTTTCCAAATGAAATACGTAGGTACATCAAGGGAGTATTGCTATAGCAAAAAACAAGTACCAGATTCAGTATTTTTATTCAAAAAGATATGTTTATTGACCAATAGGTCATCTTCATGATCAGCCAGTAGAAGTCAACTGCTAGACATAGGCCTGCCCTATATAGAATGCCCTGAGGAACGGTCTTGAGCCGCATCCATCCACCGACTTCCTGCAACTTTTACAATGTCTTTGACCATCACGAGGGAGACTTTCCCCAACGGTTGTGATTTGTGTGGGCTACCTGCCCATTGCCACTTCATCTTACTTATGAGGGCTATGTCGACGATCTTGGTTCTTCCACGGATTTCATCACTTCGGATTCAATCACGTAGTGATACCCGAGCATAGATCTCTCTATAGCCTGCTGCATGACTTTGAGTTTGTGTATAAGTCTAATAGTAATGAATAGACTTTCATCTTGAGGCTCTGTGGTATCAGTGATGAGATAATATGGCGTAGTTTCCCGAACGCTGCCCATCTAAGTTGGATTCGTCGGCTGACCTCTGTCGAAGTTGGACCTTCTTTGAATCCTCTGACTAATTAGAGCATTGAAGGCCTCCGTCGATGTCTGACCCCTTAGAGCATTGCAGGCCTCCGTACCAGAGTCTGACCCAAATAGAAATAGTGGTCAACAACTTCGATAATATCGTTTCCAACGTCTACTAGTAGCCAGTTGTGAAGTACAATTTTGCAATCTAAATTTTGTTTGCAGATATAGGTACCCACTCTCTCGTATAACTATGACTTGTCGCGGCATTCACTTGGCTAAGCCGAATCTGATTGGTCCATCTAACGCCCTCAAAAGCGTCGAAGTAAGTTTTCACTCCGTCTAGCTTTAGCCGCAGGGACATGAATATAGAAATTCCAGAATATTCCACTAGTATTTCAACGCCACTGAAATATTGAATTTGATGTTATGTGCTTCAGAACTGGCTGTATGTTTGACTGTGTGTGAGTGAATGCTTTCGGTTACAATATTGTATATTGAAATGCTTCTCTTAACAGCAACAACAGAAACAGAAGTAGTTTTGGAGATTAGGGATGGAGTTTTTTGATTATCTCTAATTCCTTTCATTTGATATGTCGTATGACAAATTAACTAAAGTTTTGTGTTACCTACATTTTCTAGTTTGCCCCACTAAATTAACCCCCAAAATTTCACCTAACTTGGCTTAGGTATGTACCAAATTTCAACTTTTCTTGCAGTAGTTTCACATAAAATAGGCTGTGACAGACGGACAGACAACAGATACCTACGAGAGTGATCCTATAATGGTTCTGTTGATACCTTTTGAGGTACGGAAACTCAAAACTTCAAAAATCTTACGAGATATGTACATTTGACATATCGTTACTTTTGATAATATGTGAAACTGACTGCCTTTACAAGGATAATAATAATTAATAATTAATATCGGGTGGGTACCTACTTGCATGATCTCTCAACCTCAACCAACAACCAACTTGCAACCTCTTGACCAATTTCGCACATATTCAGAATTTTTGTTTAGAATTGTGTACCAAATCTTTCTACCAAATTATCAAAATCGTCCGGTAAATGGCGCTGCAGCAAACTTCCCCCCTTTTTGGGTGAAATACCACTAAATACAAAAATCAACAAAAGAAAAAAAAAATGGTAGAATTTGTTTATCAAGTTTCGTCAAGATTTGGTGAAAAATACAACATGTACCTACGCGAGTACCAACATACCTTAATCCAGACCGACAGATGAAAGCAAATTTTACCAGTTGTTGCAAAGATTTTACTATTGACTACTATTACTACTATGGACTCTTTCGCTCGCTCGAGTTGTGTGGCCCTTCGATAGTGAAGCTATTGTGGGATATAAAATAAATAGAGCCGTCAGGTAAGGCATCGGCCGGCAGTGCAAAGGGGTAAAGTAAACACTTCACAACCCTATCATGACTTCACTTTGACCCATCTCAAGGTGAAATTGAACACCTTGAAGAAATGATACCTTGCTGTTTTTAGAATTGATTAAGGTCTTATTTTATTGTGCCAGCGAAAAAGTGAAATAACTGATCTTTGAAACAAATAACCGGATTTATTTTAGTGTACAATCTTTTTGCTGTGTCAGTGGAAGAAATAGAAACATATTTTTGCCTAGACAAGAAGAAAAAAAAACTTTCTTCATGTCCTTTGACATATTACATGTGCTTGGACAAGTCAAATTAACAAAGTAAGTAGGTAAGTAGGTACCTACCTCAGTTTTTATAGGATTTTACACAATAAATAGAAAATCTAATAATAACTTATTAAAAATACCTGTACAAGCGATAAGTTATCTGCAAAAGCATCGTCAATTATAATATTAAACATAAACCATTAAAATATGTCAATAATCACATTTTCATAAACAATGTTTTATTGCGAGTATGTAGTCCTTTAAAGATATTATATCTAGTATAGCCCACTATTATTAAATGCCAAAATATTTGGATGTTTGTATGTTTGTTACTCAATCACGCCTAAACGGCTGAAACGATTTCAGTGATGTGATGTGCCATGCATGAGCTGTATTGTATGATCTACTTTTTATCCTGGTAAAACGCAAGCGAAGCCACGGATGAACACTAGTGTTCTTATAATAGTATAAAGTCTTAATTGTAAACAGTCTTGTGTCAGAATTATTTTTTTGATATATTTCCAGAGTAAATATAAATATGAGTCACATTTCGGTACAGAATTTTCAACATAGTCCAAAATCATATCTATCGCAAATAGAAACGGATTTATTGTTAGGCCGGCACTTTTAGGTGCGTTAAGTGTATGTCAACGAGAATTAAGAGAAGCAATAAATTTTCTCGTTTCCCCGATTTATTTTCCCTCGGTAATCCCCGAGAGTTGTACGTGAAGACATCTTATATAAGGGCTGATAGATAGCTAATGATTTATCGGTTTCACCGTATCACAAGTTTGATTTAAAATGGTTGATGATCTAACATATAATAAATACATTTCGGTTGCTACTACGATTTGCCTAAATGTCGTTGATGCTTCTCTGAAGTTAGAATACCTATATAAATATTTGGTCTTACAATGACGGTTCAAGAAGCTTTAATGACCGCTTCATGATGATATCCTAAAATAATAAGCTCATAACTTTAATTCCCTGGAGGATATTCTCAAGTCATCACATCTGTGAGGAGAAACTGCCCGTCAAAGACATGTCCTTTTTTTGGTTATGTATATTTTATTTGAGTTGGTACCTAGTAGTTATGCATTCCGTACGTGTCACTGGCAATCCATAAACCATTGTGGATTGGATTGCATCCATTAGATGCCCTATAACACTCCTGGTGCTGTACTAGCCTTTTGCCCGTGGCTTCGCAAGCGTATGATGTTGGGATAAAAACCTCTGTTCTAAGAGGTTCTACCATTCTTCAATTAGTTTCAGCGTAATGATTTTTCAAAGATCCAGTAAGACAGAAAATAAACCGGTTGGTTAAGAAATTTACCAGAATAAAAAAAAAATGTACAGGTTCGGGTTAGTTACAGTTTTACTATCAATTACTGTTCAAAGACATCATCAAAAAATATGCAGAAGCTCACGAACGTAAACTTCATGCTCATGTGAACGTTGAGGCAGCTTCTCAAAAACACGGACATAGTTTTTTTTAACCCATTTTATCCCACTGCAGGGTTAAGACCTCCCTTCTTTTTTCCATGTTCTTTCTGTCCATTGCTGCAGTGCGCCAGTTTGGTAGGTGCACATCCAACTCGTCACACCATCTCCGTAATGGTGTGGTGGTGGTCTGCCGCGCGGGTGTCTTGTGTTAGGAACCCAATTAGTAGTGGACTTTGCCATAGATCTTCAGACATGCGGCAGGTGTGACCATCCTAATCCCATTTGAGTTGGGCTGATTTTTCGCTGGCATCGTAAACCTTTGTTTGCGAGCGCAGAAAGGAATTGAACAACACGGACATAAGAGAAAAAGAAATGAACGAAACCTTAAGGTACCTATATCAATTGATATTTTATATATATCGAACTCTGTGGCACGGCGGAGGAGTAGCTGGCTGAGATGCGAGAGGTTGCAGGTTCGATTCCCATTGCGGGACAAATGTTTGCATGATCTGCGAATTGTTTTTCCAGGTCTGTGTGTTCTGGTATCATGGTACTCGTAGTTCCTGATACTCACACAAGGGAATAGTGTGTGATCAGGACTATGTATGTGACTATGGTGCGAGAGAGGAGATCAAAAAAACCTAGCGAAGGCGAAGTTCTGTACAGTAAAATTCGATAGGTGTTATCCTTTAATCAGATGTAAGTGTTCTAATATATTATAACCACATTGTCTCTCAAACAATAAATCGGTTTATAGTCAACTATTAAAATGAGGAATGCTGCTTTCATTATTGTGTCTCGGATACATTTATAACACAACAGATAATACTTAACACAGATCCTCACAACGCGGGTTTTTATGGATAGTTCCCAACGCTTCTAACATTCTTTATATTCTATAGGTTTATCTTAAACGTTGAGTGGCTTCAGTCAAGTGTTATAGGAAACTGATCCAGGAGTATGAACCAGAAGATAGGAGTTTGATAATATCACTTTATGTTTAACTTTCAACAGTTTTAACAGAAATAAGTTAACCGAACTTATTCCTCGCCAAGACTTTATCAACGTAGTTGAAATTGCCGTGGGGCTTCAGTGCCGTGGTGGTTTCAGTCTAAGTATTGACACGTTCGTTTCCTCCTGTAATTGTCGTAAAAGCCGACTACCTAAGTTAGGGGATGGGCAGCAGCATCCACCGATATACTCAGCACCAATACTGTGACCAACAATCCACCTGCAAAGGCTGGTTCTAGTATCGTACACCACATTGTAAGTAAATACTTTCTATGGTTCTCCTCGTAAGCGGTACATAATAGACCAACACTGTTCACCATGTTTACGGAGCAGACTGTCTTCCGCCATCACTCACGGCTCCACAGACTATCATCTCTCTTCTCACACCGTCTTACCCAGAAATAGGCAGCTGACGGCTTAAGCATACCGCCTGACTAACATTGATGATAGGTCACAGGCACACAACACTACACTGGTGATGAGGGTTAATTTACTGTATAGAATGCAGTGGTGTGATTTGTTTTATTTCCCCTATAGGCGAGGCCTCGTCCTCCATTGGACTTCAATCGATTTGTAATACAAATCAAGCTTACGACAGATTTTTCATGCGTTTCTCAATGTTTGATCCATGCTCTGGAGTTTCGTTTGAGGAGACCGTAATTTCCACTGAGGGCTTTCCATTACGTATACCACATATGTCCCGGTCATATAAAATGGAGGGAAATGTAATGATAATAACGTTACAACCCCAGTTCACTTAGGTTAAAGGACAATTGCGTCCGGTACCTCTAGCCTGATGTGATGCGGTTTCAAGATGTCGTCTGGCTATGTAAGCTTACGTTGCCTTTGGCGTAGGTTGGAAGGAAGTACAATCAAATTTATTAACTAAACCTTGCTTTAAACTAGTAGGGATTTAAATCTGCTAAGTCATATTTAGATCGTTTGCAACGGTCTTTAGATAGCTTAACTGTTATAATTGTATCTTGTTTTGTAAATCTTATTGTATTATTTGACGACCTCTGTGGCGCGTCTGGCGATGGTTCGCCTGTGACGCAGGAGGTTGCGGGTTTGATTCCCGCCTCGGAACAAATATTTGTGCGTTCTGCAGATATTTATTCAGGGTGTTCTGGGTGTTTTCTATGTATAACAAAAAATATCTATCTATGTAAGTTATTATAATATAAAGTATATCAGTTATCTAGTACCCATAACACAAGCTCTGGCTTAGCTTGGGGCTAGATAATGTTGTGTGAACTTGTCCAGCATTATTAATTTATTTTTTATTATTAATTGGCTGTCGTATTATTTTCTGTAAATAAGGAGATTAAGGCGATATGTTAAAATTTCTGGATGATTTACAAGCTCACTCAGTAATGGTAAAGGGTACAAACTAAATGTTAGTACAGTAAGTAATTAAGGATGTATTCCAAATAAATCAAAAACAGAAACGTGATTGGGAAAAATTACTCGATAGATTTATTTTTTGAAATCTGCCCTCATGATACCCTTTTAGGTATAATTTCTCAGTTTTCGAATAGATAAATACTGACGGTTAATTTTTATACAATTTAGTAGGTAATCACACTACATAATTAATAGAAAAGGATTTCTTTTTAAATTTATCATTTGTCGCTTATGTCCGTCATCTCTTCGCGGGTTCAAGTGAGTAATAGCGCTATCAATTTCTTGAATTTATTGTTTTCTTGATAATAATAGCTCAGATAATCATTATCCTACCTACCTAATAATATTACCTATTAAACGACCTCTGTGCCGCGGCGGGCGAACGTTCGCCTGCGACGCAGGAGGTTGCGCGCTCGATTCCCGCCTCGGAACAAATATTTGTGCGATCTGCAAATATTTTTTCAGGGTGTTCTGGGTAATTTCTATATATAATAAAAAATATCTATTTAAGTAATATATTGTATTAAGTATATCAGTTGTCTAGTACCCATAACACAAGCTCTGCTTAGCTTGGGGCTAGATAATGTTGTGTGAACTGTCCAGTATTATTTATTTATTATTATTATCCTAAGCTGTGAAATGTGAGAGAAATATATAAATTACTTTTCTTGACCGTACGTTTTTAGGTCAAGTAACATAAACGAGCCCTCTCAAGTGATGCATTAGTTTTATAGATATGTCTATGGTCTGTCTGGCGGGTGATAGTAATGGACGGACATTTGATATTTTCTAGACATCAGCAAACTTTGGCCCATTTGTTAGTGACGGGATTTCGTTTAACAGGTTTAACATTACCTCATAGGTCACATCCACCTAGGTCGCACCCGATGTGGCATTGCATTGCGCCCGCCACCCTGAGACATAAAGATGAAAAGTCTCATTTGCCTGTAATTTCACCGGCACACTTCAAACCGGAACACAGCAATGCGAGTACTACTGCTTTGCAGCAGAAGTAGGCGTGGAGGTAGTACTTCGCCAGACGAACTATGCTCAAAATGCTCAACTACTACTCTAATTTGCGTTAGATTGAATACACAGAAACATAATTTAACGCAAGTTTACGACTGGGCTGTTTTTTTAGTCTCTAACCTGAAACGTTGCATCTATAAAACATGAAATTACAATGACAAGATTACCTAGTAATTAATGCTTATAATAAGATTACAACTTGAATCGTGTAAAATTTCTAATTCTAATTCAGAGCAGATGCTTCCGCAAGTGATTGCCTAAATTACGTGAAACCAAATGAAATACGGCACCAATTCTAATTCCAGGCGCATGAAATTCCAGCAAATGTTACTTACAACGAAGATTAAAATCGGAACAAAAAGTTTCCCACGTAATATTTTCGAGCCGATAATTTCAGGAGAAGTGCTATAAATCAGGCCCGGGCTCTGTCCCTGATGAAATCGAAGCCTCAACTTTGGAAAAGGTGGAATGAAATACAGATTTCGCAAAAGTATTCTCGCATATTCACCGCAATATATTTGCGAAAACAACAGTGTTATTATAATCTACGGGGATAGATAAAACAGAAACAAATAATGGAAAGGTCACGGTGATGTAACAGGTCGTAAGCCAATAAATCTGTTGGATGGTGAAACTCTGGTCACAGACGGTGTAATTAACTTTGAAATATGTACATTTTACCCAAACATTTTGTTCATTTAAAATATTTTGGGAAGAGTGCAGACGATTGAGAATAAACCTTTTTGCCTGAAAATACTTTGGTAGACACGTGTTTTTTTTATACTGAGAGATTTACATTACAGCCTAGTTCTAGAATCACTAACAATTATCAAACTTACAAAAGGAGCTATAGGTTCAATGTAAATTATTGTATGAGACAAAGAAGGCGAGCGCACGCTCTGATACCGTGTTTTTGTGAATAAAATAACAATATAAAAGTTATGTTAAAGTTTGTTGATGAATTCACTAACCCAATTCATAATTAGTAAGTTACCAAATGTTTCAAAAATTCCAACGTGTAAGAAGTGAGTCTAAAAATTGATAATTTTAAAAAGGTTTTTAGGGTTCCGTAGTCAAAGACAAGTAACCCTTATGGATTCGTCATGTCTGTCTGTCTGTCTGTCTGTCTGTCCGTGTATGTCACAGCCTTTTTTTTCCGAAACTATAAGAGCTATACTGTTGAAACTTGGTAGGTAGATGTATTCTGTGAACCGCATTAAGATTTTTACATAAAAATTGAAAAAAAACAATTATTTTTGGGGTTCCCCATACTTAGAACTGATCCTCAAAAAAATTTTTTTCATCATACCTTTACGTGTGGGGTATCTATGGATAGGTCTTCAAAAATATATTGAGGTTTCTAATGAATAGTTTGCGCGAGAGACGCTTCCAAAGTGGTAAAAAGTGTGTCCCCCCCCATAACTTCTAAAATAAGAGAATGATATTCTAAAAAAAAAATATAATGTACATTACCATGTAAACTTTCACTCAAAATTGGTTTGAACGAGATCTAGTTAGTAGTTTTTTTTTAATACGTCATTAATCGTATTCCATCCAAGAACTTTTATATTATGTTACTTGCTGCTACGGAACCCTTCATGGGCGAGTCCGACACGCACTTGGCCGCTTTTTTGTTTATCGAGTTAAGTTATTCAAAGAGTATATTGAATTTATGATTTCATTAGATAAAAAGCTTAAGAACACCATATATTTTTTCCTTTATGGAAACTACATGAACTCCAATCAAAAATTTAAAAATTCTAGAGCTCATTATATTTATTTTATGAACCTATAGCGTCTTAATGATCTACCAAAAGTGATACAAGACGTAATGGAGGCACTCCAAGGTGGCAATGAAAATAGTCATAAATAAGTAGGAAACTTCTACGGAAAGTCCTCCTCCACGCGTCGTACCTATTCCTCAATGCTGAGAGTCGTGAACTCCTCCATGTATAATTTTTTGCCGGACGATTTTGCTCCAACTAGATCTGTTGCTAGCGAGCTGCACGGCTTCATGGAGTTTTGAGTCGAGATTGGTGTGGATCTGGTCTGACTAACGTAACGGGCTTCGACCTCGTGGTCTTTTCCACTGAATTTTTCTGAGTGATAATTAGCTTCTCTAAGTTGTCACTGCCTTTCCGTGATATATGAACACAGGTGAGATCGTGGTCAAACAAAGGTCTATCAATGTTAAAAAAATAAAATAAAAAAAATACTCATGGACTCGCTCGAGGCAGATGGAAGAAAGCCTAGTAGTTATCTTGAGTTCCTTGCGTATTGACAAGTCCGTCATACGAGCTGTCAAAGGGATTTGCTGCGTCCATCTCCAACACCATATCTCTAAATCGCCTACACGTCTGTGAACCTTCACTTTGAGAGTCCAGGTTTCTGCACCGTACAGGAATAAAGAAAAGACTAAGCTCCCGATGAGTCTACGGAATGTTAAGCATCTATTATAATGTTGAACTTGTGCGAAGTTTGCCGGCGTTCTACCTTCGGGGGTTTAACTGCGACCAAGTTATACGCTGCGCATGCTATAATGTTATTAGATAGTAGCTCATTCTAACCTATTTTAGAGGCAATGTGGCAAATATAGTGTTTAGATAATTGCATTCCTCCGATTCCTCTGAGTTAGAATGACGTATGTCTTACATAATAACATCTAAGTAGTTCAATGAGATATTTTCTACGGAAACCACTAAAACTTTGAGGGGCGTATAGGCAATACAAAGGAAGTGAACATATAATAACAAATAATGCAAATTAAAAAAACATACAAGTTAGTTATTTTAACATTTCACGACATAACATAACATTCTACGACAATAGCCCAGCTATCACATAAGTATTTTGTTAAGGAATTTGTCTATAATAAATGAATCTCGGCAATATACCTTATATACCTAACACACGAACATGAGTGTTGCAGGTTCGATTCCCGCTGCAGGACAAATAAATAAATAAATAAAATAATAAATAAATAATGCTGGACAGTTTACACAACATTATCTAGCCCCAAGCTAAGCAGAGCTTGTGTTATGGGTACTAGATAACTGATATACTTAATACAATATATAACATAGATAGATATTTTTTATTATGCATAGAAAATACCCAGAACACCCTGAACAAATATCTGCAAATCGCACAAATATTTGTTCTAAGGCGGGAATCGAACCCGCAACCTCCGGCGTCGCAGGCGAACGTTCAACCGCCCCGCCACAGAGGTCGTTTGTGTGAGTTGCAAATATTTGTTCCGGGTCTTAGTGTTGTGGTGCCATGGCGTTCGTAGTTCCTGATACCACACGACACATTAAATCGTTTGGGATCAGCACCAGCACTAATGTACGTGACTGTTGGGTGTTATGTTAACTACAATCAGTGCAACAATACATACATAGACACACGCTTTTTTTCCCGAAAGGGTAGGCAGAGCCTCAAATGGGCCTCTTTTTACTGTATAAGTTGCACCATCGTGGGAAATAGACGTGAAAAGTGGTAAGGTCATCGCTGCCATTGCTTTCCACGACTGACTCTGCTAAAACGCTTTCTTCCAGTGATAACATATTCCCTTAGATAATATATAGACAAATCATCAAAGCATATTCCTTAATAAGCTAGCAACCAGGACAAATCTTATACCAACAAATCATACAAACAAGTCCGGGTAATCCCCCGGGTAATTAGTCGGCTTTTACGACATCCACGGGAGGAGATGGAGGCTCTATTCTTAGGTCGGACACACCACGACAATAATAATCAATGTAAAAACAATAATTAATACAAACAACCAAGTTGGCAAGATATTCGCCCTTTTTACACTCTTACTTCAGAAAACACTGAATTAATAGCGAAAATAACATCGAAATTACTTGTACCTATGGACTAAAATTTCGATGTAATTTTCGCTATTAATCCACTGTTTTCTTCAACCAAATATGATTTGCCGCAAATAATGACCAATATAAAAGCCAACAACAGTCATTTCAGTGTAAAATTATACTCTGTTCGCCCTTATTTGTGGAAATACATTTGTATGAAAAAGCAACCACCTTAATACATAAGTACACTTTTACTTAGTACATAGTATTTACAGAACAAGTACGTTTTTCACGTCGGTTTTGTTGATCTTCCACCACTTTTTACAATCCTACCTGTTTACACGTTCGGTTCGTTGACGCAGAGTTGGTCCTCTAAGCTCCGTGTTTGTCTACGACGGACACAATCAGCGCATATTTACTTGTACCGGTGGGAAAACAAACACACGTACAATTAATGTATATTCGTCGCTTTTACTGATGATAGGGTTGTGATGGAGTGATTTTAGAGTAATCTGAGGTGGATTTATAGAAACTTCAGCTATGCCAGCTTTCGTAACCTCAAGTTATATTTGATGTGTGCTTAGTTCAACACTTTGGTGACTGTCTCAAATTGAAGAGGTGCTACGCAATAATAGTGCTGTCTTAGTTTGTCACGTCTAATAACTTTCTAAGTATATTGACATAGTATTGTGAACTCAGTTGTTATTATGGCCATCTACTTATAGTACTAACAGTCCCAGCTACGAGTTAACTACGAAGTAGTGTGGCTACCTAGACACCATCTCGTGGCTACTACTAAATAAGTATCTGTGCCTGCGAGTTCGTTCGCGCGGTACATTCATATCTTCTGAACCCCGCTAGGTATATAAATGGAAGATAAACGAAAATTTAAGTTAAAATTCCTTTTTAAATCCCTAAAACTTTCAATAATATCCGTTGAGCTGTTTCGGTGAAAAACTTTCACGACAGACATAGAGTAGTAGTAGAGCTGTTTTGTGAAAGAGTTCGTCCGGGGAAGTACTACCACCATACCTATTTCTGCCGCAAAGCAGTAGTGCTCGAATTGCTGTGTTCCGGTTTGAAGGGTAAGGGTGCCGGTGAAATTACAGGCACATGAGACTTTTCATCTTTATGTCTCAGGGTGGCGGGCGCAGTGCAATGCCACATAGGGCGCGTCCTAGGTGGACGTGACCTATGAGGTAATGCACTGTTCATAGGCAGAGGTTACCGCTTAACATCAGGTGGGCCATCTGCTTGATCCGTCATTCAAGTAGTATAAAAAAATAAAATAAAATACAGACAAAAATTCTAAAAACTGACATTTATGAGCAGTATTATTAGGTCCAAAATTATAAATGTTACGATTAATAATAGATATGAAGCTGTGGTGTGTCCGGCCTAAGAATATTCTCCTACCGTGGATGTCATAAAATCCTACTAAGGGACCGGACTTGTTGATAAGATTGGTTTGTATATGATTTGTCCTGGCTGCTAGATTGTTATGGAATGTGTTATTACTGGAAGAAAGCGTTAACCGAGTCAGTAGTGTGAAGAATGGCGGCGATGAGCTACCACTTGTCACGTCTATATTCTACGATGGTGCAACCCACTGTGATAAAAGGTCCCATTGAGGCTCTGCCTACCCCTTCGGGGAAAAAGGAGTATGTCTATGTATGTATGTACGATTAGGTATTGTATAGCAGTTTTCACTTAAATTTTAGCATTTATTTTGAAATCACAGACAGGCACTATATTATATTGTTAAAAAGGTCAATAGTATTTTTTTATATTGTACACGAGAACCAAAATCGGTATTGCATATTTTAGTCAAATTATTTTTATGAGTTAGGTTCTTTACTCAAAACCTGTACGTATTACCTCAGAAAGTGTTCCAACTTTTTGGAGTCGTATCGGGAATTAAAACTTCGTTGGCACATCCCTAATCCGCCACTCACAGTGTCTGCGGTTTGGTAAATAAAAAATAACGCCCGTCCAGACAGCGGCATTGTCCAAATGATTTTGTCTTCGTTCGTTGTAAGGATTTGAGTTGAGACTTAGTGACGACTTACATTTTATATCAGCTTTTCAATTAGAGTAGATGTTTTATCCTAGGTTTATCATAACTATTAACTAGTTTTTAGGGTTTCGTAACCAAAGGGTGTCAAACCAAATAATAAGCCATCTGTCTGTTGGTGTTCTGTACACGGGTGTAACTCTGGTGTTTAGCCGGTTGTAATTTTTACTGTTTTTTTGATGTTCCGGCAGAAAATAACTAAAATTCAAGTAATAATACTCAAGTAGTACTAATTCAAATAGTAAAAATGGTTCTTTAACCAGGGAATACCACTGATAGTACCTTCTATTCTTCTAGTAGCAATTCAATTCAATTCAATACATTTATTTCAGGCAACAGTGAAAAATGTACATTGTACCTAGACAAAGGCCCATAGTAATATATACCTTACAACTAACATACATATAAAGATATTTATAACTTAATCTAACACACGACATCTAGTTTCGATTAGACTATACTTTTCAATGCTACTCTGTGCATGGTTCGAAAGGAGCTACGCATTCCTAGCTGGTATATTTGATACTATATTCACCTATGGCTTCGCTCGCGTTTCCGGGATAAAAATTTGCCTGGGATAAAAAATATGGTCATAATCTTTCTGTATACCAAATTTTACCGAAATTGGTTCTGCAAAATAATAAACGTCCAAACCTCCAAACATCAAAAAAAAATACATTTATGGTATTAGGTAGAAGAATTCGATTTGGATTAAAAAAAAAGTTATTGCAGAATATTTTTTGTCATATTGAGTACATTGTCTTCGCGCACTTTAATGGCTTCTTTAGATGGGACAAAAATAATAAGTTTTCCCAAAATTTGCCATTGTTTTCTTTCTTCGTTTAATGTTACAGATAAACGTAACGACTTTTGGTTGTCAAATAAATTACTGATCTTATTATCCCATCAATTCTTCATAGCGCTCGAAGAACGCCCATTGTAATTATTGTTTCACTAAATTATGGAGAGATAAATGTGTAGGTAATTCGTTTGAAATGTTCTGTTCAGCTTCAATCTACAGGAAAAAAAGTGAAAGATTTTAATTCTAATTTGTGTTACGTGTAGTAAAAGCGTAATTAGGAAAAGCTATCTTTGACGCTACATTTAACGTAGTAATTGTACGTACTTTTACGTAGATTTAACATTATTTATATTTATTAAAAACATGTGTTTGTTCGCGGCTTCGTTCGCGTTTTTTTGCAATTTTTAATTAATAATTATGTGGCCAGTAATTTTTTAAACAACCCACTATTTTCTAATAATTTGATATAAAATACTTTTCATCCAATAAACAGATGGGTGAAGGTCGTTTCTAGTGCGGATCCTCTACCATCAATCAATATATATAAAATTGTTGCGTGACTGACTGACTGACTGACTGACTGACTGACTGACTGACTGACTGACTGACTATCAACGCACAGGCTAACCCATAAGTCCTAGAGACCTGAAATTTGGAGGGTATGTTCCTTTTGTGGACTACGGGTGCACTAAGAAAGGAATTCCAGAAATTAAACCCCTAAGGGGGTGCTGCGGGGTGTATGGAAAAGTACACGCGGACGAAGTTGCGGGTATTCCACTAGTAACTTATAAACGTACAAACATAAAAGATCCAAACCTCCAAACACCGTGACATAGAGCTTAACTGTCTATTGACAACGAAACCGTTATTGACCGGGCTAAGTTTAACATAATTTATGATATAAGTTGGACGAGTTTATCTTGCTCGAGTGGAGCTGCGTGCTGAAGTGTACATAGGTACATTGCGGTTATTATATAATGAAGGTATATTTATGAGCTCTGAAATCGTATAGTCAATAAATTTCCACGTCACAAACTTTTTAAGAGTCGCAACAGATGCGAAATTACGTTAATGATCATAGAAGTAATGAGCAATAAACACTTACCGTGCTACTATAAAAGGCGAATTATTTCTTTTAACAATAACACAATGTTTAGTCTTTTGTATCGACAAGCAGTTTTAAATTCAATTGATTGAGACCTTATAATACGGTGTAATTATAAGGATGTTTCGCGGTTATTTGTAGCCTTCGACGACGTTTGACGACCTATTTCTTAGTTTTCTATTTCTTTTGTAAATAAAAAATACAGTCTTTCTTTACTTAATTAGCTTTAAAATATCGTACCTCATATGCTGTGGTGGGACAGATTTTTTCACCCCTCCCCCCTTTACTTCTAGAGGGCTCAGTAATTTATAATTTTATCTTATTTTTATTATTTGCCTACACGGCAATAGGAATACACACACTTTTAGTTCGGACACTTTTTGAGAGCTTACCCCTTCCATTTACTTTGAGGTCAGTGATTATTTTACATTGACTGTGTAAAATCTCTGAAGCAAAATGACAATATTACGAAATCGACGGGCGTTTTTCAACAATGGTCATGCTGCGAACCAAAGTCAACCAACAAAGTTAAATTTCTCTTGGCAACCTGTGCACGTTTTTGTCAGCTACTATTTATGGTATGTGGTAGAGAAATAGGCAAAAATAACCAAGCCCTCTCAAAAACGTACCCCGGGCACAGAATTAATATTTGCCCCGGGTTACTTGCGCGTATGAACCTACTCTAATTCATAATTACTTCATACGGATTTATGAAAGCATAAAAACGACGGGTGCCATACTTGAATTAATCACAATTCAATGGACGATTCAGACTGATGATTTGTTTGTGGAACCGTTTATTTGAAGGTTCGTGTTTTGTCCAGATTTGTGTGATTATTTATTGGCCACGGGGGCTCCGTATATTGTGTCGTCATTGTTACGTTTAAACAATAGCTGCCACTTTGTACAAAATATCAGCGAGTATATTGTGAAAGTTACAAAGTTGTACTTCCACAAAATTTTATCAATGCAAATTATTTTTCGTGAAAATGTGAATTCCCAAAAACTTTTAGAATTATTTGAATAATAATACTATTAAAACTTCCGTGAGTAATATTCATAATTGAAAAAAAAAAACCGGTAATAACTCACGTAGGTACTTGTTACGAGTCAAACACCCGACTCGAGTTTCTGGGACTTAATACCCCCTTCCTCAAGGAGTATACGCGACGGCTTCCCGGCGATCACTGCGGGCGCGCGCCCGGAGCTCACGACTGGTAGGTGCCGGAACTTCGGCAGCGCTCGCACTCCCGTCATCACCGGAATGGCATGAATCATCGCCCGTACTGCGCCGATCATCGTAAAGGCGGGAACACACGTAACTCACAGTGTCCGGATTATTGACTATCGCTGTCAAAGACTTTGCAGGTCCAGTGTCAAGAATTGGTTTCCAAGCATGCGGCAACATCCATCCCTGGTCTCTGTTGAAATTCGAATGGCGGTGAATTTCTATAGCCTCGCGTATTTTCCTTGGCACCCAAAACTTCTCTCTTGCCAGTACAGAAGCTTGGTCAAACCTAATAAAATGAACCGCATCCGGGAGACACGCATGTTCAGCTACAGCCGATTTTACCACATCCACATTCTAAAATTCTCTAATTTCTCATTCTTTTTCAAGGAAAATACGCGAGGCTATAGAAATTCACCGCCATTCGAATTTCAACAGAGACCAGGGATGGATGTTGCCGCATGCTTGGAAACCAATTCTTGACACTGGACCTGCAAAGTCTTTGACAGCGATAGTCAATAATCCGGACACTGTGAGTTACGTGTGTTCCCGCCTTTACGATGATCGGCGCAGTACGGGCGATGATTCATGCCATTCCGGTGATGACGGGAGTGCGATCGCTGCCGAAGTTCCGGCACCTACCAGTCGTGAGCTCCGGGCGCGCGCCCGCAGTGATCGCCGGGAAGCCGTCGCGTATACTCCTTGAGGAAGGGGATATTAAGTCCCAGAAACTCGAGTCGGGTGTTTGACTCGTAACAAGTACCTACGTGAGTTATTACCGGTTTTTTTTTTTTTTTTTTTTTTTTTTTCAATTATTTGAATAATAGCTGAGTATTGTTTTAAAGTACGTAAAATTATAACAGCTAATAGATGATTTTTTTGAATAGATGAGTTTCTAGGACTTTTTTTTTAATATTGGAATGACACGTCTTTGAATAAGTTTTTGAGATACAAATATATTAAAATGTTTCAAATGTTTTTTTAAAAAGCAATTCAAACATTTTGTTTAAGAATTGACTGTTGAATTATTTGTTGCACTATTATATCCCAGATAAAAAGTTTTAATTAAAATATAAACTTTAAATAATGTAGCTAACAGCACGTAGGATTGTGTGAAAATAATACTTTTATATTTCCCCGGGGTCACAAAGCATTGACCCCTACAGTGTAACGAGTGCTTCAGTTGATTACTTTCCACGAAATCAACCACAGGTGGCTTCAAAGAAATAGCATCAAACGATGGTACGCCACGGTACACTGCTGAGTTTTTCTATCTTCTTAGAATAGTTTTTCTACAGAAAATTTGTCTGATATATTTTGGTTGCATTTCATACAACCTCAGATAGAACCTTCTCCCTTCACTAGATATTAAGTGGTGAGTGGTATCAAAATCTGAAAAAGTCATTTTATCTGTCTCTAGTAATCGAGGCCACTTTATATTAAAAAAACAGTAGTAACAAAGAACACATCTAAAAACGACGCGTTTCATATAGGATTCAGAAGATTACTACGACGTAGCACTAGCTACGACGTAGCTCTGGCTTCGAAGAACCAACACTAACTAAACATCTACACAAGCATCCACTCCAGATCACTTATGGATGCATGCTACGTACAGATACCGGCAAGATAACAACACCCATATAGTGGAGAAACCGAGAGACAATTGCCCATGATTGACTATTCTATTCTGTAAAGGCACGGAACGAATATATCAGCAATCCAACTCAATGGCTACCAGAAGTTCACCTCTAACTTCTCGATGTATTATTTCTCCATAAATGAGTTTATGAAATAACGCCGGTATTTTTGGGGTCTCTTGGACTCCTGTAGATCGAAAACCCCTGCACTGATCAAGCTCATGTTCGAATTTATTAAAATTATATTCACATAACCCATTATCGTCGGACAAACACATATGCTTACAAACGCATCCTGTAATTAGACAGTGAGACCTCGCTTCGCTCGGCCAATTAAAATTAGTAAACTCTCTTGGTCTTTGCAAAGATTTAACTGAGTTGCATTGGACTTTTATGACCAGTCAGATCGTAACATAACATTAGCCAAGCTAGCGACACAAAACAAAATTTGTACTCACGAATGTTAGGTTGGTATAAATAATTCTGACAAAATACTCGTCTAACAAACATGTCTCGTCGTCTTGTTTGTCTAGTATAATTGCAAGTTTATGTTTGAAAACAACGACACCCATTTCATACGATTTGTAAAATTTGAGCACTTAAAACTTCTTGTGAGATATCGCTAAAAGGAAGTCCCTAGGGATGTCGAAGTGTTATTCCACGTAACTATGTAAACTTGCTTGACTAGGGATGGATAAACTTTGAGGAGAGCCCCGGAGGAAATACCTATTCGTCAAAATATTTACGGAGCTAACAAAAAGGAACATCCAGAACCCTGTTTAGGTTGATAGATACCAATTTGAATTTGAGCACCGGTTTCTTTATTCTGTTTAGAAACCGCATCGAAGAATAACTTAAGAAAAACTATGATCACATACTAATATTTGACGTCCTACAAAGATCATACCTAAACATGGTGAATAAAAACAAATGACCAGAAAGTTACCAGTTTTTTATAATTGAACCTATTTCGGCTCCCTGCAGGGCAAATGCCCTCCCCCCCCTCCCAAATATTCCTATCATTCTATAGCCTTCGCCGACTCTCACCACCCTCTTTCAAAGGCCTGGTGATCATCTTTCCAACGCTTCCTCGGCTGACCCGATACCTTCCATCTTCAGGCTGCCACGCCACGGTTTAATGATACTGGCCCAGTTCTCAGGCAAACGGCTCACGTGACCGCTCTAATCCTACTTTAGCCTGGTAGTTAATTTTTAACAGGTTTTACTTTTTTATATCCTTTGATTAGAGGACATTCTTAAATACCCAGGATCCATGTGGGTATCCTAGTAAGGGATAATTAGAGACAAGTCCAAACATTATATTTGGTACATCCCACTTTTTGCACTAATGCCCGCTTCACATTATTCCAGTCCAGCATTCCAGTCCAGCACTGGAATGCCACTGAAATAATGTGAACCTGCACTGGAATTTACCCATTCCAGTGATCAATCCAATCCAGTGACTGTCTATTCTTCATTCAAGTGCAACTGGAAAAGTGTAAACAGCCAATCCAGTTGATTACACGTTGAACAGGAACAAGCATATTTTTTTTGTGGAATTCTATAGTTTATTCCTAACAATAAAGTTAACTAAAAACCTGTAGCTTTTGAATGACTGGAATAATGTGGACGTTATAATCTAGTCCAGTAGGATTGAATTTACTCGCTGGATTACTGGACTGGAATAATGTGAACTGGGCATCAAGCAAGCATTCCAGCAGTTAGCCTTGACAGGTTGACTGATTTATCACCGCTTATTGGAATACTAACCAATGGCCTAAATTCATGACTTTTTAACTTCAACTGAAAAATACAAGAAGCTTGTAGTACTTGTCTTATTGGTTTGAATAGATGACCATCAATCCAACCCGAAACTGTATGCATTCACGCCGCGACGTCCAATTTTTTCGCCATAAAACTGTCATGAACGACTTTGCTGGATGACAATAAACCCTTCAATGTATGTAAGGGCGAGGGTCGACAGTTACTGTATTGTGTTGGCGGTGAAGGAGGAAAATCGTAAAAAAAACAGAAATGAAGCGCTGCGGAGTGTGGGCATGGACCGCTTGTAACCCAGATATTTTACCCTGGGCGTCCTATTTTTATTGTATCAACTTTGCTCATTTGATGAATCTAGATTAATTGTACATTACTATCGCGGCCGGCAAGACGCGATTATCCTCATAGATAAGGGTAACCGATTCATAAATTCCATAATTATGGATAACAGATTTTTATCGAGATATTGCCTAAGTTTGTGCAATCGATCACACGACATATGGATTTCATACTAACATGTAGAATTTTGTATTTTGTTAGATGAAATTACAGGCACATTAGACTTTTCATCTTTATGTCTCAGGCTGGCAGGCGCAATGCAATACCACATAGGGCGCGTCCTAGGTGGACGTGACCTATGAGGTAGTGCATTTTTAAAGGCAGAGATTATCGCTTAACCTCAGATGGGGCCATAGGCTTGGTCAGTCATACACTAAAAAAATATTTTCCGTTTTAGGCATTGTCTGTATAATTAGTCGTTTGAATCATAATGTATTTATTGGTATGGTTTATACCTATCTACTTACTGTAAATCCGTAGTGACCAGAGTGACGTTGGAAGTCACACTTCCCCAAGTTCAGGTGTACGTTATTACCATATTGTTGGGGGAGGGAATGAATAAAGTCGACCGACACGTAAAACTTGCCTGTAGTTTGTAGTCGGCCCAGGGGTCTTTCATCTTTGGAATCCTTGCTAAGCCTATGCCACTGTAAATTGGCAGTGGTTTATGACTGCGGATAGTGTAGCGGATACTAATGGAAGTGAAAACGTTGGACGTTGTTACTATCATTTATTCTGTGTATTTTCCCTAGAGTATATTCGAATCTTGGTTAGGCACATAGTTTGATGGATGCTTCATTCGGTAAGGATATATTCCGGCCGTCATCCGGCCTCCTTTAATTTGAATAAGGAAGTGGCAATTGATTAGGGTGAGTCTTAGCTCCATACCAAAAGTTAGTGTGTATTTTCTATCAAAAATCTAGCTCAAAATGTAAAGTCTGCATCAATATTATCAGCTTATATACTATTGACTATAGACTATTGCTAGCCGTAGACCTCGCCATAGAGCTTTTATGTGAAAGATTTCATCTGGGGAAGTACTTCCATCATGCCTATTTCTGCCGCAGTCTTTATGTCTCAGGGTGACGGGCGCAGTGCAATGCCACATAGGGCACATCCTAGGTGGACGTCAACTATGAGATAATGCACTGTTCATAGGCAGAGGGTACCACTTAACAGCAGGTGGGCCATCTGCTTGTTCCGTCAACTAAAGTTGAATAAAAAGAAAAGAGAATTAGAGTTTAGAATGCTAAACAACGACTGGTCTTGACCCGCCACGTCCACCGACTTCCTGCGTCTTGGGCCGCCTACGAAACCGTAGTTTCGTAACCGGTTTCGATGACTGCGACTTTTAAAATGTCGTCAGACTGTATGATTATGCGGTTTATTCCGCCAGCATTGATTTTATATCTGTAATTAATTCAATGACTTTAGGTACATTTTTGCTGGTTCATTTATCATTCACACGTTTAGTTCATCTCAGATTCAGCGCTGGTTTCTTGCTACTTAACTTAAATACCAGCTTTTCTACTCAGATAAATAAACTAGTGTTTCACAAAATAATAAACGCGTTGCCTGCGGACCCGACGTGGTACCGTATTATGAGCCCACTAAAAGAATAGTGTTTTGGGGGCGCATGATGCCACCCTAGGGACTATAAACAGAGTACGAACCATGATAAAATCTAGATTGCTTTCGTAGACGTGACATGATCTACCTACTTCAAAACGAAATACTTGGATAAAATTATTTTCTTAATATATTATCACTTACGCTAATAAAAGCGAAAGCTTCTGAGATATAATTATAATAACATTATGATGTTTGAAGAGTTTCAATATTTAATAATATTTTTTTCAACACGCTTGCTCATAAAGTGGCTCTAATTTCACTGCAATTAGGCACATAATGACACCTGTAATCAAACTGTTACTTATTCATTGCTATTATTCACTAGTGAGTTATAGAGACAGTTGAACACAGCGTGTGTATTTCTGTTTTATTATTATTTTCTTCACAAGTGTGTTGAAAACAATAATAATGATCCTCGGCTCTCTTTAGACCCTCACCTATGGCGCCTAAGTGGTGATCACCAATATTACACACTAGTACTATAATGTACTATTAATACAATTTGGTTATAAATCATTCAGCTGATGAGTTGTTTTCTACATAAAGTATTCTAGGAAGTAGTAACAGCATAACATAACACATAACACCCAACAGTCACTTACATTGTCGTGATCTCATACTAGGATTTTTTTGTCGAGGGTATCAGGAACTATGAGTACCATGGCACCACAACACCCAGATCCAGAAAAATATGCAGATCATACTAACATTTGGCCACAGCGGGAATCGAAACCACAACCTCGCGAATCTGAGTCGGCTACTCGTCCGCCGAGCCACAGAAGTAGCCACATAAATAGACCGACACCATAAATTCACTCTATAGCACTACCTACTAACTTTAAAATGACGACCTCTGTGGCGCGGCGGGCGAAGGTTGGCCTGCGACGCAGGAGGTTGCGGTTTTGATTCCTGCCTCGGTACAAATATTTGTGCGATCGCAGATATTTGTTCAGGGTGTTCTGGGTATTTTCTATATGTAATAAAAAATATCTATCTATGTAATATATTGTATTAAGTATATCAGTTATCAAGTACCTATAACACAAGCTCTGCTTAGCTTGGGGCTAGATAATGTTATGTGAACTGTTCAGCATTATTTATTTATTTATTATTATTAAAAATTATTTATATAATCTGTTTCATTGTATTTGTTTTGAATAAATACTTTTAACTTTATTTATTATACCATGCATAAATTTACATTGATTAATAGACACGTATTTATAGAATATAATTCCTCTTATCAAAAATCAAATGAACAGAATTTCAGGAGCTGAATTACAACAGCCTTCGCGCTCATCATATAGGAAAATCCAATTTGGGTACGTCTCAGACTGGTAAACTAAGTAAATTGCTTTGGCTTGGTCTAGTCAACATGTCCTCGTATATAGGTACTAGTTACTAACTAGTAGTCGCTGTGTACATGCTGTTGTAACACTTTGATATAATCACTTTTCATAACAGGCTTCTCATACATATAATTTTTCATAGTATTATAGTGTCATAATTTTTGGTTGTTGTAATATTCTTCAGTTATAATTTTCGGTATCATGGTATGCAAATCTCCTAATATTGACAGTTATAAATACATGTATCATAATGATTACATAACCTTATAGTAAGTTTCCGAATGATTATGTATCATAAACACTTGTGTTCTAGCGATAACATGCGAAAGGCGATGCGATGCGAGAGGTTGCAGTTTCGATTCCCACTGCGGGACAAATGTTTGTATGACTTATAAATATTTGTTCCGGGTCTGGGAGTTGTGGTACCATGTTATTCGTTGTTCCTGTTAACACGACACGTATCCTAATTTGGGATCAGGACTATGTATGTGACTGTATGTGTCTATGTATTTTGCTATCTAGCTAAATAATGAGCAAAATTTTAAACCAACAAACATAATATCAACCAAATACAATGTTTTATTTACATACATTTTCAATTTATTGAATATCGAATGTCTTCACTCAGTCGAATATTAAAGCAATCAGTAACATGAGTCACAATAAACCACAGTAAGTATGTAGGTTTTCTGATTTCAGCGACATTTATTTAGATGAATAACGCCTTCCGAGTCATTTTACAAAATATCGGCAGTAGTTTTCCACATAAAACCTATGGTAATTATTTTATTTTTAATCTGTTCTCTTCTTTGAGATACTTGAAATATTAAAATGCTCGTCTACTTTGATCATTATAACATTATTCAGTTTTATATTTCCTCGTTCTTTGTGACTTGATTCTTTTGTGTTGATCAAAAATGCAGTTCATCTAAAAGTTCGAAACTAAACTCTAGCTGGAGCTTCGTAAGTTCCCGATAAAATTGCACGCCTTGTTTGAGAACTTCTGTTTTCTAAGTTTAATCTTATTTAAAACTATTGATATGCGATTTATAGGAAGCTATAAGTTCGTACTTGATAAAACAAAAACACTAACATGATAGCCTACTGAAGAGAATGTGCAGTATGAATTATTGAAGGAAGAGTACCTAAGTTGTAGCGGAAGCGAAAGAGGTCGTAACTATTGGAAAATTGTTAGCTTTGCTTACCCCTGGGACCTGCGTAAACAAAGTTATCATAAACTAGCTGTCGCCTGCGGTTTAACCCGCGTTCTTCGCCTTTTCGAGCAGGTTTTTATCTATCTATATTCCTATCTAATTTCATCAAAATTGGTCTAGTGGTTTAACAGTGAAAGCAAGACCAACCAGCAAAACTACTCCTGCAGCCTGCTACTTATAGCTGCATACTGCGAATACTTGCGACACAGTATTTTATTTCTGCGGGTATCATCTTTTTTCCTTGTTTGTCTAAATTAATTGTTCCAAATAAAGAAGAAAGACGATATACTTGCCTGGTACATTGGATTAGTTCCTCTTAACCTGTACAATGAATACGGCGCGATAGTGGTCGCCCCCATTTCACCGGTATTCCAGATATCCGGTAGCCAGATTACTTCTGCAGTCTGCTGCTCGCCTGGTACATTGGATTAATTCAAGATATACCTGGAAAATTAATAGAATTGGCCCTCTATGGCACTTCTAGAGACTGATTTTCCATTCAGTTTTAATTTTTCATTTTTTATTTTTAGAACCGAAATCAGTTCAGCTGTTTTGGCGCGATTGAGTAACAAACATACAAACATCAAAACATCTGAACATCCAAACGGTTGAATTTATAATATTAGTGGGATTAATTTTACTGTGTTTAGCATAGCTGCAAACGCGATAAAATAAAATATTATGATTATGTTCTATCTATCTATCTATATATTCAGCCGGTAACACCCACTGCTGAGTAAAGGCTCTCTAGAGCTCTCTCTAGAACGCCACTCATCATGTATTATATCATATATATTGTTCGACGCTGTCGAATGCCTTTTCATAATCAACAAAGGCAAAACACAACGGGTGGTTATACTCTCTACTTCTCTCCATGAATTGCTTGACAGCGTGTATATGGTCTATGGTCGAGTAACCACTTCGCAAGCCAGCCTGCTCGATTGGTTGGTATTCATCGAGTTTACGCAACAATCGATTGCATAGAATCTTCGCAAACAACTTGTAGACCTGGAAGAGAAGGCTTATGGGTCTGAAGTTCTGTAGGTTGGTTTTATCGCCTTTCTTGTGCAATATCGAGACGATTGCATTTTTCCATGCATCAGGTGTAACACCTTCGGCCAGTACCTTATTAAAGAGATATGCCAGTGGTTTGCGTAATGAGAGACCTCCTGCTTGCAGCATCTCAACATAAACTCCATCCTCGCCAGAAGCTTTACCGCGTTTCATTCGAATCAAGGCAAACCCAATTTCATCTTCAGTGGTATGTTTTCTGTATCAGTGCGTTCCATTGGGTTTGCTCTAGGATTTGCAGCGCTCGGCGAGTCTGGTTCCACTAACTTTGACGAGTATAGATCTTCGTAAAACTCTTCAACGATACCAATGATGCCGTCTCGATCTGTCACAACTTCACCGGTTTTACTGGATAATTTATTAATTTCTGCTTTGTGTCCAGATAGTTTTCGTCGAAAACCTTTTGGGCCTCTATTTTGTTTGATTGTTTCTGTAATAATCTTAGTATTAAAAAAACTAAGACTAACTCTTAGTTTCTTATTTTAGAAATACTATGTGATAATGTCCACTAACAACTCTTTACTAACATAATATGGTGTGAAACCGAAATAAAAATGATATATATTAAATGCCCTTAGATCAAATTTTATGTATTTCCTAATCGTTTTAATGTTTCTAGTTTTCGCTGGTCTGTTATATTATTATTCTGTTCAACAATGATTGTGGTATTAATTTCTTATCTGCTGGTTTCTTTCCTCCTATATGTTTTTTGGTAGTATCTGTCACTATTTTAACTAATGTATTATTTAGAGAGTCGACATCCATGTTCTCCTCTTCTAGTACGTCAAATTGATTTTTGAGGTCAATTTGAAATTCTTTTTGCAAGTAAAAGTATGCAGTTCTCTCATTATGGTGTTGGTTCTTAATTATCTTTGTTCTTTCTTTATTGAGGTTACATCGGAAAGTAGCTCTTACCATTCTATGATCACTGCTGGTTTTAAATCTATTTAAAACTGTCACATCTGTGATATTGTGCTTCTGTGGTGTGAGGAAATAATATATCTCATTTCTTGTAAAGCCATCTGGACTAGCCCAAGTCCATTTCCTTGCCTTGCGTTTTTTAAAAAGGTGTTCATTTGCAAACAGTGATTTTTTCTCAAGGAAATTAACAAGGGTTTGTCTTCTTGAATTTCGAAATCCATCCCCAAATTTCCCGATTGATGTTTCGTTTACCAAATGAGTGCCAATTTTTGCATTGAAATCCGCCATGATCACTGTATAGTGGCAGGGATTCTGCTCACATGTTTTCTCTATCTCCTCATAGAAAGCTTCTACCTCGTCATTGGAATGGGCTGAAGTAGGAGCATAAACTTGTATGATCTTTAAGGAATACCTTTTTGAGAGACACAGTAACGTAACAAACTCGAGTGTATACTCGTTACGTTCTTAACCGCGGAAGATATCCTTTTATGTATGAGGAATCCTACGCCCCATAAGACGTGTCGTCGTGTCCTCTGTGGAAAAATAAGTGTGTCCATGATTATTAATGATTATGATAATTTGACCAAAACTTTCCAATTTAAACTAAGTAGTAACGTAGCCTTACTGTGGACCCAATCCGAGGATCTCATGACAAAACCTCACAATATTATTCCCTAAGCTGTTTCCATATTTCAAATAACTAATAGCCACGATAAGGCTCTGTGGAAAGGGACGTTTATCTTTTAAATTACAGGGCGTAATGACAATTGAAAAATGTGTGTTGGAGACCAAATGCAATAACAATAATTTAAGTGAATGGCTTTTTAATTTCTTCGCCACTTGGAGCATGCCGTGGATGCCAGCAAAACAACTATAACCAGTCGTTAATCATTTTAACCGCGACAAAAGGAGCTAATAAATGTCCTAAGGATATCTTGCTTCGTTACTTCGAAGAGCTGGGCTGGTTGGGGTAGGGTGAGCATGAGACGAACCTGCATAATACACCCCACAACGACGCATACATCAAAAGCTACTTCAATACGCCACAGGCTGTCAAAATTAGTGAGCATTTTTAAGCGGCAAGCACGTGTAACTTCCGAACCGTTAATCTTATCTTCATGAAATTTGATTTGGGAGTAGATAGTATTAGTACAATTTGTTGGTAAGGTTATGAGCTATATCGGTCAGGGGGTTATTGAGATATTGGGGTCCAAGAGGGGGTAAAAAATATAAAAGTGAGAATATCAATCAAATGGGGTGTCATATGAAAGCCCATCGCTTCGACATTTCAAAACTATTTTTTATGGTTTTTTAAATTATGCAGTTTTTGAGATATTAGAGTAAACAGAAAATGTAAAAAACCAAAACCTCTAGGGTACTTCCATTAACCCTACAACGCTGAAATTTGGTATGTTTGTGGCTTTAATGACACAAATACTGGGAAAAGTCTAAAATTGAAGAATTTCGAAACTTGTACTCTATAAAACGATTACCATTCGATTGTTGACCTCCCGTTTCTAGGAATTTGAACGCCGTTGTAGGTCTAACTTTTCGAACCAAACGTACTTAGATATTTTTTTCGAAAGAAATAAGGTAACCTACCTTAATCGCTTGTATTCGGGAGGTCTTAGTTCGGGGCGAACCACTAGTTTATATACTAGAAACCTTCATCCTATTCGTCTAGCTGGAGTGGCGTATAGGAGTAGGATTCCTAAGAAATATTTTGGTAGTCTAGTAGGTAGGATTCCTACCAATACGGTTATCCAGCTTGATGAATAGAATGTAGGTTCCTAGTACATCCAAATGCGTATTAACTTAGAAGTCACGCTGCATTACGTAACCAACGTATTAAAGAAGCATTTACACGTGTTTAATGGTTAGAAATGCTAACTCACTTTGTCTTTGCATGTGGCGACGTATTGAGGCTATTCAATATACGCCAACGGGGACGTCGGTTCAGGTCTTAACACCCCTCAGAATTAAACTGTGTTGTGGTTGTTTGTTTGTTATCATTTATGTCCAAAACATTGACTGATTTTAGTATACATTTATGTAATCGTTTTTTATGACTATATGGAAGTTTCTTAGCTGGAGTTAGGGAATCTTGTCTCGAGCTTTTATCTGAACCGGACGTTAAAGAAGAGACGTAGGATACACAGCCGGATGTTACGGTCGTAACAGTTTTTTTCTGACCTGAAATGTTATGTGATGTTCCAATTCTGTAGCCATTGTTTAGATACCCTGCCAGGTCAACACTACAAAACATAAATAAAAAAAAAAAAAAAAAACTGTACAAGAACAATAAAAAAGGAGGGTATGTTAGTGGATGGAGGCGGCTCAAGACCATTTGTCATGTTATTCTAAGGGGCAGGCTTATGTTTAGCAGTAGACTTCTTGATTATGAATGATCAAATAAATATTATTTAGCTGTTAATTCACTAATTAGCTGTTACAATGTTTGTTTGTTTTTTGTATGTTAGAATGTTTATTTAGGTTAAATGTTGCAAGTTGAATTATTAGAACTACTTCTTGACATCCGATTTAGCTGAAATTTTCCAAACCTGTTAAGTTCCGATGACAATACAAATTGTAATCCACCAGATCAGATCAGCTCGTTATATTTTTTTCAACAAAAATATAATTATTTACTCTATTCTTGGATTATGTTATTACACATAAATATATTTTTTACTAATTACGTTTCTTTTAAATTTTAAATCTCTGTTTCGGTAAATAATCAAGAATTGCAATAGACTGTATCGCTGTTAAAATTGTTTTAATCATTTTGCTGGAGATAATCATTGAATAATTTATTTCCATTGAAGTATTGTGACCGCTATCATCAGAAGCCACATAATGACAAACCACAAATACAGCTCAACATAATGTGCTTTAAAATAAAAATGCCTATATCGATGAATTTATTGAATAAATAATTACAATATAACGTCCAACAATTACATAATATTGTACTGTGCCTTCTTGTAATGTTCTTGTAATTCTTACATTCTTACAGAGTCTAATAAATATATCATCTCTTCTTAAACAGTATTCTTGGAACGAAAACTACCGATGTTATTGAATTCAGCATTATTTTAACATTTATGACCATGATTCAAAATACTTACTTCGAATAAAATATGAACCAAAATTGACATGCATTGATAACTGCTAACGGAGAATCATTCTCCTTCAGTAAATATGAATAGTATAACTAAGCATGTAGTTAGTGTAACTAAAAAAGTCCAAGTGCGTGTCAGGTCATGCGCATTGAGCGTTCCGTAGTTGCCTGTCACTATATGCGGACTTAGATTGGAGATTTCCTTTTTTACTCACCTAACAACTTCATCTAAGTAAGTTTCAATGGAATTTTTAGGAAATTTTCCTTTTTGCTTCTCGAGATACATTTTTTAAGGTGTTCGACTATTACTCATTATAGTTTTTCTTTTAACTTCGTTACATTACTACTGACGTCATTTTTTTCACTTTAATTTTTAATAAAATCATGCCTGAAATAAAACATTATTTTATTAAAAATGAGCAACATAAAGCTACGGATTTATTTCTCAAACGGATCCCTGAATCTAAAAACTAAAATCTATAGTTTTCACGTACCAACAATAATATCCCACCAAAAAAAAAAACTATTTTATGCGTAGCGGAGGTACCCGTTTTTTTTTCAATATTTAATTTTACCACTTTGTCGTCGTGATTAATATGTATACCCATGCCAAATAATAGCTTTCCAGTTGGTACTAAGAGTTTCTGAGCTAAGCTGCGGACAGATATACAGACGGACATGGCACAACTTTAAGAGGTCCTTGTCTTGTTGACTAATTACAACAGTTTCGACATAGCTTAACCAAGCAAAGGTGTAAGGTTAGTCAGAAAGAAATCAGTTCTCTCAAAAAAAAACATCGTAATCTTCAGTGAAAACAGCGAATGTTTGTCCAAAGCAATAAACTGAAAATATTTTGATGAAATAGAAAAACGGGACCTTCTTTCTTGTTCACTCAGGTTTTATACAAGAATATAGTCTTGCAAAAACATTTGAGCAAGCGGTCGCTGTTCATGATAGGTACATTGAGGTGACTATTATCTTTTCAGAATCGGTTGCCTGAAAATGAGAGGCTGGCGCCGCCGCGTTGCCAAGGCCGAGGGTACGACCCCTCGGTCGTCCCTACACATACTTATTAGGTCGGCGAGTCGAAGGACGACCTGGCGACATAAATCCTCGCAATCCTTGCTAGGCCTGTTTATCGGGAGCTTTTTTGCGAAGAAAATTTGTTTAATGTTTGAAGGTCAACCCGTAAAAGAAAATGGGTACAGTGACCGCATTTTAATAATGGTCAAGCTTGTATCTTCATGGCACGTTTTGTGAGAAATTTTCTTTAGTATTATCAAAGTGCGTAATTTCTTAAATCTCCAATCTTCAATGATACAAAGACGTAGATAGAAAATACTTAATTTTTTAAAGCTTTTAGCTCACCGTAATGTTAGTAAAGTGAAAGTTTATATAAATTGGAACAAGAATATATGAAATAAGTGTTTTACAACTACTGCTTAAAACTAAACTAGCCAGTTTGTACAATAAGTAAAAATCCCAGCATCTTAGGGACGCTTCCGTCTGGTAGTGATTTGGATCAGTTGAGCCATTTTACGTCGATGAGTTCAGCTACCTTTAGATCGCTAGTAGCGGTCTTCAGGTAGCACAACAATTTCATATGTATTTTGTAGATACCTTGTATTAGTTGTATTATTTTTTCTGTAAATAAATGTATTCAATTACATAAGTAACAATAAGTTGTAACTGTAAATGCACTCATGAAAACGTGTTTTGTGGGTAAAAGTGTGTTGGTTTTTTCATGAATTTTCGATCAAATCATGCCATTTGATTTTTACCCAGTTCTCGTTATCCGCTCTGGTCACAGTTCTTATTACCAATTTCATCATGATCACCAGTAAGAAGTTCAGTCATAAAATATGGTTTTGAAAAGAATATGGGCAACTCCCCATACATTCTTTGACCAAACTTTTTTGACTAACGTAACGTACAGTTGAAATACTTTTGGTTATTGATAAAATATGTTAAAATAATGAACATGGTAATTTAATTTCTTGCGTAGAAGTTGTGGGATAGTAATGAAACTTGTTGCGTTTTGTTTCACGCAAATTCAAGGAGTTGACTTATCGAATTATTTAGAAATACAACTTTTGCTTCCCAACTTCTAAAAATATACAAGTTCTTTAGAAAAATTGAACAAAAAACAACATTTAGAACCGTACTAATTACTGCCATGAAGGGGCTCTCGTTCATTTATTTTTTACCTGGGTCAGCGGTTGCCACCTCCTTTACTTTTCAACAAAAATATTATCAGCTACTTAAGTGACACTGCCAAGTTTTAACTGCAGTTTGATAACTTTTGTTTTTGAAGATTTAACTCTTTCGTTAATGACTATAGCGTACCACATAAAATATTTAATTACATTTGGGATAAAGAACATATTGTACACAAATAATGAAAGAATATAAATGTAAGTGTATGTGTGTTTTGTATGTCACAAATACACATACAGTGTATTTGTGAAGATATTGATGTGGATATCGATTTGATGTAAGCTGAGGTATAGGCTAGGAAGATGGACTAAAGGCATAGAACTAAGGCTAAAAACGAAACGGTATCGATTATACCAGTCTCATTCTTTTATATGAATGTATTCATGTGTTGGAATGAGACAAGCATATACCTATATGTTTTTATTTGTGTAACTCGTACCAGGCCAAATGTCAAATTACTACTACATTCATGGTAACAATCTAGGAAGATGTATATGCATGGTGCCAATATTCAGGGTACGGAACGGAAAAACGACTGTCGTGTGGCAATAATATATTTGTTTCTCTCTAACATAGGATAGCAAGCTATCTTCTAGGATAGGAGTAAGAAGGAACACTATGCTATTTTAGCACTCACTCCATACTTTTATACCTCCATGGGTAAAGGTGAGGGTGTAGATGACATGATGATTTTGTAACATATTTTAAGAGAAGTTATGCAGGATATCGCTCCGTTTCTTGTTCCAGTACATCATGAATAATATGGGCTGACTTTTACACTGTAAGTGGTAAAATGAAGCGAGTTTCCCACGGGGTACAATAAGCATGCAAGAAAATTCGTAAATTCAAAGTTTCTTTACGCAACGTTTCGCCCGCGGAGTTTACACAAGATAACGGCACTTTTATCAAGTTAGCTGTGTACTTTCCGCTTAATTTATATTAAAAATCAGAGCTGTGTTTGTTTGATATATTATCTTAACTGGTATATGATGACTGCTGACTTAGGTACTTGAATTTTTCTAACGTAGGTACTTTAAACTATTTCTGATAACTAAAACAGTTCTTGTTAGTAACATTCGTTTGTATCAGATTTGTCCTGGCGGCTAGATAGATTAAGGAATGTGTAGAAGAAAACGTAAGCCGAGTCAGTCGTGGGAAGCAATGCCGACAATGAGTCCACCACTTGTCACGTCTATAATTCCCACGAAGATGCAACTATGAAAAGAGCCCATCGAGGCCTTTTACCCCAAAAAGGTAGGGACCCTTTCGGGGAGATGGGGAGGGCGGTGCAGGGGGGGGAGGATCCCAACAGTGCCCGTGCAAAGCCGGGGCGAGTAGCTGGTATTTTATAAATCTAGGTCAATGTTTAAATAACCCAAAAGCCTACATTCCTGCTAGATTATTATAATATGGTACCTATATGCTGAGTAGTTTATAAGCAAGTGTAATAAAATTACTTATTTTAACTTTAACGTGACAAGTCTTTTTTGATATAACTCTAAGCTCCAAAGATTTCACAAAATAAACAGCAAAACAAAAAATACAGCGGCATATTTTTCAAGGAAATGGTCTTTTATATCAATATTGGTACAGATTTATCAGCCACGTAACGCTAGCTTTCTTGTTTTTTTTTTGGAAGAATAAATAATTCTGGTATCAACAATATATTTTATTTATACACAATATACATAATAGGTACGATACGATAACACAGATAAAAAAATACAAGATACAGAACAAAGTTGCATCGCGTACAGGCTGCAACAAAAATTTCGATGATGACGACCAGAGGGGCTAGTCTGCAAATGTAACAAGCAACTTACACGGGCGTGACGTGTACACTACACGGATTTTAGTATGGAATTTGAGGTTCCCAAGGTGCCCGCTAGGGGAGCTATTCGGATTCTCCATACTAAAATTCGTGTAGTGTACACCACACAGCCGTGTAATTTGCTTGTCAAATTTTCAGACTAGTCCCTCTGGCATAAAGTCGCATGACATTAACCTAACCTTCATACAACGCGTCATATAAAGGTGCCTTGTATTGCGTAAGCCGTTAGCGATCCTGCGTGAATCCGAGCTGGCTGCTAGTATCTAAAACTGCCTCTGGATAGAATCCAACCAATTAGTTCCAAGCCATTGCCGAACGAGCTTCTTATTAAAAGGAGCTTTATCAGCTCACGGCTCCTCTGTAATTGTAAGACTAATAGCGTTCTATGCGATAGGCTTAGGACAGAGCTCAAAATACGGTCACATTTATTGATAGGGTTATTGTTGACGCCAGTTATAAATTCTCTTAGAGTGATTAGTATTGAAATTGCGTAATATCAATTTAGTTTTTATTACCAGCTTTTACTTAACTTGCAATGTCTGGGTGAAATCTTACAACTGAATTTTAAAGCAGTTATTTTCAACCGATTGAGATGATATTTTGCATACCTGTCAAGTTCCGATGACTATGCAATATTATGGTGACAGCAAGTTGATTTATTCAATAGTAGACTGGCCGTGTTTAGGCTCATTTTGATCAGCACACGGTTACGATAACTAATTTTATAAAAGCTTGAATTGAAAAATATATTTATTTCAAAAACTTATTTGTACAAACCTTATAAATTACTGCGGTCAATTAGTAAACATGTAGTAGTTTATTTGCCCGTATACATGTGCATAAAAGGGACCTCTTTTCAAGGCATATTGGTTCTACACTGGTTCTTTCTACGAAAAGTCCCATAGACAACCCCCGTACCACAGACACAGAGAAAGTTAAGACGGTACATTATCCTTCAGCAAACTGAAGCCAGTTTGCTATGCATGTGTGTGTTTTATAATCAGAATCCGAATATTTATTATTAAAGATGATGACACTAACAATAGACTCATACAGTGAGGTTATCAATAGGTACTAAGGCCATTGCAAAAATGTTTAACTCGTCTAATTAATACAAATATGCATGTCACACACAATCTAAATTTTTAACTACTACCTATACTAATCTACTTGTATTAATTTGTATTATTACATGTATATTATTATTCTTTATTTACACAGATAACACCCAAACACACCCAACAAAGGAGCGAATAGGATAGTTTGGATGCTTTGTCTGTGTGCGTGCGTGTATGTACAGTACTGTGTTTATGAGCATAGTTTTAGGCTTCTCGTGTATTTTTTATTTGGAAGCAGGTTTTCTAACGATGGTTGTTAGACAAGTTTTATCAAAATCGGTTAATCCAATTCATAACGTTGAGAGTTTTGAAATTTTTAAAATGTCATCTTGTATGGTAAAGAAATCACGATCTTTGTAATCGTAGAAAACATCTGAAGGAACACATTTCGACCCGTCGCGTCGATTGAATGAACTTTGATTCAATTACGGATACGAGATTCCTTAGATACAATCTACAATCATGTCTATCATGTCACGTTCCTGTACGGGGATTGCCACTGATCGCTATCAATTGGATAGGAAAATACATTTTGACCATAATATCGAACAATATCTTCTGACTATCATTCACACGAATGGTAAGAATGGACTTATTTTTCAGAAATACTAGTAAAAATAATAAATATCCAATATCGCCTACATATTCTTTTCAAAAACAATAAACCACTTTCACAAAAAGTTAAATATTTCATACAATTGTGATCGTGGTTCTAAAATAAAGACAAACTCAGCCACCAGACACAAATATATTCATGTCGTCTTTCAATTCAAAAACATGCTGCCAGAAATATCCGTTATATAACATCCAACGTTTTAAGATGATATACGTGCAACAATACTGATTTGCCACCCGGTTTTTCACAGAAGGCAATTTGGCGGCTTGCGATTTCCATAGCAAACAAGATGTAATGAATGATTTTACCGTAAACGGTTTGGTACATGTCCAAAACAAATATGGACAACAGCCAACGACGTAGGCCTGACATGTAACTAATCTTGTAAAAGGTTCTAATAAGAAACTGAATTTTGTATTTTGGAATTATGTTTACTCGCATAAAATGAACAACAAATATGTATCTAAAGGGTTCTGAATAAACATCTAAAGCATATTGACCGAGAGCAGTGAAATGAACAGAATATGTTCGCGTTTGAGTGTTTGTTGCTGTCGCCAACCCTTTTTATAGCGCCATTATATTTATATTGACAACTTTACAACATCTTTTTGACGTTTGAGAAGTGGCGTTTTAACACAAGAGTTTGATTTCAATCGAGTCTTGACATGGAGCTCCTTTAGTGACTTAGCAAAATTTGTATGTCACGTCAGCAGAGGCAGTCGTCGGAAGCAATGGCGGCGATGAGCTCACCTCTTGTCACGTCTATATCCCACGATGGACCCACAGTGAAAAAGTCGTGTGTCTATGTATGTGCGTATGCCACGTTTTATTTAGGACAAAAGTGACTTAAAGGGCAGACACGATATCGCAGACTTATCTGTAAGTTGTAAAGACAGATTCTGTTAATGACTTTTAGTTAGCCCTTCCCGGATCGAAATCACCGTGGGTATTATCTTTAGGGCGCATAAGCTGAGCTTTGTTCCTTTCCTTTGTTGAGCTTTTAATCTTTTAATTAATAATTTTGTATTAAGTTTAATAATCTAAAAAAACAGAAATTAGGAAGTTAGAAAATGATGATGCTTAATTGACAATTACCAATTAATATGTGTAAGTTTTTGAACATCACGAAATTTCTAATTATATTCCGCGAATCAATAACTTATACACAAATATTATATAAATAATATAGGTATGAACAAAACCCTCGATATATATGTTTCCGCTAAGAGCCTCGGGCGGAGTTGTTAGATTAATGAAGATACGTTCGAGACCTGCCGATACTTGAATGAGCAGAAAGAGTTTTTAGGTCGCGAACATTGCTGAGGCTAGCAGAAGCTCTGTTCTAATTAAACTTACTAGCCCTTTAATAAGCCCAAAAGGTTTCGGTGTACGTATCGATGTATGTATCCTGGCTCTTTCTCAAATGATACACAAGAAGGATGACAGTGTAACGAGCTAAGGTTCAGGATAAAATAATTACATTTTAGTCTAGGTACCTAGACATTCGAAGGTTCGAGATGTTTGAGGAATGTTCTGAATCAACTTAGACTATTCCAGACTTTTCTGGAGCATTCGCGAGTTTTGTAAAACATTCTCAAACTATCCCTAGAAATTTTAAAATGAATAAACTGTTTATTACTCTGGTTTTCCCTAGAAAGTTCAGGTGTATATGCGTCTGTCTAACACGCAGTGAGTCTACTCGAAAAACATCTAAATAATCCAAGATTTTATATGGTTTTTTATAAAGCCATTTAACTTCATCTAGACTGGCCTTTAGATTGATTATAAAAACTGACTCCAAATCTACCTACATAATATCGTCGATGTAAAGTTTAATCGCCATACATATGCAATAAAAATCTTATCAGACGAATCAAACGATTCAGCGGTGAATTTTTTGCGAGGCCATAAAGACGATTGGCCGTTTCATTTTATTTTTTGCGAAGTGCTGTCCGAATCCGAAGATTCAATATTGATGGCGCAGTCTTAATCTAAAAACATATCTAGGTATCTTATATTTTTCAAGTTTTATTGGACTGGAATGCCTAAAAGAGTTATTTGACTCAATTTTTGTTTATAGCTACTTGTCGTTTGGTTAAGTAATATAGAGGCCATACTTGAATTCCGAATTCCTACTCTAATCTAGACGTGACGTAACCGAACAGAATAAAAAAAGAACGTTATTTTTATGCAAAAAGTATTTTGTTGTTTTTTAGTAAGTCGTGTCATAAGTCTTTTAGCATCGCATAAATGTCAGCGACGTTCGGATGTTGATGAAACGGCTGAATTGATTGCGATTAAATTTGGTACACAGACAGATGATGACCTGGATTGAGCTTAGCTTAGGCTACTTTTTACCCTGGAAAACGCGAGCGGAGCCACGGGCAGACACCAGTGTAATAATAAAGTAATAACCTCTATTACATATGTATTGTTCTATCAATAAAATTGTTAATTGTTACGAGCTAGGTTCGTGATAAAATAATCACACTGAACTTTATACTATTAATAAATGTATCTAATTCACTCTTCATTACGGCTGTACTTTATACTACACTGTTCACAGATTATCACTATAACTCGCACTAGCTATTGTATATTTCTTACAGCACTCTAAAACGGTACCTAAAATATAACAATTGTACCATCTTTAATATATTACTCTCGCTAATAACAAGGAAATGGAGGTATCAACAAAATTGTCTCTTATTTTTCATAATGATAATAATTTTTACAGAGGGAGATCTGTCGCTTTAGTTCCGTTTTGGTAACTCCAAAATATTTATTCCTGAAAGTTGTTTTAAGAAGTTTGTGTTGCCCGATGTAACTACCTTTAGGCTCATCTTTTATTAAGTTTGGCAGATTACAAAAAATTTATTAGGTCAATAACGGTTATCTGTTCGTAATGTACCTTTCTGTTAAATCCCTACAGAACTATGGAAATTTGGCACACGTTACGCGTTGACAGCACTTTTGAGGCTCTAGACATTAGCAGTATGAAGATAGCCATTCTGCATCTGGGATCTTCCCTACACTTGTTATATTTATATATGGAACTGGATCCTAAGTTAAAGGTTTTTGACCAACAAAATATTGAAGAAAAGAGACTTCCACCTAATTTTTCAGAGTGATTTCTGTGGACTTTGATAAGAATCCCGTGCCTTGGTGTGCCCGGGCTTAGAATAGACCGCTCCGTCTCTCCGTCCATGTCTTAAAAGCTAACTAAAAGATTACCCCAGGGTATGGGCAGCAGCATCCACAGGAGTACACCTATACTGTGATCACCAATCCGCCTGCCAAGGCATGGTGGTTATGGCAAATCCCTCCATTGTCCCCTTTTGTGGCTTACGTCAGGCACACACACAAATTGCCGTAGTTTCTGTGTAATTGTTTTTGTTTCAGTTTTTATTTAGTTCTTATCTTGTTTGCTTTTTTGTTGGTTTGTGTCTTTTTTGTCACGAATAAACGTTTTATTTCTTTCTTTCTTTCATTGCTATGGAGAATCCTCGTCCGTCAGTGGATGTTTAAATGCTTCTGGTGATAACTGCTTCTATAACTATTTTTGTTCTTAATCTATTTTATCATAGCTATTTTACAATAACTAAGTTACTAGGTATAGTGGTGTCCGGCCTAAGAATAGACCCTCCGTCTCCTCCCGTGGATGTCGTAAAAACCAACTAAGGGATACCTGGATTTGTTAGTAATATTCGTGGGTATAAAAATTGTCCTTGGTAATTAGCTTACTAAGGAATGTATGTTATTATTGGAAGAATGCGTAAGCCGAGTTAGTTGTGGAAAGCAATGGCGGAGATAAGCTCACCACTTGTCACGTCTATATTCTCACGATGAAAAGAGGCCTATTGAAGCTCTGCGTACCCTTCGAGGAAAAAGGAGTGTTTCTGTCTATTTAACAATTTTTAGTTTGTTTTATTATTTTAAAGGTTTGGATTATTAATAAATAATAATTGGAATAGAAACTGTTAAAATATGCATGAATTACTTATTAAGCTCCCTAATTAACCTCTGTTTATTTAAAGAGCGATCTCTCCAGGGTACAATAGGTAGCTTCGGATTACAGGAGCTTCCTGGTACAATTTCACGATATAAATCTTCGTACAAGACACCGTTAAGTTCTCTTTGGACCGGAGATAAGTACTGATCTCGTATAAATATTTAGCATCATTTAATTAATTATATAGTGGGAGGCCCGGATTTCCCCTATAGGCCTACAAGCCTGGGCCTAGGGGCCCCAACCACCCAGCTACCCTACCAAGTAGCTTGCCTTTCTAAGGGTAGGTGTTTTTTTTTATACTACTGAATGACGGAACAATCAGATGGCTCACCTGATGTTAAGCGGTAACCTCTGCCTATGAACAGTGCATTACCTCATAGGTCACGTCCACCTAAGACGCACCCTATGTGGCATTGCACTGCCCCCGCCACCCTGAGACATAAAGATGAAAAGTCTCATGTGCCTATTTTTTTTTGTAATTTTATAAAGAGTTTAAAGAAATACTAATACTAAAATAATTGGTGAATTATCACCCAATCTGGCAACACACAGCAAACCGGCCGGCCCTATTGGAGAAAAACTATCATTTTAACCAACAACAGATAAAAAATAATTAAAAAGTTACCTATTACGTTTTACTTATCTAACACTTATCATGTCATATGTATCACCATCGAGCAACGCAGGCCTCCGTACCGGAGGGGAGACGCCTTAGAGCTGTCAACCGATACATATTTATTCAGAAATTTTTGGGGGGGGCTTCACGCACTCACTTACAGTTTAATGCACACTTTTGTAACCAGTCGTTCTATCGCTATAAACGCACACATCTATAAACAGCAACACATCAAAAATCTTTATACACACATAGATGCTTTCTGTGTACAAACATCATGTTATGTCACAAAATTGACAGTAACACCCGTTCTAGGGACTTCCAGCACTCAAGTCGATAAATTAATAGTATCGATAACTTTTTGGTAGGAACTTACTTTGCCTACTGTATATATTCTGTGCTACCATCAAGGGTCATTGAAGGGATTTAAGGGCGGCTAGGTATGGGGAGGAAGGGTTGAACGCTCTCTGTGAAGGAGGAGTTCCGGAGTTGTTATCGAGGATAACATACAGATCATTTTGTGGATCACTATGAAATTTTAGATTAGTAAAAGGTAGTAGTAGGCTGGAGAGAGAGGGGGTAAACGCGGAAACTTAGAGTATAGAGAAAAAAATCAAGAAAATTTTGAGTACCCCAGGTACAACCACTAGCTCATGAGATGATTAGTTCTTGGGAAAATTTAATTAGAATTTTGTTCAAAGCCTACAATAATTTCATAAAACTATGGGTCGGCAAGTCAAAAGAGACGAAAGGAAAGGAAAGGAAAAACGCTTTACTTAGCTGCCGTCATCCTTCTAACCTACATAATCCATGTCGGTTCTGGCCACGAAATATACGATGTGTTATATTTGTCAGTCACTGTTATTGTCAAAAACCAAAAATCATGATCCTAAGTGCCAAAAAACTACATTAGTCATTAAAATGTAAAATAGTTTTTTTTTAAATTTCAGGCATAATTATCCCACGTCACATGGGATCCTAGTGTGGGATCACAACTATGTAGGTATGTGTTGGGTGTGTTAAGTTATGTTAATGTTAAACAATGGTAGGTAAAGTAATACTTAGCGCTTTATCTAGTGAACAGAATATCGCGTTGAAAAAATTATACCTAGCAATTTTTTTTTTAATTCTTTGATCAATCAAAGATTAGGATTTGAATAGGAAAATCCCACGACACAGTACGGACACTCATGACACGACTTTTCTTGAAAATGAGTAAATGAGTTCAAACTGGGAAATGCTTTTGTTAATTTATCGTGATCACGTATCCCACAACCTAGGTAGGCATGCAACTTTTTACGAAAAACTATCACACCTCTAGATTTGTAATATCACATAGTAATTTAAATTCATGTCAAGATGTCGTTCCCTTCTGGCTATGCACAATTTCATTTGGGCATACGCGTTAGTAAAACTGTTTTCGCCCGATCATTAGGGCGAGCGAAGCGAGTCCTCTACTATCCCATGCAATTTTGTGGTACACTTAACGAAAAAACTATCCGTTGTAATTTAGCATAGTAATTTAAATTCATGTCTTTGTTTAAATATAAATAATCACGGAAAAAAAGCTTGCTAGCCCTCACCAAGCATGTTTTGCTTTTGCTAGTAATAAAATTGTATCATGATGGGCCGATTGCTCTGTCAGACTGAACCGATCGTGTGACGCATAGAGTAAAACAGTGTGACAGTGCTACAAATACTGAAATGCCGAATCGTTACATTTTCAGCTGTAATTCAAGGTCTGGAACATCGAATTTACGAAAAGATGGTGTTTTCTTTCACATTGTACCTAAGTGAATTTCATTATATATAAATATATATATTTATTTTTATTTTATTTTTTGATGCTGGACACAGTTCACACAAGATTATCCAGCCCCAAGCCAAGCACAGCTTGTGATATGGACTAGATAACTGATATCCCTAGTACAGTACATTACATAGATATTTATTTTGCATTAACATAGAAAATACCCAGAACACCCTGAACAAATATCTGAAGATCGTACAAATATTTGTTCTGAGGCGGGAATCAAACCCGCAACCTCCAGCGTCACAGGCGAACCTTCGTCCACCGTGCCACAGAGGTCGTCGACTTATGGCATAAAATTAATAATTTCAAATTAAAATCATAACAGTTACCTACCTTGTTACATACCAATACCTTCATGGTGATTGGATTAACGGTTAGAAAGTTAGGTTAGGCTAGGCTATTGGCTCCCGAATAATATAAATCAAATTTCAATAGCTTGTAAAACATATTAAACGAGCATTTATTTTATCGATAAAAAATCTACTTTATTATTGAGGCACATCACTAATTTAGTAGTATAAAAGAAAACACGGGCAACTCACATACAGGATTTTTTGAGAAATAAAAAAAACTGTTAAATGAGCACAAAGCTATTTCAGTGTGCATTGAGGCTGTTATTGTTAGCAGTTGCTTATTTAATAAAAAAATATATTAGGTTTACCAACAGTCTACACATGTATGTCGGAGAGAGAAGTCATATGATGAATCTGGAGAATAGATCTACTGAGATTGAAGGCTTATAAATACCACGTGTACGGCTGCGAACAATCGTATTCTGTCGTGTCGCGCCACCCAAACGAATGCGCCCGAGTATTGTTTACGCAAAGACGCAAAGCGATCGACGCTCAGATATAAAAGGAGCGTACGAAAGCGCCAGAGCTCATTCCTCCGTAGACCAAGACATGTTCTTGGTGATCCTGATGACCCTATCACTACCGCAAATGCGGTAGTGACGTCATCCAGTCAAGACAGAGACAACACTCTACCTTTGCACCGACCTCGCTGGCGAGGTCGACGAACCTTCTAAGTACCTTCTGTACCCTACGCCTAAACCGGTACAAGCATGTTCCGGGGCGTTTTGCCCGTTCCTCCCCAACCGGCAACAGCCCAAGCCGAGGTCCGTACCTAAGTGGTGCCCTTGTGCTAGTTGCCCCAACCTAACTTTGCAGGTTGAGCGCCATCCGCGCTCACCAAAAGCCCGGTAACGCAGTCATGACCCCAGGCGGTCAACTGCATTAAAATCCATCCGAAAAAAAAAAAAAAAATGCCATAGCTCATTATTACATCGGCGTTGGCAGAGTGCACACGATTCAATCAACAAAATACAAAATCAAGTTCAAAGTCAGTTTGAATAAAATCTTAGTGAAACCTCTTTTGAATTTTCCTCATTTGCACGAGACCCACTGGAAAGCCCCTAAGTTGCCTTTTGCCGCTCGGAGGGATCTTGAGGATCCGACATGCATATATGAAGAGGTACAAACTATATACCTATCTTTAGCTACAGAAGAAACCAATGGGGGCTTTTCATTTTCGTTTTTTTTTTTATTCAATTTGGCTCAATTGATGGCCCTGACTCAACTGTGGTTGTCAAAATCAACAAATGCATCGTACCTATGTTATTTTGTGTGATAGTAACAAAATACCACGAAAATATATCACTTCGTTGTTGACACGTTGGTACATTTCACTTTATTTTTACAGTTAAGTACACAGCAGCGACATCTATTTTCAAGGGTTTATAGATGATTTGGTATGGCCGTGAAAACCCCTCATTATAGGCAAACACAACGTGCAAAGATTGTACAGTAACCTCACAATGGGCGATCAACGATTTTTTTAAAGCATCTTTATTTACATTTAACTGAAAAGAGTAAAGTTATTTAAGTATGATCAATATTGCCGATTTTGATAAAATTAACCACGTAGTTTTATTCTTATTATAAACAAGAAGCAACCCGCGATTTCACTCGCATAAGTTTTGATCCTATGGGAACATCTTAATAAAATTTAAAACTATTCCAGTGGTCCAGCTATCGCCGTTCTAAATTTCATCCAATCCTTAGAAAATTTAGCATTTATAATATTACAAACATACACACATACTCACGCCTGTTTCCCAGAGAAGTAGGCAGAGACCATGAATTTCCACTTGCTACGATCCTGGCATACCTGTTTTGCTTCATTCACTCACATCACATTCTTCATATATGCTCATTGGTTAAGGGCGCTCTTAGCCTAGCCATTCTCCAGATCGACCCTGATCTATTCTGAATACCTTCACCGAGGTCTCCCCCTTCCAACTGTCCCATTCATGCTCATCTTATGAACTAGTTTCGTTAATCTACTATCATTCATCCTTTATATATACCCAAACCATCCAAGCATACCTTTCTCAATCCTTGTCACTATACAAGTGCTCTTTCATTTTACAATGCTCTCTTAACACACAGTTTCTTATTCTCTCTCAAAGTCCACCATACATACTTCTCAAACCTCATCTTCACTGCATTTATTCTACTTTCATGTTTATTCTGCCTTAGCAACTTTCGCTACCACCAGATACATTAGTGTTGGCACTAACACCCCTCTATGCACATCCAGTCGTCGTGCCTTTTTGAATACGTTCCGGCTGATAATAAGGCGTTAAGTTCACTTGATTTCCAGAATTTACACTCATTTAAATATCATCTTCATGCTTGCCATCTCTTGTAATCAAAGTTCTCAAATGTACAAACTTTTTGATGTTACACTTGTTGTTAATAGTAGTGAGATTTAATTTTATTTCTTTAAATATAGTTTCACATGACACTTACGTTGACATATCATATAATACACCTCTGCGAGGTACATTTAATCCTTTTACCACACTGGTTCTTTCACCATTGGTCACAGGCCACTTTCAGGGACACTATATCTCAAGTTGGTCACTGAACCAAGAAAGAGCCTGTGACACGAAGTAGTAGTAGTTAGTAGTTACCGGTTAGTTAGTGGTTACATAGCCGTCAAATACGATACTCGTTAATGCCACATGTCACATGATGTCGAACGTGTTTAATAAATGGTATTTAGTAATCAAGGATATTAAGTAATCATCCACCTCTTGGCTTACTGACATTACACGTTATATACATGTTTACGTCAGCAGAATACATCCTGACATGCACATTGATGTATTATACACATTTATATCTATTCTTTTGGTCACTTTTATGTCGCCCCTCTATCACACGCTTAAGTGGAGCTCGGTTTAAGAGTGGGCAGGGTAGTCGTAAGGGAATTGGCTTTCAGTACGAATAAATCAAGTAACTTGGCAGTGATTTTAGAGTAATGAATGACTAGTGTACTGAAGTGCAGTCGTAGTGAAGAGTGAATCAGTGTTATTGAATAAAATATTCACGGTTTTTTTTTGTTAAACCGTTCAGTTTTATTATTTTACCCCGAACACTAACTCAAAAATTACAAAATCTAAGATGGCCACTTTTGTTTTTATACGGCTTAATTTGACTTGGTCAATTTTTATGCAATAAATTATAATAATTTAATTGAAATTCAGGTACATGTGAAAGGAAACACCATCTTCTTGTAAATTTGATGATCCAATCATTTTTTTACAGCATAAAACTGAACAACTCGGCATTTTTCTTAGAGCACTATCTCCCACGCGAGTCGATTCAGTCTGACAGAGCAATCGGCGACAGCTAGTTTTTTATAAGCTGTATGCCCTCGAGGGCATTAAATTTAGAGGGGAACTACAGCGGGGAATGCCTTTGATGGCGTCTCCATTCCGTGTTGCTCGATGTGTATCACATTTCAGATAGAAAGTTTGATTGATAATGCATAAAGACGTCAAGAAGTTTTGATTTCTCTCCTCGCCACTTCGTGCAAATGGTGGAAGTGGGCCTTAGGTTCCCAAACTACTAGGACATCATTGCACATTGGAAATTAGCTTGTTCGTTTTCGAAAGTAGAAATTATTTCCAGAAATAGCACTACCACAAAACTTTCACAGTACATCACACTGTAATCTAACGATACGGTAAAAGTTAGTCCACGAATTGGGAAAGTAAGACGGGAACAAATACGCTTATCCGTTGCCGAAATAATATTTGTTTAATCCCTTCCTTTTCTCTAATTAACGTTACTCCTTTATTAGGGTGCAATACACCCTAATCAAGGTGTAATTAAGGTTGTCAGTGTAGGTACTAGCATTTGAGTTCAAATTGTGTTATTTCAAAGTAAAACAGTATCTCCGGTATTGTTCTCCATGCTCTATATTTGAGTGTGAAGTTCCATAAACTTCGTTTTTGGGGTTCCGTAGTCAACAAGACAAGGAACCTTTATAGTTTCGCCATGTCCGTCCGTATTTCCTTGTCTGTCCGCGGCTTAGCTTAGATACTCTTTTTTATTACTATAAAGCAGTAATTTGACATGGGCATACATATTAATTACGCCCACAAAGTGGAAAATAGAAACTATTTTTTTTTAGTAAAAAATACACGTAAAGACACTTTCGACACATAAAGTGGGATGAAGTTTTTTCTCGTCTATCTCATGGTGTGGGGTGCCGTTGGATAGGTTATTTAAAAATATGACGAGTGACTGAAATCCATGTTTTGATATAGGGATCCGTTTGCGAAATATTAAGCTTTAAAGTGCAAATATTTGTTAGAGTCAAGTTTGCTGCTAGCTAAACGGTTGTTTTTAGAAATGTGGAAAAATTCACGAGAGTAGTACCTATATGTAACGAAGTTAAAAGGAAAACTGTAAAAAGTAATAGTCAAATCTATATATATAAAACAAAGTCGTGTTAGTTACAACACTTATAACTCAAGAACGGGTGAACCGATTTGGTTGAAAATTGGTGGGGAGGTAGCTTAGAACCAGGAGATTGACATAGGGGGAAGGGAAGGAGGGGGGAGTCACCGGGGGATACCCGTGCGAAGCCGGGGCGAGTCGCTAGTAACTTATAAAATGTACTTGGAGAAGTAAAAAGGCAAATTTAGTACAAATTCTACCGAAAATACTTGATTATGATGTTGTTAGTCCACATATTGTGACGGGCAACTACGGAAACCTACAATGCGCGTGGCATGACACGCCTGGCTGGCTGTTTTTCAATATTCATGGACACGTTTTTTAACAAAGTTTTATTTGAGTGGTTTTGCTTGGAGTGATTTAGTATGTAACATCCTTTTTTTCTCGCAGGCGGTATTTATTATATGTTATAACTTTTGCGTGCTCCAAATTTGAAAAGTTGTATGAGTGATTTATTCATTCCCAAGATCTAAAAAAGGCATCTGTCATGTAGGTAAGTGGCAGTTACATTATTTAAGTAGACTTTTCAATTAGTTTTATTACTTTAATTTCAACGCATTGGTGTGGCCATTCTGCATGGCAATGCAGTCAGCATCTTTGGGATGCTTCCGTCTAGTAGTGATTTGGTAAGTTGAGCTATCTCTATATCGTTTGCAACGGTTTTTATATAGATCAACTGTTTCATTTTGTAGTTTTTTAAATTTTGTATATACCTACTTGTTTTTTTTTTATGCTACTTGAATGAAGGAACAAACAGATGGCCCACCTGATGTTAAGCGGTAACCTCTGCCTATGAATAGTGCATTCTCACATAGGTCACGCCCACCTAGGACGCGCCCTATGTGACATTGTACTGCGCCCGCCACCCTAAGACATAAACCCATTCCCTTCAAACCGGAACACAGCAATGCAAGCACTACTGCTTTGCGGCAGAAATAGGCATGGTGGTATTATACTTCCCCGGACGAACTCTTTCACAAAAAAGCTCTACTACTACTACTTGTATTAGTTGTATTTTTCATTCTGTATAAGAAAAGCTCATTTTAACAATCAATTTAACATCTACAATCTAAATAATATTTATATTTTTTCTTCCGAAAGATGTTCAATGAGCAGAAAATTACACAGGAATCGCTTGGTAGTTCTACGGGTTTTTTTTCTGCCCGTGGTACTACTGGTAGTAATACTGGTAGTACCACGGGCAATAAACGGGAAAACAGCAGTTTTTGATAATATATTAGATCAATTTCTATCGACCTTGCACAGCTTAGAACCCCGATAAGATACAATATACCTACCTATTGTATAGAACGTAGACAAATTGCTGAGATTGGGTTTCGTTGAAGTTGGGTCAATTGGTCTTTGTATTAGGTTACTTATCTAAAACATAGAACTAGTTTGCAGACTGCAGAGTCACGAATTTTATACACTTTATTGTGTTGAAAGTGTGAAGAGATTGTAAATATCTTCACACATTCAACACAAATATTCACGTAGGTACATCGTTTTTGTGATGTTGAAACACTAAACTCTCTTATTTTTTTTAACTCTTCACACCAAGGCCACATCAAATTACTTAATTAATTAATTACAACTAGTTACAGATTTTATTTCACTTTAATTTGGAAATAGTGTTAGTAATTGAGAACTGTATCGCTACCCGCTCTAAATAAGTAGTCAGTACCATAGGGAGGGCAGCGGGAGGGGTAACCGATTACTTAATCAAGCTAGAATGGTCATTGAATACATTCACAAAAAAAAACAATTATGATGATACCATAACTTAAGAGTTCGTCCGGGGAAGTACTACCACCATAACTATTTCTGCCACAAAGCAGTAGTAATCCCATTGCTGTGTTCTGGTTTGAAGAGTAAGGGTGCCGGTGAAATTACAGGCACATGAGACTTTTCATCTTCATAGGCAGAGGGTACCACTTAACATCAGATGGGCCATTTACGTGATCAACCATTCCAAGTAGTATAAAAAAAAAACTTGCAATTAATTAGATGTTCAGATAAAAGATGTAGTTGAGTAACGGATGGTAGGAACATAGAGAAAATACCTATGTAAAAAAATGAAAAAAAAAAATTGCTGAACAGAGGACTATGACCGCCAGTAGCCTTAGGCAATCTATACGGCATGTGGCTGGATGGTAACCGAAATACGCTTTTTTTACTAAAATACGAAGATGATGAGAAGCCTTTTACAATAAAATAAATAAAATTCTCTATTAAATAGGTTAAAAGTTCTTTGGAATTAAATTCATTTTTAAAAGTCTTATAACAACATGAAGATTACAGTTTTCTTTTATTAGTAGAAAGAGTTCGTCTGGGGAAATCATACCACCACAACTATTTCTGCCAAGAAATAGCATTGCCATATACGTATTACATTTTATTACACGTATGACATTGCTTTGTTCCGGTTTGTAAAATTATAGGTAGCTGGTGAAATCAAGACACATATGACATTTCACCTCTAGGTCTCTGGGTGTCGGATGTAATGCAATGCCACGTAGGGCAGCACGTAGCAACTATGTTTTATAGACAGACTACTAAATCTCTTCGGTTCTTTCTGAGTCACCCTGCATTAGTTCAGTGACCTTCTTGGCTTGGATATGTTGGCCCTGAAAAGGTCAAGTGACCAATGGTGAAAGAACCGGCGTGGTGAAAGGATTCAGTGCGCCTCGGAGAGGCTCCTTTCATGCAACATAACGCTTAATAAAATTAAATTTATAAACGTACTAGCCTACGAATTCGACCACGCAAAGTCCGTATCAGATTCAAAAGGTAGCATATTACTTCCTCAGGGTGCAATCTATCTCCTTGCACAATTTTATCGAAAGTTGAACAGTTTAGACGTGAAAAAGTCACAGCAGACGGAGTTACGTTCCCATTTATAATATTGAACCGTGCTACAGTAGTACCAATTATTTATTCTGTGGTAGTTAATATTGCGACTTCGTGTTTTATCGGCTTTGTTCGTTTTGTCGACGAGTTTGGCTGGCAAAACCATAGATTTAGTATATGTACTAGATCTACAATCAGAGATCGCAGATGGAACCAAAAAAAATATGTGCACGTGTTGGTGAAAGTCTATGTCCGAGTTAAAAATAGTGTTGTCCTCGACCAACACTTTTACATTGTCGATAGAATTCATCATCCGTCCGTGATATGTATGGTAGATAAATACATCTTAATGCAGATTAAGTCTTTCATGAATAACACAGTTTGGCAGATTTGACGTCATAAAGAGAATTTTGAATACAGTTAATAAATAAACCTTTATTATTTATTGACCCCTAAATATTACAGTTTTATTTATAGGTGGGATCTAAGAGTTTCCCTTTTAAATTTAAACTTAAAATGTTTGCTGCATATACCTAGTGGAGTTCTTATTTGAGTCCATCCCACTCTTCATAAAACCGATAACCATTTTTCTCGTAGCACAGGATTACTTGGAAATCTGAAAGCACAAAAACATTTTATATCAGCCGTGCTACGCCCATATAATTTTTCACTCTGTTACTTTATCTATAGACAATTTGTTACCCCAAAGTTTATTATTTTTCAAGTGTAAACCACGCTTTATGGATAACATTAAATTTAAATGTAACCCAAAAATTCCGTTCCAGTGGGACTCGAACCCGCACCCTCGCCTGTCATCGGCGATGCCTTAAACAATTTAGCCATAGATCGAGCTATGACGCTCGAGACGAAATTTGTGGGCACTATCAACTCGGCTATAGCGCCAAGTTGATAGTGCTGTATCTACAGGTGTTTCAGTGGAAACCTTCTGTTCAAAGTTCGAAAGTAAAGGCATCGCTGATCACAGGCGAGGGTGCAGGTTCGAGTCCCGCTGGAACGGAATTTCTGGGGTATGTTTAAATTTAATTTGTTACCTATTATTTTATTAAGCAGAAATAAACAATATTTATTTATAAAAAATAAAAAATAAATATACCCTTTCGGGAAAAAGGCGTGTGTACAACAACGTAAATATTTACTCCAAAATATCTACTACACAAACTGCAATAAAAACACCGGTGGTGCTTTAAAGTTACCTTTTCAATAGTCAATACAAAAACACACACCTCAATGTCCACCTGGTTATTATAGATTTTTTTAAAAACGGTAAAATGTTAACAGAGCACACATATTTACTCCAAACAAAGTAAACCTCCATTCTAGGATGGACAAAAATTTAATTTATAGGTAGGTATAGTGCGCGTCATGTAAAAAGTAGTAAACTATGTAGGCACTCATTGAATGCATAGGTATACATCTCTTAAATAAGTAGAAAAGTAAGTAATCTCTTAAAACGAACGCTGGAACGCCTGAAGAAGCTTGACCGCCAGCGTTCTTTTTACATGATGCGCATTATACTACGATATAGACTGCAACAGGACTATCGATATTTCTGACGTCATCACTTGGTCAAGCCCTATCGTAATCAAACATTTTTATATTTTACATAAAATATTGTTTATTTCTAGGTGCAGCAACGAAATATTATTAAAAAATATAAGGGAAAGTCCTAATCTACGAATGAAACTGGTTTTTAGGCCATTTACCAAAGCAGAATTGATAAAATAAGCAATACAATCGAACTACCAATAATCTCTTATTTACCTGTGAAACGTGTATTTTCCCGGATAATTACGTCTCGTATATTCACAGTCACAAACTGAACATGACACCATTGTCATACAAAGTAATATTTGTTATTTAATAGTAAGATTACTAAAAAAATTACGAAATTTGTTAAACTGCACAAGAGACCGTCCGGTATGGGCATGTACTCAAGCAAAACATGTCACATTCAATACATTGTTGCTGTCACTTTTCTTCTTGCACGGGGTACGTTTAAAAATGACTTCTCTCTCCCACGCTTCGTTTGTCTATTTAGCGTAGCGAAAAAATTCTACGTCTATGGGCAAAACACGAAGTCGCACTATTTCTCAATACTACTGTACTGAGAAATTCTAATTATCCTTGGAACACTTACTTGTTTTGTCTTTTGCATTGACAGGTAGTTTCAAATTTATTTAAAAGAGACAAACCACGGTGTAATAGTACTAAGAATGATCCGCGTTTATTAGTAGCACGGTTAGTATGGATTCTACTTATTTAATAATGCTTATATTATTATTTTAGAGTCACATTAGAAGAGCCTTTAGATTAAATTAGGCTACTCCAATAACACAATTAAATTATATTAAAAATGATCCATCAATCTCTTTCCCCATAATGTATAAATAAAAAGGCCGAGAAAAATCGTTAAATCATCTAGAAAAGCTCCGGCAGTAATCTTCAAAATGTTTTCCTGTGAGCAATTATTTACGAGTAGTTTACGTGCTGGGCACGTAACACAGAAATGCCTCTTATTACGATGTGCTATTGAATTATGGGTCCGACTGTACCTTTGACACAGTCCTTATTTGCACGGATATGACGACCGATTGAGGAAAATTAGTGTTGTTGAATTTGTAACCCAAAAAATCATCAACAATAGATTTAGTTTATTCGAGGGCTGGTTTGCTCAAAACCTCAAATAAAATTTACAAAGCTAAAATTGTCTTGTATGAAAAAGCTATAGTTTTTTCAAAAATATTTTAGTTTTTTAGGAAAAGTAATAGTGCCTAACATATCCAACATCTTATAGTTTCTGCTTATGCTGTTTCACAGTAGAATCTATAAGAAAATCGATAGTATAGTCAACCTAGGTCAGATTGGACAAGAACAATTTGTGGGATGTCAGGGAGTCAGTTCCTATCTCCAAACTTGATAGTGTAGCTTAATCAATCAAGATTAATTGGATTATTTATAAATGGGGTTCTTGTTTCTGCTTGACTGAACGCTTTAGCTCGATAGGCCGTCTACAAGGGACACCCATTACTTACTTAACTGCGAAAAGCCTTTACTTAAAATACGAGTATTTTGTAGTTTTTTTCCAAACGTTTGGTAAATAAGTTTTTTGTGAAAAATATATTTATCAATACAAGCTTCTATACAATTAGTGATGTAACCGTGTACTGATCTAAATGAGCCTAAACACGGCCAGTCTACTACTATCCCTCGAGGAGTTCCGTTGTCCACCTTCCGTCTCCATCATCAGATCAGCTCGCTGTTACCATAATATTGCATTGCCATGGGAACTTGACAGGTATGCAAAATATCATCTCAATCGGTTGAGGATAACTACTTTAAAATTCAGTTGCAAGATTCCACACGGACAAACATACATATCCATTGCAAGTTAAATAAAAGCTTCTCATTTATAAAATTAGTGATTGTTACCGTGTGCTGATCAAAATGAGCCTAAACACGGCCAGTCTACTATTATCCATCGAGCAGTTCCGTTGTCCACTTTCCGTCTCCATCATCTAATCAGCTCGTTGTAACCATCATATTGTATAGTTATCGGAACTTGACAGGTATGCCAAATTTGAGCTCAATCGGTTGAGGAAAACTGCTTTAAAATTCAGTTGCAAGATTCCACCTGGACATACATTGCAAGTTAAATAAAAGCTTCTAATAAAAAGGGCAGACCTGCCACTTATTATTTACTCATCAAATATGTTGCACGAGAAACTCACAGGATAATTTCTAAATAAGTTTAAAATTAATTATTTTTAAAAAGAAGCCGAGCCTCTGATCAAATTGCATACCTGCAAATTTTTCTCAATATATTGTAGTTACATTTTGTGTCAGAAACTTGATGTCGAACCATCTTGATGCGAAAATGGCTGTTGTTTTTTTTAACCTCTGAAGCAAAAAGAGGGTTTTCGATGTTTGACCGCCATGTGCGTCTGTGTGTATGTCTGTGGAACCGTAGCTCTTAAACGGGTGAGCCGATTTTAATGCGGTTTTTTTGGCTTTTCTAGCAATGTTTCTTAGATATATTTTATCAAAATTGGTTTCGCTGTTTCATAGCATATAGGGTATTTTAAATTTTTATATAATTAACTTATATTGAAATGCATGCAGGCAGTAAAAGCTAAGCCACAAACCTACATTTATGAATAAATGATACGAAGTCTTAGTAGGTACGTCTGTACAAGTAGTACACGATGTTGCATGGCACATGAAGTTCTATCACCATGTTGCCTGGTTTTTGACTAATGCACAATCAATGTATAAGTACCGAAGCAAATATATTTTTAGGGCTTCTCACCAAGTTTGGAAAAACGGGACACTTATCATCACGAGACTCGAAAAAACATTCTACCAACAAAATCCAGGGACTAACTTTGACTCCAGATTTCCAAACGCTAGAAGTAAACGATGTTGAGTCTACGTGGTTACAGCTCGGCTCGAGACCCGTCATGCATATTCAAAAGTGGCCGAGCTCAAGCCAAGTGGCTCTTTGTTACCTACTTTGAATGCGGCAGCTTATTCTCTACCCCAATACACCTCTGTACGGAGATTAACAGTCGATTGCACTTAGTATGCTGAGGGTGGCGGGTTATCGGAAGGATGCTACAACGCAAACGTAAATACAAGCTTAGGAGAAGGATACAATACACGCTAGAAATACATACAGTGTCTTACGTCTGGAGGATCATGGAGGACATCTTCTTAAGGGAAAGCCAGGGTCATACTTTTGGCCTCATTTCCACATTTTGTGCCCTTTTCGTAATATATTGTTAGCCTATCGTCGCTCATTGGACAAACCTTCTCTGTAATACACTGCCGTCGTCTGTCTGCCCTGAAAACAATCCCAGATCTTCAAGGCTAGAGTGAAAAGGAGCCTTCTAGACCTTTGTGCTTCATATGGACGACCTCTGTGGCGCGGCGAGCGAAGCTTGGCCTGCGACACAGGAGGTTGCGGGTTCGATTCCCGCCTCGGAACAAATATTTGTGCGATCGCAGATATTTGTTTAGGGTGTTCTGGGTATTTTCTATGTATAATAAAAAATATATATCTATGTATACATTGTATTAAGTATATCAGTTATCTAGTACCCATAACACAAGCTCTGCTTAGCTTGGGGCTAGATAATGTTGTGTGAACTGTCCAGCATTAAAAAAAAAAACGGTCACATCGTTACTTACCAACAGAGATCGTGGTCAAACAAAGCAAAAAAAAACGAACGTGTCGCTTTTAGAATACTTAACTACTCGAATTCAGTTCATATGTATTTTTAACGGATTGGCACGTATTTGCGTAACAGCAAAAAACATTGCACTCTTCTACAATAAACCAAAACAGTCGAATGCAAGCCCAAATAAGAGCTCTATTTACAACAATGGTCATAAAAATATACTCAATATGACATGAGTTTAGCTCCCACATATAAATATACTCAATATGACATGAGTTTAGCTCCCACATATAAATATACTCAATATGACATGAGTTTAGCTCCCACATAAAAATATACTCAATATGACATGAGTTTAGCTCCCACATAAAAATATACTCAATATGACATGAGTTTAGCTCCCACATAAAAATATACTCAATATGACATGAGTTTAGCTCCCACATAAAAATATACTCAATATGACATGAGTTTAGCTCCCACATATAAATATACTCAATATGACATGAGTTTAGCTCCCACATATAAATATACTCAATATGACATGAGTTTAGCTCCCACATATAAATATACTCAATATGACATGAGTTTAGCTCCCATATATAAATCAATTTGTATGGTTTCCCGTAAGATTGTTGTAGCAAGCTTTTCTGTTGTTTTTTTTTTTTCAAAACATTCTTTTATGAAATTAGTAACTGAACCCGTCATTTAAATCAAAATGAGTGCAAACGCTAGCAAGCTACAATTAATCATCGATGAGTTCCGTTATTCACTTTTCGTCGTCATCATCAAATCAGCTCCCTATCACCATAATATAATGTTGTCGTCGGAACTTGACAGGTATGCCTTTCACCGATCGAGCGAAATAATACAAACCGTATTTAAGGCACCTCCAAGCTTTAGATAATATCCTGAACTTCTGAATTTAAATCTCTTTACTTACTATATAAAACTTGTTTTGTAACTTTTGGGTTATTAAGCTCAAAGTCTTTAAAAATGAGCATGTTAATACCAATAATTAATTATTGCGTTATGTATTTTGTACATACCTTGTATTACTTGTATTATTCATTCGGTAAATAAATGTATACACTTCTATTATTGCGTTAAATAACTAACCATTATAGAAATTGACCCCTACTTGTTCCTTATTTATTTTAAGCCATTAGTTGAACTTAATACATTAAATTTCAGAGTTTTAAATATACTTTTTATTTACAGGTTTAAATGAGTTTTATGTTTGCTCTCACACTTAACCATCTTGTTCGTATTAATGGCGCTAGTTTGAACCTATAAATCAGCAAGCTCAGAACTTTACTCCTTAGGTTGGTTTATAAAGATAAATGTTTCCATTTCCGTTGATGAGCTGAACTCACTTGAGAAGATTTGGTATCAAGAATATCTACGCATCTTGAATTTATCCTTGTGCACTGAAATACAGCATTAAATATACAGCTAGTTCAATTTACGAACGTTTAAAATAAGTACAAGCAGACAAATCTGGACTTGCATTTTAGTATAGATTGCTACTACCGTCACGTAGTTTACTACAAGCATGCTACGAGCGTGTCCGTAGCTGCGTAGCATCCGCCAAACTGCTCATAGGTGTTTTCTGGCTTAGTTCTGTTGGTTGCTTTATCTTTGTAGTTTATTGATGTTGAATAGTCAAAAGTAAGTGTCACGTTATCCTTGAGGTGTCTTTTCCCACGAGGCTGTTCGCATCACCACGAACACGGAACACTGTCTCTGACTGCCTCGTCCATAGACTAGTATGTTGTCAATTCTGCCGTCTTACATGGAAATAGGAACTAAGAATGGAAATAGGTGACGATAATGGTCTACCGCGTACCACTACAAGGGAACTGGGAGTAATTACATTAGTAATTTGGAGTACACTGCATTACCTAATAGTTTATTTCCTTTCCTTATTATCATCGTCATCGTCTACAGAAGTCCACTGCTGGACAAAGTCCTACCCCATAGAATGCCACGACGAACTGTCTTGGGCTGACTTCCTGCGACCTCTATAACGTCGTTGGTCTACCGAGAGGAGGGCCTTCTTCTTTTATTTCATCTGGTTTGTGGTCGCCACTCGAGAACCTTTATTCCCCAACTGTTATCGGTTCAAGCTATATGGCCTGCTCATTGCCACTTCAACTAACTAATTTGGAGAGCTATGTTTGTAACAGCAATCGTTGGAAGAGATCGTTTTTTAGCGATAAGACTGCCCATTGTACATTTAGTTTTATGTTTAATTGTTATGTGTTTATTTTAACTAGTTTGTAAGGTGTGCAATGAAGTATTTTCATTAATTCATTCATTTATTCCATATCCCGCTGCGCAGCCTTTCTTTATATATGATTTTAAGTGCGTGTAATATCACCTAAAAATTACTTTGTCTCTGATATCACGAAATTAATATTTACAAAGCGTGCAATATTTACATTAATATTAATTTAGTCCAAAAACTTTTATAGCCCTCATAGCCAGTAGGCTGAACGAAACAAACTCAGTAGTTTCTTTCGTTGAGAATCTTAAATGTCCTACTAGAAATAGCGAGAACCCAACTCAGGCTCTAATTTATTTAAATAATTTATAAATAAAGTTCACAACTTTACTCCGTAATTTAAGATTAAACATATAAATGATTCCATTTTTGTTCATAAACTGAACTAACTTAATGATATCTCCCCATTTTTGATTTATCAGGATCAACAGGATCAAGGAACGAGGTAGGCCAAACAACTGTTATAAATCTGTTCTGTCTCTCAATTATACAACAAGCTGCCAAACCGTAGCACATGCTACGCTTTACGCTACGAGCGTGCTACGAACCTAACGGTCCGGGTAGTTATTAACACTGTTTCACACAGAGTTACCATCCCCCCGTTGCGACTGTAGTTTGTTGCTTTAGACATTTTTATTACTGTACTGCAACATTTTAACCCCCGACGCAAATAGAGGGGTGTTATAGGTTTAACGTTCGTATCTGTGTATCTGTCTGTGGCATCGTAGCTCTGATTCAACGTCTTTTTTTTTTGTATGAAAGTTGGTACTTGTGTTTTTGTTCTTAGCTATGTTTGGTGAAAATTTGAGCTGCCGTCCTGGATCATCATCCCGCAACAATTTTGTTACAGGGAATTAACTTATTAGACTTAAGTCGGTGAAAACCGCAGTTTTTTGTTAATAGATGGGTAGGTAAATTGCGTATTTTGATGTCCCATTTTATTGTTGTAATATGAACTATCTGTGAGAGGTTTATGCTGTTTACAGATTGTCTGGTTGTACTCGTATTCAGTAGGACAAAGCAATTTTCCTTAAGGGGCTATTTCAGTGTGCAGCTAGTGTGCTGAGCTTCTCGCAGTTTATACGCTTCACGACCCACAGGCTATACTCGATGTTTGTGATGGCTTAAGTAGGACAAACTACTCTTAAGATCAAAATAGGATGAAAATGTATCACAATCACATAGTTACAATATTAAATCCATCTGGTAGCGCAGTCTCTATGATATTGAATTCAAATTCCATAAACAGCATTGTCACATATCGCCACAATATACATATAATATACAAAGATACATGGAATATCCAAGCATCACTACACCCATGCTATGCCTGAATTGTATTTTACATAATACTTACGTCAAGCATGCAATACAATACTGGGTATTGTATATAGTATTATTTTATCTGTGGTATTGTTGAAGAAGTACTCAAAGTTAAATAATTACAACGTGCTAGAAATTATTTAAAAAAAAAAAAAAAAAAAAACAATACAAAATTTGGGGAAAAATTGTGTAATGTATTATAAAATCAAAATTCATCACGTAGAAAATAATATTAATTCATTTTGGCGAACATACTGTCCTACCTACTATGCCAGCCTCGTCACAAAGGTTGGTTAAGTATTTAATTTATAGTAACTCTCTTTTTTGACTTGTCTTTGATGTTTTTAGGTGTCTTCAATTCAATACTATTATACTTGTATAGTGATTTTTTAACGGCTAAATACCGAGTTAGTTACACATAGGTTTAGCTGGTACAACTAGGTGCTTAATATTATAATATAAGCTTTTTAGTAACCCTTCCACATAAAAAAATCGTGGTACTACAAAAAACTCATAGATATTCTCTCGGTAGGTAGGTTGTTTTTTTAAACTATTATAGTAACTTACTAACATTTCTACATAAAAAAATCGTTTTGTGTTAGTTGCAGCTGGCTAAGTAGCCCTCCTTTCTCTGTTTTGATCCTCAACACATGTAATTGGACTGCCAGCGGCTGTAAAGCGAATTATGTAGGTGGTGTCACGTGCACGCATTGAGTTAAAAGCAATATAGACATCAATGCGTGTTAGGCCACTTTGCGCCCCGCGGAACGAAAACTCAATTCAATTCAAAGTTCTTTATTGCAACATAATGTAACTAAGTCAATTAGTTTCATTACCCTCATTTATTTTTATACTTTTGTAAGTATATTAATTCTAAGTGGTTGCTCACGTCTTAGATAATGTCTATAGATTATATAAGGCTTACGTATGATCTCTACAATAATATAAGTAATAAATTTTGTAAAAATTAAAAAAACCCTCAATGCAATGAAACGGCTGAACCGATTTTGATCAAACATAGCTAAGAAAAATCCCGACAAATACACCTTTAAAAAAAAACGGTTCATCCGTTCGGGAGCTACGATGCAACAGACAGACACACACACACACACAGACACGTCAAACTTATAACACCCCGTCGTTTTTGCGTCGGGGGTTAAAAATAATATAGGAAATAACTTACTAAGTCGTCGTTTCGTATGAGGTAGTGCTGGCCTCTGGTGTCAGAGTTTGTCAAGCCGCCCGAGGGCCTCTGACATGGCTTATCGACAGCTATTAATCAATAACAGCCGGGACCGACAGCTTAACGTGACTTACTAAGTTGTAAAAAACAAAAGAAAATTCATATTATCTTGTGGAAATATCACAGTCTCTATTTATAAAATCAGATTTTACAAATTAGTAAACAAGACCATCTTTGTGTACCACACCACAAACGAGTGAAACGTCAGTAATTCCCTTAGAAATACGTTTTTCCGTATGAAGGCAAGGCACGTTTTTCTTCCAATAGGAGGCAAAATAACCTTTCAGTTGTGACGTAGACGTGACTGTTGTTCCACTTGGGGACAATACAGTGTAAAATGCAGTATACTACGTATCAAAAGTCTATGAGGCCGTTGGGCTTGCGATACTCCACATATCAAGAGGCTGTAGACAAAGTATCATTCTAATAGCGATGTCGTTGGTAGAAAAGCCAACAATGTATGAGATTGACGTAAGCTATCGAAATATCACTTGGTCTATTAGATTGAATTACGACTGTAGAAATGGAATCGCTTCGAAGCGAATGCCACTTGGCTAGGCCGGTTGTTCTTCCGTGGGAACCTGTGTCATTGATGAGACTATGAAATAATTACTCATTGACAACTGGGCCGTAGACAAAGTCGCTAGTCGTATGGAGATGAAAAAAGCAATCGATAAACGCCGAACGCCTTCCCTTTCTTTCCTTTAAGCCGTTCCTTTTTTCGCCAAGTTAATGGTTCACACGGAATGAATGTCTCTTATATAAAATCGAAATGAAGTTTTCGGTTAGAATTACCTACAGTAACTGGACATGGGCTTGCCTGACCGTATGGTTATAAAAAAACGTGGGCAAGCGTCAAATGAATTGTTCGGTCATGTTTTTGAGTACTCCATAGTCCTCACGGGTCTGGATGAGGTCTGAATAAGCCTACGTTTGTATGTATATAATGATACGGATCTAGGTTTTATTAAGGAATCATTTCTTTTGTTTCCACTTCGAACTCTTTGTTTCTCTTTCTCGTATTACGATCGTGCCTTATATACTAAACAAAAGCCACAGAGACGAGTGGAGTTGGAAAGCCCTTCATAGAATAGTTTCCTTTAATTTGATGTGATTATGACAGTGAACAGCAGTGACCGTACTCGGTTTTAGTGCTCCGATACTGTTAAAATCTGTACTGTGCTGTGCGTGCTTGAGACGTGCAAACTCGACTAATACTTTCTGTGATTCGAAATGAGTCAAGACTCAGGACGTTTGAGATCGGGTGTTTTGAGATTACTTGCTTACGAACCAACCGCCCAGAAAAGCTATCATATTCTATAATATCATATAGCTATAATATCATATTCCTTGCTCATAACATAATCATCCCATTGATAGTTTTTTCTTTGGAATCGCGATTGGACAAAATATGTTTTTGGTTAGGATTCCAACGGTGATGGGCTTGGAAACTTTAACTAACCTTTTTATTAAAAGTTGGGCATGTGCCAAATTAACTGTTTATACTTTCACCTACCTAACCCTCAGTAAGGGCTTAGTTGGATAACCACGCCAATCTGGGTGAGATCTGTGAACCTAGGTATGTATTTATTTGACCCCGTAGAGACCTACTTACGGTTTCTGCAGAACATAAACGGTCAGTAATTTTATTCCCTACGATCCTGTAAATAGTTAGTCTACCTTTTGTTGTTCTCCACCTACTAATTGCTGTTTCCACCTGTTTAATCTTTAATAATATTCGTCTACCACCTACATAGTTCACCCAACATTAAATATTAAGTTGCTCGGAATAATCGCCAGTATTCAAGGATAGATAATCTCGTCTCTGATTACCATAATCACGGAAGCTTGTCCCATTTTATTTACATACCAAATTATCCCGTTCCATAAGTCGCATAATCCACTGGCGATCACGCCACAAGAACTTTTTTTACCTCTTAAATTTCTGGGTATTTTACTTCCTGCTGGTCTCCCACATTTATTTCTAAAAGGTGTTGCTAGCATTTTGTATCCCATCCTCTCAATTTCTTTACCCATCTTTTAATTTGCGTGTTTAATAATAATATAATATTGTTTTAGCGGTGACTGTGCCGGCTGTGATGTGTGCAACTGGATGGGGTGAGCCGAAGACCGGGCACAGTGGCGCGCCATGGGAGAGACCTATGGCCAGCAGTGGAATGCAATAGGTTGATGATGGTGATGATGATGATGATGATGATGATGATGATAATGATTGTTTTAGTTGGCACGTCTAGATTCTACACGTTAAACGTAAACGATCTGAGCCTTTTACCCGTGTTGGTATATATAGTCTAAGCATTAACCACCGAGAGACTAGGTATTGTCTTATTAGCGACTCTCCCTGGCTTCGTACGGGTACAGTCCCGCCCGTCCCAAGAATCCATCCACACACCAAATACCATCAATTTCCGCTAACCTCCTCCCCCGCCACCCCTCTATGTAACTCGCTTATAATATAGTCGAAAGTTTTTTTTTTGTTGGGTTTATTCATTACCAATAAACAAACAATGAAACAAACACAGTTTATAACTTTTGAAAACAAAAGTGACAATTGTGACAATGAAACCGATGGTAGTGGTATCGTTCGTAATAAAAGAGTGAGAAAGAGGGTAGATCGATATATCTGCCAATAACATCTACTCGCAAAGACTTTAGTCAGTTCTCCCGTGATCATGGCGCATGCAACTGTGCCGAAATATCGGGAACATATAAAACTCAAAAATCATGGTAAATATCCCGTTTCTAGTGAAAATTAAACACAGTTTACCTCTTTATAATAATAGTGTATTTTTGTACTCTCAGAAAAATCACCTAAAGCACCTCATTCTGAGTTTAGGTATACTAACACCCGTTTGCACTAAACATAAGAATCGCCAAGTTCTTTCCTAACTTTTTTAGTCTACTCCTAACGATAAATTTGCTTGCACTAACCCTAAGCCTTTCCTTAGTCCACTTAGGAGATTCTTAACTTTATGAGCCCGATTATGAAGCGGCGTAGGCAATACCTAAGTTGTATTTTTTTTAATCTGTGGATCATTTGTTTGTCAATAGACGTAGTGATTATTTTTTGTATATAATTTAAATTGTTAAAAAACCTCAATTTCTCCTCCGCCGTAAAGTTTATTTTTCGTTTTAGTTTTTTTTCCATGTTAACTTTTAGCAGACAAATTAATAGATTGTACGTTCAGAATCCAAGTTTTTTTTTTAAATATTATAAGGTGACAAACAAGCAGACGGCCCGCCTGATGTAAAGCAGTATGCGTAGCATCCTAGTAGTTTGTAGCAGTCACCGCCGCCTATGGACATTTGCAACATCCACGGTATTGCAAACGCGCTGCCTATACCATTAAGAGCCCTATTGACCTCCACGCATCCAAAATGTGCGGGTGAGCTCGCTCACGTTGGCGGGATGTGCGGTTATAAAAGTGCGAAGCTGGGATTAGTTCAAACAGCTCCTCAGAGCATTCCCCGTTAAAAATCTTATAAAAGACGCTAAGCGCGCCAATATCTCGGCGCACGCTCAACTGTTCTAGATCCCTGGTAACTTTGGGTGCGTCGACAATCCTAACAGCTCTGCGTTGTAGGGAGGCCAGAGGTTGCCGTTGGTAGGTAGGTACCTACTTCGGTGCACCATTCCAGATGTGAGAACAATACTCCGAGTATTTGTTTGTTTACAATCACAATCTGAGTTTTTTTCTATGAATTGTCATATATTTGACATTGATTTTCCTATAATTACCTAACCAAACAAAATAAACCAACGCCATATCTTTTGTCTCCTTTTCACTTATCACTAAACTAATGTGAAGATAATGATAAAAAATATTTTGTGGTCTACATTACTTGGCCGGTTTAAAGAATAATCGTTACATTCATTCAATCATTCTCTTAGCTAGGCAATGCCCAAGTTACGACGTAGTTATGAGAAGTCTGTTAGTGCAAACAATTTTTTTAGCTAGGCTGTTCCTATGCTTAGGTGTATCATAACTAGGACAAGCCTAACTTGTGTTTAGTGCAAACGGACATAAGTGCTTTAGTCCTTATTCTTTGATACTAAGTCTGTGAAATAGATATACTCTGTCGCAAGGTTTGTTTTCGTTTGATTGGCACTATTTATTTTGTTTGTGTGCAAACATAATACCATTTCGGTTAGCAAACGGTGGTGTTGCCAACGTATTGTTTTTACCATTATATTCTGAGCTGTGTAAATACATAATCCATTTAGACAGTATTATTAAAGGGTCCTGGCTGCGCAGTTACTTAGTATTCCTCTACCTAAGTACTTTATTTGGGTAGTAGATACTTATTTACTTAGTATCATCACGTCCACTTTGTAGCTTTTCAGTTACACCGTAGAACGACTTTTGTAAGTGTGGTCGAATACTAGATATACCATTGCTTGACTTCGATATTCTAAACATCTGAAGTTCCCTTGTTCCAGATAGTTGAATGAACAGTTTATAGGAAAACATATATATGTTACATTGTTTGATTCGAAACATCATCGACCACGTAATAAAAATTGACGATCCAATGTAATTTTTGTAACTTCTCACTGTCCTATATAAATGCGAATTTGTTTATATTTGATTTTTTATACAGCTAACCTGATTTTGATGTTTTGGAGGGAAGTAGATTATGGCCCCTAGGCAGGATTAGTACGGCTGATACTAGCAGCTTCATTGGCGTGGTAGATAAGAAGTAACATCGCATATCCCACATTTTCGCACTTGTTCTACTTTTCTAACAGGTTCTCTGGGCTGAAAACATTTTTAAGGATTCCTCGGCAGTACCATAGGTACCAGAAATTGATTCAGCATGATTACAAATATATATTTTTGTAAGATCACCTACGATCTATTCAGAATCTATGCTTGTAGTTGTAGATGTACTGTTGTCGAATTACACAAGCCATTAAGGAAGGGCCCTAATGGAACGACACCCGAAACGAGATAGTCCTCGTAAATTGACGTTCTACCGCAAACTTCCTTGTGTTTTATTCGACCTTTCCTACACCATGTAGCTAGTAGGTATGGTTGTGTCTGGAACCTAAACCGATAAAGCTGTGTAGTATATTCTTAAGAGCAAAGCTCGGTCATCTTCAAGTTTTAAAGTTAATCGTAGAGTTTCATTAAATTAAAAGTCTGGCTATATAATTAATAATCATGAATAATTATTTGCTTTACTTCTTTCCACAATTTTTTTTGTGCCTTAGTTACTATACTTATATTCTAAAGACTTGAATTTTAATTAGTAAAAGAATATAATACCCTCATAAGAGTCATTATCATCATCATCATCAGCAGAAGCCTGTAGAAGTCCACCGCTGGTCATAAGCCTCCCCATATAATGCCATGAAGAGCGCTTATTTTCCTTTAGGATACCTTTGTTTGACCGCGATCTCGCCTGTTAGTAAGTGACGATGTGGCCGACGATGGAGCGCAAAGGTCTAGATGACACCTATTCAATCTTCTCTTGAAGATACCCAGATTATAGTTTTCAGGTGATTTCCACTCCTTAGCCACCTCCATTCATCGAATTCCAGTGACTTTTATTATGGTATTGGTCCCTCGAGACGGGGGCCTTCCTACAATGCGTCGTCTGGTTTGTGTGTCCACTTCAACTTACTAATCGTGAAGGCTATATTAAAATATATATAAAAATGTATGTACATCAATATATACCTATAAAATCGTTGCGTGGCTGACTGACTGACTCACTCACTCACTGACAGACTGACTCACTCAGTCACTGACTGACTATCAACACACAGCCTAAACCAAAAGACATAGATACCTACAATTTGAAGGGTACATTCCTTTTGTGCTCCAGGGGTGCACTAAGAAATGAATTTCCAAAAGGAGTTTCTGTATTTAATTACCAACTTCCCCGGGGTGTTGAAGTTTGTATGGAAAAAACACATAGCAGGCTTTCAACAAATTTTGTATGAAATAAGAGTTATTGGACGTTATTATGCAATTATTGCCTGTAATTTATTTCCATAATTAATTTTGTACATAGCCGTATATTTCATTATTATCAAACGAATATAATTAAACAGTTCTGAATATTTAACTTTGTAGTTTCTGCGATGGTTCAACAGATACAAATTCAAAAATAAAATATGAAAACCAGTATATAAAACCATTATTGTTTGTTCTGGACTAAAGGCTATAAGCCTACTTTGTTTATATTTCAGTATAGTTAGAATACTTAAATCCAAAACGACAAAATACTCCCTTACGATTATTACGTCTCCTTCATTTCATAGCTTGCAAAAACAAATGCGATAGTTTTGTCTTGAGCTAATTTTCTTTCACCGAGTTTGAATTTTCTTCTCTTTTTTGAGGTTTTTTAATTAGTTTCTATTGGACTAATTTCTTTTGTCTTAATTATTTAATAAAAAAATCAAAATAAAATTCTTGCTCGGCTCTTTTATAAATTTTGTTATTTCTACACTTTAGCAGATTTTGTATTGGTTTGGGGCTTGTTATAGAGCTAATATAAACTTTCTCAGATTTATGAAGTGAATTAAAATAAGTACCTAGTCTTTCTTCTGAAATATTCACATCAACAAGACGCTTTATTTACTGCTAATAATTGACCAATATTGGTTGAACAAGAAAATAAATCGCATTATGCTAAGTACATTAAAAATATTACGTTTTATCATAACTACATTCTCTCTATATGGATTCCCGAACGGGATCAGTCGACTTCAATCGAATTTCAAAGAAGCTTTGTTGCAAATCTTACTTATATGACGTACCTTCCTACTTCAGTAGTCATCAAATTATAGTTTCATAATGAAACTGGCTGAATAATAGAGGCACATGTTTGTTTCAAACAATTCTCCTTAATATTAGGTTAACGTCTTTGTGGTGAAGGCTTCTGTTTGTTTCAAATGCATTGGAAGCCGCAGGCCTTAATAGTTTCAGTGTACTCGTTCCTGTTTCACAATCTTAAGGTGAGTATAGACTAGAACATTTACTTGTAATAGAACAACGAGCCGCTCTATTATATATTAATAGTGAAACACCCACACGAACCAGACGTCGAGCACGCTCGTCGTTTTGTTACAACCTAATTGTACAAACAAACGAGCGTATTGGGTAACATTTCGTCGAGCCATGAAGTTCGCAGACTTCTATTTTATCTGAAAAACAGGTCAATAACCTCTTTAGATTTAACGAAATCTGACATAACGCCAGAATACCATTTAAGAGAAAGCAAATAGCGAGACGGAAGCGCCTAGAATAATTTACTCATAGCTTCCAGGCAAGCAACGGCCAGGCATCGGCATTCTACCAGTGGAAAAAAGATCGTGCGAGTTATTTGAATGAAATAATCTGTAACTCGAGTTGTATTTACTAGAGTATGGACATTAGATTTTTTTTAAGTAACACCATGGATGGCTTAACGTGTCTAAATCTCTTGAAAACAAAAACTTCACTTGTTCCCCTTTCATTAAACGTAGAATTCAAGTCGTTTAAACTAATGTATGTAAATTTTTATAACAGAACGATTATTTGTTTCCATGGGTCCCGGCTATAAAAGAACAAGGAAAGCGTTTTAAAATGCAAAAACTTTGTGGAAAAACATTTAAGCAGTAGGTAATTGTAATTTGTTTTTATTATTTAACTGACATAGGTTAAGACCATCGAGCTCCGGTACGGAGGCATGCAATGCTCTAAATTAAGACCGTTGTTACCAATAAGAGACCAAAAACAAAAAATATTCAGAGTCTGCAACGCACAACGATGTGTAACCGGCGTCTATTGACGTCGGTTAGGGACTACATATGAGTCGTATTTCTTACTTATAAAAGTAAATAATTTTGTAAAAATTTAAAAAAACTTCAACGCAATGAAACGGCTTAACCGATTTTGATCAAACATAGCTAAGAACACTCCCGACAAATTCAACTTTCAAACAAAACAAAAAATCTAAATCGGTTCATCCGTTCGGGAGCTACGATGCCACAGACAGACACACACACACAGATACGTCAAACTTATAACACCCCGTCGTTTTTGCGTCGGGGGTTAAAAAGTGGCTCTTTCATTTATTTGTTTATCGTTTAGATAAATGATTTTGTATCGCTGTGATTTTAGTCATTCAACATAGAAACGGAAAAGTTACAAATGTATCTTGATAATCAGTTACCAGTTCCGATACAGGTGACACTTTGTTCATGCAACATCGAGGGGTCTCCAATACACGAGAGATGGCTTCCTCTCTAAGACCAGGGTAGTTTCCAGGGCCATCCGCGAACTATTCAGCGGGTGACGTTGATGAGGCGATGTTTAATGTTCTCACTTATCAGGGTACGAGTAGGATCTAGCGTGGCTCTCCAAAAAGTCGTCGTGTAAGTTACCACGAAAGAATCACCAACCTCACTCGCACTCTCTGGTCACCCACGTTCTGGTCAGGCTGGTTACGGAACAAAATGTTCAGCCAGCCAAATGGGTCTCGTTCCAGGAGCTATCCAGAACTCTTCCAGCAAAAGCTATGTAAGTGCGCCTGTCAGATTCGCTTTCCCCCCACAAGACTTCGTCTGCGCCCACCAAGAAAACGATTTTCATTCATCTCTTGCTGTATCTTTCTAGCGCGTAGATACCGCTACCTGCCAAAATATCTAGGCACTGGAAGCTGGCGTCACTAACTTTATCTATTGAGCGATCATTTCCGACGAACAATACTCGATACCTTAGCCTTCGCTGTAGGCAAGAAAGCTCCATTAATAGTCAAATGAGAAGAACGATGCATTCAATGTATCCAACCAAAGAACTCGCAACTTAATAAGAACGCTAGCTAAGCATAAATACGGCAACTTCAAACAAGATCATTACAATCTAAGCACACCTACGAAGCATTACTCTCTTTTAGCTAGACTACGAACGAAATCTCAAAGCTCCCTTCGGGCCTGCGCAAAAACAGGGTACGATTTATTTGATGTAAGCAGGATAGTTCCTGCTTACATCAAATAAATCGCAGTCGTTATCGAAAATTTCAGTTGTTCATTCCTCTTTTAAGCAACCATCGCCAGGGGGATATAAATTGCGAGTTCAACATCTACATGATAATAAGTCTAGTCCATTAACCGCTCCCGAATAACAACATCGTGCAAACTCATGGTCATAATTTTCAATGCGATCATCGCATCGAGCTATGATACTAGCAGAACAAGTTGGCAACTGAAATTGTCAGCTAATTAGATTTGTGACGGCGCGATGTGTAAATTTATATTACTTGCAAAATAACATTAGCACTGACACATTGAAACTGTACTGTGATTAGTTGGAATGGTAGATGCTTTACTTTATGGTAGGAATGATAAAGTTTTCGCTGGTCTTTTCCTCTAGTGTCAGTTATGTTATTTTGTCTGAGGTATGTGACCCACTCCGAAAAGACCATAGATTATTTTTTTTTTAAATAAAAGTTGTGGTTTTATGTTGTGCCCCACTGTGGGCTCCTTTCATGCACAATTGATAGTATAATTTAACTTATATTTTGTAACTTTTCTTGAGTAGGTACCTATCTACTATAGAAAACTTCAGATTTCTATGGTATCTACCATTACTTAATGGCCTCTAACCGTTATTCTAACATTCTATATTTCTCAAAATAGCTATAGTTTTATATATAAATACATACGTACCTACGTACGTATGTATTTATATTTACGTGGACACATTTAATAATATTTTTAAATCCTTTCGCATAAATTCACGTGGCATAGTTATGAAGCTTTCGTACTCTCCCAGGCCACTCGTGGGATCAAGAGCTTACCTCAATAGCTGGAAGTTATTGTAAGCTAGACTCAACGGCCTGGCGCTGAAATGAATTCTCGGAAAATCTACTTGTGAAGCAAGGCAGACACATCAATCAATGTCTACTTGATCTTAATCTCCATCACTTGAGTAGGTACGTTTTGAAGCCTAAATGGGACTAAGTAAGCAAACACAACATTTATTCTGAAGCAAATTTTCCGTGATTGGCTATCATCACACATGTCGCAGTCGTATTTCAAAATGAAAGTACGCCGCTGGTTTTTTAATTCTTGGTCACTAGACCCTTTAAAGGGTCACCATACCTCAAAGTGATCTTTGATGATGATGATGATGATGACCCAGGATGATCCAGAAAGAACCAGTTACACGTCGTACGTAGTAGTATAGTCAGTATTCAAACTTTGTCTACAGATTTGCGTCGTATATAAATCAAGCTCAGACATTATCTGTCGCTGTAATAAATTTACTCTATTTAAAGCAAAAGTTTCTTCGCAAAGTGGCCTGTTACGAGTAGGTACCAAGCTATAATTTATTTCAAAGTTAGCAAGCAGAGCCACTAACACTTCATTTACTTTGGGACGTGTAACTGGACCTTGCATAACGAAACTTTCGCCCTACTCACGCCTAAATTTGGTTCTCGAAGTCAAGTACAACCTTGATGTTTTACACGATTTGACTTTGATAGCCATTCTATTAATTCAAAATTCAACTCTCTTTACTAAGAAAGTCGGGTTTAAAAACCTTTATTTCTGCCAGCTTGCAAAGTGTAATGTGCTGTGAAAATTGCAGTGTTATTCTAAGGTCGATAAGACTGAAATGCGAGTGGAAACTAGGAATTCTTTGAACATAGCAAATGTTTACACTCGTATAAAACCTTGCGCGAGTGTTTCGTTGTGAAGGGATAGCCCAAGTAAGCAGATGTATAGGATATTTGATTTGCAGATCGTATTTGCACGTTAAAAAGCCATCACTATTTACAGAGTTATTTCATCCATTTTACAGTAAAGTTGCAAGTTCTAACGTGCGTTTTAAAACTCAAATAAGTAATAGGAAAATAACAGCCTGGTAAATGATATTAATAAAAATATACCAGCAAAAAACATATTTGTCAACATAATGAACTTTTATTTATAATTTTTCTGGGTCATGAATGGGTTTGGTAAATGATGCGTTAGTACAATATAATATGACTGTCACACATAACTTAAAAAAAAAACAAGACGTAAATAGTGTATCTTAAATCCTGCCTTCCGCTTTGGAAGTATGACGAATGGATTTTTTGTTGATTGTACTGCTTTCGTCTTATATCGAAGTTAGACCTTTCAGAATCATTGGTTTTGTCATATTTTCATCAAATGGTTTCAGAAGACATGAATGCCTTACTTAATTTAATTTGAAAACTTAAATTCAAGTTACTGATTTGCAATGTAAGTAATAAAAAAACAAAGGAAGTATAATTAAAAAAATCGCCTTCCTCGTTCAATACTTCGGCAGATGTTTCCCCTTTATTTCATTTAGAAGTGTCAGTTCGATCGTACATATCCAATTACTGCAGAAAATTGCTTCGAAGGCATAACGTATAATATTGGTTAGGAACCTTCGGTTTTTTCGTACGCGGCCGAAGGGGTAATTTGCACTTTCAATTGGCATTCCTAACTTATGTGCAGTAAGGTATTTTCATTCATTAATTTATTCTAATTCTTCATTTAAACGTGTCTTAAAATTGTATTTCGTATTTAATTGAGATCATATCCGGCTCCAGTAATAAATATAATCCTTTCACGCTATATACTCTGTGGGCGGATGCTGGTGTTACTAAGATAATAAATGCGAAAATTTGGATGATTGTTTGACATACAATTACACCGCCACCGTATCGGCTGAATAAAAAATTATTAAATTTTGTACTTAGAGATAGATCATTGAACATGATCGGATTGACATCAGGCTTCTGAGTAAAGCCAGTGGTGTTTTTTTTTTTTTTTTTCGCAGAATTAATACAAGTAGGAAACTTGGTTATGTCAAAAAAAATAACGTGATCGGACTAGTCTCAAGGAAAATGATAATTGATAGTGGCAATACTTGAACGTGTAGATATCACACATACCTGCCTAAATTGTTATGGAAAATTGAAATTATAATAGAACAACAATCTGAATTTGCGTTAACTAGTGCTAAAAACTCAATTTTCGTCTTTTTGCTAAACCAAATAGGAAAAATATCCGATACAAAATGTTCGTAAACATAAAATAAATTAGTATTATCAAGGGAATACGCTACATTCTTCAAGTAGGTAATCAAATCCTATTATTGATAATTGTATCTACTAATAACTTTCGTTTCTATATTTGTTGTAGCCCAATCCTCTGGTTTGAAGTTTGAATAGAAATTACCTTTACATTATTTTCGGTTCGCAACAATACGCTGTCTTGTTCTCTTCTTTATTATTCACGAGGCTGTTTCAATTATGGAAGGTACTTATTAAAATTACAAATTTCATTTTTAATACCCAGAGCTCTTTTACCATCTGCCAAGTCTATGGCTATTATTCTTCTTTTTTCTTCTTATGCCCTTATTTATAAGCTCGGATTTGTTTCTGTATAGAGCTGTGTTTCTCTTAGTTCTTTCTCAAATTACATATAGCACTGTGGGAAACAACAGCGATTATGCAACAGTTCTTAGCCTGTATAAGTCCACAGCTGGACATACACCTTCTCAAGAATGGCATGACGAACGGTGTTGAACCGCCTTCGTGTTTCCTTTAAAAAGTGATCAGTTCATCGAGAAGGGGGCCTTCTTACATTGTGCCGTTTGGTTTGAGGATATCGTCATCATTTATATCAAAGGTTTTTAATAACTTCGGGTGGCTTTTACAATTATATGGCGCCACTTCTTCCGATCTTTGGACTCTGATGGGCCCTTTATGCATTGATGTCTATATTACTAAACAGCCATTTTTGTCTCTCTGGATAGTTGCCAGGCCTTCCTCTCCCCCTTTGTACCGTTGCTATGCAAAAAGACACTTTTACAGAAATGATAGTCAAGTGGTCGTAGTATCCATATACCATCGTCAACTTTGCCAGTAATTAATTTAACTTTTTTTAACCCTTACGTGGTTATGTCGAATATAATCATTGAGAGTCACTTCCAAAACCATCTCAATAAAAACATTTCTGCTGTGCATTGTTAGTGTCTTTTCAGTGACGTTCAACCCAAGTCTCTATGCTTTATAGTATAAAAAACAAAGTTTGTCAGACTTTTTATTTCATTAATTTTCACACTGGAATATCATAAGCTCGTATCAGTTTCAAACATTATTCACAAACGTTATTAATCCACAAGAATGCCAAATTATTCTCTCCCACATCCACACTCGCCCATTTCATGTCATTATTATGATAAGTTAGCAACGTCGTGAAAGGATTCAAATTAATAAACAGCACGAGCTGAATGGCTCAGAAGTCAGTTTCAATTAGGAGTGTCACGTATGATGAGGGTCGGTTTTACACTGGAAATAAACACATGCCTGCAGACTATTCATTTTGCATAAAATTTATTTCGACGCCTTTGATGCTGTTGCTTTTCCACTCACTGTAATTGCTCAACGTTTTCTGCTCTAGATCCCACGTATTGACTAGATTACTTATCTTCTCGTTCATATTATTACTAAGTAACGTTTTTGGTAGTGCTGTAACGACCACAAAACGTATAACGTTTAAAGTGTCAGATTGTGGGTCTAAGCTCGGGTTATCATAGCCAGCTCAAGTTGCTCCTCTTAAGCACATCTTAAATAATTAATGAACGACGTTATTTCAACGCTTTTTCGTGAAAATAAATAGGTTATGTCGCGACAAGTGCTTGCAGGCTCGTTGGGTCGGAGCTAAATTGAGCCCGACGTACAGGGGAGCGGCGGAAAAGTAGGCACGATAAGGATGGACATAAATTAATTAACGTATCTCTCTGGGTAAATAAGATTAATCGGTACATCTCTGCACACGCTTCCTAAATTTTTTACGACAATATCCAAAATGAATATTTATGAACTGTAAGCGAAACTTGTTAAACATAACTTTTTGTTTGTTTCAGATAAGAAAATAAATTAACTTGTGAAGTGATTAATTAATGCCGCCGTCTAACTAAAAACAGAAAGTTTGGACTGTAACAAATATTATTGCAAGTGAAAATAAAATCATTAGAGATGTGAGTTAGGTGGTCGTCAGACGTAGAGCGTGGATGGTGTTGGTGCGGCGCGTGGTATGGCGGCGCGGTGCGGGGGGCGGGCGGGGCGCGCGCGGCGGTGAGAGTGGGCGTGATGCGCGCGGTGTACGCGCTACTTACCGCGTGGGTGCTTACCGCGTGGGTACTTACCGCGGTGGCGGGCCGGGAGCTGCGCGTGCTCCAGGCGGACGCGAAGGCCGCGTTCTACGTAGGCATCGCCGCGCCCTCCTCGGCCGCCGCCGCCGTGCGCGCGTTCAACCGCTCCCTGGCGGACATCTCGCAAACGTACCTGTCGGCCGACTCGCCGCTCTACTTGCGCAACATCACGCTGCTGCCACTGTACATCGAGCTCCCAGAAGATGAGAGGTGAGCACACTTACTCGCCTACTCTGAATCACGCTAGAATGGTCTATCTGAAACCTTTGCAAGGCGTCATACAACGTGTAAATTTGTGATGGTTTTTAAGAGACTTTAAAGGAATTATTACAGCATGATACGCTGCGCAGCCTTGAATATTTTGGTGTCGGGTACTTACAAGAGCGTGGCGATGACACGTGACCTGTCCTGAAGATTGGTGCGACTTCTAGTTATGTTGTTTGAAGTAGTTTTATAAAAAAACAAACAGGAGTAGGGCCTCTAGAACCCCGCATAATGTAAGGTTTCGAAGTTTACTCAAGTCAAAACTAGATGTCGTCACTAGTTCTATAGAACGCGCTATCACCGTAATGGTGGAAGTCATCTAAAGCTGAGCGTTTTCATCAGCGCGATCTGAAATAGACACATGGATCCACTGCTCTCCTACTGTATGCACAATCTCGTCTGACCATCTGGCAGGTGGTCTGCCTCGAGGCCACCGCATATCTCTCGGCCACCATTCGGTGACTGCTTTGGTCCATCGGTATGGTTGGTAATTGGTAATGGTTAATCAGTCCCGCTTATTTCCACTTGAGCTTCGCAATTACATACATCCTCGAAATTAGTTCAGCGGCGAATCTCGACATTTGGTATACATTCCACGAGGTGGATACCTAGCATGGCCCACTCCATGGCTCTTTGAGCAACTCTTATGGTATACATGTGCTCATTTGTAAGTGGCCATGTGTCGGCTCCATAGTGGAATAGGCAGGTCACATTGGTTGAACATCATAGTCTTAAGACATTGACTGATTTTCGATTTAAAAACGTCTTCCATCTTACCAAAAGCAGCCCACCCCTGTTGTATACGCCTCGAGATCTCCCTCATCTGTGAGCCACAAGATAAGCGATGGCCAAGGGAAACATACTCATGTACTGCAACTACCCTGTGATCAGTTACTGTGATGTTGGATATGCGAGACAGACGGTTTGTTACCATTAGGTACCTTTGTACTGGACAAGTCTGAAGATTTTATTCTTTAACTTTGTAGGCGTCACCAATATGTATTACCATGCATATTTTAATGGTGTACTTCAAAAAAATCAGCTTAATATTCCCTACAAACCAATCAGATTTAACCCCCCTATCTATGTTCCTCGTGTTAGGACTGACTACCGACAAAATTCCTTCTTCTAGCGAGCGAGTAACAATTTTAACAACTTAAGTAAAAATATGCATGGATACTACATTATAATTACGAGGATTAATTACTGTAACAGAAACAGAATAAGACAATACTTTCTCGATAGTTGTTTTTATTTTTTTTTATTTTAGTTTTGTTGTTATTTTGTTTATTTTTTGCCTAGATTCGATTGTTTATTAAAATGGTTCATACGATTGGGTTAAAAATTAGATAAATAAAATCAATACAACAAAGCCGAGGGTTTACTAGATTTAGGGTTTAGGGGTTTTGTAAAATTATCTATATTTTACAAGATATTCAATAAAACCCGCTTTCTCGAAAAGAGCGAGGCGTTTTTTTTGTATAAAAATTTCTGCCTGGTGTTGGCACAGTAAGCAATATGACCTTGATTTATTCTGCACAAGTGTCTGCTCGGCTAGGCGGCTGCTCAGCGGAGAGTTTTTTGGCGCCAATGATGGTAATGGTGATGATAAAAGTTAAGTTTACAAAAATTTAAACTTTTAATACATAACTAACTATGTATGTATAGATGATACACGTAGACTATAGTCACATTATGTTCAGTCTTTTTTTATTTTACTATTCCTACCTATCCGTGGAAACCTTCAACAAGCTTTTTGATTTTTAACAATTTGTAAGTCTGTTAATTTGAAGTCTTTGGTTTTCCCTCAAATAAATATAACATCATGATAGTACCTACCTAAAGTCTACTAGTAAAACAGCTCTGAACTACGGACGAACAGACAGACAGACGGACAGACGACAGGCGATACTATAAGGGTTCCTTGTTAGACTTCGGAACCCTAAAAATGTAAAGTCCTATGCTATTTCGAACATGTGTCCCCAACCTATACGTATCCAATTTACTCAATTTGAGCGTTTGAATAGCAAGCCGTGTTGGAACTACGTAGGTTCGAAGTGGTCGGCGCAACACAAAACAAAGTAAGTACACAGCTGCATTGCAATGCATTCAATATATAGGGATGTTGACTTTGTGACCCACCAATTTGAGTCCCAAATTCAACACTATGGCCCAGATGTAAATCGTTCTGACAATTTCAAATACTTTGTAGAACAGACACATAATAAATGTACTTAATAAGGTGGTGGCTTTCGCTTGTAGCGCGAAATTATTATTTTTTCGTGTTTTTTGCTCATCACAGCTCATCAACACTTCTTCAGATAGCGAAAACTATGTTGCCGGTAATTATATGACCTAACACACAAGTTTTAATTTAAAGTATCACATTAATATCATTAGTTCGCTACGATTGTGCTTCAATGGTTTTAATAATAATAAAACCATTGAATAATTTAATATAATAACCGGCAACATAGTTTTCGCTACATGAAGAAGTGTTGATGAGCTGTGATGAACAAAAAACACGAGCAAATTTGAATTTTGCGCCAGAAGCGAAAGCAACCACCTTAATAATTCGTATAGTAGGTATACTGGGAAAGTACCTTCAGGGAAGTCAGTAAAGTATTTTTTATTTCAAAGTTGATTTGTTCGTATGTCAAATCAACTTTGAGGCGTTGAACTATAGTATAATATTGTGTCCAGTGGTTCCATGGTATCAACTCTGTATCAACTTCTTAGTTCTTTGGAAACTATGCTATATAGGTACAGTATGAGCAGTGGGCAACGTGGAAGTATTTCTTTTGTCTGGGTTTGTAATGCTTTGAAAGCTCTCCACTGCTAAATCCCAATTCATTTAATAGATGAGTTATAATATGTAGTATAATTTCTCAGTGCTGGATTTAAGGGAGGGCAACTAGGCGTGATGACACCCAAGACACAGGGAATCCTAATGTGGGATGTGGGATCCTAATGTTGGATTTATGTGACTGTTATTGTTACTATTATGTAATGTTATACATATGCTCTCCAATTTCTGGGACAATACAAACGAACATTCAAGTCAAACCACTCAAACTTGATTCAAACAAGGCTAATATAAGACTCGGACGAAGTGTAACACTTTTATTGATATCGCCGAAGTTGTTTTCTATTCGATCGGGCAGAGGTTTCAGATGGCACTAGTTTCGCACTCTGATTCTCGTTGTTTTTATGTCTCTCTGGCGCAAGAATATTAGTTTAGCTTTCGTGATACAACATCACGGATTGCGCATATGTTACAATTTTTATTATTTCAAAAACCGATGTAAAAATTGCCAACATGATTTCGTCTCTGTTAATGTTATCGTTTTATTTTATATTATTAGTAGCTACCTCTTAACTGGCTCAACGTATTAGTATTGCAATTCAGCGTGGCAATGCAGCCAGCATCTTAGGGACGCTTCCGTCTGGTAGTGATTTGGATCAGTAGAGCTACCTTTAGATCGTTAGCAGCGGTGTTCAGGTAGCTCAACTGTTTCATTGTATTTTATTAATTTTATACATACCTACTTGTATTAGTTGTATTATTATTTCTGTAAATATGTTTTTATTATAATTATTTATTCACAAACAACATTATTAGTATTTTGTTTGAACACTTTTAAATAATTGGTAATGGCATCATCATCTTTATCATCACAGCCCGGAATCACCCACTGCTGAGTTTAGACCTCCTTTCTCTTCTGCCAGCGTTCTCTGTCCTGTGCGTCTCTCAACCAGGTATTACCACAAAATACATAGTATTTGATCTGATACGATTAGGAACCCGGTTAGGACCTTAATAACAGTCAGACCACTTTACCATATAAAAAACAAAAAATACAAATAAATATTAAAATCTTGACCTAATATTTAACCTATATTTATTTATTAATTTATTTTATATTATGTCAAGATATAAGATAAAAAAAACAATGTCATAAATTATATAAACCTAGCAAAGCCACTGTTTCTCCTTACAGCAATATTTTTCTGTGCAGAAATCATCCAGAGCGAAGTAGCACATCTTTAATAAAAAAAAACTTCAAATATGCTCCTCTGCAATTCTAACGCCGTCATGGAAAGATCCATAAAGATCCCTACATGGTTTATTGTTTGATTGAATTTATTTTCATTAAAACTGCTGAAGATTTGGTATAGCGTGGTATTATTTAGTATCCTATAAATTACGAAATGATAAGCACACATCAATTATAATGTATCGTTGGTAAGTAGCGTGACGAAAATTTGTAGTATCGTAAGTTTAATTTTGTATTTTATAAATAAATACTGCTGGACACAGTTCACACAACATTATCTAGCCCCAAGCTAAGCAGAGCCTGTGTTATGGGTACTAGACAACTGATATACTTAATACAATATATTACATAGATAGATATTTTTTATTATACACAGCTTGACAAACTCCGACTCCAGAGGCCAGCACTACCTCATACGAAACGAAACGAAATTATACACAGAAAATACCCAGAACATCCTGAACAAATATCTGCAGATCGCACAAATATTTGTTCCGAGGCGGGAATCGAACCCGCAACTTCCTGCGTTGCAGGTGAAATTTCCCCGCCGCGCCACGGAGGTCGTCATAAGAAATTTATTACCACTGTATTGCAGAATATAAACATTTTACTCTTAGCAAACGACACGATCGAGATTGGAAAATATATTTTGGCACAGAGCAACAACTAAGATATTGCTCTGCTGTTTCCATAGATACCTACAGGAAGTGGGGAAACTAGATGCACAATACATTCACAGTCATGAAGAGTTAGCATAAAACATTTTGTTTTTATTAATAACTATCTAACAATAAAAAAACTGTCCAAGTAAGAGACGGACTCGCACATGAAGCAATACCATACCAATTCCATCCATACCATCACACTTATATCGTTATTTCAAGTATCTACCTATTACGGTTCAAGACATACTGCGATTGTTAAGGTCGAACAAAAAAGGTGACTCGGATGGACTCTTTGTTTTCCATTACTTTTGAAAATAAAAATATGTTCTTATTTCTACTTAATTAGCCCAAAAAATTATACCACATTTTATTTAATGGGTGCCCCTTTAATTTTTAACTATTTTTTGTTGTTAAGTTGCAATACTCACTATGTGAAAATTGTACTACCTACCACGTTCACGGTTCATGAGCTATACAGCTCGCTGACAGATGGACGGACGGAAAGCAGAGGGTTAGCAATAGGGCCCCGTTGGCACCCTCTGGGTACGGAACTGATTTTATTTCTCTATCAGTATTTGATCTTAGCTTGAAAGCACAGGCACATGAGATTTTTCATCCTTATGTCTCAGGGTGGCGGGCGCAGTGCAATGCCACATAGCGTGCATCCTAGGTGGACGTGACCTATAAGGCAGAGGTTACCGCTGAACATCAGGTGGGCCATCTGCTTGTTCCTCCAAACATTAAGTTAAAAAAAAACATTTAGTGTTCCACACATTCTTTAGTATCTGTAGTTTCCAGTAGTTACATTCTTATCAAAAACACTATTTCCAATTATTCACACAAAAAATATTTGTAGTGCAAGACTAAGTGTCATTAAATTCATCATTCTCACCATCCTAACCAAATAGGTATTTATTAGACCAGCAGATGTCCTGTGGTGCTCTCCCACAGGACAATAGAATGGTGTCATTAGAATTTCCATTCTATTTCTCTCTTAAACTAAGCGCTCAGTTATCCAATTAGGTAGTAATTCAGCGAGCCGGTGAAGTTGTAACGTTTACCTAAGTGGGTTAGTCATTTGAAGCAACATCTCCCACTTTTAGTTACACAACATGTACTAAACGGATACTACCTATGCCTACAGTTTATAAAGTGCAAATAAATGTAGATTCAGTCGATAAAAATACGGATTGAATGTAGTTGCAAGAATAATGGATTCTTGGCAGTTGGACACGGTCCCAGAACGAGGTGCCTGAAGTTTACAGTTTGTTGCAAGATGGTTAGTGGCCTGACATAGTGTGGTAACTACCGTTGTAGCTATTGAATTCCATAGTTACTTTTACTTGATGAAAACTATTAAGCCTGTTAGTATGAACCTAGCTCTCTTGACTATGGCTTTGTATCCGATGAATATAAAAAAAACTCTTAAGTAATATGATTGGGCTAGGTATACCCTTCCGCAACTAGCAATAATGTTTTTTAGCCTGCTGATACCAGATAAATGCGTCAAAGATTTGTAGTTTAGTTAGTCTTTGTCATGCGTTGATGATATTATTTTGTATATTTGTATGTTTGACGAACTTTGTGGCGCGGCGGGCGAAGATTCGCATGCGACGCAGGAGGTTTCGGGTTCGATTCCCGCCTCAGAACAAATATTTGTGCGATCGCAGATATTTGTTCAGGGTGTTCTGGGTATTTTCTATGTATAATAAAAAATATCTATCTATGTAATGTATATTGTATTAAGTATATCAGTTATCTAGTACCCATAACACAAGCTCTGCTTAGCTTGGGGCTAGATAATATTGTGTGAACTGTCCAGCATTATTTATTTATTTATTTATTATTTATTGTTCACCTCTTGATTGTTTTAGATTTTTGTTTACAAAGAAAGCCCAAAAAGCTTTTCTACCGCAAAGCAGTAGTGCTCGCATTTCTGTGTTCCTGTTTAAAGGGTATGGTTGCCGGTGAAATTATAGGCACGTGAGACTTTTCATCTTTATGTCTCAGGGTGGCGGGCGCAGTGCAAGGCCACATAGGGTGCGTCCTAGGTGGACGTGACCTATGTGATAATGCACTGTTCATAGGTACCGCTTACCACCAGGTGAGCCATCTGCTTGATCCGTCATTCCAAGTAGAATAAAAAACAAAAACCCGAAATATTCATCCTTTGTTTTTTTTTTTAGTTAATGTACCTTTTAATATGTTGACGACCTCTGTGGCGCGGCGGGCGAAGGTTGGCCTGCGACGCAGGAGGTTGCGGGTTCGATTACCGCCTCGGAACAAATATTTGTGCGATCGTAGATGTTCGTTCAGGGTGTTCTGGGTATTTTCTATGTATAATAAAAAATATCTATCTATGTAATATATTGTATTAAGTATATCAGTTATCCATACCCATACCCATAACACAAGCTCAGCTTAGCTTGGGGCTAGATAATGTTGTGTGAACTGTCCTGCATTATTTATTATTTATTTATTTATCTTCTCATTTTACCCCCTGATGTAAAAGGGAATAAAAATTATTGTTTTCTGACGTCAAACTATTCAGTTAGACCACGGGGGAAAACATCCGTTATGTACAACCAATGAAGACATTTCTAAGGCATTACATAACACTGCTAAGGCCCACTTTAATGTTATCATGGGGGACTTCAACGCAAAAGTGGGAGTACGGACAAGCGGTGAATCGTGTAAGAACCTCAAGAATCACAGAGGGCAAATGCTGCTTAACTTCTTGGGGAGGGAGGGGCTCTTTTTGATGAATTATTTCTACAAAAAGAACCCCCAAAGGAAGTGGACATGGCGAGGCCCCAATATGATTAAAAATGAGATTGACTTCATCATAACAGACAAAAAGCATATATTCAGAGATTTCTCCGACCTCCGATGCTTCAATACTTGTTGCATTGATAAAGCGATAGAGCAAAATCGGGGCTCAAAAGTATTTGTCCAGCGCCTGGGGAGAAGCCACCTGACTGCGTTGAGGACCTCTACCGGTGTAACCGTAGTCTCCAAGCCTGAGATTCTTTCGGAAGTGGAAAACTTCTACGGCCAGTTGTATGCTTCGCATGCATCGCGTCCTGGACCCAGTAACGAGGATGTGAGAGCCACATTAACTCGCCACTACACTGAAGACCAGCCAGAAGTCAGTCTAGACGAAATCGAGTTAGGCCTGAAACAGTTGAAGAATGGAAAAGCCCCGGGGGAAGATGGAGTTACTTCAGAGCTCTTGAAAGCAGGTGGTAAACCAATCCTTAAAGAGCTCCAACGCATATTCAGCTCCGTCTTAAACAACGGAAGAGCTCCAGTGGCATGGAATGGGAGTTTGGTGGTGTTGTTCTTAAAAAAAGGAAACAAGGCCTTATTGCAGAACTACATACCCATCTCACTCTTAAGCCATATCTACAAACTGTTCTCCAGAGTAATCACGAATCGTCTTGCGTGAAGATTTGATGACTTTCAGCCCTCGGAGCAGGCTGGGTTTCGAGGAGGATATGGCACCATAGACCACATCCATACAGTGCGGCAGATTATACAGAAGTCGGAGGAGTATAATCAGCCTCTGTGCTTAGCGGTTGTGGACTATGAGAAGTCCTTTGACTCTATACAAACCTGGGCTGTTCTGGAGTCCCTGCAGCGATGTCAAGTTGACTGGCGATATATCGAGGTGCTGAGATGCCTCTATGACTCCACCACAATGACCGTACATGTACAGAACCAGCAGTCTAAACCTATTCAATTGCGCCGCGGAGTGAGACAAGGGGATGTGATATCGCCTAAATTGTTCACAAACGCATTGGAAGATCTGTTTAAGACGCTGAGTTGGAACGGTCGAGGCATTAACATTAATGGTGAGCGCATTTCACATCTTCGATTCGCAGATGACATCGTCATTATGGCTGAATCTCCGCAGGAACTGCAACAAATGCTGAACAGCCTAGCTGATGCTTCTCGAAGGGTCGGATTGGGAATGAACTTGGACAAGACCAAAATCAGGGTAAATGAGCATGTAAACCCGGTTCCGATCACGGTCGCTGCATGGTATACCTCTCGAAGCTGTCCAGGAGTATTTTTACCTTGGGCAGATCATACAGCTAGGTAAACATAACTTCGAGAAAGAATTAAGTAGGAGAATTCAGCTTGGCTGGGCAACATTTGGAAAACTTCGTCAAGTTTTCTCGTCGCCCATCCCACAATGCCTAAAGACAAAAGTCTTTAACCAGTGCGTCCTACCAGTTATGACTTACGGAGCTGAAACGTGGACACTCACTGTGTGTAGCGAGCTATGGAGAGGGCTATGCTTGGAGTCTCCCTGAGGGATAAGATCCGAAACGAGGTTATCCGACAGAGAACCAAGACATAGCCCAGAGGATTAGCAAGCTGAAGTGGCAGTGGGCCGGTCATGTCTGCAGAAGAACCGATAATCGGTGGAGTAAACGAGTTCTTGAGTGGAGACCGCGTCTAGGCAAACGTAGTGTAGGACACCCTCTGGCTAGGTGGAGTGACGACTTGCGCGGGGTGGCTGGCAGAAACTGGATGAAGAGAGCCGAAAACCGGGCTCAGTGGCGTGCTATGGGAGAGACCTATATCCAGCAGTGGACTGCAGTAGGTTGATGATGATGATGATGATGTACAACCAGTTGGATTGTACCACGGGGGAAAACTCAATCTCTTCACGTATTAGCTCACTTTACGAGTGATGAGTAAAACAATTAATTTGGCTTTGTAAAACTATGGTGTTCTGCTATTCGCTAAGCGACTTACAAGATTGAGTCCTAGCTTAGTTAAATTGGTGGGGTGTGGGTCAATTTTAGCAACAGTTTTTGGTTCATGATTTTTTGTGTTCGGTTTCACTCAATCGATTGACCTGAAATTTTGCATTCCTGTCAAATTCCGATGACAATGCGATATTATGATGACAGATGACAGTGACCTGATCTGATGATGGACATGGAAGGTGGACAGCAGTGCTCCTCGATAATTACCTAATAGTAGCAGTGTTTGGGCTAATTTTGATCAGCTCAAGGTTCCGATCGCTAATTTAATAAAAGCTTGTTTAGAAAATGATATAATAGAACTTATTTTAGGGGCAAGAACTGAAATTAAATTTTATTACCAGAATCACATTTTATGGAAAAGTATTCAGCTTTACAATCGCTATTTTTAACTTGGACTCGTAAAAGCAATTAAAACTGCAGACTTTTTGTAAGAAATTGAGAAACGAATTATTGTTCCTTGATCTTTCACAAAGTATTGATTAATTGTTATCGGATGATATTGTGTCATTATTACACCGAAGATTTAATTAAAAAATTAATAGATAACCACAAAAGTATTGGTTAACAATATCCCTATTGATCAATACCTTTTAAATCCGCTTATACAACCCGGTCCAACGAAAGATTAGCTAGGGTTACCGAACAAAGGGCAATGAAGCGGCATGTTTGGTACAAAACAAGAACAACACCCTTATGCCCTCCAGTCATCTAAACTTACTGAAACTAGTGGTTCGCCCCGAGCTGAGACCTCGCGAATACACGCGATGTAGGTAGGTTACCTAATTTATTTACCTTTCCAACCAACTTCTAAAAACATTTACTGTGATCAAAATTTCAATTTCCTACACATCATCGAAAGAACCTTTAAATATGACCAACCAACGTGGCGTAAATATACCTATTAGTTTAAGTAGCTGACATTTATTTACATAAAGAATAATACAAGGTATGTACAAAATACATATGAAACAGTTGTGCTACCTGAAGACCGCTACAAGCGATCTAAAGGTAGCTCAACTGATCCAAATCACTACCAGACGGAAGCGTCCCTAAGATGCTGGCTGCATTGCCACGCTAAATGGCAATACTAATGCGTTGAGCCAGATAAGAGCCAGCTCTCGGGTCACGCGTCGCTTCGACCAGATGCCCTGAAAGAATTTTGAAAACGCGATGGGCCCCGGATCCCCACGGACCCAGAGTCTCGACCCCGAAAGGCTCAAATAAGTAAGCTCTGTCGAGACTTGCATATTTGCGTCTTTTGAGGTCCTCAGCGGAATCTGCCGCCGCACCGGCCCTAACTGATGTCTAATAGTAGCTGACGAATTAGCTGAAGTTATCATCTCAAAATAATCTTGCAAGTGTGTCATGGTGGCAGTATTGCAAGAAAACCATCATCATTGTATAGTTTCGAGTATAGAATATTATAGACCTACACCGTCGTTCAAATTCTTTGAAATGGGAGGTCAACAATGTATCTCATAATGGTTATCTGTTTATAAGTTTCTATAATCTTCAACTTTAGACTTTTGCCTGTATTTGTGTCACAAAAGCTACAAGGATACCTAATTTCAGCAATGGGGATTGCTGAAAGTACCCTATAGGTTTTGTTTTTTTACATTTTCTATTATCTTTAATATCTCAAAAACGATGTATTAAATAGTCTAAAAAATAATAAAAAATAGCATTGAAATTACCAAGCAAAGCGCTTATAAATGATCTGACTGACCAACTTTTTTTTTTACCCCGTCTTTGACCCCGATATCTCAACAACCCCTACACTTGATATGGCTCAAAACATTACATACAGATTTTAACAAAACCTACCATATTTCATGAAAATCAGATTAACGGTACGGATGTTTTCATCGAACAAACATACATACATACATACAAACGCCGATTCTTCCAAGTTGACTCAGAGAACTCGTTTCTCTCGTTCAATTACATGTGAAGGACTTTTAAAATTATAAATTTTAATTTATCCATATTACTTAAATACACATATAATTTTTTCTAACAAACCGATGAAAGTTTATATTTATTAATGTAAAACCCTGAAATTAAAACAAACATACTAACACGGTAAACAACTGACTGAACGGACAAAAATGCTTCGTAGTAATGTAAAATCTTTAAGAAAATTATATAGCAGGTAGGTTTCCAGACCTAGAACTACTAGTAGTTCGCTACTAGTAGTACCTGGTAGTAGTAGTTCGCTACTAGTAGTAGTATGTTACGTCTTGTAAAACGCCGAAAATTTTCTTCCTTTTTATTTAACATTGATAGACTTTTACACTCTTCAGAAGTTTGCATTATAATGGTGGAACCGAACCGTTTAGTGTGAATTGATGGTATATACCAATGAGGTAAGGATGGTACTGGTGAGAGCCAAATCGTCGGATGGAAATGAGGTACCTACCCTGCATAGAGGTAGATATAAATTGTGTTATGATAATAACCTCTGTGCGGTGTCCGTCAAGTTGGAAGCCTCACCATGGAATGAGTAGTTTCAACTATGGCTAAAAACTGTGACGAAATAGGGATAACTAGTATCACAAAGTAGAGAATTAGTGACACTGTAGTTTAGGGGATATTTAGGTCATTCACTGAGGCTTCTAACTTGACGTCTATAGTTCAAAGCCTCACCAAGAACGGCTGCCCGTGATGATTTGTATCTCAGAAGAAGGACTAATTTGTATACTTACCATAAACTGTGATCAAATAGTGACGTCTGCATGCAGAGTTCCAATAATAGTGATTCAATAAAAGCCTAGATTCATATGAGGCTGCTAACTTAGTTTTGAAGTACAGATCCACCAACTTATCTGTAGAATGAAATGTAAATAGTTTTCTATCATCTACATACATTTCATTCTACAGATAAGTTGGTGGAACTGTACAAGAAGTATGCCAAAAAAAAAACTATGACGAAAATAATGACTAGTGACTATCATTTGCAATCTGTGGCCGCAATTTCGGTTAAGATTTTTGCCTGCCTGAAAAAAAATACAATATGAAAAAGGTTTTATTATCATATGAATGTTACTGGCCGGAAATAAAAGTGCCGTAGTATTATTAAAGTTCTTTCCAAATTAGAGACTGGTTCTTAAAGAAAACAATAAATACGTTTTGTGATGCGTAGTAGATATCTCTTCATAGAGAAATTTGTTATATACTCGGATTAAGGTGGATGCACACGCTTGCGGCGCGAAATTCAAATTTTTTGGTGTTTTTTGCCCATTACAGCTCATCAACACTTCTTCAGTTAGCGAAAGTTGAGTTCGCGAGAACTAGGAAACTTAACACACATGTTTTAATTAATAGTATCTCATAAATATCATCAGTTTAACTATGATACCCCTAAACACATTTTTACAGTGTTTTTGTTTGTTTAGGGGTATCGTAGCTAAACTGATGATATTTATGAGATACCATCAATTAAAACATGTGTGTTAAGTCTCCTAGTTGTCGCGAACTCAACTTTCGGTATCTGAAGAAGTGTTGATGACCTGTAATGGGCAAAAAACACCAAAAAATTTGAATCTCGCGCCGCAAACGTGAGCATTCACCTTTAAGAACACCTCCATGGTTATATATATCTCTTTCTCATTTGTGATTTTGTGGCGCGAAGCGAATTCTCGAACGAAAGACTCAAGTAATTTTTTATTGAATTAACTTACATTTGGTGTTGTTATTACTGTTTAGCGGTCTCGAAAATGGTCTGCTTGTGGAAGGTTGTAGCCATTGCTAGATTGCTACGTTACAGAAGCTAAATGAGTGTCGTTCGACCGTCGAAAGGACCAGAAGGCTTGGATCTGGAAAAAAGCCATTTAACGAATTACTGTTTTCTGGTGAGTCAAGCGTTGAGAAATCGCAAATGTCCGTATGTGGACCTCAAGAATAACCTCGAATTTTTTATTAAAGCGGAAAAATAGACTCTGTTTTCTTATATGGGACATTAGTAGGTACGCCTTGACCTAGATAGAGGATTCAGACCGCGGTTCGCCTAAGAAATGCTGAATCAATATTGCGAAGCTCTAAGTTGGTACTGACCACAGGGGATAGCCGAGCAAATTACAGGCCTTTGTTGCTTGTAAGACGCAGAAATTTAATACGGTTGGGAATAACTTACTATGAAGTTTGATGTTTATCAGACAATTTGTTGTAGCATACAAATTCTAATAGCGCGTAACAATTCTACTGAAGGATTTGTTATGAAGGCATATTTTTTGGGTTCCATACCTCAAAGGATAGGTACTATGGAACCATTATGGGATTGCTCTCGTGTCTGTCTGTCCGTCTGTCACAGCCTTTTTTATCTGAAATTACTGGACAAAAAAGTTTAAATTTGGTACATAAACAGAGTTAGGTGACCCAATCACGTACTGTAGGAAATAATTAACTAAGATGGCAGCGGCGAGCATTTTTTTTTTCCGAAGGATTTATATGCATTTCTCCGCCTGGGGCCATGACTGCTTTACCGGGCTTTTGGTGACTGCAGATGGCACTCAACCTGTAAAGTTAGGTTGGGACAACGAGCACAAGGGCACCACTATAGGCACGAACCTTGGCCCAGGTTGGGAGGATCGGACAGGAGGTTGGGAGGATCGGACAGGAGGTTGGGAGGATCGGACAGAGGTTGGGAGGATCGGACAGAAGGTTGGGAGGATCGGACAGAAGGTTGGGAGTATCGGAAAGCGGCGGGCAGCGACTTCGCGCGCCACTTCAGTGAACAGTCGCGCGGTCGACAAGTCAATTATACAATACTAGCTGTAACCCGCGACTTCGTACGCGTTATATTGTTTTATCCATAACTCTGCGTAATAGCACAGACTAATTATGTTTTACACTGTGGTAATAGTATGTTCTAGTTGTTGTAGTAGTAGAATGTTTGGTTTTCCACTTGTGGTATCCTACCTATGCTAATTGTGAGTTAGCGCGCCTCCCCCGAACGTATGCACATTGCCCGCAACCGTCACAAGAATAATTTCTAAACCAGCATCCGGTGGTCCGGTGCCCCTTTCCGCACCGCCAGCAAGGCTGCTCCACGCACTGCACATCGCCCGCGGGCGCGGCGGGAGCGCGTGCTCCCGCTGCGCTGGCGCCGCTGCCGACCCCTACGCGGCCCGCGTGCGCTGCGCCTCGTCCAGCCCCCCCTCCCCCGTTCACCCCCCCAAATCAGGTGTCTTTGTGACTTGTAACTCTGATTTAATTGTAGTGAGCGCCATGAACTGTTCCACGCGTCGTATTATCACTTTTTACTCGAAATATCGAATTGTTCGGTTTTACCGATCGGCATTTTATTCCGATGCACAAAAACACAATAAATAAGCAAGTGGTGGTATTTTTTCGCGGTGTATCTCGTCGCCAGTGGGATTTACAGGTAGGATACCACATTATTATTATTTTATTAAATTAAGGGGTCCAATTTTAACCTTGAGGTCCTGGAATATTTTAATCTCAACAACGACACCGTGACACGACCTTTGAAACGACACCATACTCAAGGTTTTCAATTTAGGGGTCCCATTTTAACCTTGAGGTCCGTAAAATATATCTCAACAACGACTCCGTCAAACGACATTTGAAACGACACCATACTTATGTTTTTCAATTTAGGGGTCACATTATAACGTTGAGGTTCTGAAAATATTTTAATCTCAACAACAACACGTGACATGACCTTTGGAACGACACCATAGTCAAGTTTTTTCAATTTGGGTGTCCCATTTTAATCTTGAGGTCCTGATAATGTTTTAATCTCAACAACGACACCGTGACACGCCCTTTGAAATGACACCATACTCAAGTTTTTCAATTTAGGGGTCCCATTTTAACCTTGAGATCCTGAAAATATGTAATCTCAACAACGACACCGTCAAACGACCTTCTAAACGACACCATACTCAAATTTTTCAATTTAGGGGTCCTATTTTAACCTTTAGGTCCTGAAAATATTTTGATCTTAATGACTTCACCGTGAAACAAACTTTGAAATTGCCGAAATACGCTGAAATCTCGCTAAAACCTAAAGTGTATTTATTTACAAAGAAAATGTTCCCATGCTTTTTTTCAGCAAAATTTCAGGTACTGCTGAAACTTATGTTGGCTATTTTTATTTAAGGAATTACCTTGTGAATTTTCTTGTTTCTACTACCAACGGTTTCCGAAATACGAAGCATTTTAGTTTTACATTAAAAGCCATTTTGGACCCCTTACAGGGTGAATTTTCAAAAATCCTTTCTTTGTACACCCCTACACCCAAAAAGGAATACATCCTTCAAATTTCATGTGTCTAGGTCCAGCGGTTTAGACAGTGCGTTGCAAAACGCAAAGTGTATACGTTAAAAGCCCTTTTTGAACCCCTAAGAGGGTGAATTTTCCAAATTCCTTTCTAAGTACACCTTTACACCCTAAAATGAATACACTGTCCAAATTTTAAGTCTCTACGATCAGCGGTTTAGGCTGTGCGTTGTAAAAACTAAAGTTTTTTTATTTTTTTACATAGAAAACGATCCCTTTCCATTTTTCAGGAAAATTTCAGGAATCGCTGAAACATGTGTTTATTTATTTTATTTGAGGAATCTCCATGTAAAATTTCAAGGTTCTACTGCTAACGGTTTCTGAAATACAGAGCTTTTTTGTTGTATATTAAAAGCCCATTTTGGACCCCTTAGAGCGAGAGTATCGGAAATTCCTTTCTTAGTGCACCCCTACACCACATAAGAAATGTACCCTCCAAATTTCAGGTCTCTAGGACTTACGGTTTAGGCTGTGCGATGATTGTCAGTCAGTCAGTCAGTCAGTCAGTCACGCAACGATTTTATATATTTTGATAAAGAAAACAATATACAATTTTAGTACCAGCCACTGCCACTTCGCTGTGTTGAGCTTATTTAACTGACGTGGACAGCCCGCAAGGTCGCCCACGTGCATTTTTTACCATACAAATTTCAACACCCCGTTGCACGATTTTCCCTTTATAAGTGCACCATAGACCACAAAAGTAATGTATCTTTCAAATTTCAGGTCTCTAGGACATGCGGTTTAGGCTGTGTATTGATAATCAGTCAGTGAGTCAATCAGTCAGTTGGTCACGAAACGATGATATATAATATACTAGTGACCGCCCGCGGCTTCGCTCACGTTTAACCAGGATAAAAAGTAGTCTATAGGTCAATCCAGGTCATAATCTAACCGTGTACAAAATTTCATCGAAATCAGTTCAGCCGTTTCGGCGTGATTGAATAACAAACATACAAACATCTAAACATCCGGACATCCAAAAATCCAAACATCTAAACATCCAAAGATCCATACATCCAAACATTTACATCTAAGATATTAGTGGGATTTATATTCTATTACACTGAGCACGAGCTTTTAGCGCTTTCAAATTGACTGGGAGTTCAACGCAAATTGTTGTGTTAAATTAGCAAGTATTTTAGTCAAGGGCCTCTATCGACAAAGGTCATTGAAGATTATTAAAAATATTTATATTGTTTTTTCACGTCCACTATCTTATTCATACACACAAATGCAGACAACACCTTCTAGACATGGAAATGAGAAGATATATTATCCGCCACAGCACTCTAGGCACAATCGTAAACGTAAAAGCCACTTCAGACATTATTCGTGGACGAAAATTCACGTACGTGGAACATAGCTAAGCTAAACTAGGTACCTACGTAGTTTAGTTTATCTGGGGCACACTTCAGACGGTGAATTGGACCTTCTTCGGTTATATTATGTTTTTTTACCTGTATACATCTGTTGCTTACATTTTTTTGGTCCTCAATGGCCTACTGCTGGGCAGAGGCCTTCCCCATTCTTTTCATTAATTTATATATATACATACATACATAGACACATGCCTTTTTCCAAACGATTGCCTAATCTTTAGTAGTAGTAGAGTTTTTTAGTGAAAGAGTTCGTCCGGGGAAGTACTAGCGCCATACCTATTTCTGCCGCAAAACAGTAGTGCTCGCATTGCTGTGTTCCGGTTTGAAGGGTAAGGGTGCTGGTGAAATTACAGGCACATGAGACTTTTTATCTTTATGTCTCAGGGTGGCGGCCGCAGTGCAATGCAATGACTTCTTTAGTCATTGGTGCAATGCCACATAGGGTGCGTCCTAGGTGGACGTAATGCACTGTTCATAGGCAGAGGGTACCACTAAACATCAAGGTGGGCCATCTTCTTGGTCCACCATTTCAAGTAGAAAAAAAAACTGATTCATCTCGTTTCGGTCTGCGGCGACTTCTTCGCCTCTCGGTGGTCAGCTTGGCCCAGTTGGCGACACGTGGCAGACATGACCCCCGCCCTGTCCCACTTGAGTCACTTCACACGTACCTACATCGACAATTTGCTATTCGTGAGTGCTCAGTGTTGCGAATGCGAATGCGGTCACCTTTTATTCAATCGTTTGTTCAATGATTATTTGTTTAATCGGTATCTCTGCTTGTATTTTACTTTGATGAATATTCAAAAATTACTGCATTCAGTAGGTATCACAATGTTCACACGTGACCGCGTAAATAACAAGCAGGAAAAACAATAAAACCACTGAACCACTAACTTCTAAATATTTTTATCTACACTCAAATCGAAAAATTCGAATTACGAATTCAAAGACGGTTCTATACAGACGCATAGTACATAAAATGAAGAATAAAACTCATTATAGTACCGGCAGCTGTATCATAAAACTCATTATAGTACCGCCAACTGTATCATAAACACATTAGGTATCTTTTTTTTTATTAATTAATTAAACTAGTCTATGGTTATAGCCTGAATATGAAAAAAAAGGCGCACGCATGCACAGTTCAAACTGTGAAAAAATGGCGCACGCATGCGTAGTTTGAACTTAATTTCCCGCGCTTCCCATACATTTTTTTGCTGATCGTGTTTTTCTTTGTTTAATTTCAATTTTTCCTATGAGTGAAGATAAAGTAGTGTATGAAACTGCGTATAACTTAGGTATTAAAACACTCGAGTCAACCTATTATCGCATTCGACTTCGCCTCATGCGATAAACAGACTCTCGTGTTTTAATACCCCTTCTTATATGACAGTTGCATAAACTACTATTATTGCCTGTTTACATTGCTACACCATTATAGTATCGATATAGGAACAGAAGGCTCATATAATTTACTGTGGTATAGATCTATGGATTGCCCAATTAATATTATTATTTGACATAATTAATAATATAGCTACACGTAGTCGTATAGGTAAATCCTAAGTAAATGCAGAATATCCTTGGAATAGTTACACCGTAGCTCAAAATACGAAATACTATGTATAGGTATTCCAAGGAAAATCCAGTAGGGGTTACTGCAACCACATGAGCTTAAGAGTGCAGAATAGTTCTTATAAACTGTATATAGACCGTGCTTATCTACATTATTGAAGTTCTACTCAAGTTTTGCTCCAAAAATCTTTAGCTCCACTGTATCTGTGTGGAATTTGATATTACATTGTTTACCGAACTTCTTGTAAGGAATCTGATACAAACATTCCATACCAGCTTTTTCTGCAGATATTTGAGCTTTCGCACCCGTGAATATGCCACCTGTTGCTCGAAAACCCAGCTCTTTTGACAGGTTCTTCCTGGAATATAAAACATTTTATTAAATTTAAAGTTTAAGGTCAACTTTGGAAGAGTAATACAAATACTAATACCAAAGGAAGCGTATTTTATTTTTCATCCCATCTATTCGAAAAGGACGACTTGGTTTGCCTTTAAGTGCACCCAAAGGTGGTGTTTTCTATGAGAAACTTTTAGCGGGCAGTAATGAGTTTTTAATCCTCTTTATAAGTGCGCCACAATTATCTTTGCCGCGCACTTTTTGAATTTAGAACATCTTAGTGTTCAGCGTCAAGGAAATCGAACGCAATTTTTGTTTGAATAAATACTGGCTGGTACGACGCCAAAAGACAATAGACACGCCGAAGGCTGAACAAAAAAAAAACATTCGAAAAAAAAACATTGTTTTCGTCAGAAATTCATGTTTTTGTTTTGAAAAATGAGTTCTTCAAGTGACAGTGAAAGTATAGAATTAACTCCTGAAAGTGTTAGAACTGACGCAAGAAATATGATGGATATACCAGCAAAATCCCGAGAGAAATATATGAAAGTGGTAATTTTTAATATAAGTTTTTAGTTTTTATTATTAGATACTATTTAATTTCAATTTAGTAGTTACTCTATGTTTTATTAAAAATAATATTACAATAAAATATGAGGCACCTTTTATTTTCTCATAGTGGGTGATGAAAAGTAGAGTGTATCACTCGGGCGCAACATATATTTTTGGCTCGGGCGACGAATCCCTCGCTACGTTCAGTCTGAAGAATTCTACTAAAGAATCTCTCGCTATGCTCGGGATTCTACTCTAGAATCTCTCACTTCGCTCTGGATTCAAAAAAGCGCCCTCGCCGTAAAAATATTATGTTGCTCCCTTATGATACAATCTACTATTTAATATCACTTTTTGCTGGAAATTTCGTTTAATTTTGCATTAAATCATCTTCGACTTAAAAGTGACACTGAAAAAATGGCGTGAAATTGTCTCACCTTGCGCTAAGTAACTCGATAGCAATCCCCAGGCGTCGGTATTCGGGCGCGACGGAGAGCCCCGTCCCCATAAGGTATGCATTCACGTCGTACTTGTCATAAATTGCCGTCACTTTCATGGCCTCGGCAAACATGCGTAGAGATAATAAACCCGCTTTAGTTTTCGGCTGTAAAGCGTTAGTTGAGTAATATTAGTGATGTATGGTCGGTTTGGGGTAAAGATATTGAATTATTAGTTTCTGGTACAATATTTTGGTATTGGTAAAATACTAAGATATTTTTGAGCAGAAGAGTTAAGATTTGCCTTAAAAAGTAATAAGCTTTTTAAACTTTAAAAAATAGTTAGAATTTCTGATTATAAAAAATCAGTAATATAATCTTAAGTTTAATTTATATATTGTGATGGAAAGCGATTGATACATCACGAATTACCACGATAGTGAATAAAGTGTTAGGTTTATGGATGCAAACTAGGTCGTTCGAGAATGGTAGGTAAAAAACGGAAATAAATGGAAATGGATCCCGAGTCTGAGAGTAATGACGGTGGCGACGGAACGAAACCTAGAATAAAGAGATCAAGCTAAGCTTTCAGCCATAAAAGTTTTGCGTTGTAACAAAGGGACGGCAGTAATTTTCGGACAGAGAAAAATTATTGATCACGGGTGCGCCTTGAAACAAAAAGGCAGTGTATAAAGAGGTGGTTAGACAATCGTTTTACCGGGCTATGACCGACGAAGCGTCCCTTTTCCTGCGGCAAGCACATGTTAACAGCGACAAGCGTGCGGCCCGTGCCGTCTCCTTCAGCGAGGAAGCAGGCAATGCTCATTTTTTGCCTGATTATCGATGACAAGAGCACACGGTATTCCTGGACTGCATCTATGTCTTGTGCAGTACCTATGTCAAACAAAAAAACAATTAAATATCCATCTAAACTACATAGATTCTTAGATATTCTATGTTCTTGCGAGCTTGTATCTGTACGCCAGTTCTTTACAAATTGTGAACTGTATTGTGAGTGTGTTTCTCTCAAAAAATTCAATAGGATGTAAAGTATGGTAACGGTAAGCAAATTAAGCTTTTGTTGTTTTAATTGGGATCCCAAAAGTGATTCCACATGGGCAATGGCTCATACTCGGATTAACAAAGTTTATAATTCATCGAGTTGAAATAGAGTCCTCAACGAAAGGGTGTCTAATGACACCACATTAGAGGTTTTTCCCCGGTCCCGAGATAATTGGGCGCCCGCGTTACTAATGACCAGCGTACTTTTTGCGTGAGGGCTCGATGTAAGACAGGAATTTTGGTAATTGCAAAAAGTTCAAAATGCTTTTTTCGGGTTATTTTTGTACGAAATTGATTGTTTGATTAGGGATAAATGCTGACTGCTTTGAAAATTCCTTGCATAATGACAGGGACGAGTTAATTTTTTTCGGTTTGCATGAACCAGTGTTGGCTTTTGGTTTTACAATAAGTTTTTTGTTGAGAAACATATTTTTCGATACAAGCTTTTATAATATTAGTGATAGGAAGGAACCGTGTGCTGGTCAAAATGAGCCTAAATGTGGGCACTCTACTATTATCCATCGAAGAGATCCGTTGTCCACTTTCCGTCTCCATCATCAAATCAGATCGCTGTCATTATAATATTATATTGACAACGGAATTTGACAGGTATTAAAAATTTCAGTTCAATCGGTCAATGTTAACTGGTTCAAAATTCATTTTAAAAATTTTAAAATGCATTTTTAAAATTGGCCCACCCTTACTAACATATTATTAGGTACTATTTAACAGTATTCGTTTAAGGTGGCTACTTTTGCTTGTGGCGCAAAATTCAAATTTTTTCGTGTGTTTTGCTCTTCACAGCTCATCAACACTTCTTCAGATGGCAAAAACTATGTTGCCGGTAATTATATGACCTAACACACAAGTTTTAATTTAAAGTATCAAAAAAATATCATTAGTTTGGCTACGATTGTGCTTCAATAGTTTTTACAGTGTTTGTTTGTATCAAGCACAATCGTAGCCAAACTAATGATATTTATGTGATACTTTAAATTAAAACTTGTGTGTTAGGTCATATAATTACCGGCAACATAGTTTTCGCTATCTGAAGAAGTGTTGATGAGCAGTGATGAGCAAAAAACACGAAAAAAATTGAATATCGCACCACAAGCGAAAGCAACCACCTTAAATAGGAATCTGTTAATTTTATTAGTAAAACTTACCAGCAGTTGTCCACCAAACATCCTCCCTGATATAGTTCCCAAGCATAAACTCAACGGCAGTGCCCCACATGGAAGCCGGTATATCTTCTATCTCGAACTTAAGTGTTCTCCTATCCTCGACTATTCTTTCAAAACGACTCCACACTTTAGGATACTCTCGGGCAGACATTCCTTTATCGCAATGCACAATAGTGAAGCTTTTAAGCTTTTATTTCAAACGACTTCTAAGACGTTGAATATCTAAATTGACACTGAAGTGTTGTCTAATGCGTCTCTTTTAGCTTCCATAATTGCGAGCGTCGTAAGGTATTGCGATTGATTAAATAACTTAGTAAAGGGTGCGCCTTATTAATATTATTTACATCTCTCATATTCGGTAAGTAGGTCCTTATTACCCCCAAATGGGGCTAGTAGGTGACCAATTAGCGCTCTAGGGTAATAATGTAGCTAGAAAAGCCCTAGGGCGGTAAGTAATTAAAAAAAACTTCACTCTTTAAAAAAGTTCGCGTACATCTAACCATCATACTGGCAATAGACATCATGCATTCAGCCCAATGACAAAAGAGGTCGCTTCGCTATTCTGCCTTGTCTTCGTATGAGAATAATAGTCATCAATTTTAAATATCGAACGGCGAAGCTCAATTTCGTTTTTGAAATAAATAATTTTAAAAAAGATGAAGAAAGGCGGGAATAGAAAACTTTTACTTTAAATATTGTTTGTTTTTGGGATTTTTTTATAATAATAATAATAATAAGCCTCAGCCGGTTCTTGAAAATGGCCGTGCCACGCTCTACTGGGACCGGTCTATCATCACGGATAGGACTATTGTTGCCAATAAGCCTGATATCGTGCTGGTGGACCGGTCGGAACGCCGGGCGATACTTGTTGATGTCACTATCCCGCATGATGCTAATCTCGTGAAGGCCGAGAAAGACAAGTTAAGCAAGTACCTTGACTTGGCTCACGAGATTACCGCCATGTGGGATGTGGATTCAACGATTATCGTCCCGATAGTCGTTTCAGTGAATGGACTGATTGCGAAGAGCTTCGACCAGTACCTTAAGAAGCTCTCGCTAAATAGTTGGATCAAGGGTCAGATTCAGAAGGCGGTACTCCTGGACTCGGCACGTATAGTCAGGAGGTACCTCTCTCTGCAGCCCTAGCCCCCGACCGTTTGGGCCTCGCTCCGCGGTCGGTGGTTCCCCGTTTTGATTTATATTTTTTACTATAATGTTTTTTACTATTTATTTTTTGTAGATAGTATTCCTTTATAGTGAAAAATATATTTTTTTACGAGATTTTTAATAAATGAGTGTTATAATAATAATAATAAACACTCGGCACGCATAGTCAGGAGGTTCCTCTCTCTGCAGCCCTAGCCTCCGACCGTTTGGGCCTCGCTCCGCGGTCGGTGGTTCCCCGTTTAGATTTATATTTTTTACTATAATGTTTTTTATACTATTTATTTTTTGTAGATAGTATTCCTTTATAGTGAAAAATATATATTTTTTTACGAGATTTAGAATAAATAAGTGAGATAATAATAATAATACTGGACAGTTCACACAACATTATCTGGCCCCAAGCTAAGCAGAGCTTGTGTTATGGGTACTAGATAACTGATATACTTAATACAATATATTACATAGATAGATATTTTTTATTATACATAGAAAATACCCAGAACACCCTGAACAAATATCTGCGATCGCACAAATATTTGTTCCGAGGCGGGAATCGAACCCGCAACCTCTTGCGTCGCAGGCCAAGCTTCGCCCGCCGCGTCACAGAGGTCGTCATAATTACGTGCTAATTAGGAAAAAAAACATGAGTTCTGCAAGTGATGAAGATTATTTATTCTTGTAATGCCGGTTTTTTTCTACTTACCTCACAATCGAGATGAAAAGCAGAGTAGTTAGCTCGGGTGTAAGCATAAATGGCACCCTCGAACTATAGGCACCCTCGCTGCGCTCGTGTGCCTAAATATCTCGGGCTGCAATTGATGCCTTACAGCCCTTGGCTACTAATCTACTATTGTAATCCACAATATCTGTTATTCGCATGTTTATTCCTGTTTTCGTCTCTCCCAACCTGTTCATAAAATTATGAATCGACAAAGATCTAAAAAGGTCTTGCTGTTAAATATTTTAGGCTTTATTTTATAGTGAGAGCTGAAATCATATTGATTTAGGTAACTATGTTTATTACTTATATAAATATATAATAGTTTAATATATATACTTATATAATAGTTTTCATCATCACCAGCCTACGGAAGTCCTCTGCTGGACATAAAATGCCACGACGAACAGTCTTGAGCCGCCTCCATCCACGGCCTTCCTGGACCTCTATTAACTAACTCCATTACCTATGCTACTTTGATCCATGATTCGAGATAACTGTGTCTTATTTTGGACAGAGACAGTTTTTTTTTCTGGAACGGCTGTTAGTTACCTTCTCCTCAAATCAGCAGGTTGTGAAAGTAACTCGTGCAAATATGTAAACGATCGATTTATATAGTTAATGAAGATTGAACTAATTGAAAACCCTATTAGAAAATTATCTCTGACAAAATAAAGCACTATTCGGGACTTTTTCCGCCTTTTTTTAATACAAACGTTGTCTTCTTTTATTTTATTTATTTTCCTAGTGTTTTTTTTTTGAGTTTTTTTTTTATTTATGGTATCATTTTAACCAGTGTAGCTTGTTTAGAGAGCAAAAAAGTGTAGTGAAGTTGAAATTAAAGTGCATTGCGTGACTTTTCAAATTGGTGGAAATTATCTACCAAAGTTTTACTAAAACGTGACTTTACTGTTATATTGAAAAAAAAAAACACTTTTCGTTTTCTATTTCAGCTCGTTCACCGTAAGATGGCACATGTAAATACTCCATGGCAGGTGCCAACTTACGGTGGTCTGGTGGTGGTCTTAACGGTCTGTACCTTCCAGTTAACGCTTTGACAATACAATCATCACAATAATTAATTTGAATCAACCCGTAGCTACCTGTTGTCACAAATAGGTCAATGCGACGATTTGATCCGCGTAAGCGATACTCGCAGATCTAATTGTGGTCATAATTGTATTATGCTTTAATAGTCATGAAGACATCAAATATTAAAGTTACGTATCTGTTTATTTTGCTACTGTCGGGTACAATGTTGGGTGAGTATCAAAGCTATCATGAATTACTAATACCTTTTTGAGTACCTATGTATCTAGAATTAGTTGTGTTCTCAGGCGGTCTACCGGAGATATCTTTTAGATATCACACGAACCTTCAAACTACCTACGTCTCATGCTGGATGCTTTTTATAATAGTTTCTGGTAAAAATTATACAATAAAATGTTGCCCTCGACTCCATGCGCGTTTTTATCAATGTTTTTCCCTTGGGTTACACAACAAATTATGCTGTCATGATAAACTTTCCGAAAACAATACTAAAATGAATTTGAAACAATGTATTGTTCAAGTAAAGTTAATTTTATGAACATTATAAAAACCCCGACTATTTCCAGTGTTGCATTAATATTTGAAAAAGGACCACCTATTCCTTGCAATTGTCAGCTTGTGCCCATTTCTACAGATACCCAGTTTAACAGATTCCCTATTTTAAAGAAGTACAGTCCAAAAAGAGTTTAACTTGAACTGGGTTGGATGAGAGAGATGAGAGTAGGTTCAGGTTATTTATTTAAAACTACTTGAAGTACAGATCGCTCACCGCAAGATGGCACCTGCCTTGGTTGGCAGCCAACCATGGGAGGTGCCCTCTTTTGGTGAACGAGCTGTACTTTAATGTGACAGAACGGAGTTGGATGAGAGAGAAGATGATACTTTTTTTTTCTTTTTTTTTGTTAGTTTGACTGTACTTTTACTGTAGGATCTGCCCCCCTATTCCCTATCTTGAAAGTCACTCAGTGACCAACGTTTGACAAGTAAAATTACCATCAATTGACAATTCTTAATAGTATTTTTTTTTAATTGATGATCATTCTTCTTGTCAAACGTTAGTCACCGAGTGACTTTCAGTTAGGGAATAGGGGGGCTGGAATCTGTAGATTTGGGAAAATTATATTAATAGGTTCATCCGTTTGAGAGCTACGATGCCACAGACTGATAAACAGATACAAAGATAAACAGTACATACACATACAGTATTTCTATTTTGTTTGTGACACACACTCACACATACGGACACGTCAAACTTATACCATTCCTATTTTTGGTCGGAGGTTAAAAATAGTAGAACTAAATAAAATCGGGTAAAAACAATTCAAAATTGATAAATTCATTCATTCATAGACACACGCCTTTTTCCACGAAAGGATAGGCAGAGCCTCAAATGGGCCACGAAAATGAATCTAAATAAAAGCGTTTATGAAAGCAGAAACTGTATCACTGCCGTATCACGACCGCTCTGGCACTCACAGTGAGTGTTTGCTTGCGTTTTCGGGTTTCACGATGCATTTGAATGTGTGTGTCGCGTGATGGAGACTGAGCTCGCAAAAGCTGTGAATTTCAAGCTCGAATAAGCAAATATTAACTTTAGCACCTGTAAGTACCCGCTTGAATATTGTATCACGGAGTAGACTCAGCCCCAAAACTCAACATTTTCGCGCCGACAGTATTTTCACAACTTTACAAAGTAAAGTTATGTAATGAACTAGAGTCCGCCTGCGGTTTCGTCTAAGGTTTACCATTATACTTTATAAATGGAGTTTCCATGGATGATAAAAAGTAGTCTATTGCTTCATCCGATCCAAGTCATAATCTATCTGTGTACCTAATTTCATCGGAAACGGTTCAGCCGTTTTTGCATGATTGAGTAACAAACATCCAAACATCAAATATTCTAACTATGACATTTATGATATTAGTGGGATTTTATATATAACATCTATACCTACTACTTTGTTTCTCGTTAAATTGTCTAATATCAAGTAAAATCTTGCTTTGTTGTGCAAATGGATTGTGGAATTCAAACTTCTTAATATTTACGTTTTTTCTTATGAAATTCACTGTTGTTTAATTTTAAGCGATATAAAACAATTTAGTTTCAAATAAATACATTTCGCGTCAATCAGGCATACTTTAGGTACAGCAACAGCCAACTTCGGGGCTTTCTAATCAATGGGTCTCGTGCAATGAGGGTTTTTCATTTTCGAATTTAAAAAAATGAGTTCGATTTGTCTCGATAGATGGCGCTGACTCAAATGTGGTTGCCAAAATTAACAAATGCATTGTCTGTGCTTGTGTGTGATAGTAACAAAATACCACGAAAATATATCACTACGTTGTTGACTTTGACATCTCACTTTATTTTGACAGTTAAGTACAGAGCTGGCACCTTCTCTTTTCAAGGCATGATCACAGAATATATAATAGAACCTACCTACAAGCATGATGTGAAACGGCCTTGAAAACCCCTCATTGAGGTAACTCAATGTGGGTTGTACCTTCGACTTACTTTGGTCGAAGGGTTGTACAAAGATTCAGCCTGACGCTGACGCCAAGGCTGACAATCACCGTGCGTAAACAAAAGTCGGTCGAGTTTGGTCGGTGTCGCGATGCGACCGAGCGCGGTAGTTCACTGCCAGCGCCGTGCTCGTTTGTCATCGTGCTGAAATACATACGCTGTTTTCCCCGTAAAGCAATGCTTCATGGGGCCTATTTTTGCCGTGCGTCGAACAATCGCAGGATATATAGCTGTGACCAGTGCTGAACTCATCGCCGCTATTTCTTTCCCAAAACCAACTCAGCTTACGCTTACTTCCAGTAACACTCCTAAATATGAAAGCAGCTATGACAAATCTTACCATCATCATCATCATTATCATCATCATCATCAGCCAACAGAAGTTCACTGCTGCACATAGGCCTTCTCCATAGAATGCCACGATGAAAGGTCATGGCCCGCCTTCCTGCGACCTCTATAATGTCTTTGGTCCACCGAAAGGGGGAATTCTTCTTTTGCATCGTCCATTTTGTTGTAGCCAGTCGAAAACCTATCTTCCCCAATGTTTATCAGTTATGCTAGCTATATGGCCTCTCCATTGCCACTCCAACTTGCTAATTCTGAGAGCTATGTCGGTGGTCTTGGTCCTTCTACGGATGTCCTCATTCCCGATTCTATCACGTAGTGTAACTTGAGCAAAGCTCTCTCCATAGCCCACTGCGCAGCTTTGAGGTTCCAATTATTAACAGGCACGTCTCCGTGTCGTAAGTCATCACTGGCATTATAGACTTTCATTTAGCATTGTGGTACCCGTGACTAGAAGATATTTATGGCGTAGTTTCTCGAACGCAGCCCATCCAAGTTGGATTCGTCACCTGATGTCTTTCCCGAAGTTAGACTTCCTAACGAATCATTTGGTCCAAACAGACATAGTACGGTATTGAGGTCCCTGAGCATTGTGCTAAGGTCTTACTGCGATTCTGCCATGATCACTATAAAAACCGGGACAAATTATAATACCTACCTATGAAAGTTACCGAACGAGTATAGCTGACTAAAATTATACCAAGTAGCATTGGTAACAAGTAATTAATTTTGTAAAAATTAAATTAACCCCCAACGCTATGAAACGGCTGAACCGATTTTGATCAGACAAAGCTAAGAACACTCCCACAAACACACCTTTCAAACAAAAAAAAAATACGAAATCGGTTCATCCGTTCGGGAGCTAAGATGGGACAGACAGACTCACACACACACACACACACACACACACACACACACACTCGTCAAACTTATAACAAACCTTCGTTTTTCGTCGGGGGTTAAAAAATAGCGTCGCACCAATGTTAAAACAGAACGTCAGACTCTCGGCCCCTTTTCTAGTTGATTGCTTTGCTCTGTCTTCAATGATATTTGTCATGTCCAGGTTCAGTGCCCGAGTGCTGGAGCGAACATGCTCAGCACTCGAGGGACGACGAGTGGCGGCCCTGCTGGTCTGCGGAGGTGGCTCAGCGGCTGCTGCGGTCGTGACCGCGGCCACTCGCGCGGGCGTTCCTACGCTGCGCGCTTCACCCTCCCACCAGCATCTGTCCTACACCATAGCGAATGTAAGTAACTGTTATCCGGGAAACATTCGTGAAATGATGTATTGTATAATATACACAATACACACCTACATGCATACATACATGTTAGTAGTAGTAGAGCTTTTTTGTGAAAGAGTTCGTCCGGGGAAGTACTACCACCATACCTATTTCTGCCGCAAAGCAGTAGTGCTCGCATTGCTGTGTTCCGGTTTGATGGGTAAGGGTGCCGGTGAAATTACAGGCACATGAGACTTTTCATCTTTATGTCTCAGGGTGGCGGGCGCAGTGCAATGCCACATAGGGCGCGTCCTAGGTGGACGTGACCTAAGAGGTAATATGCACTGTTCATAGGCAGAAGTTACTGCTTAACATCTGGACCTCTAACTGGTGGGCCATCTGCTTGTTCCGACATACAAGTAGTAAAAAAAAAAACAGTGCATGCTGCCGATAGTCTCTCTCAAAAATGAAGTAAAGTGTAGTGCATGTTACGATAGATATCATATGGCATACTAGAAAATGTATAAAAACCTTATTACGTTAAATAAAAAATAAAAAAATAGGATGGGGGAAGTTGGGCTAACCGGTAGTTTTCAGAGTTTACTCCATTTTCATTAAAGCCCACGGTTAATCAAACAGGTAGCGGATTACTTAACTCAGTTGTTACTATCAGTTTCAATGCTGTTTCTATCCGAAAGGACGCTTTTACGATTACCCAATTTACACAGTTTACCAACAAAACTTGATTGCAACTAGACTGCATAAATTAGGTAATCGGAAGAACATCATTTCAAATAGAAATAGCATTGAAATCGATTGAAACTGATAGCAACAGAGTTAAGTAATCACGCCACAGAAGTAAAATCGATTAACAAAAACTGAAGTCGTCAAAATTAGACATTCATTGGCATATATTTTTGCAATGAATTAAAAGCTTGGTTTTCTTACGGAACTATAAACTCACATACTTTTATTCTTGGTATAAGTTTCAATTTGATACCGTTAGCCAATCCTGAGCAGAAGGGTCTTGGTACACATAGCTAGGAACATGCAGACGGACAGCAAAATGATCATATAAGGGTCACATTTTCTATTGTTATGGCACGGAACCCTGAAAAGAAGATTGCTTTATCGTACGAAGATCAATTCCCAGTAAACAAACATAGACATATTACGTAGCCTCACTGATCCAACTAGAAAAAATATTGAGCAAATTTACTTTACTCCAAACTGATTGGTGAGTTCACTTGTATGCATAGGAGCTTTCTTCAGAATTACTGTTGGATAGCACGTACTTTTTTGCGAGGATCGTGCGAGGCACTGTCACAAGCCAAGATCAAAATAAAAAGTATGGACGGGCCTTGCCCATATAAAACGACCGTGAAAAATAAGTCGCAATTACAACACACGTAGTACGTTACGTCACTCGTTGCCGTCACAAAGACCGACTGAAGCGAAGTGAGTGAGCTCACTCACTTTATAAGCTTCAAAACTATCGTTCCCTAAGGCCCGACCATACTTTTTTATTTTGGTTGAAGGTCACAAGTGTGCCAGCATTCTACCACTATTGACGCGAGGCAACAGTGAGAGGCTCGCGAGCATGACACGCACGTCGTTGTTCATGTATAACGTAATAACTAGCTATTAATCTGTGCCAGAAGCGTCACAGATTAATGGCTAGTTACTTCGCAATACACGCACGATCGTCGTTACGATCATCGTTACAATAACGTTTGCAAAACTCCGACTTGGGAATCTGACCACTTGTCTCAACTAAGGGGTTTTCATTAACGAATTTAAAAAGAAATAGTTCGATTTGGCTCGATAGATGGCGCTGACTCAAATATACTTGTCAAAATAACAAATGCAATGTCTGTGATTTTGTTTGAATATCACGAAAATATATCACTACGTTGTTGACGTTGACATTTCACTTTATTCAGACAGAGCTACTTTAGCTTGTATAGAGCTGGCGCCATCTATACATGATGCGAAACGGCCGTGAAAACCTCTCATTACACTCAAATAGCACTTCAAAACTGTGGTAACACGATTAGAACAATTGAGCGAGAGCCTCTTTTGAGAAAGTGTTTAGATACAATTGTGCTAGCACATGTGCTGAGGATTCACCACTACCATTCAATATGTTTTATCATCTGTGAGGTGCTATATTACGACTACTTTGAGGATGAATAAGCTCATTTCGTGTTAAGGGTTCTCATGGGCTTTCCAACACGCGTAATCACAGGAAAAAGTAGGGGAGACGGAAACAATGGAAAAGACAATGAAAAATGTTAGAGGAAAGAAAAAGAAGATAGTGAGTTAGTATTGATTTCTAAATAACGAGACACTTTCAAATATCAAACAGTTTATGCATAACTTCGTTTACCTATTAATGGGAGGGGCTTATAACGATTATATTCATGCAGACTATTAATCGTGCAGATATTATCGGAAATAGTCACAGTGTGAAATAGCCAGTACGTGACTCGGTGGTGAGTGGCTATCTTTCACGGCAGGGCATAACTTATAGGTCAGGAATAACTTAGAGGATAATTATTTTCAATGTGATAATTTAAATTTTCATATCGCTTGTAGCAAATATCTAATAATATAAACTGTCTGTCACCATATAGATTATAAAGGATAAGTGCATCAAGACCTTGTAATATTTATAATTTAATAATAGTCTCGGCTACATCATCATCAACCTACTGCAATCCACTGCTGGACATAGGTCTCTCCCATGGCATGCCACTGAGCCCGGTTTTTGGCTCTCCTCATCCAGTTTCTGCCAGCTATCCCGTGCAAGTCGTTGCTCCACCTAGCCAGAGGGTGCCTTACACTAAGTTTGCCAAAACACGGTCTCCACTCAAGAACTCGTTTACTCCACCAGTTATCGATTCTTCTGCAGACATGACCGGCCCACTGCCACTTCAGTTTGCTAATCCTCTGGGCTTTGTCTAGTACATTGGTTCTCTGTCAGATAACCTCGTTTTTATCCCTCACAGTACACTCAGTATCGGCTACATATACTAGTTGTATAGGAAATATATTTCATGCTCCACACTTTGAAAGCGTTAGTCATCGAAATGGATAATATAATTATGATCAGGATGATAAACAGCTAGTTTTAATGTTTCACAAAGTTTTATACAAAAAATAGACTGGTGATACTTCATGTGTACTCAATTTTAAGTAAGCGTAAATAAAGAAGACATAGAGAATGCACATTGCACAATTTGTTACAATCAAATAATTATAGAAAATAAAACTATAAAACAGTCTAAAACATAATTGTTACTTATTAAAACCATGAGTTGTATACATGCAACGTAGCATTCTAATTCTGACTTGCATATAAATCCAAATCATGATAAAATCGTTTAAAGTCATAAAATTATATTCATAACCATGAAAGTTCCAGAAGTTACAACAGCTTAAAACATTTATTATTAAAGTGGCTCTTACATTGTTGTCGTATTTTTATATGAAATACGAAAAACAAGCTCGTTTACCCGGAGCTCACAAAGTACAATGTATTTAACGGGAAGTTGTTTTAAAGCGAAATTAAATGTAGTGTATATCATTTACCGACCGTACAAATAATATTTAGTTTTGTCCAAAAAAAGTAGTTCAACGACAAACGACCAAGTTTTATAACTTTTGAAACTATCATAGATATGAAAAAAAAAAAAACTGTAGTGACTGGTGGAAATGGGGGGAGGCCTTTGCCCAACAATGGGACAGTATGGGCTAATAGTAATAGTAAGTATTAGTAACTACATATTTACCATGATTTGCTTTCTCAGATTTTCCGTGATCATATCATGGATCTGTGTGAAATGTCGGGTTGTAAAAATTGAATACAAATTGTCGTAAATATCCAGCTTACAGCGTTACAGGTATAGCGTTTAACTAATTAGCCACCTGAGGTATGGGAGCGGCACGGGAGGGTGGTGATTTTCTTATGTCAAACTCGGAATAAGAACTAAACCATGGAACTAAGGCTAAAAACGAAACGGTATCGATTATACCAGTCTCATTCTTTTATATGAATGTATTCATGTGTTGGAATGAGACAAACATAAATATATCTGTTCTTGTTTGTGTAAGTCGTACCAGGAGGGCAATTCTCGTGATTAAGTCGAATTAGACATATGTAGAAAAAAGATGGCGAATGTCGAATAAAATCTCAATTTGCTATTCTCGTGATGTTGCAAATAGACATAAGTGGACCAAAATCATTCAAATCGAACACGATTTGATGGTTATTGTGACATTTTCGTGACATTATTTGTAGACATTCATGCTTCGACATTATCGCTAATTTAGAGATAATCTCTACAATCCGAGAATTGGCCTCCTGTCCAAATGTCAAATTACTAGTACAATCATGGTAACAATCTAGGGAGATGTATATGCATGATACCAAAATTCAGGGTACGGAACGGAAAAACGACTGTCGTGTGACAATATATTTGTTTCTCTCTAACATAGGATAGCAAGCTATCTTCTAGGATAGGAGTAATATGGAACACTCTATGCTATTTTAGCACTCAATCCATGTACTACTACATTCATGATGTCAAATGTCGCGAGACGTCACTTGACGTCAGTCGGGCGGTTATCTCGCTCACAGAACAATAATACTCTCACGCCAAAAAAAAGAAGAAGAAGAAAAACAATAATACTCCTACCTGCCGTCAATACGTGTTATTTGGACCGGCCGCTTTAGACAAGACGCACACGAGATTAGTAACCGAAGATGGGTCCTCGGATTAGAGCTCAAACTAAAGATGTTGTTTATAATGTATATAATTTTTTCAAGGTTAGGAAATCTGATCCAAATTCTGCCGAGCATGTAAACGATATAAATCTACACAAAACCATTGCTAAGGCAACCGGACTGTCAAAACAATGCGTACGACGCATTGTTAATGCTAAAAAAATATTTCACTGCATTATGTAATTATGCCACAGAAATAATTCAATGTTTTCGTAGTAGCTATCAATAGTTATGTTCCAATTAAGTTATACTGAATTTTACCTTTAAATATTAATTAGTGATGAGTTATTTTAAATATAGTGGTAAGCAGTTCAGATCATAGTAGCCCACAGCCTCTTTAGCGTTCTACACTTTTGTTACAATCTTCATGCCAACCATAATATCTACAACTATGTTTGTCCAATCGGTTTATTTTTCAACTCTTGCTACATTATCATCACAGCCTGATGGATATCTATCACTGATTTAAAATAAAACATCATCTGCCGTTAGACGTTCACTAAGAATGCGATTGGGTGTTTTGCCATAATCACCACGCTTGACAGGCGGATTGGTGATCGCAGTATTGGTGTCGAGTACTCTAGTGGATGCTTCTGCCCATCCCCTGGTGTAGGTAATCCCTAAGTGGGCTATAACGATATCCACAGGAAGAGACTGAGGGGTATATTCATATGCCGGATACACCACAGCTTGTCGTGCTACAGTTTTACATAGTCTATTTAATTCCTTTTTTTTCTTCTTTTTGTTAACTACGTGAATGACGAAACAAGCAGATGGCCCACCGGATGTTAAGCGTTAACCCTCTGCCTTTAACAATGCATTACCTCATAGGTTGCGTCCACCTAGAACGCGCCTTATGTGGCATTGCACTGCGCCCGCCACCCTGAGATATGAAGATGAAAAGTCTCATGTGCCCGTAATTTCACCGGCACACCCTTCAAACCGGAACACAGCAATGCGAGCACTACTGCTTTGCGGCAGAAATAGGTTTATTGGGGGCCTGAGAATTTATTATCGTCGGTGTAAGAAATTTATAGTCTGAGGTGAGGAACTTGCCCAGTGTTCCTATTTCTTCCCTGAAAGAGATGTGTGCGCAAAACGGGTGTCGCGGAGAAATTATGTTCATTTATAACCCACTCTTTACCAACGATTACCGTGACGTGGACTAATATCGTCTTGAAAATAACTAAATGATTTACGAAGGCATTCAATTATGTAAAGAAAAAGTTGTACTAATAATAAAATAACAAACATTCAGGAGAGCTACATGATAATTTTGTTATTTCTGTTTTGTTCTCAGGAAATGCTTCCACTGGAAATTCGTCTTGAAATAACTGCGAGAGAAACTTTACATGCGCTTAGGTGAGTTACTCTGCCACGAAGTAGATGTTTGTAGCATTGAAATGAGCTCCTAAAATAGCAGCAAGTGTAATGCATAACAGATATTTATTAATAAGTTTACCACAAGTATATCTTGTTTCAGAGCTGTCCTACTACATACACACTGGCATAGTTTCACTTTGCTTGCAGAGGAAGATATTTGTTCGACGTTGTCTCTCCGAAAAGATCTCTCTAGCATTCTTACGACACAACCACTCAACCCAAAATGGCTATCACTTCCCAAGAAGTTCTCTCGGCATGTTCTGTTTAGGTATGAAAATGTTTACACGTGTAAAAAAAAAAAGTATGAAGGAGAGCGTAGCATTAATGTTTTAATTCCCTAATTTTTGGTTTACACAGGCGACTGGCTGAAGTTTCAAGGCTAACACGAGGCGTCGTAGTCTTGATATGTGACATCCACTATGTCAAGCTAGTAATGGATCAAGCTAAGCGCTTAAACATGCTCGAAGGTCACTTTTTTTGGCTTTGGATCGATGCTTCAAAAGACATCGATATCTTCCACAACATAGCAAATAGAACTCAATTTAATGAAGATAATGATCAGGAAATTGATAATTTGATGAATAAGGAAACAGTCCAACTAAACGATCGAGGCAAACGAGACAACGTGGACAATAATAATATGATATATAATGTAAAGCACCTCGATACGAAGATAAGGAAAGATGGAGAGATATTAGATACAAAATTATATCACGATGAAGTTAATGTACAGAATACTCCAAATAGTATGAATTTTAGCCGTAACAATAGACATATAAATATGACAGAAGCGCACATTACTGATAACAAATTACTAGATATAAATTATAGTAAATCGTATGATAGTGATGGCAATATTAGTTCGGAAGATGTAATAAAGTATAATGTAAATAATGAAAAAGGCGTTGAAAGTTCTAAAATCAAAAACAATTCAATTGAAAAAGGATATATTCCTATTCATAATAGTGATAGTAATCGTAGACGTAATAGGTTAAAAGAAAAAAATAATGAATCCTTTAATAAATATGTAAATAGTATACATGTAGACGATATGAGTGAAGTGAGAAACCAAATTTTAGAACGAGAAATGAGAGTAATTAATCAAGAGAGTACTGACATTAAAGATAAAGTATCATTAGCGAGTGATATTAGTGATTTTTTATTGAATCCCACGGTGCAATCGTATAAAATGCATACTGTTAGAGATGCTATCGAGAAGAGAAGCGATAGAATTAAGATGATGAAAGTAAATGATATCTTTGATGATGATAAGGAAGATAGAGAAAATTATGATAATATAACTGTGATTATGAACAGCCTTCCAATTGGACTATTGGCTTTACATCCACAACCTGTGAAAATAGGTAAGGCACTAAAATTTCTTAATAAGTTTAAATGATTATGTATGTGATATGATTAGAAAAATAATGGGAAATTTTATTTCAGATGAAACATTTGTGAGAGCCTCAGTGCGGTTGATAGTAGGGGCGCTGAGAAGAGTTTTGCATGCCTGTGACGCGTGGTCGGCGCAGGCGCAGTTTTTTAGTGACGCTACAGCCTCTTGTTGGGATGAACCGAGCGATGCTGCAGCAGATTTCTCAATGGAATTTGTAAGGTAAGATTTGTTAGTTTTTACGTACCTAATTTATATAAAGTTTATTTTACGTCGTTATCTAAACGCCCCTGAATACACGCACTTAAATATTATCATGTAATAATATAACAGAATTAAATTAATGTTAAATACCACTCTAACCCAAATCATAAGATAATACAAGAGAAAACGCAAAGTGCGTGTCAGGCCACGCGCATTGTAGGGTTCCGTAGTTGCCCGTCACAATATGCGGACTTAGAAGGGAGTTTTCCTGTTTTACACAACTGACAACTTCATCTGAGTAATTTTCAATTAAATTTGTACAAAATATTCCTTTTTTCTTTTCCAAGTAATTTTTTATGTTTTTCGACTATTACTCGTTAGCTTGTAATACCTATTAGCTGTGATAGTTTTCCTTACTTCGTTATATAGCTTCGTTATACCAATGCTGTGTTTTTTGTTATATATCCAAAAAAAACCGTTTAGCTGGCAGGGGTGAGGGCGGTGGGCCAAAAATTTGCACTTTATAGCTTAATATTTCGCAAACGGACCCCTGAATCGAAAAATGATTTTTCACATCCGCAATATTCGACCTATACAACGACACTCCACACCGTGGGTTAAACGAGAAAAAAACATCCCCTATTTACGAGAAGGGAAAAAAACATTTTAGTTTACCTCATTGTTGGCGTGCCAAATTACTGAGCTAACCCGCGGACGGACAGACAGACAGACAGACAGACAGACAGACGGATGGACAGAACCTTGTCTTGATGATATCGAAACCCTAAAAATTACCAAAGTAAAAAAGAAAATCAATGTTCAATATCGAACTCTGAAGTTCTGACTAGCAAAAAAGATAATGGCGTGAGAATTACGCAGCGAGAATTTCTTTTGTCAACTGTTCAACTTAGCGCTAAGCCATAAAGTGACTAATGACCTTAATTTAAGTTCAGAAGACCTCAAGATATTGGAGGAACATGGTGAATGATTGTAACCTTCATTCGTCTGGATAGACCTTGCATCCTTGTGAGCAAAAGCGATAAGATAAAAAATATTTTGAAAGAAAGAACGATTGAAAGAAATAAACGTTTATTCGTGACAATACAAACAAAGTCACACCAACAAAAAAGCAAACAAAATAAGAACTAAATAAAAGCTGAAACAAAAACACATTACAGAGGAGCAAAAATATGGCAATTTTTGTGTGTGCCTGACGTAAGCCACAAAAGGGGCCCCAACTCAGCGTTTGCTAGGCCGCGTTGGCAACACAGCGCTGATCTTCCGTTGAGGCCCAGAGTGAACCACGGATATCCACTTAGGTTTTGCCATTTCCGCGATTTCGCCATCTAGGTAGGTACTTACTTACTACACAGTAAATCTATATATGTATATATAAAACAAAGTCGTGTTAGTTACACCACTTTTCACCGGGGGCTACCCGTGCGAAGCCGGGGCTAGTCGCTAGTATATGTATAAAGTAAAGCTTACTAGGCACTCTAGATGCTGTTGCATGTTAATATATAAATAACATAATAATTTAGATAGTTAAAATAAATATATACCTTATTTTACTTTACCCGGTGTAATAAATGCTTAATATGGGCAGTTCAAAAACATTAGCCGGTTAAAGCGAAGCATAACATAACAATATTTTCAGTAAAGTCCATCTTCATGCATAGTGTTAAAGGAAAAGTAATTTCTTAGTACAAAAAGGTGCATACTTTTTTCAATCAAATTCTGACAACGGATTTGTGAACGGGTTATTGATTTTGCAAGCGCTTGGTCAAGGAACCAAAGTAAACAAAAAAGCTCTGCTACTATATTGCTTTATAGATTTAGAATTGACAGTTAGTGCTCAAAGCATTTCATCTAGTCGATAATAGAGGTAACAAGAATCATAAAAGCAAATTGAGTAGCGGGTCCGAGAACGACTGGAGATTACTTTTATGTCCCTCTATCTAAAATGTGTTCGTGGTTTTATCGGTGCCAGTATTATAGCTCATAACGCTTATCTACTACCTACGAGACATAACTGGACAAAACCCTGAGAAACACAGATTTTTTACTAAGGAGTTATACTCGGCTTTATACTCGTATAATCCGTATAATCCGTATGTAATCATCATAATCCGTTAGCCGTGCACTATACGAGGACCCTCACGTATTTATAATGCAATGGGGTATTCAAGTGGATGCTGCTGCCAAGCCCGTGATGTAATCAATTAGTTGGCTTTTACGACATCCACGTGAGGTAAAGGATGGATCTATTCATAGGACTAACCACGGCATAATACGACTTATTTTATAAACTTACTACATTAGATTATAGTGTCAAACACATCCCTGCCGAGTAGGTACTTAATTATTGAAAAAGAAAAAAAGATCAAAAGCAGCCCCCCCCTCCCCCCACCATCTTCAGCATCCATTCACACTCCAAATACCATCTAAATACGTTCGACCATCACTAACTAGAGTTGAACTAAACATATAACGCGAGTGAAGCCGCTGAAACATAGCCTATCTCTCTCAAATTTATATTTGTGAATGAATTTCTTAAATCGGATATTTGTTTTTGTGTTTATCCATTACAACAAAAACATACAAATGTTTTCTCATTACATTCGTGTAAATGTAGACAAGAACACAGTAGTTAAATTATCCTATGTATTAATTTGTACAATGATACCTAGATAGTATTATAAACTTTGTTAAATGGAGTTCATGTTGTGAGTTCAAAGTAAAGAAATAAGTAAAGAAAGTAGTAAGTTTGGAAGTAAGGAAAGTCACACCACATTATAACACGTTATACACACATTTTGTTAACATTGGGAAAAACCGACTTGGTACTTCTTAGTGATCGCATCCCAAATTGATATTTTTTTTTGTATTTTATAAGAAATCTATAAAAAAGATTCCCTAGATTTATTTTCTCATTCAATCTGCTTGAAAGGTTTTTACAGTATAGAAACAAAGAGCGCAAAGCGATTTCTTGTTTATTCATTCAATATTGTCAAAACGGGTTTTGTGTAGAACGAGTCTGAATAAAGTTGCGAATCGGTCCGGACAGGTGGTTTCAGCAGTGTTACAACAACTTTGTGTGTTACAAACTCTGCAAAGCCTTTTCAAGCAGGCTCTTTTAGCGTAATGTCTTTAATTTTGGCTCATATAGTGCCTACAATAGTTATAAAGTTATATAATAAAGTAAAAGTTCAGTTACATTCACGGAATTAGTAGGTACAATCGAAACCAAACGCCTTTTTCACCCAAAATTTGCATAAGACAATTAATCGTGGGCACACTAACATACGGATCGCTTTAAGTTTATTTATTGGCATGTCTACGATCCGTCGCGTCGCACCGGGTGACCATCTGACACTGACGAGGGTTCGTCGAACGAAGACCTCCAAAATTGCAAATTCATGAAGAGCTTTGGAGAGCTATTGCTATTTCTAGATTCTCGTTTTAAAAGAATTTGCCGTTTTGATGCCATTATTCTACCACACCTATTTCAGCCGCAAAGCAGTAGTGCTCGCATTGCTGTGTTCCGGTTTGAAGGGTATGGGTGCCGGTGAAATTACAGGCACATGAGACTTTTCATCTTTATGTCTCAGAGTGGCGGGCGCAGTTCAATGCCACATAGTGTGCTTCCTATGTGGACGTGACCTATGTGAGAATGCACTGTTTATAGGCAGAGTGTACCGTTTAACATCAGGTGAGCCATCTGCTTGTTCCGCTATTCCAAGTATTAATATTATTGAAGTGGGATTGGGCGGGCCACGTCTGCCGCATGTCAGACGGGTTATGGGCTATTCCAAGTAGTATACAAAAAAAACGTTACGTGTATGTTTGCTTTGGTTTCGTAGACTGTCATGTCATAGACCTGCGTAGAATTCATGGTCTAAACAGCATTGTGCTGAAAGGCTTTGAGTTTTTGCTAGTTTCATAGTATACGAGTTGTTGCTTTTCCGGCCTAAGATTAGACCCTTTCGTCTCTTCTTGCGCGTCGTAAAAGGAGAGGATGGGTAGCAGCATCCACTTGAAAACTTAACATCAATACTGCAATCACCAATCCGCCTGGACGTGGTGAATATGGCAAATCCCCCATAGCTTTATATGCCTCGTCCGCCGTGAACGTCTTTCAGCTGATGATCATAATCAACAGTCGTTCATAGTATCAGTAAGACTCATGGCCAGAGGCTTCCGTATATTTACTTTGGCTGGCGACGTCTATTGTGTAACTGCTACTAAAGTGAATACTAAAAACCATAAAAAGCATTTATTATTATGAAATGTGTAGATTTAAGACCGTTTCCTTTATATTTAGTGCTACCTGGTGGTACATGACTTCCTGCCAAATTTCAAGATTTTCAACGGAAAAATCCAGAATACCGTAATGAATGACGTAACTTTTGAATGCATTTAGCTTTTAGGACTTGTGATTTGTATTGGATTTTGACTTGGTACCTTTAGCCGTTCCTAAGAAATGAAAAGTTCTTGGCAAACGACCTGTCAACAAAGTGGTCCTGTAATATTTCTATTGTTAACTTATTGGGTACAGAAACATAAAAGCAATGTATTTTACCTATTAATTATTGAACAACGTCATATTTATGATGTGCCTGTGTTATTTTATATTAAACATACGAAAAATATAGGTGATTTAGTTGGTACTAAGCATTATAGTTTCATCGTTGGTATATCGGTTGCCCTTTCCGGACAAAGGCCCTCTGCATGACTCAGCATGTGAGCACAAATGGTTTATAAAATTGGAAAAGTGCTATATATTAGAATAACTAGAAACTGAGTTTAGCAGTTTTTCTAGCGAGAAACTAAGTTTGCCAATATAAGTGCAGAAAGGTCACATGAGTGTGTTGGACGGGGCGCTTTTTCTAAAGGGAAGCTAGTTACTGATTCTGATTCCACTGACATTCAATGGAAATAATATTCTGAGCTATATCGGACTACCCTTATTATTATGCAGTTCTAAAGGAGACGTTTAAAAAGACAAACACAACAGCCTCGCGACTTTCAAAAAAAGGATTTTCATATTTCATATTATGAATATTCATATTTCATATTATGAACATTCATATTTCATATTATGAACATTCATATTTCATATTATGAATATTCATATAATTATGCAGATGCATATTACGTAAAATATAGGATACTATACAAAATCCAGTCCTCCCTTGTTTTATTTTTTATTTTAAATAATTAAATAATTGGTGCCTGTGTTACCTACCACAAGTGTTGTGTACGTCTTGGAATGGTTTTCCGTACGTACAGATAATTTTTAGTACATCTATATTTGTCACTTTTTCTTTATACTCTAGTCAAACTCCATGTAGACAAAATATAAACAAACCATCATGCATTCTAAATTATTGTGACAAAACTGTTTTATTTTTATTTATATCATTATTGATTTATATCTCTACAAGTTAGTGACAAAAACAACCAATACCTTTGTACCTTTGTAGCTTTGTACCTTTTAATATAAGCTCTGTTATATTGTACATTCTCCTCCAACCTACATCCTAAAATGTCCCAAAATATCTCAGCTCACTCTCGCATGAATTCAGAAGTATCTTCTTGATTGAATTGCCACCACTTCACAAAATTTTATGATTTAAAGGGTACTTTCAAAGATTAACTGAAATCGAGATTCTTCAAAGAATTTATCTCGAGTATCATTTATAATAATACTTACTTCCAGGAAAGTCTCTCCCAAGACTTCAATTACTTGTAGATGTAAAGTAGTGAATTGGTCTAAACAGACTTGTTCGTTACTCGTGTCACTGGTACTCTCTTGGTTATCCTACAATAGATATGTCAGTGACAAAGTTGAGATATGGTGGCCCTTAATAGAGCCTTGTTACGATGGTGAAAGGATCCAGTGCGCTTCAGAGAATCTTCTAGCATGCACACGTCTCATGTTTTCCAGATTTCTGGTTCTAGAATATGCTGGTTTCCTCACGATGTTTGCCTTTGCCGAGACCTTTGACTATTTATTTATCCGAGGAGTATTTTCCTGAGCATTTGTAAGTATGTGCTCAGTGGAGACTAACCAAAACCGTCACTTCGTAGGGAATAAAATATGCAAAAGGGTCGTTTATTCACTAGCTGCTAACATACTTCCCGAGTTTGGGTAAATATAAATAGAACAACTTTATAGGCCTGATTGTAAAACATTTGTTTGCTTACACAAATAACAACTTTGAACATGCATATATTTATTGTGGGTCCTTGTTCTACAATTCAATTACATGAGGAATGAAAACTTTTGTTTAGGCATAGAAATTGTGTTAACACGCATTGTCTACGAGAAAACAATAGCGGCCAAGTGCGCGTCAGGCCACAAGTGTTATAGGGTTCTGTAGTAGCCCAACACAATATGCGGACTTAGAAGGGGGCTTTCTTATTTTTCATCTAAGTAATTTTCAATGGAATTTGTACGAATTTTTCCTTGTTACTTCTCTAAATACATTTTAAAAGTTGTGAACTTGTTCTTTTAACTTCGTTACTACTGCCGTGAATTTTTTCGCATATCCAAAACAAACTTTTAGCTGGCAGTGCGGAGGGGGCACTTGACTATAACAAAAATGTGCACAATCTGTAACAAAATTGTTAGATAGATAGATAGACCCATTTGCCAATTATTATGCTTTAAACATAATATTTGGCAAACGGGTCCCTCTATCTAACAATACCCCACCAAACCATAGGATAGAATAGAACGAAAAACATCTTTAAGTGTAGGGGAGAAACACAAAAAAAACGTTTTCATATTTTATTCTATCACTTTGTCGGTGTGATTAATATGCATACTCTTGCCAAATTACAGCTTTCTAGTACTAACAGTCTATTAGCTAAGCCGCGGACAGACATACAGACGGACATAGCGAAACTATAAGACTTCTAAGTGTATTGACGACTATTTGAACCCTAAAAACATAACATGGCATTGTGAAATCATTCAGACAAGAAATAAATCACTGAACCCTTTAAAAGCGTTTACCGCCTTGACAGGTGCGGGTAAATACTCGTGAAATTATACAAGAGATAAGAAACATTGCCGAAATGGAGTCTTAATAAATAAAGGACTTTACTTGAAATGGGTATTACCTACAACTAGCTCGAACAGCTGGTAATCTCTTCTAGATCACAGAAATTCCTGAATTTTACCTGAAACCATCAAAGTTTCAGGGTGAAGTATTCAAATACCAGCCGTTCTTGAAGCGTCTAATAGCGTTGCACGAACATATGCCCGCCCCTCGAACGTTATTCAATAAAGTACGTGATCGGAATGCGTTTTCAGGCCTGTTTCAGACAAGTTTCTGTCATGAAAAAGCGTTTGCGGCCCCCAATGAGCCATGATTAATGGTACTATTGTATCAATTACGGCCCGGAATTAGATTCCTTTGCTAATATTGAGATATTTTGATTCTACATTGCTAATTTTCGTTTATTTACTTAATTTGTCTACACGGTTACGCTGAAATAAATAACTCGAAAATAACACCTTTTGGCGGTCAGATGACAAAGTTCTGAAAAAGAGATAGTGATTTTATCATTATAAAAATTGGTTCACGTTATCAAGTTGAACGTCCAGGCTATATAAAAATGTATAAGCCTGTACAATTTGTGTATTCACGCTACGCAGAAGAGCCTAACAGATATTATTAGCAAAACCACATCATGGTCGATAAAGCTAATTGAGTCATTTGTTATATTGCTCCGTGACATTACGCCAGGCGACCGTAGATTAGTAGTCACGCCTTGTGACTTTGGTGTAGGACAGATGCTGGATTGGACAGATCAGATCAGTATTCTGAGCACAAGTGTAAATTTTCTGCCGTATAGCTAATCTGTCGAATCCAAGAATCTGTTCTACACCGAACAAAGGGACTTCATTAGCTAATAATACTTTATCTATGAATTTAAATTGTATGTGATTTTAAAACAATATTTTTATAGAGTTGCACCAAAGACCAGAATAGTAGCATTTTAAAACAAGATTTTTTTTGAATCAGCAGATGGGCGGTTGATTGAAAAGTATGAATTGATCACACCAATTGGTATAGCCTGGTCATTATTTAGATATGTTCTCTTCCCCGATCCACCGAATAAGTGATGATGCTATCGAGATATCCAGACAGGATGTGCTCAGTGCCGTCCATGCCGTCTCGTCGTGGGGCCCTACGCGTTTTCAAAATTCTTTCATGGCATCTGGTTGAAGCAACGATTGACCCGAGAGCTAGCTCTTATCTGGCTCAACGCATTAGTATTGAAATTTAAATAAACTTAGCACATACATTTTTGGTTATTTTCAAACTTCATCATTAACATAAATCGGCCGGAATTGCATGGAGATATTGGCATCATGCCATCTCGCAGGCTGACTCGGCGAGATGATCGTGCATGTATATATATTGATATGACTTCAGGCAGATTCTCCCCCTTTAGTTCATTGATAAAATAGGCCGGCTATGTAGGTCAGGTCAATGTATTTTACTCGCCGTTTATAATCCTTCCTCTTTGCACAGTCTTCCTCTTTTGATATCGTTCTGAGGCTGTCTTCGTTTTAGTAGAGTTATTTATGATGATTACCAGTGAAAATGTAATATTGCAATATAAACACCAAGCCAAGTCACATCATAAACAAAAGATCTACTCGTACGAGTATCCACGAGGTATTTATTCAGCAGACCAGACTAGAATACTTTGAGATATAGGTTATTTTGTAATCTTCCATTTCTTAAAAAAAAAACATTTTATAAAAAACCCCCCGACTGTTTACAGTGACACAAATCATAGAAATGAAACCACATTTAAATCTGAGCATCTATTGCAACCTAGATCTTATTCGTCGTGTGCTGGTCATCATCAGCTTCTGGAGTCTGCGTGAGGAAGACATTTATAAACTATTATTTCGTATAATACGATAAAAACGGGTTTTTCCTACAAATTAAATTTAAAACATTGTGTGTTTTTCGATGTGCGAATTCTCCTAGAAAATTTAGAGGCTTAAATCGGATAATTTTAACAAATCGTGTAATGCAACTACAAAAAACAAGTCGGTAATATGAAGAATCAGGTCAACGAATATCACTTTCATATAATTTGAAATTTTTGAGAACATACATACATCCTACTAATATTATAAATGCGAAAGTTTGTGTGGGTGTGAGTGTGTTTGTTACTTCTTCACGCTAAAACGGCTGGACGGATTTGCAAGAAATTAGGAATGAAGATAACTGGACTCCCGAAATGACACATTTTTATCCCGATATTCTCACGGGATCGAGATTTACGCGGGTGAAACCGCGGGGCGCTTCTAGTATTAAATAAAAGCCCAAAAACACTGAAAAAACTGTACAAAAGTGAAAACTATCAAAATAGTGCTTGTGGTCTAATGCACCAGTGTGTTGTGGAACTGTTTTTCCATAAAAATATCAATCTGGACTCCTACAGGCGGCTAGCTTTGATTTCGTGCAAACAGACAAAAAAAAATGTATTAGAGCTATCGAACCACACACCTCTCTTTTTAGTGCGGGGTTAAAAAAGTACAATAGCTTATTTCCATAAAATTATAAAATGGTTGAGTGACTGACAAATTGCTGACTGACCGATGTAAAGTTTTTGTGAGTGTAGAAGGTATTCTCCAGAACTGACAATCTGATTCTGAAAATTATTTCGATAGGAAGCTTCATTATGCCTGAGCGAGGTTATTTTTTATCCTTATGTTATTTTTTACCCTACACGCGGATGAAGTCACAGGGGGGACAGCAGCAAGTGTGAAATAAAAGCCTTTGCGGCCGAAATATATAATTTATTTTTCATTAACCTAATAATTTTACTGTAGGTAATGCTAAGTGGAGTCCCACTGCAGGAAAATGGTCTTCCTCACCCGCTTTAATTTTTCTTCCTACTTCTGCAAGTTGTGACAATTCCTTGATGCAGGATATAAATAATATTACAATGAGGAAAATTATCGACACGGATTATCTTTTACCTTGTTTATTTTTTCTTTTGGAGATTTTAATTCTGTCTTGTTAGATTTCTTCCTGTCCGATTTAAATCCACTTTGGCGTTGAATTTACAATTTGTTACGCAATATTTCGTTAATCGAAGATGTCTTGATTCCCATTGTAGGAAGTATGAGAAAGTTTATGCCCTGCAGTGGGATATTATAGGGTGATTAGATTAGATTAGTTTTTTTGCTGGTTGTCAGCCTAAACTGTACGCAAACAAAAAGTTCCTAGGTAATAAGAAAATTACCGAAAAGAAAATTTTGCTTTAAATGGTAAACAGTCTGAGGCTTCGGCTTAATTTAACAAAGTTTTCCGTCGTGCTTACGTAAAAGACTTTTGGATTAACTCTTTTTGTTAAGCTGATTGCATTGACAACATGAATATTTATAGCAATTACGGTCTTTTGGAGTGTCGGCAGGCCTTCCTTTCTTGATTACTTTTTAGGGTTCCGAAGCCTGTCAAGGAACACTTATAGTTTCGCCACGTCCGTCTGTCCATTTGACCTTTTTGTCCCTCAGTCTATCTGTCCGTAGTCAAAGCCGTAGACCTACTCGTAGACAATTAGTACTCAGTCTATTTTGCTAAAATTTAGAAAAAAAAACATTTTCTTTGCCCGTAGTGTGCCTAAAAAAATGCATTGCCCATCATGTGGAATACCTACCATTGAATAGGTAACTATTTCAACAATATCACGTAATATTATGTTTTTTTTTGAAACAGACATAATGTATATAATGAAGCTTTGAAGTGGTCATTATTGTTAGCCCCCCCCCCCCCCCCCCCCTCTACTGACTAAAGCGCCTAGTGGGAATTTTATTTATTTAACACTAATAACTAACAAGAAGTAGTGGAGTTTGTAATCCCATCCGACTATGTTTAGGTGTTTTGATGTTTAATACTCAATCACGGCTGGACCGATTTCAATGAAATTTGGTAGATACATAGACAGATTATGATCTGTGCTGAGCTATAATATTATTTTAATCCAGAAAACAACTCTAAACCTATGTCCTCGGGTAAACCGATTTCAATGAAATGTTGTACACAGATAGATTATGACCTGTATTGTGCTATTCCACCCCGTAAAAGTATATATTAAAAGCGGTATGGATAAAGATGGGTAGGGTAGACTCGATTAAAACTTCCTCAATAGATAAAAACTTTTCGGTTATCGTGATTTGACTCCGAAGCCCTACACTGCATGGTCCGATAGGCACTTGGCCAGTCATTGTTAGTTACAATGGAGGAAATATGGACGTGGAGATATTTGGTATCAATTTCGGACGGTGTGGGGTTCGGAAATTGCAAAGTCATCTCTGTTCATCCTTACGCAATCCAAAATCACATAATGTATGGAAGGAATTAGAATAATTGTTAATTTACCATCAATTATTTCTATACCTAATTATTGTTTTTATTCACCTATTTCTGCCGAAAAACAATAGTGCTCGCATTGCTGTGTTCTGGTTTGAAGGGTATAAAAGTTGAAGGGGTGTTTCATCTTTATGTCTCAGGGTGGAGGGCGCAGTGCAATGTCACATAGGGCGCGTCCTAGGTGGACGTGACCTATGGGGTAATGCACTGTTCAGCGTTACCACGGAGATTACCGAGCCAGATTAGCCGTTGGCAGAGGTTACCGCTTAACGTCAGGTGGGCCATATGCTTGTAACGTCATTCAAGAAGTATAAAAAAAAAGTTGTTTTAATCTGATATCTTAGGTTTGTTTACGAAGTCATGACATGAATAAGAAATTACGTTATTAATTTTCATAAAACAAAGATATACAAAAGTTCTTAAGAAGAAGGCTTTCAAGGTATAATATCTTAATATATCTACTAATAACTACTAGCTAGTATTTTATGTTATAAAAAGATAGACTAGATACTAAACCACTTAATTTAAAACTACCTGTACTCGCGACTTCGTTCGCGCGGTACATTCATATATTCAGAACCTTGCAAGATATCGAAATGGAACATACTTAAACGAAAATTTAAATAACCTCTTGTTTTAGTCCCAAAAATTAACATTGAAATTCGTTGAGCCATTTCGGAGACTATTCGAGACAAACTTTCAGACAGACAGACAAATACTCTAAAAATGATCATCTATGATAGGCATCGTATAATTATAAGTTTTAACTCAAATTTTGGCATTTATTTTTAAATCACAGACAGATATTTCAATTTTTTTATACTATACCAATAGTTGAATTCGTCGATTAAAAGGCATGAGACGATCTCAATATTTTATCAAATTAAAAACTAGATTAATGGTAAAAAATAACATATGAATCAAACTGTAACTACTGCCTATCTCACAAATTTAATCCTCAAGAATTTTTATCCGCATAAAAAAAAATATGTTGAACTACGTACCTTCGTCTACATTTTCTATCTCGTCCAAGTTATGGATTCAATTTATTGCTCTCAATGGGGGCGCGCTCACTTCACTGGGTGTTGCAATAGAATTAATGATATCAGTAGTTCCGCGATATCTATTTTTCCAAGAGGATATTGATTTCCCCTCTGAACACCTTTGCAAATGCTCAATTTATTTTCTCCGCGAAGCGTGAAAGCTTCTTTGAATTATAATGGAACTAAGGACATATTAAACGTAATCGAAACATATGAAAGAAGCGTTATTCAAAGTAAACGGATTTAGTATTTCCATTTGAATTATCGTAAAATATTCATCCCCGTACACACCTGGGATTGTGTACTGAACTGAAAGAAAATTAAGGAACCTACAATTTTTACAGCTAAAAAAGCTTATACGGACCTCGTTAAATACTGGACTATTAGGGCACGAGCCTCGTATTCTAAGGCCTATATTCACGAACAAATAAAGGGCCGGATCAAAGTGACAGATAATTTATGAAAACATGTGTCAAAACTAATTGTTAAAGCAAGCTAAACAAACGTATAAACGGCCGTTAATGTGTTGGTGAACAGAAGCTTTAATAATTAATTTAATTAATTTAATTATTTTTCTGTTCTCAGGGAAACACGAATTTCCACCGAAGCAGCCATGGCGGGAGGCGCAGAGAGACCAGAACACACGTTAACAGCCTCGTTTGCGCTGCTCAACTTAGTCCCGAGAGGTAGCGGCAATAATATGTGGAGGCAAGTCGGTCGAGTACAGGGGCGGAGTGTTAGGCTACACACAATAGTCTGGCCAGGAGGTAGACTTGTTGCACACGGACAGTCAGAAGGAGCCCGAACAATATTTCGCATAGTTACAGCTCTAGCACCGCCTTTTGTCATGGAAGGGGAATTAGACGAAGACGGACAATGCCTCAGGGGTCTGATGTGTCATCGACCCCAAACATCCGATAGAGACAACCTCACACTAGCGTTCAATGAACTAGAAAGAGATTTTGAACAAGAACCTGAAGACTTCTTTTTTCCCACACCTCAACCTATCTTTTCCAAAATGGCAACCCACTGTTGTTATGGACTAGCAATGGATCTCCTAGAAAACATTGCACAAGAGCTCGAATTTGACTTTCATTTATACCTTGTAGAGGACGGATTGTATGGTTCGAGAAAACATGTCAAACCATTTCAACGAATAAATGAATACAAAAGTGTTGAGCCAGAGTTTTTAACGGAAACTCAACAGAGCTATCGGGCCCAGTATCGAAATGGATACACAAGTGAGGATCCAGATGAGAGTCAGTCTATAAATTACGCGGATTTGGATGAAGATAACATGAAATGGAATGGCATTGTCGGGGATTTGGTATCTGGAGCAGCTCACATGTCATTTGCGGCATTAAGCGTTTCGTCAGCCAGAGCCGAAGTGATCGATTTCAGCCAGCCTTATTTTTTTAGCGGAGTGTCAATATTAGCTGCTCCTAACCAAAAGCCAGATATTCCTTTGCTTGCGTTCCTGTTGCCCTTTTCTCCTGAGTTATGGGTTGCGATATTTACTTCTCTGAACGTGACTGCGATTGCCGTAGCAATCTACGAGTGGTTATCGCCGTTCGGACTGAACCCTTGGGGACGCCAAAGAACGAAGAACTTCAGTATTTCAAGCGCCTTATGGGTAATGTGGGGATTGTTGTGTGGACATCTAGTTGCGTTCAAAGCGCCCAAAAGTTGGCCTAACAAGTTTCTGATTAACGTTTGGGGAGGGTTTTCTGTGATATTTGTGGCGAGCTATACCGCCAATATAGCTGCTTTAATAGCTGGGCTGTTTTTTCACAACGCTGTTGATGATATGCAAGGAAGAATCAACGTGAGTATAACTTATGCTACCTACTTTGTATTTGTTTTTCTCTGAGCATATTTATTTAATCCGTATAATATAATAATATTATATTTCAGTGGTTGTCATTGCGAGTGGGTACAGCGAGGTCATCCGTATCAGAGTATTATGTGGAAAGGAATAACCCACAGCTGGCGCAGCAAATGCGTCGATACGTTCTGCAGGATATCGAAGAAGGCATTGGAAGACTCAGGTTATCATTTAATTTATTTTTATCTTTGTAAGGAACTATAATATGTCGGAATATGTCATTATCATACTACTTGTCCGCAAATTGCCTGGTTTCAGGCCTCGACAGTAATGTACTATTATTTTATTGAACTAAGCATACATTCATACTTATATAATACACGCCTTTTTCCCGAAGTAGTAGGCAGAACCTCAATGGGGCTCTTTTCACCGTGGGTTGCAACCACCGTAGAATATAGACGTGACAAGTGTTGAGCTCATCGACGCCATTGCTTCCCACGACTGACTCGGCTAACGCTTTCTTCCAGTAATAGCACATTCCATAATAAGCTAGCAGCCAGGACAAATCTTATACCTACGAATCTTATCAACACGTCCGGGTCCCTTAGTCAGCGTTTATGATATCCATGGGAGGAGACGAAGGGGTAAATTCTTAGGCCAGACACACCACGGTACACTAGTACTATAATTATTATATAATAGCGCTACATTTAATGTTTTTTTTTTTTCAAAACAATTGGCAGTATAACGTTATGCCATGGGACACCCATGTAGCTAACATGTACACTAACAAAATATATCCTTTTTTTTAATACTCTCCTCTTAAAACTCTTTAAAAATATAGACGTACAGGGGATTTATATTTTCATTTTCATGGCAGTTTTATATTCCACTTATTATGCCGCACTCATATGCAAAATGGCTGCGAAATTATCACATCACGGCATCTTTTGTGGTTTATGAAACATAACACGACACACACCTACGGGTCATAAAGATATTTAAATACCTAACCCGGTTTGGTCAAAGTACTTGGTCAAAAAGACCCTGTTAATCCTCTCACCCTCTTCAGATGAAAACGTTTTGAGTCTACCCATAAATTGAATTGATTGAATCCCCGCGAAAAGCGGATCAATTGAGTATTCATTGTTGGCTTAGTATTTCAACAGTTCAGGCTTGAAGTAAAATACAATTTCATCTCAATTCACCATATTCAACACCCAGTTTTACTGACGAATATCAATAAAAGTAACCGGTGATTTCATTCAAAAAACGCACTGAATTTTATGGCGTGATAAAATTTTCTAACCGAAAGCGACCCGATGGCCACTTAATGCCCTTCAAGTACATTTGTTTTATAGTTCGGATTTAGTATCCCATTCCCATTCAACCAATTAAGCTATAAACCATCAGTCAAAACAGAGACACCATTATTTTAGATCTGAAGAGTTTATTGCGAAGACTGAGGTTGTTGTACTTCACTGAAAGTTTTAAGAAACAATTGACTAGATATCTACATTGTATTCCGTACATTAGATATACCTACCTCTTTCGAGAGAAAATGTATGTATATTCACATTCTGAGTATAATTCATGACGTTATTTGAAATACCAGTTTTTCTTAATTCATATCAACAGTAGAGTCATTAGTCATATCGTTAGTAGACTCAGTCGTGGGAAGCAATGGCGGCGATGAGCTCACCACTTGTCACATCCATTTTCCACGATGGTGCAACCCACAGTGAAAATAGGCCCATTTGAGGCTCTGCCTACCCTTTCGGGGAAAAAGGCGTGTGTCTATGTATGTATGTATATTAAGTGTCCCCCACTCAATACAAAAATATTTTTATTTTTATAACCCATCGTATATTATATCGATGTTATAACCTCAAAATGATCTCTTTATATAAAATCATTGTGACTGAATTATTGATTAACGTATGTACAGCCAAAACCGTAAGTTTCATCATCATCATCATCATCAGCCTGTAGACGACCACTGCTGAACGAGCCTCCCCTAAAAATGCAATGGGGGATTTTCCTTATGCCTTGTGTCGCCAGTCGCCACGCTTTGCAGGCGGATTTGTGATCGCAGTATTAGTGTTATGTACGCAGGTGAATGCTGCTTCCCATCCCCTGGTGTAATATGTTAGTCGGCTTTTACGACCTACACGGTTGGAGCCTGTACGGGCTATTTTTTATTGTTTGACCTCGAGACCTGAACATTTGAGGATACTTTCCTTTTGTGTTCACTAGAAAATAATTCAAAAAAGAAAGAAAAGAAAGGAATTTCCGAGATTAAACCCCCTAAGGGGTGCGAAGTGTTGAAGTGTTGTAGTTTGTACTGAAATAACTCCACACGGACGAAGTCACGGGCGTTCCACTAGTATAGCTATAAAATACACGAGATGAAAAGCTTTCCAACTTTCCCTGTTTTATACTCTGATTCTCTGCTTCCAATATATCCGCACTTTTATGTGGATCAAACAAGTGTGGCGCAAAGTAGCTCCCTAAAACAATGAAGTGAAACTTTACTACGCAGCTATGCCATGAAACTGCTTCGAAGCTTTGGATTTCTGATCCTAGTAAAGGTATTTTTATTGACTTGTTGCAGAAATGGGACCTTAGATCTCCTAATAGCTGATACACCAGTATTGGATTACTACCGCGCGACGGACCATGGGTGCAAACTGCAACGAATCGGAGAACATGCACTGAATGCTGACACGTATGCTATTGGTATGGCCAAAGGATTTCCTTTGAAGGTAAGCTGAGGTTCGAATTACAGGTTGTGCCATTTTAAAATCCGGGATGTGTTTTTTCAAATTTATTACAAAAACACATTTGCTATGAAGTAAGTTTTCGTTTATTTTAAAACATGCAAATTCGTTCTGATCACTTTTTGAAATGATAACGCGTAAATGGTCACCGCCAGAGCAAGTGGCGCAATGTTATCGTTTTACGGCATAACTTTTCGAAGTGTTTCCGGCCATTTCTTGTCGCCTATTGTTTGTCAAGGATTGCACAATCAGTGTCTTTGTTGATATAAACTTTGGGCTTTAAACAACCCCACACAGGAAGTCTGCTGGCGTTAAGCAGGCGATAACGGAGGTCAATCAAAAGCGATTGCGGCTCGGGTCAGCGGGTCGACAGCGCCACACAACATATTGGTAGGTTGTGTGGCGCTGTCCTGTTGGAATAAAAAATTGTCTATGCCGTTATCAGTCAGAACTGGCATCAAAAAATCCGTTTCCGTGTCCCGATAACGCTCTCCATTGATGGTCCAGCTGCGAATTTGGAAAACTGTTGGCTCAGTTCAATTCAGTTCATGCTATGGTGGCTAAGAACTGTTGGCGTGTTTTTTTTATACTACTAGAATGACGGAACTAGCAGATGGCCCACCTGATGTTAAGTGGTACCCTCTGCCTATGAACTGTGTACTGCTATTTCTTCTCTTCTTATAATGGCTTCTGAGGAGTGCTCTAAACAATTTTTCGCCAATGTCAAGTGATATAATTATATTTTTATAGTCAAGTCGTCATTAGTCTTCGTCAAGACATAACCCAGTTTAAATGGTGTTCCATGGCACAAATTAGTTTGGACTGACAGGGACTGACGTTTGCTGTCATAAGCCGATCTGACAACACATGTCACAATTATGGGGTTTCCTGACGTTGAAGGTTTAAATGGCCCACCCGTTAACTATACCCCCTTAGCAGGGGAATAAAATCCATGCATCAGTATACGTCTTCGTAAATTATTAAACATAGTTAGTATGTTTAATAATTTACGAAGACTGATGCATGGAGTTTGAGTCGCTCGGACCAATTATAGAGGCAAGCCGATATGTAATGAATGCGCAAGCATAGGCTTAAGCAATCTAAATACCTCATAAATTAGACACGATGAGATTAAGCAACGTATTCCAAGAAATATACCGTGGATTAACATGAGAAGGAGGACCGTTAGGTGCCTGGAAATGGATCTTAGCGTGAAAAGATTGATGGATGACGCGAACGAACCTTCTAATGGTGTGATCGATAGTCGGGTGTCATGTAGCCCTGGCTCAGACGATTATACGTCATTTTATCTTGACGTTGTACAATATGTATACCGCTGGGGGTTGCGCGGATCAGTGACATAAATCAACGGATCAGAAAGACAGTTTTTGTTTCATGACAACGCGCTTTCAAAAGAGTGAGAGTCTACCTTTTCGACGCTTTGTTTTTATTCGGACAAATCGATGCAAATGTGACCCTTTGTTATTTATTCCAACAGATTTTGTGAACATTAACAAATTATTCCGCAGCTGTCTGTCATGTACTAAAATCCGCAACACGTCGAGTAAAATGTATCCTATGTTTTTTTTTCAGGACAGCATATCGGCGGTTATAGCTAAATACTCTTCTAATGGGTACATGGATATACTAACGGAGAAATGGTATGGAGGGTTGCCTTGTTTCAAACTCAGTCCTGATTATGGTATTCAACCAAAACCACTAGGTAAAAGTGCCATTTTTTACACGATTTAATTATGCCTTGGCTATTCATATTGTTTAAACATTATTTTAATTCTCAAGACAGATTTCCTTATTAGGTTAAAGTTTCTGCCAAGTTCAGTTGCTGAGACAGTCTAAACAAAGGTTTATTCCGTAAACAGCTCCATTAATATAGTGACCTTATTCCCAAAACATAGTGAAAACCAGTCACATATTTCATTGAAATGGATGCAACGTAAAACAACATGAAAATATTTCTAAAATAAACGTAAAATATTTTTCTCTGAAGTATTTTAGGACACTTTTATTATATAAAGCCGCAACACGATGTAGGCACTTTATCGTTCACATATAATACCTACAAAATGCTTTATTATTAACGAGAAGAACATGTATACAAAGCAGCGACGCAGTAACAATAACAGCAACAACTTTAGCTAGAAAATAGCGGGAAGATCTTCCCGTAATTTTATTATTGTACTTACATAATACAAAATTGGCAAATTGGGATAGTGCAATGGATCCGAAATTACTGAAAATCATTGGGGTTGTTTGGGATTGGCAGATGGACGCCTGATGTTATTACAATTTAGGTAATTAGATAAACCTACTTTTTGAATTGCTTCCGCCATACTGAGATATAATCCCGATATAATTAAGTTCCATGTGAGTACCTGTAACTTTTCATTATGGCCTCTGAGGAATGTTTCCTCAATTTGTAATATTTTGATAAAATTAGGTCAAGTCGTTAATATCTCAGTCTACCGACCTCTGTAGCGCGGCCGGCGACGGTTTGCCTGCAGCGCAGGAGGTTGCGGGTTCGATTCCCGCCTCGGAACAAATATTTGTGCGATCTGCAGATATTCGTTCAGGGTGTTCTGGGTATTATTTTCTGAGTTATAATACAAAATATCTATCTATGTTATGTTTTGTACTACGTATATCAGTTATCTAGTATCCATAACACAAGCTTTGCTTAGCTTGGGGCTAGATAATGTTCTGTGAACTGTCCAGCATTATTTATTTATTTATTTACCTTAGTAGAGTGGTAGCAGTTTTACTAAGATTTTAGTGGACAATTTCCATCCGTTTGAATATACATGCAATACAGTTCTATTTAATTTCACTGAACTTGCTCTCTTTTACTAAGCGAAACGTATCAAAACAATACTAGAAATTAAAATTAAATAAAAACGGACGACGTATCTCTTTGAAAAAACAGAAAGAGCCCTACCTGTAACTTCACTGGCATCGTACTTATCAAATCGTTACACATACTGCTAGCATGTGTATCGTTTATAGCAGCAATAGGTACGGTTGTCTGTACCTCCTATCTAAAACATTCGAATTATTTGCTGTTGTAAAGCATCGTGCAATAGTTGTAAAATATAAAATGCATGCATTTGGTAGTGACGTCATAAAAATGCTCACAATCCAGAAAGATGAAAAATATGAAACGAAATGTGAATCACGAACTAACAAATGGCTAGTCCTAATGGAAAACCGTTGCTTTTGTCCGTCACAACAACCCCTGTGTTGTGATTTAGCGATGTAACGTACTGTCATAATTCGTAGTTCTGGCATTTTTCACTTGTGATCTATGAAGGTTAAGGATTTGTATCGTAAAAATTGATGGTTGCTGCTTAAGTTTTTTTTTATACTACTTGGAATTACGAGTCAAGCAGATGGCCCACCTGATGTTAAGTGGTACCCTCTGCCTATGAACAGTGCATTACCTCACAGGTCACGCCCACCTAGGACGCACCCTATGTGGCGTTGCACTGCGCCCGCCACCCTGAGTCAAAGATGAAACGGCTCATGTGCCTGTAATTTCACCGGCACCCATACCCTTCAAACCGGAACACAGCAATGCGAGCACTACTGCTTTGCGGCAGAAATAGCTATGGTGGTAGTACTTCCCCGGACGAACTCTTGCACATAAAAGCTCAACTACTATTATTACTATTACTACTAAGATTTTTAAAAGGTTAGCAATGACTCTTAGACCGTGAGTTTGTAAAAAATATCAAAACCGATTTGATATTTTATCAATGATATTCTTCGATATAAGTAGGTCTGGTCGCACTACTTAGCTAAAAAATAATTTTAAAATGCAAACCCTAAGAGACCGCCAGGAGTGGCGTTATAGAAAAGAGCCCTTTACTGAACAGTGGGTGTTACCGGCTAGATAGATAGTAACCCTAAGAAGGTTAAAGTTCGTATCGAATAATGTACCTATACGTGGAGAAATTCGCGGCTTTCCACTAAATAGCAGTTATTTTGCAGGAGTTTCCGAGTTTCTTACTGAAATATCTCACGAATTTGTGTATTTTGTGCGATAAATCTGATAATTACTTAGTTGAGCAAAAAAAACTAACGACTCTATTGATTTAGAGGAGCAATGCTACAGGGCTATGTACTTATATTTTATACAAGTAATGAATTTTGTAAAAAAAAAAAAACCCAACGCAATGAAACGGCTGAACCGATTTTGATCAAACACTCCCGAAAAATACACCTTTCAAACAAAAACAAAACAGTTTGGCCGTTCGGGAGCTACGATGGGACAGACAGACATACACACACACACACACACACACAAACACGTCAAACTTATAACACCCCTTCGTTTTTCGTCTGGGGTTAAAAACACGATATAGTAAGGAGGTAATCACAAAGAGTAATTTGTTCGTGAACTTATGCAATACCGAATACAGATACGGAAAGTTGAAAACTTGAAAGCAATTCCTACACGCTCGATTCGAGACCACCGCAAAAGTTTTATAACACTTCCCTACAATTTACTCCGATAGCTTGCGACTTGAACTGAACAATGTATTTCAACTTTCAACTTAACTGCAATTGTTGTAACTGCTCATAGTATTGACCTCACATTGATCATGATCTCCTTGTAATAAGAAAGCAAGACTTTGAAGCACTCTCGGCTTGGAAATGAACACAAGCTAGTAGCAATTGCCTTTGCATCAGTGCAGCTTAATATCCTGAGGCAAAAGAAAAACCACGCATAATCGAAGCCAGGCATCCAAAATCTTAGAAAGAAAGAAAGAAAGAAAGAAAATTTATTTATTTTACCACACGCACAACACACACATAAAACAAGAAGACAAAAACAAAAATCTACTAAGTATAGGTATAGGTATAGGTACTGCAAGATCTTAGAGAATTAAAAACAAAAATAAAAATAAATAAAACTGTTATAAACTTAGTAAAGAACTTGTTGTTCTTAGTAAAGAACATCTGTTTAGTTATGTCATCTCTCGATTATCTTTGCCTATAACTTACTTCGAGGTTTGATCAGGAAGGTGGCAATGTTTATTTAAAGCGCACGTCATCAAAATGAATATCTTAATAGAATCCTACTTCCTACTAATAATATTATAAATGCGAAAGTTTGTGAGTATGTTTGTTACTTCTTCACGCTGAAACGGCTTGACGGATTTGGATGAAATTCGGAATGGAGATAACTGGACTCCCGGAATAACACATAGGCACATTTATATCCTGATATTCCCACGTGATCGATACCTATGCGGGTAACACCACGGGGCGCTGCTAGTACGATAATACACGAAGCTGAACATCAGTCTTGTGGTACTTATATATATTCCCCAACGTCGTTTTATGTAATCGAATCCTCTAGAGAGCGGTATTCGAAATAAGAAATAAACACACTTCGTGTCACCTCATTTTTTGAAGCGATAAATCCCATGTTTAATCTTTTAGGTTGGCTGCTGGTTATACCAACGTGGTGCCTCCCTGAGGGCTAACTTACGTATAAAGCAGGTTCCTGCCGAGACTTTGGCTCTAACTGTTACACAGCAGATAACTTCTTTGAAACTTTTGTATTTTTTAATTGATTATGAGGCATAACATTTCATTGTGGTGTGTGTCCTCCGTCTCTTCCCGTTGATTTCGTAAAATCTGACTAAGGGATTACAACAGGAGATGGGCAGCAGCAACCTGAGTACTTAAAACCAACACTGCGATCATTAATCCTTCTGCTATTAAATTCTATGGGGGAGGCCTCATCCAGCATTGTATATCTGAAGGCTGCTGATGATGATGAAGTGGCGTAACATGCTTGGTTTTCCACTTATACAATGCATTACCTCATAGACCATGTCCTCCTGGAACGCGCCGTATGTGGCATTAGGCAGCGCACTGCGCCCGCCATCCTGAGACATAAACGAGAAGTCTCATGTTTCTAGCCAAGAAAAGCATATTATTTCACTGGCATTCATACGCTACAAACCCGAGAAGAGAGTGAGCATTGTGGTAGAAATAGATAGGTATGGTGGTAGTACCGCCCCGGATGAACTTTTTCCCGAAAATGCACTCTATGTACTACTTACAATACTGCGCGTGTTTTTGTTCGTACCGGTAAGCTCTGGTAGAAGTCAGTAACATTCTGCTTTCTATGTGAATGAGGCTTTACCTACCGGAGGGTGGATTAACACCAGGGTGGCGATAAATTCTAATGAAATTTCCGCAAGAGACGAACCAGCTGACTCGTTGTAACGAATACACGTTAAAATAGTAATATACAATTCCATTGCGAATGTTTTGGGAATAACAAATAATTAAATTAGTGGAGCTGTTTATGGAATTACCTTATTTCTGTGTTTAGCACGGGCGACCTGCTTACGTACTTTGTGTTTGCACTGTCTGTGTAGTTACCATCTTAATTCAACACGGAAATCTGTTACAAGAAGTTAGCTAATTATGATACAACGCGTATTCCTCAAGCTGGTCTCTGACCCAACCCAGGGTGGCCAGGAAAAAACTGGTGACATTAAATTAGTAGTACTAATAGTAGTTAGTAGAAACAATGCATGATGTCTTTGGGTTTTTGGATTTTTGGCATACCGGTACACCTATTCGCGATATTTTTCTTCTCCATTTTGAGCGAGTTTTTTGATACTTCATTTGATTGCCATAGGAGAACTCCTGGGATTTGAACCCACAGTAAAATCAGGGTACCTCCCGCTGTGCCTATGCTCTTGTAAATTAAGGTTAGAGTGAAAATAACACAATACAGATACCTAATTGAGCTCTGTTTTCATTATAAAAGAAAAGAGCATTTTATTAGCCTCCAGCGTTTTGAGGAAACAGTTGCTTCATTATTCTGTACTGAACTTTGTATTTAATTAAATTTGAAAGGCAGCTTTCATGTTAATCTCTTTGGCTTAGTCGCTGTGCGAAACCAGTTGGAACACTATGATGATCCCTAAGACTGTAGTTCCAAATCCGGAAACAGGCGTGTCTAAGTGCACTCTTAGAACTTACATTATGTGCACATTACACCATTAGATGGGCAGCATTATCCTCCTGATTACACCGACGTGGCCACACACACATTGAATGCAATGGGGGACTCTCCATAACTTACACGCTTCGCAGGTGGTTAAGTGATCGCAGTATTAGTGTTGTTTACTTAGATGGATACTCCTGCCCATCTTATGACGTAATGTGCACATACATTTTAAAATGGTGATACTGGCAAATCCGCTTCATAGAATGCAATGGAGGATTTGTCATAATCACCAAAGCTTCGCAGGTGAATTGGTGATCGCAGTGGTGAGGCCTTATCCAGCAGTAGACAACTAAAAGCTGCTGATGGTGATTTAGTACGCATTTACCACGAGTTCAAAACCATGAACGAATACATCGGAGGCAACTGATATGTGAAACAGAAACCTAATGTTTTTTTTTCCGGTGCTAGGCGTGGCTGCTGTAGCCGGTGTTTTCATTTTGCTGGGAGTTGGAATGATTCTCGGCCTACTGATTTTGTTCCTGGAACATTTATTCTACAAGTACACTCTGCCGAAGTTGCGTCATCAACCGAAAGGAACCATCTGGAGAAGCAGAAATATCATGTTTTTCAGTCAGGTATATACAATTTTTACACTGCTTTATTTTAATAGTTCCACACTTAGGTTTATTAATTGTTAATAATACAAAAGTATCTTCTTTGTACAGAAAATGTACATGTAGGTGACATTGATTTAATTAATAGTCAAACATTCAATAGTATATGTATATCTCTCAGACGCCTTTAATGTTATTAGATGATCACAGCAAAGGACGCTTCTTGAATACAGAATGCAAAAATTTAACCGCTCCACCTTACCTATGTCAGTATCATAATATAATCCACTTAACTTAATGTCTATTTACTCTTTGGTGTAAAGTCAAAGGCTATCGGCGTGTAACTTTCCGTTGACGTCCTCACAAACGGAGGGCACTTTGTTTGCCCTATTCAACCGAGAAGCCGAGACGGCTCCTAGGATTATAGTGACCGAGCCAGAGTCAGACCGGATTTTAACAAGGAGTGCGGCATAATTGTTCTGAATAAAGTTTTTTTGGTCCATTTGTCACCCTCTTTATTCTTACTAAGTAACAAACTTTCACCGTTATTTAAAGACTGTTTTCTTTCTTGCAGAAACTGTACAGATTCATTAATTGCGTAGAACTGGTGTCACCTCATCACGCGGCCCGTGAACTGGTGCACACCATACGACAAGGGCACTTCACGTCCCTATTTCAGAAAAGCGTCAAAAGGGTAATTATTACACGAATAGACGTCATGTTTTTGTTGAAAAAATACATCAGATTACGTCAGGAGAGTACCTTTGTTTCAGAAGGAACACGAACAGCGCAGACGACGCAAGAGCAAAGCACAGCTTTACGAGATGATACAAGCAATAAGACGGTATGTATTCAGCGTTGATCTGCAAAAACAATTCTATTACGTTTATTTGTATCTATAAACATTTGCATGTTCTTATTATCAGGGTTCAGCAGCGAGACCATTCTCTGGGATCTATAAAGGAACAGGAGCCAGTAGAAATTCCTGAAGTTTCAGAAGAATTGACGGAGTCCAAGTTCTTATCACCTTCACCAGATGTATCGAGTCGTTCACCGCGTCAAAGCCGTTCCCCACGACAAATTCGATCCCCAAGGGGGCGCCGGAAACGGTGCAGTCTTGCGGGTCTTAATGTCAGACGATTCAGCACCGACTCTGTTCTCAATTCGGACTCCGTGACAAATATTTACGAAAGAACCAGCCACAATATAGGGAGAAGGTTAAGCAGAGACGTGACGTGTTTGACTAGCTCCCCTCCCGATATCAATACTCGGCTGCGAACGCCATCCCCCATGGTTCGACGGTCAGAAGGGTCCTCCACCAGATCTTATCAAGATGTGTCTGATAGATCTGATAACTACTTGAGCATAGATGGACCAACTTCTCGAGCAAGTATTGAAATTATGGTATCTGAACATGAAACACCTCCAGCCCCTCCGTATCCACGAGTTTCATCGATAGGAGCAAGATCAGAACTGTCTCAACTTTCAGAAGACGAACTTATCCGATTATGGAGAAGTTCTGAAAGGGAAGTTCGGGAGTCTTTATTGGCAGCTTTACAAGAGCGGAGAGCAAACTTAGATCCGAAACAGGATCCGGGATGAAGGCCCGACTCTGGTTCATTTCTTGAAAGGAATTGGTCCGTATCATTGTTTTCTCGTAGACGTTCGGCGCGAGATTGGCGAGGAGCGTCGCTCGGTCGGTAGAACGTGCACGTGGGGAATGAGTTTGTGCCTTTTTTTACATTGTTTGATGCGGACACATCTCCCATGCGTCGATCAGTGTTCATTTCAGTGTCTTTTGTATTATTGTATTTGAAAGGCTGCCTTACTTTACATTATTGCTCCTTCATTGTCATCTGCGTCAAACAATATAAATAACGGAACTCATTTTAGATGCTGTTTGCGTCCAGTAAAATAAGATCAGCTTTTTCGTATGTAAATTGATAGGTAGAGAATAAAATAGCGTTTGTAAAATATGAATTTTAAATAGCTATGACCACAACATTTAAAGTGCTTTAACCTTTAGTCTAGTCGATGATAGATATTTCATTCAATTTTAAAGTGATTTAATAAATATAATGTAGAATGAAATAATGTTAGCAGTATTTGAACTGACTGTTGAAGATAGATTTCAGAATTTGTTTATAAAATTCGTAGTTAGATGATTGAAATTCCTTCAGTATTAGATAATGTTCATTCATATATTTTTTTCACCGTAAAGCGTTTTTATGAGTCTGTTTACGGAATTGATATTTCAATATAGCTACTTATCTTATTAAGTAAGATGTGTTTTAGTAAGGATAATTTGAAACGATTGATGTGTTTGTACAACTGAAGCAGAAGGGATGTGGTCAACCCTCATCGCCAACGGGCATTTGTGGCTCTCTCTAGTACCATACCAACTTAGATTAAATTCCTTTATGAAACGTGTCACAACTTACGTCACAACACAAACCAAAATTGTAAACTAAGCTCTACTATGCCTAATAAATTAGAATTGTGTCTTACTCTCGTAGAAGTAAATTTTAAATTATGTAATAATAACAAAACTGCCAAATACTCTACATACTTAGATGTAGTTAGAATATTACCAACACGTCTTGATAGAGTCGCACCCTTGTAGAATTTAGTTTAGATTTTTTCGCCTTTCCTCTCTATCTTCGAATGTTAGCCTATTTCTTAGTTATTGCGTAACTATTATACTCAACATTAACCCTAAATTCTAAGATTTTGTCTATCCTAGGAAAAATCTAGAGGAACTTGTAAAACTGATAACAAAGCAATATTTTCCGATTAGATTTTTGTAGTTAAATTTAAAAATACCAGCATATAAAATCAGAGTATTTTTAGTATCAGATTATTTTCGAAAATATTATTCAAAAAATTGTGTTTGTCAGTTTACAAGTAGAAATAAAATTTATTTTTCTTCGGAATTCAAAATTTACTCCCTTGTTTGTAGTGTTCCAATTTAGGACCAACAGAAAACTTTTATTTGTAACTTAAAATATTTTATAAATTAAATCTATTGGATGTGAGTCATCTAGTGATATTAAAGTCTTATGCATTTCACTTTCTATTGTACTTAGATGTATCTAATAAAGTAAAACATACGAGTATATTACTAAGTTGTTATTTTACGAAGTACTAACAATAAATCAGCTGGCAATTATGTAAAAAGTACAGATAACAGTAAGTACAAGTAGCTGTGTATTCCATTTATTTTTAATCATTTGATTTTCCTGTATACTACATTACTCTCGCAATACTTGCATTTAGATACAACAGAAAAAAAACATGTTAAGAAAATGGAATTCTCAGCTGTTTTATTTATTTTATTCTGTTCGCCCGTCCTTTTGACTTTGCAGAATATTTAAAAACCAAAATAACAAGACAAAAAGTGTTTAAGATGTTCATAAGTTTTATATATGCTTTTAGCAGTATGTATAATACCTATACTTACCGCTAAAAGCATATATAATTTCCACCGGAATCTCCTATATCTGGCCCATTCGATGAAAAACTCTATAACATTGACCTCTATGATCTTCCAAATAAAAATATTACTGTGCGATTGAATTTAGAACTCATTTCATTACGTTACATATTTTTATAGCTCAGACTCCATAATGACCTCAAGCCATGGATGTAGTAGTACATCTTCTGTGCCTCACGCATAGCTCCTTGGACTGTGTTGTTATGCTCCTTCAATCGGACGAGAAAGAATATCTTGGGAATTGTCCATATCGAACGCTTTTACTTAATCTTACGTGACAGCAAAATAATAGCCTAATACTATTTACCCACACAGCGAACTTAATCTATTATTAAACTACAGCTTATTTCATAAAACAGCAAAGCGAAAAATGTAGAAGTAAACTGTAGACTCGCAGAGTCGTTCATCGAAAGGGACCTTATATTCTGTATTGATATTGTTTTTAGTAAAAATAAGAACAACATATTAGTTATAGTATAAAATTATCTAATGTTATTATTCTGTTTAACCCTCTGCGACTGGCGTGCCCTTATTTTCACAATTCCACTGACGTGGTAGACTAGCGGACACCACTTTGAAACCTTATAACTTTTTATATATATTTTTCAAATATTCGTACAAGACGATTTTATTAATTACTTCGAAGGGTACACTAACCATCTAAATATAATAGTTTAGAAATGTAAATAAAACACGTTATCAGTGTAACAAGCATTTCTTGTCGAAGTCAAAATCACCCATTAGTTGCTGATGTATGTGGTAGCCGACTTTTGCTAATAATGGCTTTCATTTTCGAATAAAAAAAAAAGTAGTTATGATTTGTCACGATAGATGGCACTGACTCAACTATGGTTGTCAAAATTAAGAAATGCATTGTCTGTGTTTCTGTATGATAGTAACAAAATACCACGAAAATATAACACTACGTTGTTGACTTTGACATTTTACTTTATTTTGACAGTTAAGTACAGAGCTGGCGCCATCTATTTTCAAGGCTTTAAGCATGATGTGAAACGGCCGTGAAAACTCCTCATTACGATTTTACTGCTAAGTTGTCCGGTAGCATATTACTAATGTTTATTATTATGCACCTATGTATTTATAAAATATCTAATCAGATTTCCATTTCAAATCAGGATTTGACACAGTAGAAATCACATTTTTGTTTGTTTTTTCTGACCAGTTAGACTGTACCAGACTGTGTACCAGTTGTAGATTAGTAATTTTGCCTGCTAATATCGCTAACGGCTCACTGGCTGTGGCTGTCAAGGAACTCAAAACACGAAGGCACTGGCTAGTAAGAGAGTCATAATTCAAAAATTATGGTCAGAGGACACAACTTTCAGTTTAGTGGTGTCTGTCACACTACCACGTCAGACGCAGAGGGTTAAGTCCAATTTATGGAATTGATGTAAATGGAGTTCTGGCATTTTGTTTTAAAATAAGTATAGAAAACAATTTTTAAAAATAAATTAGAATAAAATAACAAACGCCAATTTTAAAATTAGACTCGATGCAGTAACTGCATGATTTATGTAATTAATGTAAATAACCAGTAAAAGAATATAATATTAAATGAGTAAGATATATTATGAATTTCATTGACAGGACAGTGGTGGCCTGATATTTTTGGTAATTTCTTTGGATTGTATAGTATTATTTTATCTGTGCTAAAGCCTAACTAACCTATTGGATCATTATTTTAATTCAGTTACTTTTGGCAGAATATTTCCAAATTATATTGATGCTTGTGCGAAAGTTTTATTGATGTTTAAAGATCTCGTTTACTAACGAGTAAAGAATCTATTTTTTTTTAGTATTTTATTACACTTCATCTGCGGTCACAGAACCCCATTTATGAACCTGCTCTGAGTTATATTTGGAGTGTTTTAATTCAAATCTATGCTACCATCTATGTAATTATTGTCATACTATCGTGTGACAATACAATCAATACAATCTTAGATACAATCATCCCAAGAGGACAACGATAAAAATATTACACTAAACAAGATTTATTTTTATTTTTGTTGTCATCAAATAAAAATATAAAATCAACGCTGTCCTGTTTATGAACTAGGACGATGAAAAATAGTTGAACAATTAAAAATATTTGTGCCAAATTGTTTGTTTTAATTATAAATCCCAATAGCCACATATGCTGGCCGCAAAAATTGATCTTGAAAGATCTGAGGTCTTCCATGACATTTGCAAGGCCAAAAGTTTTTACGTAGATATGCACAATAAAAAGTGTAGTTTTTTTTTCTAATAAACAATTTCGAACCGGTTATACAAGTGCAATCATTGGCTTTTTTATTACCTACTACTTCACTTTAGCGTCATTAGTTTATCGATCTTCATTACTTGGAATACTCTTGTTGTGAAAGCTTCAACATGCTAATTCAATATAATAATATTATTTTTTTATTGTTATCGTTATTTTTTTGTAATTTGTTGAACAATGTAGTATCTTTATATTGCTATTGGAATACGGGGTGTCCGTATAAATATTTATCAAGCAAGACCCCCTACAGTGCCGTGAGGGGAGACATGAGAGACTCCGTCGTAAAATTAACGGGTAAGACCATTATTCATTGGATTCTGGGTAAAAAAACTTCAGGTGCTCTCAGACCCTCTATAAATTATATTTGAGTATTATATTTTCATATTCCTGTTTCACAATACAAGTATTTGCTATGAATTGAATTACATTTATTGACAAAAAATATGCATTAAGGTCTAATAAAATGCAAATAAAAACTTCCCATAAAAAAATTATGAACGATTACTTACCTATATCAGACTCAAATTGTATCAGAAAAAATACTTCTGCAACAGGTTGTGAACCGGTCAGTATATGGGGTCTCGTGAGGCACGGCAAGATTTATCCCGGCTTAAGTTCCGCCGCCAATATGAAGGATGCCATCGTATTTAAGGACTACGTGGTCTCGAGCTACGATAAAGGGAACAGCTCCCTGTGTGCCCAAGACGTCGATAATTTACGACGCTGGATGCCTGACAGCAAGATGTTTGGAAAAACTCACCAACTTACAGAAGAAGGTTATCAAGAATCCCTAGGTATAGGCTCCAGGCTGAAGCAAGCATTTCCCAAATTACTGTCGAAACTCAACAAGGATAATTACACATTCCGACCCGCATCAGGAACATGGATCGAAGATAGCGCTAAAGCCTTCTTAGGCGGTCTCCAAAATGAACAGTTGGTTACAGACAAAGTCGAAGAAAATAATGATATTATGGCCGTAAGTTGAACGTTTTTCCATGTTATCTTATAAGTTTTACTTTCGGGTGTTAAATCCCCGTTTCATTTTATTTATTTCAGCCATACCAAAGTTGCTCAAAATATCAAAAGGATGTTTTGGATAACCCTAAAACTTATTTGGAAATAAAGAAATACCGCGAATCACCAGAATATTTGGCAGTAAGTCTTCATTTAAATCTTTAATACTTTAATAAAACTTTTTGTCTTATAAAATCAAATTTAAAACTTTTTAAGAAAGGGTATAATATTGTAGATCAGCTTTTAACATTTTAATTTTAAAATTACAGATGAAAGACAGAATTCCAAGAAGAATTGGAATCGACTACGCTCTGACCGATGTAAACATAACTGCCCTCTACGATTGGTGTCGCTACACTTGGTCGGGAAGCGAAAATAAAGTTAGCCCCTGGTGTGCACTTTTTACTACAGAAGACTTGAAAGTTCTAGAGTATGCAAATGACCTGAAACACTATTACGAAAACGGATATGGAACGCAAACAAACGAGTTATTTGGACAAATTCCCTTAGCTGACTTACTAAATCAATTCCAAGAAGTTAAAGATGGGAAAGGGAAAAAGATTGTTACCTATTTCACCGATACTACTATGATCGAAATGGTGTATACGGCGCTCAATCTCTTCAACGATGAGAAACCCCTAAATGGAGCACGTAAAGATCCCAAGAGGAAATGGAGAAATAGTAAATTATCTCCGTTTTCATCGAATTTATTTGCCGTACTGAATAGGTTTGTTTTGTTTTGTCTTGATAAATTTAGGGGCTTAAAAAGAAATGTTGACTTATGTTGTAGGTACAATTGCCATTGTAAAAAAATTCATTAAATGCTAATTCATTTTTCGTTTCTGGCCAGTACAACTGAATTCTGAAACCGCATTTACACCACAAAATTTATTTTTATCAGGGTCCTCTATGATAAATTTTGCGTTATTTTCAGATGTGAAGATAATGATTACAACGTTGTTTTCTACGTGAACGAAGAAGCCTTGATACCAATTTGCAAGGACGGAGTCTGTACTTGGCAAGAATTCGAAAACAAATTAAAACCATTTTCAGCTGCCAACACTGATTGTTAAGTTATTATCTAATGAAACGTTTCGAAAACTGTAAAACAACTTAAAATATAAAAACAAAATGATGTTATTCTATCGAATAAGTCATCTCACAAAACTGTTAAATATACAAATAAACATGGAAACATTGCTTTATTTATGAATTTCCAAAGGTCAGATTCTTGTCGTAATATGTAGCAATTTCTAACCGGTATTGATACCATAGGTGAATGCTTCTTTTTATGCATTCATAATTCGTTTGCCAAGCTTTGTAGTCTTTTTTTTGTACATTTCGACACAAGTAATACCTACCTAGTAATATTTTCTAATATTTATGAAGTGCGTTGCATAAACATGAAGTATACAGTGTTAATTTTTTGTCTGTTCCTAAAATATGTTTCAACATCATTTTGCTACTGGAATTCAGGCTGCCCCTACAAGTATTTTTCGGATAAGACTCCATACAATAACGTGAGAGGTGATATAAGGGACTCGATCGTAAAACTAAAAGGTACGTGTCGTTTTATTGGAAAAAACAGTAGGTTATTATATGGGAAAAGCGATATGAAAATATAGATAGAGTGAAGTTTTTTGTTGATAAGATTATACACGTGAACTCTATTCTCTAAAAACATTTTAGGTTGCCAACCCATCAGTATTTGGTCTTTGCTGGGCACTGCAAAAAGTATAGCCGAAATTGATCTCCTCAAAACCTTGAATGAGTCCCTCTCTATAAGAGAAAAAGTTATATCAAGTTCCATGAGCGGTAAAAGTTCCTTATGCGCTCAAGATGTTGAGAATCTTCAAAACTGGAAAGCTGATAGCAAAACGCTAAGTAAAACAAACTTCTTAACTGAAGAGGGTACTCAAGAACTAATAGGAATAGCAAGCAGATTACAACAAGCTTTTCCTAGTTTGCTACGAGACCTCAATGATGGAAACCATAAGTTAAGTTCTGCTGAAGGCCTGATGGAAGAGAGCGCTAAAGTTTTTGTCAAAGGATTTCACGGACGTTTATCACTTGGAAAAACAAAAGACAATATAATTGTAAGTTATTATTTAGCTTTTATTATTTATGCCTATAAAAACAAATAATTACCTATACATAAATTTTAAGAAAAAACTTACACATTTTTGCGTCGTTACATTACAGCCGCACAAAACATGCAAAAAATACCAAGATTTATTGCAAAATCCAAGTTTTTACAGCGAAGTAAGAAAATATGAAAAGACCGCAGATTTTTTCGCAGTAAGTGTTGAATCAGCTTTTGATTTAGCAACTTTAATATTTTGTCTAATCAAAAATATCAATATGTTTTGACCTACGTAGTGAAATATACCTACTTATTTTTTATTTTATAGACAAAAGACAGACTGCAGAGGCGCCTTGGCATCGAGAACTTGTCTGACGCGGGCATTAAATCTTTATACGATTTGTGCCGCTTAGCTTGGTCCGGAATTGAAAACAAATTCAGTCCTTGGTGCGCCCTGTTTACTACCGAGGATTTACGAGTACTAGAGTACATCGGTGATTTAGAACACTACTACAGAAGTGGTTACGGAACCCCAATTAATTCTGTCCTTGGAAGAATCCCGCTGGCTGATTTGTTCAACAATTTCCAAGCTGCAAAATCCGGGACTGGTCTTACTATAGCAGCGTATTTCAGTGATAGTACTACAGTGGATATGGTTAGCACAGCACTCAATTTGTTTAAAGACGAGAGTCCACTTAGCGGGGCGAAGAGAAACCCGAAAAGAAAATGGAGGACGAGTAAGCTATCTGTCTTTTCAGCGAACTTGGTTGCAGTGCTGAATAGGTTGGTATTTGATCGCACTTTTTTTTTATTGTTGTCCTATTCAAATTGCTGGATGCGGTGTTTGTATGTATCACTTGATTGACTGCTCCGCGCGCCAATTGTTGCTAACCTGAGGGCCGCTGCCGGTCGCTACCATCTTGGTGTGAATTGTGGGTTAGGTTTGACTGGCTTTTTTGGGTAGGACAGAAATAAAATTTAAACCTTTCGGAAAATGCAGTGCTGTTTATTTTCAAGATTATTTTCATTTCAGATGTGAAAGTGATGGCGAGACTGACCATAATGTCGTATTCTACTTGAATGAGGAACCACTTCTGCCGATATGTGAGAGAGGCTTCTGTTCTTGGGAAGAGTTTGAGGAGAAGCTACGCCCTTTCATTAACTCAACGGTAGATGTTTGCCATTAAATTACTTAGCAATCTATCACAATCGGAACGGAAGAGTTACCAGGTCTGGGAACAGTAATGAAGAAAAAACCATGTAGGTTTACTTAGTTATTGCACATAGCTGAATATTTTATTCAATAAACATGATTTCTACAAAGTACCTTATTAATTTAGGGTACGGTGTTGTCAGTTTATTTTTGTAAGAGTAACTAAGAAATAAATCAATTGTTTTAATGCCTTTATTTAATTTATGACAAAAGCTCTTTTATAACTAAGCAAGTATGAACTGCCACTATCTTTCCGACACCACATATCTCCGAAGAATACAAGTACATGAATTCAAGATTGTTTAAATGACAAGAAAAATAAAACGCATTTTATATTAAGGAAAAAATTTAATTCTATTATTTTTCCCGAGACGCCAACTTTAAGAATTGTAGGAATTGTGTGTTCGGGGGAAGTCTAACAAGGAACCCTTTTAGTTTCGCCACAACCGCCATATCTGTATTTTGGCCTGCCCATCCTTAGCCGTGTTATTCGTAGAACAGTTGTACCATCATGCTGAAATGTTGCACTTTTTTTTTACATTTTGTATATCTTTTAACAAGTTTTTCAAAAAAATCTGGATAAAATTCAGAGATTCGATATGGATACGCACTTAGCCATTATATATATTATGGTAGACTGCCCGTTTAGAGGTAACTTCTACCTATATAATATAATAATACATCTAGCACATGATCCAAGTGGTATTGTTGCGTCCGTCACCGTGAGATAACATTATATACCTAGTTATCTAACATCATGTTGAAAAGTCTTATACACGGTGGAATTTAAATCACTGTTTTTCTAGAACAAACATTGTTCAGACCATAGTCTACTACCGTTTTACGCTGGTTTTACAGCATCAAAAAAAAAGCCTGTTTTGGCAAATATACCAGTGAGGGCTTTTTATTTTAGATTAAAAGGTAAAAAAGTAGTTACAACTGGCTAGATGGCGCTGACACAAAATCCACTGTAAAAATTTCATAGCTAGTTTATTTTTGTTGTTTCTCAATGTCACTATGTCACAAAGTTAAACTTTCTTCTGGCAGTTTATCTACGGTGCAGCGTATTTTCAACAATGAAATCATGTTTCGAGAGGGCCGTAAAACCCCTCAATAGCGCGGTCAGCGGAACGGAAACTACTAAGCGCGGGCGCATGTCTTTGATTTATTTGCATTTTGGACCGCTTTTGCTAGAGTTCACGTACATGAACAATATTAGACTTATTTGAGAATGCCTAGTTCAGTTTTTAAATACCGCTTTAATGCTAGGTATATAGCGGTAGTAGACCATAGTCGGAACAACGTTTGTTCAAGAAAAATTTTAATTGTAATTTTTAACCCCCGACGCAAAAACGACGGGGTGTTATAAGTTTGACATGTCTGTGTGTGTGTGTGTGTGTATACAGGGTGTAACATAATATCGCTATAAGCCCGGGGAGGGGGTATTCTACACATCATGGCGAATAACTTTAGTTCTAGGATTTTTTTAAATTCGAAGGTTTTTATTCATGAAATGCCTTTTAAAAATCCTGAAATTTTGCGATAAATCCTGAAACTCCTCCAGAAATGTACCTAACACAACGTGAGGCAGCCCTACGTAAGGTACCATAACGTACCGTAACATCCTCATGCTGTGTTAGGAACATTTCTTGAGGAATTTCAGGATGTTTACGTGACATTTCATGAATTAAAAACTGCGAAATTTAAAAAGTCGTAGAACTAAAGTTATTCCCCTTGATATGTAGAATACCCCCTCCCCGGGCTTATAGGGATATTATGTTACACCCTGTATATGTGTGTGTGTCTGTCTGTGGCATCGTAGCTCCCGAACGGATGAACCGATTTAGTTTTTTTTTTGTTTGACAGGTGAATTTGTCGGGAGTGTTCTTAGCTATATTTGATCAAAATCGGTTCAGCCGTTTCATAGCGTTGAGGGTTTTTTAATTTTTACAAAATTAATTACTTGTATCCTGTATGCCTGTAATTTCTTCCGCACCCATACCATATGCACAAATTATGTAGGCAGCGCGCCGCCAGAATACACCGTTGGTTATTTCCGTCGTGTGACATCTCGAAGTGACAGTTCTAACGCGCAATACATTGCAAGCTGAGAAAAACGACCGCAGGCGTTGCGGGCAGCATGGCGCGTCGCTCTCCTTCATACCGCACTCCATCTATACACTCTCTATATACGCCGAAATTAGCCCACTATTAGATCTTATGACAAGTATGTTTACCGTCATAATTACCAGGTTGTCCATATGTGAACATGGGTATATATTTCTTCACATAAAGAGGCACAATTTAATTCTACTCACTGCATGCGACAGAGCATGCTCTCTCACGACGAGTGCACTATTAGGTACTCTACTATCAAAATACGTGCTTATATTTAGCAATAAGCTTATTAATCTAGGGAACATGATTTGTGTTATTACAACCACTTTACTTCAGATAACCTAGAATCAGTGATTTATCTCCATGGAAACTTTCAATGCAAATGTTGCCTTCTGTCTAATACATAAGGCCTATATTCTAACAATCATAACACCCCTTGCAAAAACAGTAGTGACATTATCTACGAAGCTTTAAATTAACCAACGTTGTATAACAATTATGTTAGAGCCTCTGTTTCTTACTGCATAAAGTTACTAGTTGTATGGGTGGATGGTCCAAAATCGTTTCCCATACATACTTTTGAGGAACCAATATGGATAAAGAATAGATTAATCAGCAATAAAAAATGGCAACTACCCAAAAAAAAGAGTCCTATTATGTTCTTATAGAGTACAAATAGTAAGTAAATAATAGAGTAAGTAAATAGTAGTTTTAGTAGTAGTAGAGCTTTTTTGTGAAAGAATTCATCCGGGGAAGTAAAACCATACTTATTTCTGCCGCAAAGCAGTAATGCTCGCATTGCTGTGTTCCGGTTTGAAGGGTAAGGGTGCCGGTGAAATTACAGGCACACGAGACATTTCATCTTTATGTTTCAGGGTGGCGGGCGCAGTGCAATGCCACAAGGGTGCGTCCTATGTGGACGTGACCTATGAGGTAATGCACTGTTCATAGGCAGAGGGTACCACTTTACATCAGGTGGGCCATCAGCTTGACCAGTCATTCCAAGAAGTATAAAAAAAAAAAAAAAAACAGGAGATTTCCATTATGTCTGACCGTCTGTTTGTGAGCAGTGTATTAATTCAGTGCTATCGATTGGATTAACGCACCATTTTCCAACGCATTTCCAATGCGATCGAATTTTCAAACTGGCACATACCTATCTATCTAGAACACTATTCCAGGCGAAACAGTTTGTTAACTTATTTTTCAATTAATTAAATGTACCTATATTTATAAAAATATGTGCAAATTATTATCTCTAAGACAACGGAACCCTCAGTGCACAAGACTAACTCGCGTTTAGCTGAATTTATTTAAATCCCAAGGCGGAGTCAGTTCCACTGAGCTATCATTTTTTATTATTTGTGTTATTTCTTCTGTAAATTAGAATCAAGATTATTCCGAGTATTTCTACTAATGTACAATAAAACGTAAAGGTCACTTGTCTGTCTGCAATCAATAACAAGGTCGTAGAATTCAATAACCTCATATAATAGTATTATCCTTCGTTCGAACCATCGAGATAAAACAATTTGTCATTCTCTTTGTATAATTAGATTGATGCTTCAATTATACCTTTTTTATTGAGTTATTCGGGATGGTTTTTCTAAATTCAGGAATGAAATCACAATTTCTCTTTGTCAAGACAATATTTCTAAGAAATTCAGTTCTTATCTATTCGTTCATTTCTTGGGTCGAGGAAGGGTGGCAACGTGACATTGCCTTTGACCTTATGCGACTTTTTACGGGGAAAATGCTTTACGCATGCCTCCTACTCGGAGGAGGGGTGGGGGAGTAAGAGGGGATTTCGGACTCTCCGTAGGCTGCTGACACTGTTATCAGCCGAGTGATAACAACCAAAGACATTAAGGTGAATGCAGGTTGGTTGGGGACATACCGACTAAAAACCCGCCGACCAACCTGCATTCACCTTTATGTCAATGCGTCATTGACCTCTGTGGCGCGGTTGGTGAAAGTTGGCCTGCGACGCAGGAGGTTGCGGGTTCGATTCCCGTCTCGTAACAAATATTTGTGCGATCGCAGATATTTGTTCAGGGTGCTCGGGTATTTTCTATGTATAATAAAAAATTTCTATCTATGTAATGTATTGTATTAAGCATATCAGTTATCTAGTACCCATAACACAAGCTCTGCTTAGCTTCGGGCTATATAATGTGGTGTGAACTGTCCAGCATTATTTGTTTATTTTATTATCGAATCACTCATCACCTAAAGAATGGTTTGACATTGCATCGGCTCTTGACAGAGTCATGGGGTTGGATTCTAACGCAGCTCTGTCAGTGATTGTTCGCCTTTGGTGGATCCCTCTGTTCTCGTGTGTAGGTGAATGTCCCGGAGGACATCCGCTGTAATCGTTGGCATGTGCAGTGCTTGGGATGAAGCTCCCAACACTCGAGCCCTGCTGGCCACTGCCGAGCAAAGTGGGCGATGGAACTGCGTCAGCACTGTTGTATAGCGAGAGGGTTTTCTTCCTGCTCCCGCTTACCTTATGCGATGAAGCCATCCATTCCAAGGTTATTAATAATTCTCTATAGGCCACAGATCCCAAAGGTTCTACAGATCACCTTCCACCGAACCACAGAAGAGATCCATAGACCTTTTCGTAGGGTATGGTAGAACCTTCCATTGAGTCTAGTAAGACCCTCCAGAGTAGGAACTGCCCCCTTATTGTACGAACTGAGAATCGCTTACGATCACAACAGATAAAATAATACTATCGATCACTAATTAACAGTTCATTGCGCTTTTTTTATGTGCATTTGAAAAAAACCTCTGATTATATATCCAGCCAGACTATTTTTTTTAAATTGTATAAGAAAAATTTAAAGCACGCGGTGTAATGTACTGCGAAATTGTAATCGGAAGCTATTATCATTTTGCTAGGTCGTGGTCTCAACCAGCTTTCAGACAGTAGCTGACGGTTCATTCAGGAGAATGTTCCCTTGAGTGATCGTTATTTTTTTAATTTAAACTGATCACATTGGCTTCATCAGAATGACGACGAAGTTATATGTATATTGAGATGGCCCCCCCCCTGTGTGCGCTCGCTGCTCTATGCGCATGGACTCCGCTCTCTGGCTCGCCCGGACTCTGCTCTGCTCTCTATCTATATATATGGGCTTATCTTGGACTAGGTCTGCGTGGCTAGGTCTAGGTCTATGTGGCGCTGGCACGCTATATGGCAAGCTGTGGCAAGCTCGCTCGCTCGCGAGTCCTTCCTTCCTTGCTCTGCGTATGTGGAGTGGTGAAAGCACCCAACAATAAATGTCAAGTCTGCTTATCCAATGCAAAAATGCATGACATGTATATCTGTCTGCATTGTCCAACACCATGTATAATGTATTCAGGCCGATGAAAGCCTGGAGTCTCATACACTTCTATGTATGTTTAAGAGTATAGCAAGTAGTAATACATATGCCAACCAACTGTATTGATTTAATCAGTGTGCAATAAATATTTATAGGCCAACTTGTTTCAATTCTAATCAAGAGTTAGGTATCTCAGATCATCAACTTCTCAACATCACTGCTGCTGACTCCATTCAAGTTTCAGGTATAGCCTGTCTTATAGGGTACAGGTATCTTATATCTTTCAGGGATCAAAGTTTTTTAGCGGAACGCCTTAGGGCCAATTCCGCAAACTTAACAAGCGAGTTAAATTCATTAACAATTAAAGGTACTTAGTCCTGGGTTAGTCTAGAAACAAGGTGTGTTCTGGCTTAAGCCTAGTTGAGATAAATCTGTATTTAATGTTGGCTGGTAAAGTATTACTGATTTACCTACCTATGAGTTAATGGGACGATGTAGGAAGGTTTCAATAAATTTCTGTTAGCGAATTCATGTGATTTTGTATTTTTAGAACTCGCAAAAAAGTCTAACGAAACACTCGATTAATTAGATTAAGTCTTACTGATAAGCAAGATCTTAAACCCTTGATTTAGTTCCTAACCCATCCTATGAGGAGGTTAAAATGAATCAAGGACAAATAAAAAATCCCCCTCGGGTTGATTAAAGTTAGCTTAGTCTAGGTACATACAACTAACACCTTAATGTATTAGAAATTCCGCTTCAAAAAATTGGTAAGTCCAAATCAATTGTCGTCTCTCCTCTGTACCATAGCTAGTACATAATTACACGTTGTAATTATGTGCTTTTGGCTAGAACAGTATCGTTGATTTAGTCAGATGCTATTTACCCATAATGCATATTTCAGTCCTGTATATTTATATACAGAGCGTCACGTCGTCTGGTCAGCGAGCTAGATTAATCTGCGAGTTATCAAAATGCGATGCATTTAGATACCTTTATGCTGATTTTTAGGCTCCGAGTCAGGTCACCTGTAGGGTCTAGAAATCTATGTCGATATCTAGGTTATAGAAGACACATTATTTAATTATAGATAAGACTTAACTTAAGTATTCCAGTATCTGCACTCGTTCTGAATTTAAAACCATACTTTTGTATGTATTAAGAACTGCTTGTGTTATTAACTTTGAACTTGGATAATGTTTATTCACAAGGCTTATTTTAAACGGATTGGCGTTTTTGCTAAAATCGTCCAATCAGTGTTTCTTTAGGTACAATTTATCAATTAATTGTTGAGTTTATTTTTAAATCCAAGCTTCCTATGCATCGACCATTCGGTCTCGTAGCCAAAATTCGAGTGAGTTAAAAATCTCTAATAATTACATATTTGAACACAATACTATCGCTTATTATATAATCGCTCTTAATATCTATGCCATAAGGTTCCGTTTTCATCGTGTACGTGGTGTCTATCTTCGCGGAAATATTCAGTTGTCTTGTAATCGAGCCGCCTCCGCGGGTGCGAGCGAGGTAGTTTCCATTGTAGTTCTGCCTTGTTAGACAGAGACGAGACATCGCCTCTTTTCACCAATACTGAAATCAACAAATTTACCAAGTAGTTTCTATTTTGAACCTTATATGCTCAGCACAAGATTCCCCTTAGTTTTAACAGTTCCTGTGGAACCTGGCAAAGCATATACTTCTGTGCTTAAGTTTCTTTTCGATATTCCAAGAACCCTCGCTCTCAGAATATGGTGTAACTAGGTACTTCAAAAGTATTGCCAGATGATGCAACATACATGGGAACCAGGGTACCATCACAATATGTTGCTGCGAGACGGAATGACGGGCCCAGTGGATCTTCACTCCGTATTCAGACATTTCACTTTTGTTTAATTTCGAGCGAATGAATGATGCCGAATTAAAATATCCTACGCGATCAATTTACTAATTAATTCGTTCAGCACTCTTATTTCATTTTGTGTTCAGACGATCCTATTAGAGAAAGAGGCAAAATGAAAAACATAAATTAAAAATTAGTGTACGTAATTGTGTGCCTACGAAATTGTCACTAGTTACTAGTTACAGTTACTGGTATAGTATTATTTTATCTGTGCCATAGGATAGATATAGAGCGATATAGAGTTGATTTAAGATTTAAAACAAAACAAAAACTTCTTTAAATAAAAGAACTTGTTTAACATTAATTCAGTAACACAATATATGAAACATTAAAGTAAAAAAACAAACACGGTTCATGAATAAAGTTAAAATAATAGCATGCACAAATGTAGCATGTAAAATAGCATAGCAACAACATTGGAGCATGCATGTAAAACACTCTTTTGTTTAACGAAACGATGCGGGTCTGGGCTTATTTATTGCGTAGACGTGACATCTATTTTTTGTTGCCTGTTAGTGGAATTTCTCCTACAGTAATCAGCCATTGTCTAGCTACTAGCGCTGGTATCACAAATCTGTAGCTACTAGCACTAGTATCACAAATCGATACGGATTGGAAATAAAGATCAGTACAAGTTTCATTACTTCTAAATCAAAATTCTAAGGTGTAAGAAAATAATAAATATGTATAAGGTTTTTCATCTCTGGTAAGAACATGGTTCCTAAGTTGTTAGTAAAATTATAATCCACTCATAAGAAAAATAAATATAAAACAAATAATGCTGGATAGTTTACACAACATTATGTAGCCCCAAGATAAGCAGAGCTTGTGTTATGGGTACTAGATAACTGATATAATTAATTCAATATATTATAACATAGATAGATATTTTTAATTATAAATAGAAAATACCCAGAACAGCCTGAACAAATATCTGCGATCGCACAAATATTTGTTCCGAGGCGGGAATCGAACCCGCAACCTCCTGCATCGCAGGTGAAACTTCGCCCGACGCGCCACAGAGGTCGTCATACATTATGCCTAGAGTCTATCACAAAGTCCCCAAGGCTCAGATTCGTCACAATGCCAAACTGCACCAAGGGATACCTTCCTTTGGCCTCAGAATAGACACAACCGTCTCTTCCCATGGATGTCTTAAAATCAGACTAAGGATTTACGGTACGCAGCAGCATCCTCCTGAGTAAAGAATATAAATACTGTAATTACTGTTCCAATATTGTACCTAATGATTGTGGAAATTTTTTTCATCCTAAAGGCAAGACCTCGTCCAGTAGTGGCTTTTGATGATAATGATGATAATTACAATAAGTGAAACAATAAAATTACGATGTGCTTAATTAGGTAGGTAATTTTCCAACAAAATGCTGTAAATATCTGGACAACCGCTAATGAAGTAAAACTAAGTTCGTACGTGCGCACGTACGCTGTTCATGTATATGGATCAGTAAATTGTCCTGATATATAAATTGAATGCTAATAGCTGTTGATAATTTATGCTGTACAGTGCCAGCATATTCCAGAGTTTGTAAAAACGAGCTTGGTACAATTTCCGACTGAAAGATGTCGCGGCATAAAGTGACTCAATGAATGAATAAATTGTAATTTTCTTTACGTTTTCAGGCAAGTAAGTTTTAATTTTTGTTTGATTTGAATGACGGATAAAGAAAATGGCCCACCTGATGTTAAGCGGTAACCTCTGCCTATAACAATGCATAATCTACCTGATAGTTCTCACCCACCTAGGCCGCGCCCTGTGCAGCATTGCTCTGCATCCGCCACACTGAGACAATAGCAGAGTTTACTCTATATTCTAAGGACTTAAGGATGAAAAGTCTCATGTGCCTGTAATTTCGCCAGCAAACCGAAACACTGCGATGCGAGCACTACCGCTTTTCGGTAGAAATGACTTGTCGGTGTCTATTTCGAACTCTTTCACAAACAAGTTAATTTTATATAAAAAAACTGGAGCCCGATGTCTTCAAAAATGCCTCAGTTTCCTTCAACCAAATTGTTGCAAGCTGATGATTCTGGACACGGTGTCACCAATGTCTACCAAACATAACAAGAAACATCTCGCAAACATCTTTCAAACAAAATAAACGGCATTGAAGTCAGAGCAGCAGTTCTGGAGCTATGAGGCCACAGACAAACAGAAAGAAAGATACAAACACACCTTGGCCTCAAACGCATAACACCCTTCTTTTTAATCTAGGATTAAATAGCTCTTCTACTACTTAAAGGTGAGACTTATACGCGAGACAGATAATACTGAACAAAACTAATTGAGGACCTCTGTGGCGCAGCGGGTGCAAGGTTTGCCTGCGACGCAGGAGGCTAGTGACTCGTCCCGGCTTCGCACGGGTAGTTTCAGGATGATAAACAGCCCCCCCCCCCTCCTAACCCCTCTGGTAGCCTATGTCACTCAGGGTGAATGTAGCTTTCCAAGGTAAAAGAATTTTTGAAATCAGCACAGTAGTTTTTGAGTTTATTCATTACAAACATACACACAAAAATACAAATCTTTCCTCTTTATAATATTAGTGTAGAAGTGTAGATAGTGTAGATATCAGTTATCTAGTACCCATAACACAAGCTCTGCTCAGCTTGGGCTAGATAGTGTTGTGTGAACTGTTCAGCATTATAACTATTATAAACCATTGTGCCAATACGACAGCTAGTAGGCAATGACCTAGTATCACGCAATGACACCTAATCTGGACTAAGGTACCTACGGAAAGGCCGGTCCGTATCATATATATCTCACCAAATTGCTGAGTGACACTTCACTGATTAGCCATCTCCCCTTGTCAAGAAATCTAAGTGAAGGCTGCTTGACAAAAACAGAGCCGGGTTTCACGGAATAGGGTTTTTCACGCCCAATTTTTTGGCTGAACCCTTTTACGCCTGTTGTAGTCGTATTTTTAAAACAATGGGTTGTGGTTTACTGACCTTGAAGTAAAGGGGTTATATCTGATGCAGGTTCTGCCGTGATATCCTTGGGATAACCTCCATCAGATTGACTTGTAAACTATACAGTGTCGAATTCTTGCTGTTTTCTTATTTTTGTGGCTTGTGTGCGTTCTGGTATTTAATATCCTATATCAATATATATATAACCGTTGCGAGACTGACTGACTGACTGACTGAATGACTGACTATCAACGTACAGCCTAATCCGTAATACCTAGAGACCTGAAATTTAGAAGGTTCATTCCTTTTGAGGTCTAGGGGTGCACTAAGAAAGGAATTCCAGAAATTCAACCGCTAATGGGGTGCAGCGGGGTGTTGAAGTTTGTATGGAAAAGTACACGCGTACGAAGTCGCAGTCATTCCTCTAGTGTTATATATGTATATAGTTTTGCATAATTTTTTCTTAATCGATATGAAATACCTATATCGTTCTGTATTTTACCGTTCGAATCGTTTTGTTCTATGTGGGTGTTACAGAAGTTCTTGCGCAGGAAGTTTTTTTTTAAATTACTACTATACACCACGTACTCCTATACTTTTGTTGCTACGTGGTATATAGACGTAATTTTTCTAAAATGATACTTGACGATAACTTCAGTTCTATTATTAGGAACATCGACGTAAATAAAATGAATGGACGGGCCTTAGGGAACGATAGTTTTGAAGCTTCTAAACAGACCTAGCTAGTATACTTCGCTTCAGTCAGTCTTTGTCACGGCAACGAGTGACAGCTATGCTGAAAAATACCAAAATTAGATACCTTGGTAATACAATGCCTTCCTGTGCTGTTCTGCAAGTGCAAACAACACAAGATATGCAAATAAAGCTTCAGGCATCGCATTTAATTCGTAAGTAAAGGTTTTGTAATATAATTTTCATCAATTGATAAAAAACTTATAAATCGTCGTGTGGTAGGAAAACTACATAACTAACACATTTTGCGAAATCAACTTTATTGCATGGTTATGATGGCCCATACATGTCGATGGACACGTCTTGCTCTAGAGGACGAGCGACAAGGAGGACTACGCCCCAGGACATTATCTCAATGTTCCCCACTCTGAATGAAAGTTAACAGACACAAGTTTATACTCGTAGATAGTTTTAATTTTAGTCGACATACCTTTTTCTTTTTGATACTTAGAATTATTGTGTTCCACAATTTTTTTTCATTTTCTTGATTTTATAAGCATTAGTCGTATGATAAGTTTGTTATGTCACTTACTTTGAATTTATAAGTCTGCTAAAATAATGTAGGTGTTTCAGTAGTTTTCTAATATTCAGTCTTGATAAAAAGAAATGATTATAAGTTGGTTTTATTTTAAAATGTATTATAATATTATATAAATCTATACCCATGGATAGGATTGTCATATTCAAATAAGTAAATAATAGATCATTTCAATTATTCAAATCTTTGGCGAGGGAAAAATACATAGTCGTTTTTTTATTTTTTTCTCTTAATCAAAAGAACTAAAATGTATTATCATTAAATTCGAAAATAGATACAGTACCAATCTATAACATATCAAAACACGGACTGAAAAATTAGTTACGATAAAAAAGTTATTGCCATTTTTGACGCAATAAAACTGTAAATCGCGTTTTTCTCGCGATGTTGGTTTTGTTGTTGTTATTACTTATTTAGTTTTCCAACTACAGCGACGAAATATTTGACAAGACTTCACGCATGACGGATGGTACGGTACAGACTGCAAAAAAATCTGATGCCTAAGGGGTATCGTATTGATTTAGAATTGTAATTTGCATTATTTACCTACGTCAAAACATTGCTAAGCACGTCGCTTTAGGTAATTGCATATAATATGTAATGGCATGTTAATTAACCTTATAGCTTTCAAAAAAAAAACTAAGGTAAACAAAAATGGATAGAAGTCATAAGACGAGCAAGAACGGACGACTTTTGGAAGTGGAATACATTTTCCCGTATTTGCTCTGATCATTTTCTACACAATGAATTCTATACGCCAAAAAACGGTTAGTAGTAGTAGAGCTTTTTTGTGAAAGAGTTCGTCCGGGGAAGTACTACCACCATACCTGTTTCTGTCGCAAAGCAGTAGTGCTCGCATTGCTGTGTTCCGGTTTGAAGGGAAAGGGTGCCGATGAAATTACGGCCACATGGGACTTTTCATCTTTATGTTTCAGGGTGGCGGGCGCAGTGGAATGCCACATAGGGCGCGTCCTAGGTGGACGTGACCTGAGGTAATGCACTGTTCATAGGCAGAGGGTACCACTTAACATCAGGTGGGCCATCTTCTTGATCTGTCATTCCAAGTAGTATAAAAAAACTCATTGTGCAAAATTCTTAAAACTGCACTCTGCAGTTTCTTAAATACTGGAATTTTTATACATTTATGTTTCCGTACGATTTTTATGATATTTTCTTAGTTTATTGAGTGATGAAAAATATATTTTTCACAAATTGATTGAGCTGAAGACCTTAGGTGGACTTGCTTTTCTATTGATTTATATTGTGTATGTTTGAGAGCTGAAAAATAGATACGTAACTACATAAAACAGAAGGGAACCATGTATTTTTGTAAAAGTTTCATTCAATAATTGCAATTTTTTCGGCGATTTTTTGTACTATAAACCTACTGAAATAACTTTAGAAAACACATTGCATCTGTTAAAGTATTAAGTATTAAAAAAATACAGTTTTTAAGAAGTTCAATAATTTATTTTCACCTAGTTTATTTAAAAGACCGCCAGGAGTGGCGCTATAGAGAAGAGGCCTTTACTCAGCAGTGGCTGGATAGATAGATAGATAGATAGATAGTTTATTTGTTGACCGTACCCTAAATCCGAATTGTCTTATTTTTCACGGACGTTTTGTATGGGTAAGGCCAGTCCATTTATTTTACTTTGGTCGAAGATTAGGAAGATATTAGCGGAATTCATGTAAAAGTATTGTATTTTTATTTGTTTTTTATAATGTTGTTTTTTTTTTATATTATAGGAATGGATTGACGACCTCTGTGGCGCGGCGGGCGACGGTTGGCCTGCGACGCAGGAGGTTGCGGGTTCGATTCCCGCCTCGGAACAAATATTTGTGCGATCGCAGATATTTGTTCAGGGTGTTCTGGGTATTTTCTATGTATAATAAAAAATATCTATCTATGTAATATATTGTATTAAGTATATCAGTTATCTAGTACCCATAACACAAGCTCTGCTTAGCTTGGGGCTAGATAATGTTGTGTGAACTGTCCAGCATTATTATTATTATTATTATTATTTCCGTAAAGTCGCCTGTTTAAAACTGAGGCATGGGTAGGTATGTAGCACTGTACATACAACTTGTAAAATAAAGAATTAATTAAATGAACTAACATTTGTGTATTTATTCACCTGTACCTCCAAAATGGCTGCACCAATTTTGTCTTATCGGTATTTATCTTTAAAAGTATCTGTAAAGTAGGTAAAAATAATTACTTTAACCTAAAATTTATATATATTTCAAATTACCCTACCAAACTTGTGATTTTTGAAAAATTATGAAACAAAACATTCTTAATAGCTTAATTATAATAATTAGTATCGCAGTGGAAAAGGAATCTAACATAATTTTTCTTAATACAGGGCACGTAAATTAACTTTTCCAAGTTAGAATTTGCTAAATAAGTCGGTCTTGTATGTATAGACTGCTCTTGACAGGCTCATTTATTACCTCCTAACATAAAAATAAGATTAAGATAAGCTAAATCGTGAATTCATTAATCACATTTGGGTAAGTACGATCTTGACGGGACTTCAAACGCATTTGAGGGTTGAATTTACTGTGTGTGCAAAAGCTTCTCTTCCTATTTGGGTAAAAGCCGTGGTTCAAAAATAAAATAAATGTAGGTACGCTCTATAGTACAAATTGTGTTTATTTTTAGGTTCAATGGGGTATTCTTTTCGTTGGATCTCAATCCACGACGGAAAAATATGACCTGCAAGGCAGTTTCGAATATTACACCACTAATATTAAATCTGAATATAACATTGAAAATTAATATAAATGTTAAATATTTAAAATAAGAGTTTTGTCTATAAAATGTTTTGTTTATGACTACATTATTTCATTATTGTACGATATTTTAAGAAAGCCTTATAAGCCAATACGCAACCGCACGTTGTGTTAAAATGAAAATTTGCTAAATTAAATTATTAAATTTACTAACACTTTTTGAATAATGAACTTGCATAAAGTTACAGACATAAAATTTATTGACAGGTTTGGCATGGATAATGTAACTTCTGTTTTTGGACCGTGAAACTTGTAGGGGCTCTTAAACTTCGTTACGTCACAGAATAAATAATTTCGTTTAAATTGTTTAGTAACGAACCTAACTGCACGGTGTAAAATACCAACCAACCCCTTTGACGCGCTTAGACTACAAACTTTAATGTAAATAGTTTTTCGATTAAGATTGATGATTCTTTGGAAATGTGATGTCGTGTCATCATCAACATCATCAGCAGGTAGACATTCACTGCTCGTAGAACGCTATAGGTATGGAGATTTTCCATAATAACCACGTGGCAGGCGGATTGGTGTTCGCAGTATTGCTGTTGAGTATTCAGGTGGAAGCTGCTGTCCGTGCTGGGTGTAATCCTAATTTGCTTTTACGAAATCCACGAGAAGAGACGGAGGGGTCTGTTCTTAGGACGTACACGCCACGGCACGGCGATTAAAATATTTTAGTAGGTACTAAAAAGAAAATACATAAAATGATTTTATAATATTTACCCGTGCTACTAATAAACGCGGGGTGTCCTTTGAACAGTTAAACAATGTCTTGTCTCATTCGACCGAATATAAAACGGCTTGCCAATACAAAAGACAAAACACTGTGATAATTCGGATAATTCGCGTTTTATAGTAGCACGGTACGAGAATATAGTTTCCCTCTACTTAAATTTATACCTACTCAGGTAAGTATGTTCATAACACTTATTACTTTAAACCAGTTTTTTTTAAATAGCTGCTATTACATTTCAGGCCATAAGAGACATCTATCGTATGATGCAGTCACTAACGAGCAACAAAATATACGTATGACACGAACCTTGCTAATACGCACTGGCTACGAAATTCAACGCATGAACCCTGCGTCTATCCTAACAGTTTACTAAAGTTGTAATATGGTTTTACACAGAGGGCGTTTACTGCTTCATCTAAACTACGATCGCTACGTACGAAAGCTACACGTGTACAGCCACCGACATAAGTTGATTAACATTAAAATATACTGAAAATTGTGTGTTGTGTAATCAGGAGGATGCTGCTGCCCATTCCTTGTATTAAAGCTCCTACTACATCTACTGGAGAAGATGGTGGGTTCTGTTATTAATCCAGACACACAATGGTATTCGGATCTACCGCGGTATCTGTACCCACCGCGGTATCCGAACACACCGTGGTATACGGACCCACCGCGGTATCCAGCTAGCTTATTACGTATCTTTCAATAGCAATGCTATAGCAATAATTGCGTGATTATCGTGCAATTCTTGCTATCGCATTGCTATTGCATGAAACGTAATAAGCTAGCCGACCCAGCGTGGTATCCGAACACATCGTGGTGTCCGGATCCACCGCGGTATCCGGACACACCGTGGTATCCGGACCCACCGCGGTATTTTGACACACCGTGGTATCCGGACCCACCGCGATATCCAGACCCACTGCGGTATCCGAACACGTCGCGGTATCCGGACCCCCGCGGTATCTGGAACCCAGACACACCGTGATATCAAGACCCACCGCGGTATCTGGACACACCGCGGTTTAAGGTTTTATTAAGGTACCTACTAATTAAAACAAACAGTTATTTATTAGTTAGATATTTATATTCGTGAATCTTTTACATGGGTGTATCTTTCTTTAAATAATTCCTTTATTTGAACACACAACAAATATTTTAACATACAACTTACGAATACAGCCAATATTTTACTAAGTTTTCTCAATACATGAGCGAATGTTGACGAAGAATTAGTCAATGAAATGGAACAGTTTCTCATTTTGTCTTATATACGAAAATTATATAAATATAGAAACAAATTCAACTGTGGCAAATTATCTACATATTTCGCTAACCATACATACGTACCTAATAAAGCCCAACACTACGATATGCCTCTTTCGTACCTTGCCTCTGCGTTCCAGATATCACATTATGTGATGCAGTAAAAGTAAATAGGACTCCGTAGGGGTCTCACGAGCCTCCATGCAATATGTTAAATTTGTTAGGCTTCCAATAAGTGATATACCTATTTATTCTCCATAAATTCATGACCGAAGTACCATGTTTTCTGCTCCAACTCTATTTCAAGAATTGTTATGTGAAGGTTAACATATATAACTTCATGTATTCCTTGTTTTATTTAATTAGTTTATGGAAAAAAACAAGACAAAGAAACATGGCAGCTGTAGATAGTATAGTAAAAACATATTTGCCCAGTGTTATCTTAATTTTAACCAAAAAAGATGGCTTATTCAGAAAACAATCTCTAGGCCAAATTATCTTTCTTATTTTATTTAAACGAATGACAGACCATGCTGATGGCCCACCTGACATTAAGCTGTAACCTCTGCCTATAACAATGCAATACCTCATAGGTCACATCCACCTAGGATGCGCCCTTTGCGGTATTGAACTGCGCCACCCTGATACAAAGATGAAAAACTCATGAGCCTGTAATTTCACCAGCAATCATACTTTTCGATCCTTTTCTTTAAAACAGTAGTTTTACTTGCATCACATAAGAGATTTAACAACACCTCACACACACTGCTAGTCACAATTTCTATATTTCAACGTTTAGATAGATAAATAGATTAACACTTTAGTATTTTACACCAGGATTACATAACTAGGTACAATATGGTACAATTAAATAGATTATTTGTTTCTGAAATTGACTTTCACTTTAACATTTTATGTACTTTGTTACATTTAATTTACTGACTGTTATGATCAAATAGGAATTGTAATAGCTAAGAGAAATATTTATAACATTTTTCTATTTTATCTCTTATGTATCATAAGAAACATTCAGTTTGAAATCAATTTTCTACATCCATTTACTAGTAATGAAACTGAATGATAACAGGTTAGAAAACATTCAAAAAGTTATAAGAAATTGCGTACGTATATCTGTTTTAACCCTTTGGATAGACGCATTACGTTTATCTAAGTACCTAATAATATTCTAAAAAAATAATGTGCTCATGTTTAACAGAATTAAATATAAATCGTATTGTCTATGTCTTCTACAGATAAATAGATCTATACTCTGTTCCATGAGACGAAATAAAAATGTGAAGATACTTGCACAGGTTGGAGCTAGAAAGCCAGATCAGCTGAAGCCTTCTTCACACATGAATATGTGCGTAAAAATGACAATATGATAATTATGTTACGGAATTCACGAAGGGATTTTAGTATGTCTGCCATTTATGTTACGGAATTCATGAAGTGATTTTTATTTCGCCTCCTGTAACAAATGTTAGTGTTAGCCCAGTACAAGGGAACACGTTTTAGGTAGGTACATTCGCGTCATAATGCGTTGTTACTAAAACAAGTGTGTTACTTACTCTAATGATAGTGATGAAACAAACGCCTATATTTAGATATAACACAGCGTAGTAACAAGAATACAAACAGATTTATATGTATATAGTTATAATACTATACATTACTATACACATTTCAAACGTATTTACAAATATTTAGGTAGAACCACTACCCATTTTTTTATATTTTTCAGGATAGGAATTTTATTTTAAGCATGAAATTCCAATGCTCATCGAGACAATGCGCAAATCTTATGCAACTACGGGTATGTGAAAAGATAACTACTTAAGGTGAATGCTCACGTTTGCGGCGCGAGATTCAAATTTTTTGGTGTTTTTTGCCCTTTACAGGTCATCAACACTTCTTCAGATAACGAAAGTTGAGTTCGCGACAATTTCGCGAGTTAATTGATAGTATTTCATAAATATCATCAGTTTAGCTACGATATCCCTAAACAAACAAAAACACTGTAAAAATGTGTTTAGGGGTATCATAGCTAAACTGATGATATTTATGAAATACTATCAATTAAAACATGTGTATTAAGTCTCCTAGTTGTCGCGAACTCAACTTTCGTTATCTGAAGAAGTGTTGATGAGCTGTAATGGGCAAAAAACACCAAAAAATTTGAATTTCGCGCCGCAAGCGTGCGCATCCACCTTAAGCTTTTATTGTGCAAATGGAAACAATAGGTATATTTTATATATTGTCGTGTACAGGCCGGCCAAACGAACGCCAACGAACGAGATTTTTAGTTGGCTGCCGCACGCATGCTCATTTTTGTTGGCCTTTTGTGGTCGAGTAAACGATCGTTGAGACATATATCGACAATGAAGGAATTCTAATTACAAGTAACATTATACATTGATCCATTATTTGTGTTTCAAAATACTATCTTGTATATAGTTAAGTAGTAGCAAGAAACAAGAAACCATCAATCATGCGATCAGACGTAGGTACGCTCTCGTCTCTAACTGAGCATTTTGTAACAACCTTGATTTCTGCTAAACTGCTTTTTAGATTACCCAAAGACCTACATGACCGAAGTTAATACATTATGCATTACTTTGGTTGTTTTATGTCTTGTTAACTTTATGTATTGATCTTACACTGGTTTCTGGCTTCTGTCTGCTTCAGAGCTGAGTTACCCCGTTACCCGAATAGAATTTCCGCGCAAAATTATCAGAATGATCCAACAAAGATTGGAACTCTGTCGGAAGTTGTAATTTTATGTCGTTCATCCCACAAGGGCGTTATGCTAGATTATCCTTCTGATACGGACCGTTTTAAAATACTATTTTAATAAAACATGTGTCCTAAAGAATCTTACGATGCTTCGTTGTCATTCACTAAACTAACTAAACTGGACTAATGATGACCAACGAAACACATTCGTTGGCGATCATTGGGCCGGTCTGTACGTGGCTTAAACAATAATATTATACGTGTATTTGTTACTGTGCTTTTGAAATTAATATTTCTATTACAATTTTGTGTAAGTTAGTAATGTCAAAGTATAGGTTAACATAATTTATTGAACAATACAATCAATCTACAACACTAATGATGACAAAACGCATCTAACAATCGGTTCACAAAGCGAAGAGGCGTAGGGTTATGATAAGAAAAACCTGTATCTGTAATGTGATTATGAAAGTTTTTGTGTAAAGTTTAGACTGGATTTAGTGTTCAATCGACGACTGTGAGCGCACACCTTCAGCGCTGATCGTACGCGCGTCGCTCGGTCAGCATCGCACTAAACGTGCGTATATAACGCAATAGCGCGACGAGGTCGACCGTCGGTCTCGTCAGCGTCATAGCGTATGCGAATAGCAATTCATCAGCGCTGCACTGCAGTCGTTCGTATGTTTTCATTGATACTGATACGTTGGAAGGTGAGCGCTAAATAAGGCCTTAAGAAAGATTAATTGTAATCATTTATTGAATATGCTATAATTAACCATATATATACTTTTTTCCCACACGTGTTTTACTTATGTTTCTACGCGTAGTTGCGTTGCTTTGAGGGATTTGCAACTTTCTCAAAATAAGTATAAAAAAAATAGTGAAGAAATTATTCAATGAAATTAAAGTAATTTCAGTATGTAGATACAAACATTTCAAGTATAAATAAGGTTAAAATCAGAAATATTTTTTCATGTACAAAGACTATTTGGTCCGAGGCGCTCCCAATTATCTCCACATTAAATCTTTACATTTAGTTTTAATGTAAATAATATGTCGTTGTAAATAACATAATTCATTTATAATAACACCAAATTAAACTAGGTGACTTCATGTTATTCCTAAGCTAACAAGCAACAGCTATTCCTACAAGATTCCATACAAAACAACATTAGCTCATACTTATGACGTAAATATGTAGTTCTTAAGTACTCGTAACTTGTGATACAAGAGAGCTAAGTACACTGATGCACCAAAGTTGCACAACAAAAATAACATGCACTAAAGCGACTAATAATGCCGACAACAATGTACAGCACTTGTTAGAATACATGTACAACACGTTATTATATTCATAAAATATATTTGATAGCCCTAAAACAAAATGCAAGATATTTCTAAGTTCACAAATAATTATAGACAGTATCAGATCCCTACTCCAGCTCGCAATATACATACACATAGCTACCTAACATCTATATAACTAATAATACTAACGCATAGTTTCAATGTATTACACAAATTTAACAATTTTTCTTTAATTTTCTTAAAACTAGATATCTTATGCTTTTTCATAACAGTTAAAACAAGGAAGAATAATTTCTGTAAAACATTAAATTATGTAAAGTTAACTTATTTATTTTCAATTAGAACGTCGAGGGGTTTGGAATGCTTTTTAACAATACATGTTTTAACGTAAAAATGCCTATTTTTTTTTCTCTTTTCTCATTTGTTCAAATGCTTTCACTCCGATGTGATGAGTTAAAATAATACATTTGAATTCACAGGTAGGTTGTAAAAAAATCTACTGTGGGGCTACGTAGAAAATTAAGTCCTATTAACAGTTACAATTCGGGCTATTGTTGCCTTGCTCCTTCTTTTCAGTAAGTTTCTGTCCACCAGCTTGCAGCATCGCAGGTTCTGAATCCAGGCTTTCTGACATCTTGTCACATATGATGTCCACTAGTCGCTCAAACACAGACTGGAATGGGAGACGATTTCATTTAGTTCTTAGTCGGTTCAAATGATTAGAAGTCTGTTTAGTCAGGTATCTTATCTTAGCTTAATTTTTACTTTTTCCCTTTTATTACTTTATAAGTTTATAACTTTTGGAACCCTGTACTCCACGTAATTTTTTGAGGAGGGCGTTGGTACTTGCGACACAGTATTTTACTTCTGCGGGTATCATCGTTTTTCATTGTTTGTGTTCTAAGTTAATTGTTCCAAATAAAGATATTTTTTTGTTTTTTTTTGATCTTATGCTCTCAACTATGTGAGGTGCCTACAGTGAAGTGAATGCTGGGAAGTGCGGCAACTTTGAGCCGGCACCTCATTTATGTCATGTAAAGTTATTTCTAGCTTTCTTTTCAGACACGTCCATCCAAATCCACTGGATTTGGATCTCTTGCACTTATAATCCTCAGTGAGATTTAGGAAAGAAAGTGCGGATGACGCTTTACAATGGCGACAATTCATTGGTTTCGAAATGGGATGCGAGAAACCAACGACAACGAGTCTGAACGTTAAGAGATTAGTTTTTTTTAAAAGGTTTAGCTAAAAGATAAAAACAAAAAAAAAACAAAAAAAAAAAACTAGAACATATTTGAATATTTAAGCGGTTACAAAAAAGGCAACCACTCAGCATGTGCTATGGCAGAGTGCCATAGCGCTGGTCTTCTTGCAAATACTATTTGCAAGTGGTTCATACAACCCCATTATACCCCAACAACAAATAATCTGAAAATTTCAACAAGATACCTTACGGCTGCCGAGATATATAGATTGTATACCCCGAGATATACGAGATATGTGACAATATACAGACAGTCAGACGGACTGACGGGACTTTGGCTTAGAAATACTCTCCCGTTGGTCATATTGCTAACCTGGTTACCTGTAAAACATCAAAATAGGACCAACATTCAGGAATAATCGTATGCGTTATGTATTGGTCCGATTTCATACATAACATAAACATAGCCGCTGAATTGATTGATAGCATACTCATTTTTTAAGATCGGTTAAAATATAATTGAAGTTACCGTGGTTTGGTATATTTTAGAAAAATTACGACTATACACCACATACTTTACTATTCTCCTGCTGATGTTTCGTAGACCATTTAGGCACAAGCCAGATAGAAGAGACGTAAGGTAGGACGCGTCGCGGACAGGACGGAGACAAGACACGGACGCGACTTTTAAAAATATATAGAAGAGACGGGGCGCGGCCGCGACTGCACACGTTGACTGTGCGAGCAAGCGAGACCCACCTGGCAGGCATGCCACTCCGCGCCCCCTCCTCGCCCCCGCCATATCCGCGCCCCGTCTCTCCTGTGCGTTTTGAACAAAAGGCGCGGACGTAAAAGCGTTGCGCCCGCACGCTATTCTGTATGTTTTGCGTCGCGACGCTTCTATACATTTTGTATGAAAGGGACACGGAAGAGACAAATGTCTGCGCCTCGTCTGCGTCTTACGTCTTTTCTGTCTGGCCCGCACCGAGTTCCTTCTTAGCACCGACCGCAACCACGCTCGAAGGCCGTGAGACGGAAACGTCAGCAGGAGAATAGTAAAGTACATACGCGGTGCATAGTCGTAATTTTCCTAAAATCGGTTAAAATAGTAAGCTCGCATTCACATATCAAGGTACCATGTATCGTGTCATACCTTAACATTGATGTTTTCCTTAGCACTCGTCTCGTAAAACTCCACGCCGAGTTGTTCAGCCAGCTGGCGCCCACGGTCTGTGCTGACGACGCGTTCCTCCTCCATGTCGCACTTGTTGCCCACCAGGATCACCTGCGCGTTATCCCACGAGTACGTCTTTATTTGCGTTACCCTGGAATTACAGACAGACAACTGATTAGAGAACCTGTTGAGAACCTGTTTACAGGATGTGGCAAAATAATGGTACTCTCGGGGTAAGCCAACCTTTTATATTATACACTAGCGTCTCGTCCCGGCTTCGCACGGGTAGTTTCAGGATGAAAAACAGTCCCCCCCCCCCCCCCCCCCTCTCCTATCCCTATGCTATCCCTGGTAGCCTGTGTCACTCAGGGTGAAGTAGCTTTCCAATGGTGAAAGAATTTTTGAAATCGGCACAGTATTTGTATTTGTATTTATTTATTGCTTACAATATTGTTAGGAGGTTGCGGGTTCGATTCCCGCCTCGGAACAAATACTTTGTGCGTTCTGCAGATATTTGTTCAGAGTGTTCTGGGTGTTTTCTATGCATAATAAAAATATCTATCTGTGTAATGTATTATATTAAGTATATCAGTTATCTAGTACCCATAACACAAGCTCTGGCTTAGCTTGGGGCTAGATAATGTTGTGTGAATTGTCCAGCATTATTATTTATTTAGTATAAGGTCATATTTCTACTGTTAGTTATGTAGTAGGTACATGAGCCCCGTAAGGGCGCTGCAATTTTTGTGATCACGCAGGACCACATAATAATAATATGTCAACCAGTAGGTAAGTATAGAACACAAAACAATTTCAAAATAATGTCCTAAACCAAATAAAAAAATAAAAAAAATAGCAGAATTAAAAGAATACTTAGTAGCACTACAGATCGTTCACAAAAACAAGGCACTTTTAACTGAGTAGGTACATTTGGTTATTTATAATTTGTCAGCGATAAATTCATCAACAGTAGTAATAAAGTTTTTCTTTTTTTAATAAATAAACTGTCCTTGGTTTCGGTTTTTAATTCTTCTGGTATTTTGTTATAAATTCTGACAAGTCTGGAAAGTCTCATAATAAACGTGTGTAAGTTCGAGGAGGTTGTCATTAGCTTATTTCTATTTCGTCTATTATAATTTTCATGAGTTTCAGACTTGGATTTAAAATAATTTCTATGTTTTCCTACAAAATATCACTGCTTGTAAAATATAAATACATGGAAGTGTTAAAAGTTCTTTGTCAATAAAAAGTTTATTCATTACAAACATACACATAAAAATACAAATCTTTCTTCTTTAAAATATTAGTTGTAGTTAGATTGGATTGTTCTTAGAAGAAAATAGGTTAAGTTTAAAGAAAATTCAAACTGGATTTTTGTGTGTTTGAAACAGTTTACAGTCAGCCTGAAATGTAATATTTAAAAAAAAGTGGGTGTCAATCTACTCCATTTCTTACCATAAATACTTTGCCTAAAGTAACCTACCAAATAAAATAGTAAGATTTTGAGAAAACTCAATATAACATTTCTTCATTCATTTTCTATGAAGTTCTTGAGGCGCAACAAAAAACATGCTGCTACGCAGTGTATTAGATAGATATCGGTCTACATTTTGAATATCTGCACAGACAATTTTTAATTGGCGAGTATAAGTAAAAAATGTGACAAAAATAATTTACTGATGTATCCATCACAATTTAGAATTGTAAATATTGTTTAATTAGCACTTTTCTGATTTTTATTATTTCTTGTTATGGGTTTTAAAAACGGCTAGATCACTGGTCTATTGGTTGTCATGGTCGGCAGCAGTGTAGCGTCAGATGGTACCTATACTCCATAAAAGATAGCTTGATCTCTGCGACAGCTGCCTAAACTCACATTCCTAGGGTTGTCATAGGATATCAAAAATTGTCGATAGAAATTGAAGATGTTTCTTACTATTATCGATGCTAATGTAAAATATAATTGGTTGGTGGTTAATAAAAATATTAACGTAAGCGAATCACAAACTCACGACTATTCAAAACAGTTATCTTCGTTCTCTTTGTAGTCCAGTCAAGTCAAGATGTACATCCGTGCTAGCAAAAGTTCGGGTCACGCTGATTTTTTTATATGTTGTTAGGACCTTAACCAATATTAAAAAAAGGATATTTGCAATTTTCCAAGTGTTGTGCGTTCGGCGGTGTGCACAAAAAAACATGAAATTTTCGGTGTTTTTTCAGTTTTTGCTCAATATCTTAACGAAGGAAGGGTCTGATCGTGATATTCACTGTGTATACTTTTAAAGTAAACTATTTTTGCTACAATTTGACAACAGCGCGAGCTCTATACAGCCATTGGTTCCCAAGATACAGTTCTTAATTTTTTCCTAGTGTTATTTTTTCGAAATGTTCACTTATTTGGTGAAATATCTTCTTAAATACGCATCCCACGTAAAATTTTATTCATAATGAAGTTGTAGTAAATTTAATTAGCTTTTATTTGAGACCTAATTGGTACCTGTAGGCACAGCGTTCCTCTCAAAAACGGTTTTCTATCTTAGAAGGCCCGGGCTTGGGCTCGCAAGAAGCTAGTGTCTCGATGGCCGTAATGGACGCTGGGAGAAAGTTTGAGCTATATGGGCTGTATATAGCTCAAACTAGTGTCAAATTATAGTAAATTTTGTCTAAATTAAAAGTATTTTCAGTGACTATACCAGTCAGACCCTCCCTTCACTAAGATATTGAGCAAAAACTGAAAAAACACCGAAAATTTCATGGTTTTTTGGGCACACCGCCGACCGCACATCACTTGGAAAAGGACAAGTCTGTTTTTTTAATATTGGTTAAGGTCCTAACAACATATAAAAAATCAGCGTGACCCGAACTTTTGCAACTACGGCCCCCTTTTCATGTTTAACTTGACTGGACTATTGCCATTATGCCAACAAGAAACTAACAAAAGATAACAAAACTCAACAAATTAACAGTAATAGTAACAAAAACAAAGTAATGAGAACGGAAAACACGTAGCGTATACAAGGCGTCCGCACTTCGTACTGAGGAGAATGGTAAAATATCGATAGTTTATAGTCAGTGGTCACGATGGTTCATCGTCCATCACCCCATCACTATTAAACATAAAGTCGGCATGCCCATAAAGTATGACATTGACAGGTACTGTCAGTACTATTATGAAATTCAGGAATTCATAGGCTTGATTTTACTGACAGCTGTCGCAGAGATCAAGCTATATTTTATGAAGTATAGGGATGGGAGTTAGATGGCTCAATCTATCTAGTGTACCCTACCGAGTTAAACTTTATTGTTTAAAGGACCTTTTTTGTTAGCGAAAATATTTTTTTATTTTTTATCCATCCATCTTACAGCAAAATTGTGAACTTCTCCTTTTGTGAAGTTGGCTGAAATTCTAATGTAGACCAAAAAGTAAACCACAGAGTACTTTACACGATTTTTTGACATGCTTTTAATTAGTTTCACCTGTCCCAGTATCTGTAATTCAATCTTACAAGTTAAATTTTACCCACTCCCGGTGTTCGACTGAATTGAAATTTGGCATACCTGTCAGGGTTTTTTTATACTACTTGGAATGACGGATCGAGCCGATGGCCCACCTGATTTTAAGCGGTACCCTCGGCCTATGAACAGTGCATTATCACATAGGTCACACCACCTAGGATGCACCATATGTGGCATTGCACTGCGCCCGCCACCGAGAGACATAAAGATGAAAAGTCTCATGTGACTGTAATTTCACCGGCAACCATACACAGCAATGTGAGCACTACAGCTTTGCGGTAGAAATAGGTATGGTGGTAGTACTTCCCCGGACGAACTCTTTGACAAAAAAGATCTACTACTACTCTAGAAGTTCTGAAGACAATACAATATTAGGGTAACAGCGAGCTGATCTGATGATGGAGACAACGGTGGACTACGGAACTCCTCGATGTTTAATAGTAACCTGGCAGTGTTTGAACGAATTTAGATCTGCTCACGCTTCCGATTACTAATTTAATCACAAATAATTAATTTTCTAAAAATTAAAAAAACCCCAACCCTGACCGGCTGAACCGATTTTGATCAAACAAAGCTAAGAACACTCCCGACAAATACACCTTCCAAACAAAAAAAAAAGAAATCGGTTCATCCGTTCGGGAGCTACGATGGGACAGACAGACATACACACACACACACACACACACAGACACGTCAAACTTATAACACCCCTTCGTTTTTCGTCGGGGGTTAAAAACGTGTTGGACAGAGAACTAAAGTAATTGGCATAGCCCACCGGATTAACAAGCTAAAGTGGCAATGGGCTAGTCATATATGCCGAAGAACCGGCAACCGTTGGGGTACCTAAGCAAGTTCTTAAGTGGAGACCACGTCTTGACAAACGTAGCGTGGGGCGCCCTCTGGCTAGATGGAGCGACCTACAAAAGGCGTTGGGCAGAGATTGGATGAGAAGAGCCGAACACCAGGCTCAGTGGCGCGTATTGGGAGTGGCCTATTTCCAGCAGGGGACTAGTGTGGGATGATAAAGATGAAGTGTTTTGAAAGAAATATTTTTCAATAAAATCTCGTCATATTAAGAAAAAGATAACGAACAGAAGAACAACCACATATAGAACTTGGCATAGCAGCGTCTATTCGTTCTAGTTCAAACTCGCATTCTTAAGTTTTTGGGACACGTCTCGAGACGGGACACTGACTCCATTGAACGTCTTGTCTTACAAGGACGAGTAGAGAAGATCGCCCTTGCGTTGGACCGACCAGATCAAGTCTGCAGTGGGTGGTAACCTGTATGAATGCACTAGGATGTCCACGAATAGGAATAAATGGTGAGATATCGTGAGGCGAGCAACATCAGCCCCTAACAACAGTACAACCACGACCGCTCTGTCAAGAGTGCAACGACAGAGAAGAAGAAGAAAGAATAGAAGATAGGTGAATACATACCAATCCTGAACGCTGTTAAAGCTCTCCTCGTTCGTGATGTCGTACATGAGGATGAAGCCCATGGCCCCTCTGTAGTAAGCTGTGGTGATTGTGCGGTAGCGCTCTTGACCAGCCGTGTCCTGAAAATAACGATACACAAATTTTAAAGCTCAGTTAGCTCAGTTTAAAGCAATACATTCAAAGCATCGAACTTTCTGGAACCGGCACCACTGTGTGGAAGTCACAAGTAGCTCTCAAAGTGGGGTACCTATGCCGCAAAATTCCAAATTGTAGATTTGATTTTTAACTAACTAAAATCAAGTAAAATAATATGCATGGATCTACATTATAATTCCGAGGGATATCTACATATCGGAAATTGCGGCAAAACAAAAGATACATACAAACATCCCACTAATATCATAAATGTCAAAGTAACGAAGTAACGATGTTTGTATGTTTGTTACTCAATCAAGGTATACAGATAGATTAGGACTTGCATTGAGCTTTATGCTACGTTTTATCCTAGTTAAACGCGAGCGAAGCCACGGAGGGACAGTAGTTTACAAAATAAGTTAAATGAATACTACTAAAAACAAGCTGATACAAAGTTTCAAGTTTCAAGTTCTCATTGAAACTAAGTAAAAGTGCTTTCCATTTAACAACGTTACAATAAACAAAAGATCAGGCTGTTTTTTTAAGCTTTCATATTTCCTTGCTACCAAAGGTCTGAATAATTTAGCGTTTGGCGGTGTTCCAAAATTACATGACAATTGTTTCAATGTAGAGCAAACTCTTCTGTATAATTGAGATTCCAGTTATTTTTGTTGGAGAAAACGACCTTTACCAAGTTCTATGGAGTGGAAGGCATCTTAATTAGCTGAGTATATCCTATCCGCTGGCTCGTTGTATTTTATTTTGTTTCTATCAAAGTTATATATACAAAAAACAGCGAGAACTACTTAATTTTCTTATGGGTTCATTTAGTTTAGCTTTCAACAAACTAAAAGTTATTGTTTTTTGAGGTGATAACCACCAGGTAGTATCGAAGAAAATATTGAGTGCCCGTTTATTATGGCCCAAAGAATAAAATATATAGGTATATATAGATATAATAGGAGGGGTTTTTATATATATATATGTACATAGATAGATATATATATATAAACACCCCTCCCGTACCGCTCCCACACCTCAGTAACTGACTCAGTTAAGTGCTAGACCTGTAGTTCTCCTAATTTTTGCTAAATCAGCTTTCGATAACTCAAGATATTGTGATGAGCAAAAACACAATAAAATTTTAATTTCGCGCCACATGCGAAACTTAACACTAAGAAAGCTGTTGCAAAAATAATTACTCACCCATATTTGTAGCTTGACTCGCTTGTCATGCCGGAACACCGTTTTGACTTTGAAGTCGATGCCCACAGTGGAGACAAAGGCAGACGTGAAGGAGTCGTCGGCGTAGCGGAACAGGAAGCTGAAAACACGCCGAACGACTGTGTGACTAGGTGCTTGAAGGGTGAGAGTCCACCCTTCAAGCACCCTCCTTCCGAAACTCTAGTGACTACCGTTTGACGGTTCAAGTAATTCACCTCAACTCATTATATTGCCGTACAAATGACAACATAAGTTAAAGTGATTAGTGATTAATGACTTTTATTGACACAATATTCAAAATAGCTCATTACAATATAAAAAAAAACTTAAAAATATAAAAAAAAACTATTCAATAAGATATTTAAAAACCTCTTTGACTCTTCAGTTTTTAGGGTTCCATAGACATCAAAAGATCCTTGTCTTATAGTTTCGCCATGTCCGTCTGTCTGTCTGTCTACCCACAGCTTAGCTTGCCAAATTACAGCTAAGAGTCTATTGGACTCTTAGTACTAGAAAGGCAATGATAAATTGGAAATTTGGCATGGATATACAGGATGGAATTTTGTAATGCCACCTGAAGGGAAAGTACTCTTAATACTGTTATTTGATTCAAAGAAAACATTCCTTTATTTGTGAAAAGAAAGAAACCTGCATTCAATTATTTTCGAAAATTAACTTGCCACACAGTATTAAGAATACTTTCCCTTCAGGTGGCATTACAAAATTCCAACCTGTATAATAACCACGTCGACAAAGTAGTAAAATAGCATTTTCAAAAATCTAGAAAGGAAAAGGAATTTCAGCCAATTGACGTCCACTGCTGGAGTCGTCATTAGAATGCCACGATCAACCACATCTGTCTACCAACTTTCTACGACCTTTACAATATCGTCCATCGATTGGGCATCCTACACTGTGCCGTCCAATTCGTGGACGCCAATCGAGAACCCAATTCCTCAATGATTATCGGTTCTCGGAGCTAACTGTCCACATTGGGCCTTCGTCCAGATAACATTCATCCTACGCACTGCTCGATAAAACTTGACACATATTTATTGATAGAAATAGATAAATTTTATATCTAAATAGCTTACCTAGTTTTTCCGACGGAACTGTTTCCTATGATAAGCAACTTGAACATGTAGTCGAAGTTCTGATCTCCACTATCCTTCTGCCATTTTTGCTCCCCCGCCATCTAGAATAGGTAATATTATTTAGTCAAACTGTGTGGTGTTTATGGTCTTTTTTTCTTTAGAATATTCAAGATCTTTGATCTTTTCGATCAAAATAACTTCGTATAGCAAACATTCTTCATAACATTGATCTTTTTGTAACAAAATTGCTGCTACCTCTTCACTTTCAATGGAAACATCATTCACGTTTTCAATAGGGTTATTCATAACTAGTTTTGCACGACCACCCTGTAACTAAGTTGTAGCTCACTGAAGCTTACGTTGATAATACAAAAACATTTACATTTTCCGTGACATTTCTGATAAGCAAAATTCGACCTTTACCCGTTTTTAAAACAAAACGGTAAGGCATAAATTTGCTTAACAGTATTGCATTTTTTATTGCTGTTAATCTAGTACAATTAAAAACTATCCTTAGACAGAATGTAATAAAGAGCAATTTAAATAGTCAGTCAAGCAAGAATAGTTCACTGAGTTGTCAACTGATAACGTAACTGTATCATCATATCCTGCAATTGGTTGTAGTTTAGCCCTAAGCAAATTGTTAAGTGAAAGCAGACACAAATTAGTACGCCAACGGAGTTCGTGTTTAAAAAAAAATATTTAACTAATAGATTTGCTATCATCATCAGCCTGTAGAAGCACACTGTTGGACATAGGCATTCCTCTTCCGCGATGAACGATCTTGAGCCGCTTCTATATATCTACTGACTTCTAGTACTGTTCCACTGTCTCCTGGGCTACTAATATAAAGGCTTCGTCTACTTTGGGACCCGATGGAATGTCATTAGGTAGTAAATGTTAGTAAACGTTAGTTATTTAAACAGTAGATTTTAGTACATGCCTACTCACTGTAATATCTATGTACCTATAACTGTGTTTATTGAAGCCTTTCATAACTGTGTTTAGTTAAATAATAATTAACTTATCTTATTTCTTATAAAAGTTCTAATAGTTTCCAAACATATAAATAATATTTTGTAAGGCATTTTTGAGCCTTTTAATTAGTGAAATCATAATTTCAAAACACAACTTGAATTATTTTTATTTGTTTTTCAGATTAATATTTAATTTTAGATTTACTTATAACTCTTAATTTTTAAAACATTTAGTAACGTATTGATTATGAATTTAGTGAATTCATCAAGAAAATCATAAAAATTGTTAAAATTCCATTTTTAAACCATATTAAATGCACAAAAATACGGGCTTCTTCAATCCATTCACACGAAATAATTAATTTTTTCATGACCATAACTTTTGTTGGGCCTACGGTGCCTCAAAAGCGAACTAAGAAAACCTCCATAAGTGTTTTCTGTGATAAGCAAAACGAGTTAAAGATAGATGAACATTCATCATCATTATCATCACCAGCCTATACAAGTACACCGCTGGACATAGGCCTCCCCCATAGAATGCTACGACAAACGCTCTTGAGCCGCCTCCATCCACTGACCTCCTGCGACCTCTATAATGTGTATGGTCCAATTTGGAAGTCGCCACTCGAGATCCTTTATTCCTCAATCGGCAGTTCTGCTAGCCATTTAGACTCATTCATTCTGGGAGCTATGACGGTGAACATGGTTCTTCTACCGATTTCCTTAGTTTTGGATTATACCAAGTAGTGAAACTCCAAGCATAGCCTCTCTCAATAGCCCGCTGCGAGATTTTGAGGTTTTGTATAGAGGCCAATATAGTTAGCAACCACGTCTTATAAAAACATTACATAGAAATAAATTCATCGTGGCCTTACGAGATGAAGTTACTGCTGACCTTCTGTTTATATGGAATAAATCCTTGACAATCAGAAGCTGACTCAGAAAACCATTTACGTAGGTATAATATCCTGACAACAGTGACCTATATTCTATGTACCTACTTGTAAGACACAGTTGATGGAGGTTGGGGGCTGAATTTCCACGGACCTAGGTATAAGGAAACCTAGTTTAAACACACAATCTGGCACTTATGGAAGAAGTGCCAAGTACCTACATTGTTAGGTGTTCCCTTTGACTACTCTCTCCTATTCATGGTTTTATCTATGGGGATGTCCTCCATAGCAAATTAGGTCATGTATAATGTAGGTATGATAGGTGCGCTTGCTAATGAACGGACGAGGTTCTTTCACCATCATCGGTCACAAGGCCCTTTTCAGGGCCATCACTCAAGCCAGTCACTGACCAGGCACGATAACCACAAAAGGACCAGTTACACGACGAACAACAAGAAGAAAGGATGATTTTGTTTTGCTAAAACCTACTACCGACGTCGAAATATAAAATATAGATGTCAATTTAGCAAGTGTGTAGGAGGTTAATCATGTTTCTCCGTCGGTTTCTATGTATTTAATAATGAATCTATTCAATTTCTGCTCTCTGGTGTGAAATGAACGAGTTTCTGCGTGGGTGGCGACAACCGTTATTCGAAGCTGAAAGTACCTATACCTACCCACTTTGTATGATAATGAAATAAGAAAACACTATTGGCGCATTAGCCTTGAAAAAGCTGTGGATTTTCTCAGATTAATCTAATTATTTTGTACTGTTTACCCATATCAATTATTATTTATCATAAACTTCACTTGGCTTTCACAGCGATCTAACTTTTCGATACCACTAACGGAAAAGCCATGATATATGTTATCAGTTATCAGACACATGACATATTTAGCTATCGAATCAGTAAATAAAAGGTACAGGGAGAGCCCTATCAATATTATTTCTTATCAGTCGTACCTATGTAACTTAGGTAAGTACATGATTTTTCTTTTACATTCAACCCACGCAGCCAGAGCGGGTGCAACTTTTGCTTTATTGATTTTCGATATTTCAAGGACGTTATAACACCTATAAGTAAAAGCTTCCCGACTGAAATCGAATGGAAAACACAATGTCGAACACAATGCCACTGTATCTGACAATTCGAAACACAAAATCGATAACAAGAATAAAATATATCGTAACTCACTTTTGCACTCCCCGGTGCTTTCGCCGCGACCGCAATTGTCACTGATTACTATTTTACGTTGTGCTTGAAATTTGATGGGTTGTTAAACAAAATAACCCTATAGTTTAGGATGAGGACACTTTTACGCTCACAGCTGTTACGTCCTGCGAGCGCCCCTCTCCTTTGGAAATGGAAATGGGATGGAAATTCAAGATGGTGGCCGGGTGCGCGCGCAGTTCCGCGCAGCCTGTCAAACTCCTCAAAAACAAATCTGCTTTTCGCTCCACCAAAAACCTCTTTTGAATTACATCTGTAAATATTTGATGAGTGCAAAATAAAGGCCTTTCTATAATCGGATTTTTTTGTTGAGCCAGACCTTATTGATCTGACATTGGAGTCAATGTTATTTGTATGTCATCCCACAATATCGAAGTAAAGCTAGTCTTGTATTCTGATAGGTAAATAACGTTACAGCGATGTGACGTCCTATGCTATTGGAAATATATTTTTAGATACGATGTGAAGGTATACGTCATCTTCAGACCTCTTTAGAGTTGAAAAGGATGTCAACTTCATGTTTTATTTATATAAGGGATTTTGTCGGGCTCGTTATAGAATTATGATAGCCAAAGTTTATGAAGGCCACTTGATTCAAATTATGTATACTTCAATCTCAATAAAAAAACTGTTAATAATGTATTTAATTGCGCATAAAATTGTATTTAATTTGTGTATGCTAAGTGCTGCTAAGGGATAACCATATAGGACTACGTAGTAAAACATTTAGAGGAGAAAGGAATTACTATTTTAAAAATATGTATACTTATTATATAAAAGTTAACAAAATTCAATAAGTACCCTCATTTCTTCAAGCAGAAACTAGTTCTTACCTCAATTTAATTAATCATCAAGTAGGTAGAAGTAGCTAAGTGTAGATGAACATAACAACGTGATAAAGTGTCAAACTGTAACAAAGCCTTGACCTATTTTTGCCCCAATTACAACTCAGCTTCATCATACATTGATTATGATGAACTAGCACCCACGACAAGGAATAATATTTATTGTACTAAGTTTTTTTAAACTAAAACAAATGAAGATTATTTTGACTTTAAAATACCAATAACTTTACAAATTTAGAAGGTTTTCGTTTTTATAGTTAAAAAGAAGTAAGCAAGTGCCATCTGTTTACTTAGCAATGAACTAAACAAAAAACAATTCGAAGAACCAGGCTAAATGTGCTACGCAAACGAACTATGGTTACGATGCTCTACTTACGAACCCTGGCTGTTACATCTAACTTAGTTACTAAATGGAAACATAGAGGGCGCTGTCATTGACGCCACACTTTTTGCAAATGGAATGAGCGATCTTCAGAAGCAAATAGCAACCTGTAGGACTCGTAGGTGTCGTAGGTAGGTGCTCTACAAAAGCAAATACATAATTAATTAGGCCCAGTGCCAGTGTATGCTCTTTTATAAAAACAAACAATATCATCATCGGACTGATTTTTTGTTTTCAATACTGAGATTTCGCTTCAACGCTCGGGATCAGTAAATGGATGTATTGTGTATGTTTCTTACTTACCTACCAATGATAATAGACTTGTGGACTGTGAAACCGCATCTATTAACAGGTGCTCCTAACAGATTTTTTAATCATCTAAAATGAAATTGGTTCAGAAAATTTAAAGTCCCCACACAAACCAGAAGCCCAACTCTCTCATATTTATTTTTACAATAACACTGACAGTTGACCGAATCCAGACTGAATTGTGAATTGACAAAAAAAAATATTTTACAATCCAACTAATTATTGTAAATGCGAAGGTTTGTGAGTGTGTGTGTTTGTTAAAAAAAACCTTTACTAGGTACGTTCTAGAATAATAATTCATCAAGAGTGGACCAAATTAAAATCAATATACTAATTTTCTTTAAATTCTAATTTATTTTATGATTCATCAACAATGCCAAAAATACTGTTTTTAAGTATCTCCAAAGCTTACAAGTTACAAATACCCAATAAAATCCTAACTTTTTGTACCTACCACACAATGTTGTATTATGAATAATTTCTAGTGAGAACAGCTCAGTGAGAGAGCCTGTCTCAGTATTGACCGAATTACTTGTTAAGTTATTTCAAGAAACTCGTGAAGAGAACAATTATTCCAGGCATAAAATAAAATGTGTTGAATTTTTCATTGAACTCAATGAGCAGACTTATCAACGTCAATTCCAAGGCAAGAGTGTCGTCAAGTATTATCTTGTGATCTGTTCCATGCATCAGGTAAAACGAGTAGGTACACGAATGAACCTTATGACCTGGAAATAAAGTCTAAAAACATCGAACATTCAATTCGCAGAAATGTCGCATGGACCAGAATAGACAGTACGTCGACAGTTGTGACGTCACGAGGACGCGTCAACTCACGAGCACGTCCAGATTTTTCAGCATTTTACTCGCAAAAATATCAGTGGGTAATGCCGCACACAAAATATGCAGGCAGCATAGCAAATTTGTTAATCAACAAGTGTTGCCCGATACACGTCAAAGGCCTCACGTCAGAGGACTCAAAGAAAATTGTCGACTACTAAAATGAGGGTTGTTATAAGTTTGAGGTCGTAGTGTCTTTGTTTGTTTGTTTTTTTTTGTACAACTTGGTATGACGGATCAAGCAGATGGGCGACCTAATGTTAAGCGGTACCCTCTGCCTATGACGGTGCATAGGTCACGTCCACCCTATGCGGCATATCACCGCGCCCGCCATCCTGAGACATAAAGATGAAAAGTCTCATGTGCCTGTAATTTCACCGGTATCCATACCCTTCAAACCGAACACGGCAGTGCAAGCACTACTGCTTTGCAGCAGAAATAGGTGTGATTGCGGTTTTTTCGACGATCAATTCATCGGTAAGGTGAATGTTTGAACGAATACAAGGTGTCCCGGGAGCGCTCATAAAAACTCTGTTTATGAGCCAACGCTGAACGGGTTGAACCACAAGCAGCATATTGTGGACTCAAGCAGCTGCTTGAGTCCACAATGCTGCTATGACGAACTAAAATGTTATGACGAACAAAATCGGTGACAGTTCAACGCAATACCTATACAAGAATGATTGAAAAAACCTAGCCAATCATGTATTTTTTATCACTAGGTCGGTTGTTAGTTTTTAATAAACAGCTGATTTAAGGCGTTTTAAACATACGCACTTTATTAAATTAATAAACCGAATAAATAAAAGATAACTGCATAACCAAATTTAAACAAAAAAAAAAGTTTGTAAAAAAAGTCAAAAAGGAAATTTGTGTAAATTAGAACAACATTTGTTCAGTATATACCTCTTTTTGGGATTGTACCTCTTAGCATACTTCTTTTGAGACGTACTGTAGTAACCAAACCACATTGATTATGAAATACCCACGCCACAATCAATTACTGACACATTGACGCAAGAAGAGCTATGGGCCATTTGACAAACATGTACTTACCTAAGCCCAGAGGCCAAACTATTTGTAACAGTAACATAATAACCTCAACTTTTACAAATTGTAGAATAATCAGCACAAAATCACTTCTGCTCCAAATGTAAATAGCGGCCAAGTGCGAGTCAGACTCGCCCATCAAGGGTTAATCAACAAGTGTTGCCCGATACACGTCAAAGGCCTCACGTCAGAGGACTCAAAGAAAATTGTCGACTACTAAAATGAGGGTTGTTATAAGTTTGAGGTCGTAGTGTCTTTGTTTGTTTGTTTTTTTTTGTACAACTTGGTATGACGGATCAAGCAGATGGGCGACCTAATGTTAAGCGGTACCCTCTGCCTATGACGGTGCATAGGTCACGTCCACCCTATGCGGCATATCACCGCGCCCGCCATCCTGAGACATAAAGATAAAAAGTCTCATGTGCCTGTAATTTCACCGGTATCCATACCCTTCAAACCGAACACGGCAGTGCAAGCACTACTGCTTTGCAGCAGAAATAGGTATGATAGAAATAAGTACTTCCCCGAAAGAACTCTTTCACAAAAAAGCTCTATCTACTACTACTACTAACAAACTCTTACCTTTTTATGCGTTTCTTCAGTCTTCGAATGTTTGTTAATATGTATCCCTTCTATTTTCTCATAATAGAAGCAAGTAGTATCGTGCACATATATTGTTCAATAAAAAAAATACATGGGTGTTCGGGCGTGATCTGAACAACCGTTTTTTACGGTGGAAAAATGATTGGAAGGATCTGTTAACATATATGTTTGTGCTGCTCGATGTATTTTGTGCTACGTTTTTATTTTCCAGAAGCTAACATAAAACACATTCGTCGCAACAGCAAATGTGGCAGAACATTCATTTGGGCAACATTTGTTAGTGCATAAAGCAAATGTTGCTCCACTAGTGTAGCAATATTTTTGCTGTATGCTTGCTGCTTGCATCTTCGCTGTGCGGCATAATCACGACGCTGGAACAGCTGCGGTGACGGCGACACGGTGATCGATTGCTAGATAGTGCATAAGTATTTTTGTTAAACTAAGCTGACGTCTAAAATCAGAAGCTGGAATCGGATCATGATTAAAATATGCAATAAATTCATAACCTCGAGTAATAAAAATACGAGGAGGTGTTCATTAAAAGCTGACATGGCAATAACTATGCTCAAAACTCAGTTTTGTGTCGTGCTGCAAATTTTACTTTGGTCGAAGGCTGCAAGATCTTATAACAAACACTATTCTGATTTAGATTTATTTAATTGCACTAAAATTGACCTAAAACGCAAAATCAATATTTTGAATTATAATTTTATGTAAGTATAAACAAACATATACACACACACGCACGCACACACACATGCACACACACACACCTACACACTCACACACCCATACGTGTGAAGGTAACTCCTGTGATACCCAGACTCTTAAGAGACTGGTGGTAGCAGGAGTGCCCGCTCACTCACTCACTCACCCACACACCCGCACACCCACTTATTAACCATATCAAAGCAATGCAAGCGAAATTTATATTTATATTCTTATATTTTTATTATTGACTTTCATTTAGTCATATTTTTCTTTGAAATTAGCATTTTTGTTAGTATCCATAATTTTTGTAATATTTGTGTAACCCTTTTTGGCCTTATTGTTGTGTATTTTGTTATTTGGCCTATATATATTGTAACGCTGTTGGTTTACCTTAGTAAAATAATATAAAAATAAAATAATAACAACATGTCTTAAAAATATGATTGTCTCTTTGACCTGAGCAAAGATCCAATAAAGAACTGATTTCAATATTCAAAAGACATATTCAAGGTTAAGCTGGGGCTCCTTGGCGCGTATAGTGCAAGCGCACTGCGTAAGATAAGATAAGATAATTTATTTGCCACAACATTGTATACAGTTCTTAAACTATGCAACTAGTCCACTTATGTTCTACGTTATTACTAGGCATAAGACTATATTTAGATGTATTTTCGACTTTATTGCTTCTGCGCGTGTAATCCTGCATATGCTGGTAGTGAGACCTTCTAGTATATACCTAGATACCTACAGACCCATATTCCAGCAGTAGAATATCTTTAATTATAAAAGGTGCGTGAAATTCAGATGTATTGGCATTGACCTACGACTCCATATTAAATTTCAATAGCTGACGATAAACATTCAGGATGTGAGATCCAAGTTTTCCTCAATACGACATAAAAAGTTTTATAAGATGTGTTCTCAGTAAAAACTAAAAGCTTTTTGTACATATATTAATTATAATTGTTTTTTTTTTCGCCGATGACTTGGCCTTGTTCCAGAGAGTGTTGGCGATATCTTAACTATCACCCATAGATTCAGTCCGAAAAAGTTGGGTTGAAGATGAAACTGGATGAAACAAAAATGATGACCAACATCCCAGAAGCAGAGAGCTACCAAATGCCTGTTGAAATGGTAGATAGTTATATCTACCTAGGATAAAAAATAACGTTAGATATTGAGAATCAAACGGCTGAAGTAGAGCGCCGGATATCCCAAGCCAGGGCAACATAAACGGATAATGCGCGGGAAGCTGTCTCTAAATCTAAGGCAAAGGTTTTCGAGCAATGCATGATGCCATCTTCACTTACGGAACGGAGACTATATCGCTTACCAAACGGCCAGCTGAGAGATTTAGAGTCACGCAAGCAATGGAGAGAGCTATCGAAGATGGAATTAATGGTTACGGCAAACAACTAAGCTGAGAGACGTGGACGACATACAAGGATACGCAGGCTATCACTGGATGGCGAAGGCAACTGATCGACTCGCGTGGAAGGAATTGGGGAGATGGAACTTGGGAAAAATTTACATTGATGATGATGATGATGATTAATTTTAATGCTTTACTTAACAAACACTACATTTAAATTTAATTATCAATTAAATTTAACATTCTGGATAATTTAATTTAAAATACATTATTGTTGCACGTAGCTAGGTTTAAATACACCCCACTTACTCAAGCAGATAATCATATTCATTTACGCATGATTTAGCTGTTTTTCCACTAGTGCAACTACAAATAAGAGCAATGGAGTGTACTGTTTTAAAATTAATAACTTGAACAAAGGCATGCAGAACAATGCCCACCAAATATTGATAGACTTAACTGGGTTAATGAGTATAATGGCGAGTGAACAAAAATACAGTGACGGCCTTTTAAAATTGCACAGAGTTTGCATGTCGGGTGTGCAGGGCTGGCAGGCACGGGACCGGGAGGAATTCAGTCCTTAGTCGACCAGCGCGCCCGCCGCCCGTCCGCGTCGCCGCCCGCCCACGCGCGACAACCCCGATGGACTACGATCGACCAAACGAAACCGCACTTTACTTTTCAATCATCCTATTATTACCCTCCGATAAAATCACCGACCCTGTAACCCTAAAATGACTCTTCAACACACTTCTGAGAACTTTTGCCGACTTTACATCCGAAGTGATTGACACGTTCTTTCGTGTGACCCGCTTCAAAATCATTTTCGCATAAATATGCATCTTCGAGCTAAATTTTACCAAAACCTATTTATACACAAGAAACGACTGAAATTTTCTGATTGCAACAATTGAAGATACTTTACACGTTATTTACGAACTATTTACACTGTTTTACAAATAGTTTTGGACATTATTTTAATCCTTCAATACGACCCCTTCGAGCTTAACAGTGCGTGACTAAAGACATTTGTACAGTAGTAGATTGGTGTGTGTAAAATAAATATAGATTCATAGAAGTGTTTAAAAGACAATATTTGTGTGACCTATAAAGTAGATTGTGTGAACTATAGTGAGTGTTTTAGTGTTTTATCCATAGGTAATTCTTGTCTGCAGTTGACCAATCACTGAAAGGTAAGATAAATAATTCAAAAATGCAATAAGTAAGGTATTTAGCTTAGTTAATCTACATCAATCGGCTGGCAAAATTGGCACAGGATATTCACCTAAATGCACTGTCAATTCGTCTTAATAATGAGAGTACCTACCTACTACTATTAAGCCAAACACATTATTTTATATACATTTCAAATATTATTTCCTCTCCTTGAATAAATGAACGGAAGTTTAACTTTTTACAATTGTGTCTCGAAATAAATGTGTTTTCGTGTACCAGTGCCAATGTTCTACTTTTATTTAGCTAATAACGAGGACACTTTGCATTTGCATAGAAAACATTCTGACAGTTCTTTGAAAATTTTCAGAACATTAGATAATGCTCGTGAAAGTTTCCTGTATGTATACAACGTTTTTATGTAACTTTTCTAACACGTGATCTTAAACGCTGAAGAAAAACATCGTGAAGAAAACGGAACTATCCAGAACTCGAATGCCATGTATTCCCGATAAGCGGCGAAAGACCACCAGTCACGTGGAATTCCAACTACTATGCAAAAAGAGGGTATGTATTGTGCCAGTTCAATAATTAAACTTGCCTTAGACTATGCTGAAGCATATTTACTATGAAGCTCCTACAGCTCTTACGGATACGAGTGAGATGTGATGCGGTCACATAAAATGTTACTAAGTATTTTATAATTATACAGATTGTTATACCGACGTTCTCGACTGGTGCCAAGTCCAATGACATCGTGGGATATTAATACATTTTATTTTACAATGCCAAACGCCTAACAAGTTTAGTGATATTAGGACCGAGATCTTGATAAACAGATGATAAAAACTACATATATCTAGACATTTTTGAACATTTTTAAGAGGACTATACAGTCCTCTTACAAATGCTAGGCTATATAGGGTATAGCTAGGGCAATCGAAGAAAACTTAGTGTGATCCTATTTTGGATACTAAGTCGTTTCTAAATCACACTGACTAAAAGATTTATGCTAGTTTGATTCTAGACAATTAAATGGGAAACTGACAAACCAGAAGGGTTAGATTAGTCTCTAAATTTTCGAACTTCTAGAGCAGATAGATAGATAGTCTAGAACTTCGTCATAAATGGAGCAGGCTAGCGATACACTTCCCTTACAAAAACAAGTTAGGAAAATCTCCACCTCTGAAAAAAGTACAATAAAAATTAAAACCCGATGCAAACTACTATAAAGTCCCGCGGTAGGTTGTTATGTATTTTTAATTTTAATTATGAGCTACTCCCAATAGTCACTTTAGCATGATCAACACCTAGTTGAGTACCAAAAAATTTAAACTAAAAAAAGCAGTCATATATATAATTTGTACCTAGGTGTGCACTATACGCACTATAGGAAGAATAATATTGATATTCAATAAAATAGAGTTTATGTAAATACATTTATTTACAGAAAGAATAATACGAGGTATGTACAAAATACATATGAAACAGTTGTGCTACCTGAAGACCGCTGCAAGCGATCTAATACGAAATCCGTCTCATCAATAATGTATAATGTAATTTTAATTTTAAATTTCTAATTACTAATTGTTTTTAAACTTTTTATTATTACAATCATTTAATACTGCAGAACCAGTAACAAACGCAAAGATCGTCGTGTTAATAAAATCAAATTATTACAAAAATAGAAAGATCAAAGTATTATCCGATGAGTGATTTATGGTTTGCAAATTGTTTTTTTTTCTCATAACTCTTTTTTTTTGTCCAACTTTGTTGTACACCTTCCATCTCCATCATCAGATCAGCTCGCTGTCACCATAATATTGTATTTTCATTGGAACATGACAGATGTGCCAAATTTCAGCTCATTCGGATGCAAGCAAGTGTGTCTATAACATTACAAATTTTGAACCAGAAAGACTGAACGAAGCAAGTTATAAGCCAGGGCGGCATCATCGCATAAGCGAAAAAGACCTTTTTTCTTTTATAATATAAAAAAAAAAGTTATAAGCCTTTAAAAATAGTCAAAGTCGCCCTTTCTTCAAGCGCAAGCCAGAAGTCATCTTATTTTAGAAACTTGGACCAAAGGCAAAAAGGGGAAAACATTTTAAAAAGTTTTCCAATTCAGAGTGAAAAGTTGAAAATGTTGGCAATGTACCGTGATGCAGTTTCTAAGCTATTTATTGTTTTTACACATTGACGTAGAAGCATTGCTTTTACTGAAGGTCAATGTTTTTCCAACATAATCTGCTGCATCCGATACACATAGGTAGCTTAAGGAAAACAAAAAGGATGGTATTATTAAGAGTATAACTAAGGTAATCCGTCTATAGACTGTTCACTGTAAGATGTTGGTTGGCACTACTCACAAGGCAGGGGGGGATATCTTACGGTGAATGGTCTTTTTTTTTTTTTTTTTTTTTTTTTTTTTTTTATACTGCTTGAATGACGGAACAAGCTGATGGCCCACCTGATGTTAAGCGGTAACCTCTGCCTATGAACAATGCATTACCTCATAGGTCACGTCCACCTAGGACGCACCCTATGTGGCATTGCACTGCGCCCGCCACCCTGAGACATAAAGATGAAAAGTCTCATGTGCCTGTAATTTCACCGGCACCCTTACCCTTCAAACTGGAACACAGCAATGCGAGCACTACTGCTTTGCGGCAGAAATAGGTATGTTGGTAGTACTTCCCCGGACGAACTCTTTCACAAAAAAGCTCTACTACTACGAAAAGAGATTCTATTAACTCTACGATAGACTTACATTAATAAACTGTCAATGCAAAAATATGGCACCTTTGAAAATTCGAATGATGACAAATGAGTTCGATACACTGCCGGTTCACACTCTAGTCCTTCAAATGTGTTCAATAATCAAACAGCGATGGACTGATAAAACTTATTAGAATTGTTTCTCTCTATGCGTTTTGTTCCTCTTTTGGTTCGGACACTTTTTGAGCGCTTACCCGAAGTCCATTTACTTTAAGGTCATTGCGTCTATGAAATTTTGTACCAGAAGGCCAATTCCCTTAATTATTTGAAAACCACACTGAAAGTTGAAAATATCGAGACTGTATTGTGAATTAGTTGAAAATTTATATTCTGCTCCTATTATATAATAACAATTTAGTCTCTACTTTATATTCACGACCATTGATCAGAGTAGGATAGTGCTAGGTACCTTTATACAATTGGTAAAGAGTAAAACAGAGACGTGTCTATTAAGCTGAAACTCTCAGGAAAACATGAAATGTTCAAATTTCGGTCACTTTTTCTTTTTCTATTTGCAGTTTTGTAAAATAACATGTGTGATATTTATGACATCAACACTAGAACGTCAAAGTATCCGAACTAAATTTTAACTATTTTTCAATACATGAATTGGGCTTCTGGTCATCGATGTAAAGGCTTCTAATCTTTTTCAATCAAAGTCAATGTCAAAAATTTTATTTATTGAAATCACAAGGACCATTTTGAATCGTCTTAAAAAATAAATTTACATTTACTCCTGTTCCAACGCAACCATACCTAGAAGAATCAGGCAACAAACACGGTTTGTTTTTCTTTTGATGATCCTTCTTACTACTAGGTGGGGAGCGCCTGTGTGGTGCCTCGAGAACAAGTGGAAGCTGATTCAATGGAAAAAGGAAAACCAAATTAAAAGCCTTACCTAGGTAGGCAGTCAAAAGTAAGAGAATCAGCAAAAGTTCATAAGGCAGCACACACTACGCTTGATATACTCATAAATAACACATCAGTAATAAATTATATGCAGGTACAGACATTGCAAATTGACAAATTAGGTGTCGAGGGGCAGAGCGACATCAGGCCACGCGGCTTTATCATTAACATAGTCATTTATTGTGTAATACGCTTTCTTAATTAAATTATTCTTTATGTAAGATTTAAATCTTCGAATCGAAAGTTTAGAAGCACTTTCTGGAAGTTTATTATAGAACCGAATAGAATTCCCCGTAAAAGACCCACTTACTTTTTTAAATCTAAATTTGGGAATACTCAGTTTATTTATATTTCTCGTGTTAAAACAATGCACGTCGCTTTTTTTCATAAATCGATCTAAGTGTTTATGTGTTTATATAATAGGCTTCGTGCTACTATAAAATGCGAATTATCCGAGGAATAGTTACACATTCTTTTGTCTTTTGCATTGACGTGCCGTTTCAAATACGATCGAATGAGACAAAACACGTAACGTTTCCAAGTTATTTATTAGTAGCATGGTTAGTCCAGTAATATCAATAGCAGTGTAATGTATAATTCTAAGTTTAAACTACTTGTTACTGGACAGAAATTGTCTACCTACACTTAAAATTACACATATTACAAAATTATGATTATGTATAATTCTAATTACATATTAGAATTTTTCATATGCATAATTCTACTTCTTGTCACTGGACAGAAATTGTTTAAACTTAGAATTAAAGTATAAACTGCTATTGATATTACAGGCCTTACATCGATACAATTGGTCCGATTTCAAAGGGCAAAGTCCACACGGAGTCCGCGACAGTTCTGAATCTATGCATATTTTATTCAATTTTAAACTGGAACGGTCTGTTTCGAAACAAATAAATGTAGACTCGGCTACTCACCTACCCGAAGCTAAAAGGGGATGATAATTATTAGTGGTTTTCAGTCTGAATTGCTTTCTATTTGTATTTGTATGATCTTAAAATACATTAGACTTTTTTGCAATATGCACCTACTGCTTCGGGTTATCAATCCTTGCTTGGTTACCCTGGGCTAAGTCAGAGACCAGACTGATATGGTGATCCTGTGGAGGGCCTAGGGCCAAAAAACCAGTGTGGTGAAAGGATTCAGAGCCCCTCGCAGAGGCTCCTTTCATGCAGGGAATGCTTGATTTGATATGTCTACCTACGTGTATGTTTCTTTCATAAATTATTATTTATTAACTTGGTGGATATGCCATGATAAAAAGAGGCCCATTGATGCTCTACCTACCCCTTCGGGGAAAAAGGGGGGTCTCTATGTATGTATGTATGTTAGTGGATATTTGAAAAAATGCAGTAGGTATTACCTATATCCTATCCTACTAATATTATAAACGCGAAAGTTTGTAAGTATGGATGGATGGATGTTTGTTACTCTTTCACGTAAAAACTACTGGATGGATTTGGATGAAATTTGGAACGGAGATAACTGCACTCCCGGGATAACACATAGGCATATTTTTATTCCGATATTCCCACGACCCGCGTAAGGCTTGAGACTAACGCGGGTGAAACCGCGGGGCGCTGCTTGTAATATATAAATATAATATTATACTATCTAAACGTATGCATTTTTATAAAATTTCTCAGAATTGCGTTGGGTCACAGAAGCCCAATTGTCGTAGTAAAAAATAGCCAAAAAATAGTTCAGATCATGTTTCGATTTAGTCATAAACGACTCAAATGTTATTCAACTCAACTGATAATATGAGTACGACACGGAAGTGTGCTTATATCGAAATGTTACCGAAACATGAACACTTCAAAGTTTTCCAAGAATTTTGGCTAGAATTTTACCATTGTGGCGAGTCTGTCTTCACTCCTTTCAATGTTAGAGCACTACTGCTACTCTAATCTATGGCTGTCATGAATCAAAAATACACTAAATTGTTATTATGAGGAAGCAGAAAACCATTTATCAGCCAATTCATAATTCAGTCTCGATTCGGTACTTTCAGTGTAGACTTTTATATTATTATTACGAGAATTGGCCTGTATACTGTATGTGTACTACATAAAAAAACCGACTGTCACTTTTGGTGCCGTTATCAAACGCAACGAATCCATTCTGCTCATACATACTTACATACACGCCTTTTTCCCCGATGGGGTAGACAGAGCCTCAATAGGCCTCTTTTCACATCGCGGATTATAGACGTGACAAGTGGTGAGCTTATCGCCGCCATTGCTTCCCACTACTGACTCTGCTAACGCTTTCTTCCAGTAATAACACATTCCATAATAAGCTAGCAGCCATGACAAATCTTATACCAACGAATATTATCAACAAGTACGGGAAATCCCTTAGTCTGCTTAATACGACATCCACGGGAGGAGACAGAGGAGTCTACTCTTAGGCCGGACACACCACTATTCTACACAAAGTAGCAATCTTCTTAGCTTTTAAGTTATAGGTATGTATTTATTTTAAGGCAAATTAGTTTATAAGTTATATTATTATTATTATCTTTCTTTGGTAATTAGTTTAGAGCACTCTAACCATTATGTTTCATCCTCATGGATGACTGGCAGAAAATGCTGCTTAGCATTAAGTCCTCCCTTTGTACAATTTCCTTGTGTTTTTGTGGAATAAAGAATTAAAGAAATAAATAATAATATTTTCATAACGACTAGGTATTTACCAGACAACTAGTTTTGTAGACAAGGTATATGGCCGAAACAGATGACATTATGCTAAGTTAATTAGGTAACGTATCTAATCAGATTAGGCTAGCTATCCACG